>CM036314.1:10764872-11964872 GCA_020567845.1 Rhododendron henanense subsp. lingbaoense
CGAGCGTGGCTTGTGTTTTGTCAAGGTAAACTTCTGCCGAATCTGCACCATCCTCTTTACAGAAGCATGCGCAGCCGTTGATGGAAGTCTCTAGTGGAGGAGTGCCAGACGTCAGCTTGTGGCTGGGTACGGCGAAAGAGAGGACGGTTGGCAGGCCCTGTAAGCTGTCCTTTCAATGACACGTGTCATTCGCTGTGTGGCCATTGGTTCGACGGTGTAATGATGGGCGGGAAACTCAAATCCCAAACCCTAGCCCTATAAAAGGGGCGAGGCGAGGAGAGAGAAGCTCCTTCGTTCTCTCTCTCTCTAAAACTCCATTTTCCAGAGCTCCAGAGCAACCGTTCGTCTTCCAGCTTCGATCTCCAGCAGATTCTGCCACCAGATCTCGCCACAAATCCAGGTATGAGATCGTTTCTTGCTTCTCTCTGACTTTCTGCAGTTTTCAGTCCATTCATCTTTGGTTTTCTGGGTCTTTGGGGCATTTTTTGTTCTGAATGAACAGTGCACCCTGGAGATGAACGGTCCGTTCATCTCCCTCTTCAACCTGTTCTTCTGAGCATGGAGCCTCCAAGGGGTTCTGGGCTTGGCCGTTGATGGAATAGGCCGAGCCCCAGTCTCTGTTGTTTGGGAGGTTCCGACCGAACATGGTTTGGCCGAGCCTTGAGAACGATGATGGGGTGGGCCATTTAGGGTACCGAGCGTAGTGAGACACCTGTTTTCTGGCCGACGACGAGGTCTCATGTTTTGTTTTTGACTTTGTTAGGTCTGGCTCCCCCAATCATCGTCATCTCATCCGACTCTGAAAGTTCAGGGGACGATTCTGCGAACCTTGTGATCCGAGAGTACTTGGAGATACACAGAAGCCGACGTCAAACTTCTTCCATCGCCTCGAATATGTCAGACTCTAGTGATTCCAATGCCGAGCTTGACCACGAGTACGGTGGTTTCAACACCGACCCAGAGATAACCTTCTCTACTAGCACAGAATCCGAAGCCGAGCACGAACTTGGACCGGAGGCCGAGTCTAGGATTCGTTCCCAGGCCGGAGCCACGACCTCTTCACTCTCTGCTCCTGCTGAAACTTCGTATGGGGACAGAGAGTTTGCTGACCTCTTTGAGCGAGGGCAGGTTTGTCCCCACGCCCATTACTTCAGTGGGCGTCCCAATGAGTATGCGGCCTTCTGCCGAGCGTACGACATACCGGATGATGTCGTCGTCCACCAAGTGGCTAGTAACAGGATTAGGGACAAGAGGCAAGATCGTCCCGAACACATAACGGTCCCTCTAATGGCCATCTGTGAGGCCGGGCTCCGCTTCCCCCTTCATCCATATCTGAGGGAACTGTTAGCTAGGTTCGGCATAGTACCTCACTTCTTCTCAATCAATAGTTTTAGGATTGTGATGTCCGTAGTTAAGTTAAAGGAGCTTCACAACCTTGATTTCACCATTGCCGACCTCTTCCATACATACATTATGTCTAGGCACGGGAAGACTAACCGTAGGTATTTGTCCACACGTAGCGGTAAGGAGCCGTTGATAAACGGACTTCCCGACACTGATAAGTGGGCTAATCTGTACGTCGAAGTTAGTGGGAACTACGAGTTCGGCGATCAGACTGTGCGGCTGCATTCTGTGCCGAAGATAACGGATTTCCGAGGTTTTCCTTTTGTTTCTTTAATCTGCCGAACATGATCCATTCTTTTAATGAATTCGTTGATATTTTGCTTACATCTTCTTTCCTTTGCAGATCACCGATCAATAACCAAGACTCAGAACTCTTTGGCCGTAGACAGTCATGTGGAGATACTAAGGGCTTGTATCTGCCGCGACGCGCCGACGCTGCTGGGTTACGAGCCTTCGTACAAGGGGAAGTTGACGAAGAGGAAGAAGAAGGATAAGGAGGCAGGGCCGAGCACGAAGGCCAAGGGTAAGAAATCAGCTGCTGACGTAGGTGTTGGCGACGAAGTTCCAAAACCGAGCAAGAAGGTGAAGGAGCCGAGGGTAAAGTTTCCCACTTTTCAAAAGTCAGCCGACTTCTGATTCCAGGAAAGTCTGCCAACTGACCTTCAAGGTATCCACATCCCTCCAATCCGAACCTTAATTCCTCATTTTGCCGACGACATGGGGAGGAGAAATGTGGTGAGGATGAACCTTAAGGAAGCATCTGCTGCCAGCAAGAAGGTAGCTGTTCCTTCTCCCACCGAGAGTCCTGCAAAGAGGCAGAAGGTACATGACTTCTTTCCTGCCAGGCCGCCGACGCCACTTCCAAAGGAGAAGGACCAAACCGAGTCTTCGGCAGCGGGAGGCTCAATCGTTCGCGATGGCCGACGGCAGAGTGGTCACGGTGGATGACAGCGTCAAGGAGGAGCCTGGCCTTGCTGTGACCATGCTACATGGGCTTGCTCTTCCGAAGGACATGGACAGGGTTCCAGGGGAGCTCCAGCCGAGCCTAGTCCACACCAGTGCATATCTCGTTCAGGTACGCTTTGACTTGGTTTTCAAATTTATATTTTGACATATTGCCGAGGCTGATAACTTAATCTTGTGTAGGCTGGGCAAGCTTTGCTGCGTGCTTCTCGGCAAGCCGAACTCCTGGCCGTTGAGAAGACATGTTACCGCGATGAAGCGAAAGCCGAGCGTGAGAAGGCAAAGGCTGCGAAGAACGGCTTGAGGTTTGCCAAGTCAAGGGTTGTCGAGCTTGAAAAAGAGAGGGATGAGGCCCTTGAAAATGCAAAAACGGCCGAACGCGAGCTCGGGCAGGTTATCCACAGGGAGAAGAGGAAGATGAAGGAAGTGGATGAGAAGGCATTTTAGGCTGGGTACGACAGAGCCGGCGCCGAGTATGTGAGGGAGGCTCGGTCGATGGTCAACGAGGAACTAGCGAAGAAGCTGCCGATCGCGTACCGAACTGGGTACAAGGATAGGGTGGAAGCTGCGTGTGTGGTCATGCAGCTGGAGCCGGACATGAACCTGATGAAGTCGATCCCCGTAGCTGAAGTGCCCGAGCTTGTGCTGCCGTACACGGAGGAGGAATGTGCCCCACTTACTCCGGAGGAGTTTCCCGAGAGTGAGGACGATGTCGAAGATATGACTATCGCCGACGCTGAAGGTGGAGGGGATGGTTCAACTGGGAGGAAGAAGGACGAGGCTGACAACGCCGAGCAAGACACCGAGCCAGTTCAGAAAAATGATGAAGTGGCTGTTGAAGCCGAGGACGATGCTGCTCGTCTTATTGAAGCTGCAGCCGAGGGTGATCCGCCACAACCTTAGAGTTTAGAGTTTATAGTTTTCTTTTTGAACTTTTGTTGGACTGGACGGCTCCAAACTTGGGGGTTTACCGTGCCAGATGTAATAGTTGAATGAGGGTCGGCACCGAACGGTTTACTACGCCGATCCTCCTAGCTTAGGATTTTTAACAACACTTGTCTTTTTTGAATGAATGCATTGCTTCTTTTGCAACGTCTTATTATTGCCGAGCTTGTCTGATTGCCTTCATGCCTTCACACAATTTTTGTGGGTCTTGCATGTTTGTGAATGTGTAGTTGTCCGTAGCCCCCACTTTGGTTTGGGTTCGGCAGAATAGTTGAGAGTACTTCATGATCGAAATGGTTTAAGTATAGATATTGCAGCCGAGCCCTGACCAAAAGTAGTATGGCCGTAGGAAGTAGTCTGCCGAACATGGATGTATTGTGATCTGACATGATCCAACCTTTGACTTAGTTTGAGAGTGTGAGGTGCCCCCTTGCCAGTGGATGGGGCTCGGCCCAAGTGTCAGCCCCTGGCCATGGTAGAGGAACGTTTGAGAGTAGTGATTGTTTGTGGGTGGTTTGCTCGCCAAATTGCGAGTGTAACCTTTCGGTGGCCGACCATAGTGTCTTGCCAATCCGAGCCGAAGCCTGAGTTCCAAAAGTGTATTTCAGGCTCGGCGGACCATATGTCCAGTGATTGCTTCTTTGGGCGGTGAAATTGGCCGAAGCAAAGGGCTTTTTTAGGAGCCGTTTGGTGGGTGTGACCGAAGTCATCGTTTGTGTGTGGCATTCTATCCGAGAGTGGAATGAATGCGTAAAATGTTGTTGAAGACTTTTAGATAAAAAAGATTGTCATTTCATTGATATTTCTTCGAAGTACAGGGAAAGTAATAAAAACAGTAACAGTGGGTCGAGGCCCTTCTTTGAAATGCAAAAGAAAAATGTAAAAAAGTTATGCCGAAGCTGAAGAAAATTGAAACTCTGTATGCATGAAGTGTTGGCCGAAGGTAGTTGTCTGATTGAAGCATCACATGTAAGCCTTCCTGAGGTTTTGTGCATTCCACGGGTTGGTGAGCACCTTGCCGTGCATGTCTTCGAGGGTGTAAGCCCCTTCACCAGCAACCTTCACAATACGAAATGGCCCTTCCCAATTAGGCATGAACTTTTTCTTTTTGCTTGCTTGGACGACCTTTCGCCAAACCAAGTCGTCGGGCTTGAACTTCTTGATTCTGACACTTCTGTTGTAGCCCTTGGCAACAGTCTGTTGATACTCGGCAAGCTTTAGCCGAGCGTCATCGCGTTTTTCCTCAACCAAAATCAGTTCCTGCTCGACGGCTTCGTCATTGGACTGTGGGTTGAAGTTTTCCGTTCGGAGGGTTGGGAACCTTGATTCCAGTGGGATTACGGCCTCCATGCCGAACGCCATTGAGAAGGGTGTTTGGCCTGTTGAACGGCGGGGAGTGGAGCGGTAAGCCCATAAAACCCTGGGGAGTTCCTCTGCCCATTTTCCCCTCTTTGAATTCAATCTTCATTTTATCCCTGCACAGACCGTCTTGTTTGAGGCCTCGGCTTGCCCATTTCCTTGAGGGTAGGCTAGTGTTGAGTTGAAGAATCTGATGCCGAACTCCTCACAGAGGCTTGTTAGGCCGTCCCCGACAAATTGGGTGCCGTTGTCGGAGACGATGGCGTAGGGTACGCCGAACCTTGTCACAATGTTTCTCCATACGAATCGTCGGACGTCTGCTTCTGTGATGGTGACCAGGGCCTCGGCTTCTACCCACTTGGAGAAATAATCCGTTGCAGTGATCAAAAATTTGAAGCCCCCAGGTGCTGTCGGGAGTTTCCCGACGATGTCGAGCCCCCATTGCGCGAATGGCCATGGACTTGTGATGGGAGAAAGATTCTGAGCCGGTTGCCTGGGGATTGGGGAGAAAAGTTGGCATGGTCGGCACCTTCGAACAATTTCCTCGCAGTCTTTCTTCATGTTTTTCCAAAAGTATCCTTGACTCATCGCGCGTTGGCATAACGAACGTCCACCAGAGTGGCAGCCGCAACTTCCGGAGTGCAGTTCGTCAAGGACTTTGGCAACCTGATTTGGGTGGACGACAAGAAGATAGGGCCCGGAAATGGACTTTCTATAGAGTTGGCCGTTCTCAGAGAGCCAATAGTACGCGGCCTTGTTTCTGATACGGAAGGCTTCCTTCTTGTCGTCGGGTAAAGTATCGGTTCTGAGGAAGGCAACGATTTCATCCATCCAGCTCGGACCAAGCTCAATGTTGAGCACTTCTGAAGTTGTGTCGAAACTCGGGTGGTCAATGTTCCCAAAATTTATGGTTCGGAACTCTGATGCTTTTGAAGCCGACGCGAGGCCAGCAAGTGCGTCGGCGTGTGCGTTGTGCTCGCGGTTGATCTGCTCGATATTGAAGTTCTTGAAGCGAGTAATGAGTTCGGCTGCCATGGTTTGGTACTTCATCATCCGTGGATCCCTAGCTTCGTAGTCCCCCAGAACTTGATTGACTATGAGTTGAGAGTCGCAGAATACGGCTAAGTTGTAAACTTTCATTGCGATTGCCGAACGTAGGCCAGCAAGCAGTGCTTCATATTCGGCCTCATTATTTGTGGCAGGAAAATCGATGGTGATAGCACTCTCGTGAAGTGTTCCGCATGGTGAGACCAAAACGACTCCGGCACCTGCTCCGTTGTTGTTGGAGGCGCCGTCAACTTGCATTCGCCAAGTGTCTCCCTGAAAGAGGAGCCACTAGTTCTCTTTTGGTTGGTGTTCGGCAGAGGGTTGGGTGAGAATAGTTTGAAGGAGCTCAGAGTCTTCTGGGGTGAGCTCAGCAATAAAGTCGGCGAGGACCTGCCCCTTTATTGCTGTCCTCGGTTCAAAACGGATATCGAAGTTCGCAAGCTCGACCGCCCACTTCGAAACCCGGTTTGAGAGGTCGGCTTTTCGAAAAAGCGCTTTGAGAGGGTGCTCGGTCAACACTGTTATTGTGTGCGCCTGAAAGTATGGCAGAAGTTTCCTCGCCGCAGATACCAAGGCGAGTGCCAGTTTTTCCAGTGGAAGGTACCGAGTCTGGGCGGGTAGGAGTGTCTTACTCGTGAAATATACTGGCATGTCGTCGGTCCCTTCTCGCCGAACAAGTGCTGAGCTAATTGCGTGGCTCGAGACTGCAAGGTAAAGATAGAGGTTTTCGTATTCTTTGGGCTTTACCATTAGCGGTGAAGAACCCAGGTAATCTTTGAGCTCGGCCAATACTCTGTCGCAGTCCGGCGTCCACTCAAAACTTCGTCAGCTTTTCCCTTTGAGAGCGTGAAAGAAGGAGTGGCACTTGTCGGACGATTTGCTGATGAAGCGGTTGAGGGCCGCCGCCATCCCAGTTAGTTTTTGTACCTCTCTGATTGATCTTGGTGGCCGAAGGTCGGCCACTGCCTTGATTTGGTTGGGGTCGGCTTCGATGCCGCGTCGTGTGACCAGGTGGCCAAGGAATTTGCCAGCACTTACGCCGAACGCGCATTTCTCCGGGTTTAAACGGAGTTTGTGAAATTTAAGGATCTCGAAGACCTCGGCCAGCTCCTTCAAATGGTTGTGCTCTTTTTGGCTTTTGACGACGAGGTCGTCAATGTATGCTTCCAGGATGTTGCCTATTTGTGCATAGAGCATCTTGAAGATCGCTCTGTTGAATGTGGCTCCGGAGTTCTTTAGACCGAACGGCATCACTCTATAGCAAAAAATTCCATGTGGAGTTATGAACGCTGTCTTCTCCATGTCGGCCGGGTCCATAGCAATCTGGTGATAGCCACGGTAGGCATCTAGAAAACTTAGCCGAGCATGGCCGGCTGTTGCATCTACGAGCTGGTCGATTTTTGGTAATGGGAACCAGTCCTTGGGACAGGCGTCGTTAAGATTCGTGTAGTCGACGCAGACTCGCCACTTCCCATTCTTCTTCTTAACGACCACCGTGTTGGAGAGCCAGGTTGGGTATTGGACTTCCTGAATGGCGTTGGTGTCGAGAAGTCGGTTGACTTCTTCGATGACGGCGTCGGCGTGTTCTGGTGCCGAGCGTCGAGCCCGTTGAACCACTGGTTTGGCGTCCTTTTTTATGTTGAAGGAGTGGCAAATAAAGTTGGGATCCACCCTTGGCATTTCCTCCGGGGTCCATGCAAAGACTTCAAGATTGTTTTTGAGGAACAAGAACATCTCTTCTCGCTCGGCGTCAGATAGTGAGGAGCCAAGCAAGAAGAAGCGTGATCCGTCCTCGTTGATGGGCATTTTCACCAGGTCCTCCTCGGCTTTGTCCTCGGCCTTTTGGCCGACGTCGTCGATGACGGCCATGTCTGGGACTTCAACCCATTGCACTTGTTTTGCCTTTGAGGAGCTGTGTACGGCGGAGACGTAGCATTTTTTGGATGCAATTTGGTCCCCTCGCAAGTCTTCTTGTCTCCCTGTTGCGCCGATGAAGCGGACAACCTGGTGGTATGTTGAAGCGATTGCTTGCATTTCATGGAGCCAAGTTCGGCCGAGAATTGCGTTGTATGGGCTCGGCGCGTTGACAACTATGAATTCGACGGTAAGTGTTTTTGAACCGACGACGACCGGGAGAAAGATGCGGCCGAGCGGCCATACAGGAGCTCCGTTGAAGCCAATGAGGGGTACCTCGGTGGGTTGCAAAGCCGACTCTGGTAGGTCCAACTTCTTGAAGAGGTCATAGTACATAACCTCAGCTGAACTTCCCTGATCGATGAGTACACGCTTGACGTCATGGACACCAATCTGGACGGTGACGACGAGTGCATCTGAATGTGGAGTCTGAACGTGTTCAAGATCACGTTCGGTAAAGTTGATAGTCCATTTGGGTAATTCTTGTGGTCGGGAACGTTTGGATCCGCAGCCGACGGAGAGTATCTCTTTTGAAGTTGAGGCTTGATCGATGTCGGCTCTGAGGGTGGTTTCGAATGCCTTTGTTACCGGTCCATGGATGACGTGGATCAATGGTCGTTGTTCGTTGGGGTTGGGATTTGTCTGCCGGGCGGGTGTCTTTGCTCGATCAATGTATTGATCGAGATGGCCTTGAGCAGCAAGCTTTTCAAGGAGAGCCTTGTATGGTGCGCAGGCAGTCGTGTAGTGGCCGAGCTCGTTGTGGTAAGTGCATTTCTTCCTTGGGTTTTGATCCGGTTGGCCGGTGTCGGTTCCGAGCTTGCCCGTCGGCCATTCAAACCACGGTTGTCTCATTATTTCTTTCAGAAAGGACCAAATTGGTTCTTTAAAGTGAGTGGTTTCGGCCACGTGGTCATTCTCCTTCGGCGGACGCTCCTTCCCCTTTTTAATGTTGTGCACTTGCTTCTTCGGCTGCACTTGTTGGGTCGCCGTTTGTACCTGCAGCTGGTGTACGGTTGAGGAGAATGGATTGTTAGAGCTTGGGATTCCCTGTGCAGCCCTGTCTGCATAAAGCTCCTCGAGAGCACAAAATCTTTCCACGACCCGCATCAGTTCACCCATGCCGTGTGGTGGGCGGATGGCGAGTTCGTCTAAGATTTTGCTCCCGGTTTCCAGGCCATTCTTGAAAGTGCGTGCAGCCCAATATTCATCGATTCCTGGGATCTCGTTGAACAGCTGCCAGTAGCGCTCGGCATATTGCCTGAGGGTTTCCGAGGATAGTTTTCTCATCTGAGACAGCGATTCAGGCTCTTTAGCCGTTTTGTCGCTTGTGATGAAGCGTGTGTTGAAGGCGCGTTCAAGGTCGGCCAGGGTCCTTACGGATCCAGCGGGCAATTTGTTGAACCACTGGAGCCCTAGGGTGCCGAGGCTGGACGGGAACGCCTTGCATTTTACCTCATCTTTAAGCGTGCAGAGTTCAATGGTTTGTCTGAAATGGATGAGGTGAGTGTAGGCCTCACACGTCGACGGATCGAACTTCGTGAATTTGGGCAGGTGGAAAGTGGGCTCTGGCGGCGTGTTGATTATGTGGGAGGTGAATGGGGAGACGCCGAGATCTTTTAGCTGCCTTTCAAATCCTGGGCGCGGCGGTTTGCCATGCTCGTCCGTCTTTGATCTCTTTGAATCCCTTTCCTTGTGTTCTTTTGCCGACGTCTTCTCGGCTTCCCTTCGCCGAAGCTTGTCTCGCAGGTCCCTTTCCGTTCGGCGTGGGCCGTCGACGGTTTTGTCGTTGTGGCGACGGGTTTTGTTCTCGTCGTTCGCGCCCTCAACGCGTACGTCTTTCCCGTTGCGCCGAGCATAGCGCTCATCGTCTTTGTTTTCAACCGGAATGTTCCCCAGGCGCTCAGAGACATGGGGTCTGGTTCGGGCAGAGTCTCGGCTACGGTGTGAGGCCGTTGTGCGAGAGAACTCTGCGCGACCAGTCGAGTACGTACTTGTAAACGACTCGGTGTCCCTTGTTCTGGTTCCATCGTGATGGCTTCTAGAACGATGTGTTCCAGATACTGTGGGTTGCTTATAGAGGATGATTCCCCTGGCGTCGTCTGGTGCTGGAGTGAAGCCTAGGCGGTCTTTCACGGATCCGCGTTGGCCTCCTTCGTTCTGACGCCCTTGCGGTGGTGGAGGTGGAGGCGGTGTTTGCCCTCCTCTACCCCTGTCTCCGCCAGATCTTGATGCGGCAGGGGTGGTGTCCTGCTGCATGCGTTGCTTCATTTGGGCCACTTCCGCCCTTAGCGCTGCTAGTTCATTGTCGCGTTCGTCGTCGCGACGCTGCAGTAGGCGGATGTAGGCCGAAGTGACGTCGTCTGAGACCGGTGAGAGCCCGAACCCAGGGGCGAGGGAGAGGGACATGTGCCTTTCAAGGGTTGGCGTGGAATTGACGTTTCCACTTGCGTCCTTGGCCCCCGAAACGGTTGCGTCTGCTGTATCTCCGCCCATGGTAGGTGATTTTAGTGGTTGTTTTACGAAGGATTAAGGGGGATTTGGAGGATGAGAGAGCCGTTTAGATCAGAAGTATTTCACGTCGGGTTCACCAATTGTGTGGCCCGTGATCCTTTGGTCCTTGATCCTTCGTAGGTGGTTCGATGATGGGTTAGCTTTCTTCTCCTAGCCTGCACAAAGAACGCACGACTAAGACCTGGCCGGGGGTTGTCCCGGCAAGGCCCTCCGGCGAGAGGATGAGTATAGCGGAGAGAGGGAGCAGAAAGCTTAGAGAGAGTAAGTGAGAGTATTCAGTAGCGTGTACCTGTTAGGGTTACCATCACTAGGTATTTATAGTGCCTTCTGACTTGCCCTCCAAGTACGAACGCGTGCCTTCCACGGGCCTAAGTGACGTCATAGTGACGTCGAGGAATAGATCTGGTAACCGTTTTCAAGGCTGAGCTGGCACACCCATGTGCGCCCGTGACCACCTTCTGTTGTAACCGCTTCTGCACGTGGCAGGATGCGTGGCTTTACAGCTAGCCACCGTCGGTCGCATGCCTAGCTCCGAGGTGGCCGAACATGGGCCTGACCGAGCCTGGTTATCCGGCAATCAGGGGAGGTAAAGTCGCCGAGGATTTTGTCGAGGGCTTAGGCCGAGCACGATCTTGTCTACTGCCGAACCCGCGGCGAGTGGGGTGTCGTTGGAACACACCGACGGGAGCCGTGCAGGAGACTCACGCTCGGCGCTAGACGGGTCATGGTCCGTTTCACTGCGAACCATCCATGTTCGGCCTGCTACAATTGTTATGGCAATTACAGATCGAAAGAGAAGTTGTCAAAAATTTGGCAAGGCATACCTAGGACTGTTCACGGTCCAGATTGGATCGGATTCTTATGAATTCAATCTTAATCCGTGAGTCACGGATTTTAGAAAATATGATTCGTGTCCAGATAAAAAGTCTCAATGTCGGGTTTCTATCCAATGCGTACAGATAATTACTTTTGTTTGGACATGGACAAAGACAGACATGGGAGACCAAAGCAGATGAGTTGTGCATAATGGGGGGACCAGTAGTAGAAAAAGCCATTAAAAAGCCATACCGATCGAAAAACAACAAAAGCCCCAATTTTTAATTTCGTAACCAAGTCAACCCCAATTTTTAATTAGGGTATACATTAAGATACTACTTCCAAGAACCCTAATATTCTCATAAAAATTCCAAAACGTACAGATATAACATATACTATGTCAACTTAAATCAACATTCGCGCCATAGTGTCAATACATCTAGGGTTTTTACATACAACACGTACCTTCAAACTAGGGTTCGATTGAATGAGCAGAGCGTTCAAACTATAGTTCTTCAGTTGCCACGATCCTCGATCTTCTTCGAAACTAGGGGTTTTTTTGGGGATCGAAGTCAGGAGTGGGAGAAGGAGAGAGAGAGAGAGTCGCCATGGGAGAGGAAGAGAGAGAGCATTGATCGATCGTATGAGCAGAGCGTGAATCGTCTCACCGTATATAATAAAAAGGGTATCTTAGTCATTTCATTCGTTTCGTTAATGGAGTTTGCGTTTTTTTCTTTTCCAGTAGTTAAGGGGGTCTTCTTGGGCGTTTTTGAAGGTTAGGGGATCTCCGTGGGAAAAAATGATAGTTGAGGGGGTGTTTATGTACTTTTACCAAAAATTTAACTTTATTGTTATGGCAAACAGGTCGAAAGAGAAGTTGTTAAAAATTTGGCAAGGCATACCCAGGACTGTTCATGATCCAGATCGGATCGGATTCTTATGAATTCAATCTTAATCCGTGAGTCACAAATTTTAGAAAATATGATTTGTGTCCAGATAAAAAGTCTCACTGTCGGGTTCCAATCCAATTCGTGAGTCATGGATTGTTTTTGGTTTTATCCATGGATTACATGTCATAAGGAAATAAGCAACCATGCAACCAGAAGAAAAAAAATGAAAATCCGTGTTTGCACCGCAAGTCATAGTTTTTAAAATTTTGAATCCGCGTCTAGACCATTAATCCACTTTTCCAATCTGAAATATACGATCAATTTGATTTGGATCGGATTCACAGTTCACCGGATTTTTACAGCAGCTCTAGGCATCCCCACCAAAGAGAAAAAGGCTAGAAAGAAGGATGTAAAGCCACTGAAAAAGAAAAAAATTGATGGGGCAAAAAGAGAGCAGCACGTTTCACATATGGAGAAAGGTATGTGGCTGGATTAGGTGTGTGGGTCTATTGTTGCTCGTAGGTTTTGGTTTTGTTATTGTTTGCTATTTTTTTGTTGGTGTTTGTGTGGGTCTTTCTCCCCTGCGTGAGACTTTCTCACCTCTTGTGGGTATTGTCATGGTGGGTTTTTGACGTCGTTTTGATGGCTTTTCGAGGTCGGAGACGAGTCTTGTCTGTGTGTATGAGGTTCTAAATGTTCTTTTGCGAGTTTTTGCCTCCTTTGTGGATACTTTCCTCCCTCCCTGGGAGTGATTGCCCGTTTCTGGTGTATCATGTATGGTTTTCGTATTAATGAATGTACCTTCTAAAGATTGAAAAAAAAAAAAACCAAAAAAAAGTTGTGCTATATCTGATTCTTAAATCTTAAATCTTAAATCTTCCAATATTGCCAGCTCCTTGCTTGCCCATGGCCACCAAACCACCTCTGATTGCGCTAACAAGCTAAAGGCCGTGGGGGACCAAAGCAGATGAGTTGTGCATAATGGGGGGACCAGTAGTAGAAAAAGCCATTAAAAGGCCATATCGATCGAAAAACAACAAAAGCCCCAATTTTTAATTTCGTAACCAAGTCAAACCCAATTTTTAATTAGGGTATACATTAAGATACTACTTCCAAGAACCCTAATATTCTCATAAAAATTCCAAAACGTACAGATATAACATATACTATGTCAACTTAAATCAACATTCGCGCCATAGTGTCAATACATCTAGGGTTTTTACATACAACACGTACCTTCAAACTAGGGTTCGATTGAATGAGCAAAGCGTTCAAACTATAGTTCTTCAGTTGCCACGATCCTCGATCTTCTTCGAAACTAGGGGTTTTTTTGGGGATCGAAGTCAGGAGTGGGAGAAGGAGAGAGAGAGAGAGAGTCGCCATGGGAGAGGAAGAGAGAGAGCATTGATCGATCGTATGAGCAGAGCGTGAATCGTCTCATCGTATATAATAAAAAGGGTATCTTAGTCATTTCATTCGTTCCGTTAACGGAGTTTGCGTTTTTTTCTTTTCCAGTAGTTAAGGGGGTCTTCTTGGGCGTTTTTTAAGGTTAGGGGGTCTCCGTGGGAAAAAGTGATAGTTGAGGGGGTGTTTATGTACTTTTACCAAAAATTTAACTTTATTGTTATGGCAAATAGGTCGAAAGAGAAGTTGTTAAAAATTTGGCAAGGCATACCCAGGACTGTTCATGATCCAGATCGGATCGGATTCTTATGAATTCAATCTTAATCCGTGAGTCATAAATTTTAGAAAAAATGATTTGTGTCCAGATAAAAAGTCTCACTGTCGGGTTCCAATCCAATTCGTGAGTCATGGATTGTTTTTGGTTTTATCCATGGATTACATGTCATAAGGAAATAAGTAACCATGCAACTAGAAGAAAAAAAATGAAAATCCGTGTTTGCACCGCAAGTCATGGTTTTTAAAATTTTGAATCCGCGTCTGGACCATTAATCCACTTTTCCAATCTGAAATATACGATCAATTTGATTTGGATCAGATTCACATTTCACCGGATTTTTACAGCAGCCCTAGGCATCCCCACCAAAGAGAAAAAGGATAGAAAGAAGGATGTAAAGCCACTGAAAAAGAAAAAAATTGATGGGGCAAAAAGAGAGCAGCACGTTTCACATATGGAGAAAGGTATGTGGCTGGATTAGGTGTGTGGGTCTATTGTTGCTAGTAGGTTTTGGTTTTGTTATTGTTTGCTATTTTTTGTTGGTGTTTGTGTGGGTCTTTCTCCCCTGCGTGAGACTTTCTCACCTCTTGTGGGTATTGTCATGGTGGGTTTTTGACGTCGTTTTGATGGCTTTTCGAGGTCGGAGACGAGTCTTGTCTGTGTGTGGGAGGTTCTAAATGTTCTTTTGCGAGTTTTTGCCTCCTTTGTGGATACTTTCCTCCCTCCCTGGGAGTGACTGCCCGTTTCTGGTGTATCATGTATTGTTTTCGTATCAATGAATGTACCTTCTAAAAGATTGAAAAAAAAAAAACCAAAAAAAAGTTGTGCTATATCTGATTCTTAAATCTTAAATCTTCCAATATTGCCAGCTCCTTGCTTGCCCATGGCCACCAAACCCCCTCTGATTGCGCCAACAAGCTGAAGGCCGGGTCCCCCCCCCCCCCCCCCCCCCCCCCCATAAGGAAAGCAAATTCTATGGTTACTTACTGTGTTGGTCTTTTGCTGGGGTCTTGTGTATTTTGTTCAATCTGTTTGCCATAACAATAAAGATCCCTTGCCAAATAAATGTTTCCAATTAATATCCTACAAACACCTAATGCAATTGTATTGAGGAAATTCTATCGGAAGACAGACCTGACATGAAGACGAAGACACCTGGAGACAAGAGTAACGTGGTCGCGCACTCATTATTCGACAACCCCTTCAACGGATACAGTAAGAAACAAGTTTTCACAGCAAGTGATTAGATTGAGGCCATGTAAAAAAAGTTCAAAAAAAAACTACCCGTTACTAGTAATCCTTCAAAAACCAGTCCCGAAATGCTGATCACTGGATGTGCGTGGCTCCCCTACTATGTGCAAGTGTGTGTAAATCTCAAGGTTCTGAAAGATTGGAACAAGGCTGCCATGTCCAGTTATTTGTGGGCTCTTGCATGCTTTGAAAGCTGATACACTATGGATTAAGGGGATTCGTGTGTATATCATTAAGTCTCAGTCGCCAGTCCCAGGTCATGTTTGTTGAAAAACCGCGGAAGCGCACCAGTGCCGAGATTCAACAGAAATAACTCACAAGCCCAAAGCAATAAAATGCAATGGAAGAAAATAGATGAGAACACACAAGAATTACGTGGTTCGGCAAAATTATGCCTACTCCACGGGAGAGAATCGATTCTTCACTTTGAGAGAATAACTTGTACAAGAAAACACTCGGGCTAAGTCACATTACCCAACCCTTTGTACACCCACTCTCACCCAACCTGAAGAACAAATTACAAAGGATTATACCCACCCTTTATTTCTCTCACACAAGTACACAGGACTTGTACACCAGTATTTATTTTCCTTGTACCCATAATGACAACGGGCAAATTAATCCTTAAATAAAGGGATATGGAAGCTTCTGGTTCCCTTGGAATATAGAAGATCTCATTTGCAAATATAAATAAATAAATTCCCATGGTGCAAGAATCCAGACATTGAAACCATGACAGCCATACCAATTCAAGTGGTCAGCTCTAATAAATGTGAGCCAAAACACAATATATGTTTCGTGGACTGCTAAGAAAGATCTTTAGTTTGAGAAACTTGGTCCAGCCTTGGATAAGGCATATTATTGGCAATGGTTCTAGTACTCCTTCGTCCCGTTTTTAGAGTCCAGTGTTTCATTTTGGATTGTCCCTTAATAAGTGTTCGTTTTGTGGATTGGGAGTTGCTGTAGAGCGGCAACCGCACTACACCGTGCAGTACGGTGAATCCGACCATCCATCTCGATATGGAGGGCTTGGATTGAATCTGAACTCCTACAAATCTGAGCCGTCCATTGCCAAAATGGACGGCCGGATCGGCTGCACTACACTTGTAGTGCGGCGGGGGGTGCACTACAGCATCCCCGGATCCCCGTTTTGTAAAATTAGTAGGTAAAAGTCGGTACATTTTCTATTTTGCCCTTGAAAGTACATTCTATTTTGAAAAGTTTAGTGATTAAAAGTATAATGATGATGTCACCATAGAGGTAAGTAAAAGTTGATGTGAAAGATGTAATTATGATATTTCCTTAAAAAGTTGGAGCTACAAAACTGGACACTTAAAAAGGAACGAATGGAATACTTTCTTTTGGCTTGACAATTGGCACCATCTGGGTCCTGTTGAAGCCTGGTTTGGTGATAGGATATTAGGATTGACCACAATTTGGGCAGGAATCTTAGTCTCAAGGTGGGGCATCATTTGTAAGGATTTATACATGATTCTGGGCTAGCTGGAAGCCGTAGGTAACGTTGTTATTTGAGAAATCATGGAAACTATGCTTGTTTATGTCCAAATTGATGTAACTCAGACCAACAACTATTGCCTTCGGGCTTTTAATATGATATGAATTTGACAGTTTCAAAAAAAAAAGAAGTGATAGACCAACAACTGATCATCCATACGAGTAAATTTTATCACACATGCATGTCGCGTAGATATATATCCAATATCTTAAAAACCAGCAATACTTAGTGAATAGCTAGGACCGGAGTTTTGTGTACTACATAAATTCCAGCAAGAAGTTACGCGAATTTTGAATTCAGGACATAACAAGGATATTTGCGAGACGATAGTCCAACGTGATCAGCATCGTATCTGGTAAATGGAACAGTACCTTGTTCAGTTTAAGTCCCCTTTTTGTTTACGGAACTGGGAGATTCGAGTCGACTGCCATTTGTTGGAGTACTTTCGGCAGGGCATGGGAGCAGGCCGCGAAGAATGACTAAAACACCGCAACCAATTAGGAGGAGGTACACTATTAGTAAGGCGGGTGACACAGTATGGAACGACCACTTCAGTTCTGCTGCTACTGTAATCTGGAATCAACATGCATATATATGGTTCCCATTAAAGCCAGAAGAAAAAAACCATGTATCAAAGGAAATGTAGAACTTAATAAGCAAGAAATTAATTTCTTCTTCATTTTATTTTTGAACATAAACAAGAAAAAACTTAAAATTTTTGCGCAATGAAATCGAAGGGGTTAACTTAAATTTTTTTTTTGAACAGCTAATAAATTTTATTAATCTTTGAAAAAAGATTACAAAGACCAAATGGAACAAGGATAATCGGCATCACAACCCGAAAACATAAGTCTCAGGACAATCATCTGCCATCCAAGATCCAAGAGGAGGAAACTGAGAAGTGAGTTGGCCAGGAGCCAACCCAATACAGAATAAAAGTAAGGAACCCAACATAGAGTTTAAAAACCAAAAGCCTAACAGAACCCCCAAAACATTAAGTATGGTCCAGCAAGCCTCATGAAATGAAATCCTCAGACTGCCATTTGTTGAATAGGGATCCTTTGCTCCAAAGCAATGATAGAGGTAATACGTGATCCCATAATTTCAAGAATTCCAAAGCAAGAGGCTGATTGATTCCAGTAGGTAGAAAATGATGAGTACCAAAGCAGAGAGTAAACTTATCCTATGAGCATTGAATTGTAGAAGATTCAAGACGTACACCAATCTGCCCAAAAGAACTTGGTAGTTGATGTCTTCAAGAGTAAATTAAGCTCCAGCTGATAGCAATCAATCAGAGAAAATTCCATCCAGTAGAATATAGAATTGATTCCTTACCATCCAAGGGGTTAACTTAATGGTCAAGTCTTGTAAGTTATGGGTTTGTTCCCCCATAAGTATGTGGTTCGAAACCTTTTAGCTGATATCAATCTCATGGGGTCAATACACATTTTAATCAGGCTCCTACTAGTGGACACTAAAATTGATCCCTAATAAATTAGGAGTAGTCGAGATGCGCGTAAACTAGTTTGAGCACGGCACTTAAAAACAAAATCTTTTTACATTGAGGTGTAACAATATTTTTATTTCCCCTCTCCCCTCTAACATCCCGTGAGAGAGAATGGTAATGTATGTAACAATTTTATTTTTTTTGGGTTTTCCATGATTCATGTCAAAGATCAGATAGGGAAAAATACTCTTTGTTTATCCAAAAAGAAAATATTGCTAGTTTTGATTATTCGAAAGCCAAAATTTGATTATTGGTTAGAGCACGCATGGTGTTTGAAATGGATCCTTGATGTCTATTGCAAACAAATGAGTCAAAAAATAAATTTTCATAAGTTGGAGCTTTTTACTAGCCCAAATATGAGCTCGCAAGAGGTGTCCAACTTAAAATGTATTTTTGGTGTAAAGTGTGTTGAAAGGCCTGGGGTTTATTTGGGAGCACATATGGATTTTTCGATGAGGAAAAGTAGTATTTTACTATTTTTGGCCGAATTCTTGAAAGAGTTGGTTCTAAGCTTGCCTTGTGGAAAGCTCCTTTGCTTGCTTTTCCGTCTCGGCTTATTTTGGTAAAGCATGTTTTGCTTACTATTCCTAATTACTTATTTGTCAGTTTTTAGATCTCCGGTATATTTTTTGAATAAGGTCAAGAGTGTGGTGTCTCGGTTTTTGTGGTGTTGGCGCAGGTGGGAGGTGTGTTGCCTTCATAAAGCTAAGGGAGGACTAGGTCTTCGAGATTTGGGTTGTCTTAATCAAGCTTTGTTAGCGAAGGTGGCTTGGCGTATTTTGAAAAATCCGGACTCCTTACTTTCTAGGGTCCTGGTTGGTAAGTATTGTCGAGGACAGAATTTGCTAGAGGCCCGTGTGCCAAATTCGGCATCTTGGGGATGGAGGAATATTATGTTGGGGAAGGAGTTGCTTTGTAAAGGTTGAAAATGGAGAGCGGGTAATGGGAGGAGTATTAGAGTTTTCCATGATGAATGGCTTCCGAGGGTAGCTAAAATCCTCTTTTTGGGTTTTACCTCTTGGCAGGGGTTTGCCTAATTTTATGGTAGCAGACCTTTTTGATGCTCAATGTTGTGAGTGGCTGCAGCCTTTGCTTAATGTTTTGTTCCCCAGCGAAATCGTGGGAGTCATTCATTCTATTTTATGTTCCCGCTCAGGAAGTTGAGGATGAGCTTGTATGGGAATACACCAAGAATGGCGAGTTTTCAGTTAAGTCTGCGTATTTACTTTGTTTTGAGTCCCAGTTTGGGGGAGTTTTTAGACACGAACAAAACAGGTTTCAGGAGTGGGGCAGGTTGTGGGGATTGGGGATTCCTCCTAAATTTTCGTTGTTTATTTGGAAGGTGTGATTCACCGCATATTGTAGCTGTTAAAGATGCTCTCTGATAAGAAGGAATCTGGTTGTGGATCCTTTATGCCCTCTTTGCGGTCAGGATGTGGAAACCATTGAACATCTTTTCCTGAATTGTTGTTTTGCGAGGCGGGTGTGTGGCGAACCTCTCACTTAATTGGGCTTTGATTTTTCCAAGGGAAAACCAGGGGAAAATTTCAAAATGACACCTGAACTTTCACTTCAATGTCACCGAAACATCTGAACTTCACTTTATTTCAATTAAACACCTGAACTTTCAAAATCCCCAAATTGAGGCACCTGCCGTTAGCCTCTATCCATTTCCTTCACAAATTGGCTGATGTGACTCATTTTTGGCGTTAAAGGGCCCCACTAAACATGTTAGAAAGTGAACTCAATGCACACAATCACAATCAGAAATGAGTTCACTTTCTAAATTTAGAAATGAACTCAATTTAGAAAGTGAACTCATTTCTGATTGTGATTGTGTGCATTGAGTTCACTTTCTAACATGTCTAGTGGGGCCCTTTAACGCCAGAAATGAATCACATCAGCCGATTTGTGAAGGAAATAGATGGAGGCTAACGGCAGGTGCCTCAATTTGTGGATTTTGAAAGTTCAGGTGTTTAATTGAAATAAAGTGAAATTCAGGTGTTTCGGTGACATTAGAGTAAAAGTTCAGGTGCCATTTTAAAATTTTTCCGGAAACCAGATAAAGAGTTGATTCAGGATTCTATTTTTATTTGAGCAAAGTCCACTTTCACCCCCTGTGATTATCGCCATGTGCGGATACCCCCCTCATGGTTTAAAACTGATCACATAACCTACCTATGGTTTTGAAAATGTGCGGATAGACCCCCTGCCGTCATGTTTTCCATCCATATTAACGGAGGGGAATCTCACACGTCTCTAGAATGTAATATGAGTCATTCATAATGTATTAAATAAAGAATCGAGTATTTCTATAAAAAAAATCATCTCAATCAGGCATCAATAAGAGCATCTCCAGCCTTCACCCATATTTTTCCTCAAATTTGAGTTAAATTTTGGGTAAAAACCCATTTTGGGTAGACACATCTCCAAGCATCAAACTCAAATTTTACCCAAATATATATACATTTTATTCTTAATGGCATAATGGTAAATAAGGTAAAACAATCAAATCCAAAATGAGGAGACTTGATACTCTTCTCTCTCCATCTCTGTCTCTCTCTCCCCGAGAATCAAACACAAAAAAAATTTCACACAAAACCCAGAACCAGACACAACCATAAAAGACAACTCTGAAACTCGTTCATCATCGGAGGAGGAGGCCAGAAGAGAACGACAACTCTGGGGGACCCAAGACGACTCACAACGGCGCCACTGCCACTTTCTGCATTGTCTCTCAGACCGCCGGCCCTCAACCTGCCGCCACTGCCGCCGAGATTGTCTCTCTTTCTCTCCCTCCTCCCTCCCTCTCTCTCTCTAACTAGCCGTTGGAGAAATGGGTCAAGGCAAAAGTTGTCCCAGATTTGGACAAAAAAATGGGTAAAACCCAAAATGGGGAAGGGTTTGGGTCAAAGATTGGAGAGAGATTTTTGTAATTTTTGCCCCATTTTTAAATTTGAGTCTTAAAATGGGTCAAGACTGGAGATGCTCTAACCCAGTGATCTTATTTTTAGTAAATTCAAATTTGAAATTTTAATTTCATAACAAAATCGATTGGACCATGAGCTTTTCATTTTTTGATTGACTTGAATTTTGGCATAGATGTAGTACTCGTCAAAATTTACAATATCAACGGTTTGGATTCAATTTTTGGTATAGGAGATGGTGTGGTTAGATTTAAAAAAGAAGAAGAATCAAGGGACATGATGAAGGTATATCAGTCTTTTAATGTTGTATCCGTTAATATGGATGGAAAATATGACGGCAGAAGGTCTATCCGCACATTTTCAAAACCACAAGTAGGTTATGTGGTCAGTTTTGAACCATAAGAGGGGTACCGCACATGGCGATAACCACAGGGGGTGAAAGTGGACTTTCCTCTTTTTATTTTATGGTTGATATGGTGTGCGCATAATGACGTTTTATTCAAATCTATTAAGGTTGATGTTGATTGTGCTTTTGCGATGTTTTCCAGGCGTAGCGAGTTTATGCAGGTCCATTCAAGAAATGAGAAGGCATGCAGCGAAGGAGGCAAATTCATTGGTGAATTTTTGTTTCAAACAGGATGGGGTGGGAAACGACCGGGGCAGTTGATCTAGCTCTTTTGTTAATGATGGAGCATGGTTAGTGGGGATTAATTCTGGGGCTTGCTGCAGCAAGGGTTTTGGATGAAAAAGGAAAAGATGTGCATCAGGTTTAAGCCTGCATGTAGTGGATCTCGAGGGCAAGAAATTTTATATTAAATGGATTTACTCATACATGTAAAATGCTATAGTTCACTTAAATACTTTTGTTAAAGCTATTTTTCAGCATGAGCTATCAAGAATCAAGAAATATATAATCCTAGCGGAGGCTTGTATCAAGAATCAAGAATGTGACATATAGTCTAAATTTAAATAAATTTTTTATTATATTTGACTTCTAAATGCGATAGACGTAATCTCCATAAAGCGTCAATTATTATTTTGAGATATTTTCCTATTTGATTGTTAAAGACAACATTTACATAGAGATACATTGCCTTAAATAGTGAGGATAGAGAGATAAATTTATGAGGAGAATATTCTCTGTAACTTTTAAAAAAAGAAATGATCTGGGGGCTAAAATTTAACAAGAAGGAATATAACGAATGTAGAGGTTGTTTTCGTTTATATGCCTAGATATTTTTAATAGAAATCGTTCTATTTTATAATATAGATAGAAGATATTTGTCTCTTCTATGTCGACCTTGAACTAACAGAACGTTATAAACCTTAGGCATCTTGTTCGCCGAAAAGACTACATCTAGTACTGGATCAATAATTTGAACGAGATGACCCTTTTTTTTTTTTTCAAGAATAGAATCCCCAGGACCGGAAGGAATAGGTTTTTGCGAATTTTATCCATAACATGTTAGAATCGTATCCTGGTCCCTAGAGTATATAATACGATGGTTTAGATCAATCTTAACCGAAGTCTAATGCATACCAATCGGGGAGATGGGACCTTGCAGTGCAGGGTGCATTACAAGATTGTAGTGCGACATCTGAGCTGTCCATCTCGGCAATTGATGGTACGGGTTATATCTCGGCAATCAACATCTAGATCATTGATTGCCGAGTTGGACGACTCGGATACCGCCTTGTCACTACAACTCCATAGTGCGCTTCAGAAACATGACGATTTAAAAAACAAAAAGGTCAATTGCTCAATCTGATACCTATAAACATGTAGTAAAATATTTTCCACTCCTGATCTCGCACAGACGATTCGAGCCGTTTATTGAATATAAAATATTTTTCCAAAGGCCACAAGCAAAAAGTAGCTCAATTCGATACCTATAGGTTTTCGATCCAATTATTTAACTTTTCAGAACCCGTAATGACTAATCAAATACCTTAATGTCGTCCCACCTCTTTTTTACCCGTCTATTTAAAGGAGATAAAATACTAAATACACTATAATTAGAATTTGAAGAGTGCGCTTAAGTGCTAAACATGTCTGGTTTCGCACAGACGATTCGAGCCGTTCATTAAATATAAAATATTTTTCCAAAGGACACGAGCAAAAAGTAACTCAATCCGATACCTGTAGATTCTCGATCTGATCATTTAACTTTTCATGATCCGGAATGACTAATCAAATGTACCTTAATGTCGCCCCAGCTCTTTTTTACCCTTATATTTAAAGGAGATAAAATATTAAATACACCAAATAATTAGAATTTGAAGAGTACACTAAGGTCATGTTTGGTAACCATTCTATTTACTGTTTTCTGTTTTCATTTCCAGAATTTCTAAAAACTAACCTTGAAAGTTTGTTTGGTGCACTACTTTCGCTTACAAATTTTGATAATCACTTTCACTATTTGTAAAATTTCTGGAAGTTGAAAAACCATACTTTCACTTTTTGCAAAAACAAAAACCGTCTGCCAACCCATGCGAGACGGAGAATTTTTTTTTTTTCCTGGGTCTTTATGATAGCTTTCTTCTCCATCTTCCAAATTTCTCTCTCTCTCTCTCTCCCTCCACCAAATCTCTCTCTCTCTCTCTACCAAATCCCTCTCCTGGTTTCTATCACCTCCAGTACTCACCTGAAACCTAGCCACCATTGATCCCATCGGTTGAACCCCCATCTGGATCCCATCGGTTGAACCCCCATCTGGCCGAACCTTGCTGGACCACCTTTGTCGCCCCCACCACCTGAACTCGGTGTGAGTTGAGCAATAGGGCTTCAAATCTTCTCCGTTTCAGGAAAAAGGATGGGCTAAGACCGTGCTTGTTTAGGTCTTCACCCGAAAATTTAAAAAACCACCCAGTAATCTTTTGCTTTTATTTTTTTTTCCTTTTTTTTGGAAAACTGGTTGACACAAACATATTTTTCGCTTTCACTTTTTTTTAAGGAAAAATAGAAACTAGTTTTAGCAAATAGAAAATAGGAAACAGAAAAATGGCAGTGTTACCAAACATAGCCTAAACATGTGAACGAAAATGGAAACAAATGAACTTACCATGGATGTACAATAAGAGGCGCCAAAGACCAAGGCAATGCTTCGGAACCATTGCGGCGGCTGCGGCCGCCTTAGAAGGCCGTAGAGAATCATAGCGGCCAGCGGCCACTGGAAAGCGACCTCGATCCACAGAAGGGCAACGAAGAAAGCCGGTTTCTGAGTGGCCAAGTACTCGCCATACTTTTTTCTGTACAAAAGCAGTGGCGGTGACGATGACGACGGCCCGTCGCGGAAGAGCAACAGCAGTCCTGCGTCGAGTGGAGCTGCTACGGCGAAGACTGTCAAGAAGACAACGAGGATTCCGTCTCTCACCTTATCAGTCACCATTATGTTTTCTTTCTTGCTTAGGTTTTGCTTTCTCTCTCTTGTTTTTTTGTGTGAGTTTTTTTTGTTTCCCGTATTGGAAGACTTGATGGGACGTTTGTGATGGAAGTTTGGTAGTCGTACAGAAGATAAACTGTTGACTTGTGGCTCCTATTCTCCTATGGGTGCATACGGTTCGGATTGATCTAATTCTTTAAAAAATTAATAACCGGACCATTACAAACAGTTCTAGAAAATTGGAGACTAGAATCTAACCAATATATGCATGAAACCTAACTAGAACCAAATTGCAAAATCGGTCCGATTTTGGTTCGATTTTGATTCTATCCAATAAGCATCCAAACACTTATTCACAAAATATGAACTCATAAAATTAAAGAAATAGGAAGATAATCTGCTAGAATAGGAAATGAAGAAAGAAAATAAAAACTTTCCTAACAAATGAGATTTCATCTTTAAATAAATTAAGTTTAGTAAGGAAAAGATTAACCTACCAAATTCAAATACATATTTAATTAAACACATATGTATTTCTATATTTATCTTAGTTTTAAATGGTTCGATTCGATTCTAATCACGGTTCATTAATTGAGAATCAGTAACCGAACCAAAATTAACGGTTCTTATTTTTTTAGAATCATAACCTGACCGTAGAACAGCAGAACCGGACCAAATATGACGATGTAGTCCGGATCGAACCGATTTTACGGTTCGGACGATTTTTTTGAACACCCCTACATTCTTCTATTCACAGTACACCAGAGTTGCCAAATCAGTCCAATTGGTGTGGACAGCTAATCCATTCCCTATTAATAGTCCATTCTCAGCCGTTTGGAGTAAAGGCTGAGTTGCCAAATCAGTCCAATTAGTGTGGACAACTAATCTATTCCCTGTTGCCGTTTGGAGTAACGGCCCGTTTGGATAAATAATTTGTTTTGAGTAGATATGGAAGGAGGGCGGATTTGAGGGTGAATATGGAATGAGGGGTGATATGTTAAGAAGAGTAGATTTGTAATGAGGTATTTGGATAGATTTTAGAGGAGGAGGATATGGAAGGTGGATATGATGGGATTAGATATTGAATGACTGAATTGCCCCCACATGGATTTTTAAATGATCAAAATTTGTTTATTTAATTATAATTACAAGGAAATACATATTTATCTTTAATTATTGCATAAAATTAAATCAAAATATCTTTAAAATATTTAAAACATATTTTTTATTAATTTTTTTAATAAAAAATTTAAAATTCTGAAGATGGGTAAATATTAAATAGTACTCCTACTAGAAGATAGAGGAGTATATATAAAACTATACATGTGTCCTTTGGTTTTTCCTCAATTTGATCGTTTTTTTTTTTAGCAACTAGTCCCCCAATTTGATATAAACTAGATGATTGAGAGGAGCCCTAAAACTTCGCTACTCCTTCTACCTCTCTCCGTCCATTTCTCCGATTCCCCTACTACTAGCAACGAGAGCGCCTCCGGCAATGATGGGTACAACGATGGCAGGTTTGGCGATTGAATCAGAGCCACCCCCAAATCTGCATCCAAAACTCTGGCGCTCAGGTGACGAACAGTACTCTCTCTTTCTCTCTCCTTCTTCTTCTTTTTCTTCAGTTCTGTTGTGCTAGAGTTAGAGGGCATCTTTGTCGTTAGGAACCCGGATATAGCAACGACAGGGTACCCCCTATCGTTACCATATCCACCTTCGAGTAGATTACAAATCCAGCTTGAGCCTAATCCGGGGTCAAATCCGGGTGGGTGTTTTTGCAGCTAAACACCGGAGATGAGGAGGAGGGGGAGTTGAAATCAGGGCGCTTGGCAAATCCGGCATCCAAACAAGCCGTAAAGGTCATAGTCCATTCTCAGCCATCTGGAGTAAAGGTCATAGTCCATTCTCAGCCGTTTGGAGTAAAGGCTGAGTTGCCAAATCAGTCCAATTGGTGTGGACAGCTAATCTATTCCTTGTTTTTTCCGTTCTGTCAAATCTGCGTTTTTTCGAAACTGCTCGAAACGACGATCTGACCCGTCCATCCTGTTTGTCTTGTCGAGACGATTCCGGAAAGGTATAATATGCCTCTGTTTGACGTCGGGGTGATCTGTATCTGTCGATCAAAATTGGAGTTTTTCTGTCAAAACCCAATTTTTCCCAGTTCTGTTCTGTGCGTGGCCTGTTAAGAAGATGATGACATCGGCCAGTCAGCAACATGTCATCGCTCCATCAGCGCCACATGGTGCTCTGTCATCCGCCACGTCACCTGCCCAGTCACCCGCCACATCATCAATCCAGACCCATTTGAGGTGCCATGTAAGCGCCACATGGCAGCCATGTCAGCTGATGGACCCACTCATCGTGCACACCCTGCTCCTGGTGCGAAGGAATATTCCAGGAATTTTGTTTCCCGATTCTGGAGCCGTTCGAACTTCGTTTTTCGCCCGTGAGCAGTCGATTTTGCCTATCTCGACGTTCCAGATCCAACCACGCGCTCCGTTTCCTGATATTCGACTCCTTAAATGCCTTATTGGTTGATTCTCTTGTTTTTAAGGATGGTACATCTTCTGTTAGCGGCGGTTTTAAAAGGGGAACCTATTTGACGCCATTGTGAAGCTCGGTGGAGGTATTTTGGAAGTCTTGGTGTGAGCAAGGCATTGGTTCGACCTCTTGGAGTGTTTGGCGTTCTGTTTATTGTCGCTGGTTCTATGCTATGGTTGCTAAGTCATGAATTGTTTGTTCGATAGCAAATCTGGTTAAACCATTTGTTTATTGTTTTCTGACGACAGAGATTCTGATTTTGTCTATCAGTGTTCTGTATTTCATGATGGAGCCATTTATGTTCGGTATGGGCCGGACTTGTTGTTCAATCTCGTCATTGTCATAAGAGACGATGGTGCGTGTTGGGGCTCCTTTTGAGATGGCTCGATCGTCTTTGTTCCAGGGAGTTTGGTTCTTGTCCTTGATCCTCTTTAGTCCTGCAAAACAAAGCACGACTAAAGACCACGCCGGAGGTTCTCCGGGGTGATCCTCCGGTGCAAGAATCAGTTCTCTTGCAAAGAGGAAGGAGAGAAGCGTTTTAGGGTTCTGAGTTGTGTATTTCACGTACCTCTATCAGGAGGCATCACCGTATATTTATAGGGATCATTCAGCCCGATCCAAGATCGTAGGCATGCTCGCCACGTGTCGGCCGACGTATCTCCTACGTCACCAACTAGGGTTTCGTAACCGATTAGTGAGTGAGCGGGCCCCCTTTCACGTGGTACCATCAACCTGGTAACCGCTCGGCTGACATCACCATCGTCATAACAGCCAGAGTGGCATTCTCACGTGAAGGGAGGTGGAACATGGCCCCCACATCCATTCCAGACCGAATGTGAGCCGACGGTCAAGGAGTCGGCTAGCCGAGAAGCTGTTGGCCGAAGAAGGCGTCTAGGGGAAAATGTTCGTCCTTGGGGCCGCCAAGGGAGTGGAATACAGCCGAGGCGGAAAGTACATTCCAGGGGCAAGTTGGACCGTCGGTTGCCGAGACTTATCGGAGTACGCCAGGAGGCTCTAGGATCGTTGGTCCGCCGAGGCTATATCAGACCTGCTTTAGGAGTGGATATGGACAGTCGGTCTTTGACTCGGTATAACGCTCGGTGTAGCCCGAGCCAGTCAATTCGGCCTACTACAATAGCCCCTCAATTCCTGCCGAGTCTCTTCAGTTGGCAGGGATTGACTTCAGCCAGGCCGAGCCCCAGCCCTTGCCGAGGGTCTTGTTTGAACGCCTGCAACGGTAAGATCCGAGCCCCAATGGTTGCTTGACAGATGTCAAATGATAAAGGGCCGTGTCAGTTGAAAGGACGCTCTGGCAGATGAAGGGACGCTTCCAGTACGCACGGGAAACGGAGATGGCCACGTGTACAGCTCCCATTGGTCAGCGGTTCGGCGTGGTCATCATTGCGCGGGAAATTCGAAGCGTCTCCCTCCGCTTATAAATAGAGGAAGGGGAGGAGAGAGAAAGCTTCTTGCCCTTTCTCTCTCTACGAATCCAGAGCTTCCAACTCCTCAACCCCGTTCCAGACTTCGATCCAGATCCAGATCTTTCAATCCCAGTCCAGCTCTTGCAAATCTTCAAGTAAGTAATCGATTTTACCTTTCCTATTGTCTTTCTCAGCTTTTTACGCATTTTTCTGGGCTTCTGGGGCGGTTTCTTGGGTTTTTTGCCTTGAGTGAATAGTAGAAACCCTGGGGATGAACAGTATGTTCATTCCCAAACTCAACCTGTTCTTCCGAGCCTCCAAGGGGATGCTGAGGAACTGCCGAGGCTTTTGTCTAAGTAGCTTAGGTGGCCGAACGTTGAACATCTCGACGTTCGTAGCCGAAGGCGGCTCTCTCTTCAGAGGATGCCGAACCATACCAAAGACTTAGAAAATGACTCGTGAGCCTGTAGCGTAATCCGAACCTTTTTTATTTTTTTTCTTTTTGCCGACGCGGATGCTTGGCGTCCTTATTTCTCTTTATTTCCTTTTCCTCCTAGGTCTGGCTCACGAGGTCATCAACATCTCTTCAGGCTCGGACGATTCTCTCACCGAATCCGAGCGCCGAGTCATCGATACCTTGGTAGAACGCCGTAGGAATCTTGGCCGAGACGCACCACCTGTGCCTACAGAGATGTCTGCTACTTCTCCAGCGTCTGGTGATTCGAACGCCGAGATGGATTTCGAATATGCCGCCGAAGACCACGCCACTGAACCCGAGATTGTCTCTACTCCTGGGACCGTGTCTGAGGCCGAGCCAAGGAGGGGTAGAGAAGCCGAATTACGGTTTGAATCCGGGGAACATGCTTCAACCTCGGCGCCGAGCGACGACGATATCCTTGACAAAGGGGTCCTGTGCCCCTATGCTCATTACTTCTCAGGAGAGGCCGGAGAGTACGAAGCCTTCTGCACGAAGTATCATATTCCGAACGACGTGTATATTCACCGAGTGAGGAGCGACGCCATTAGGGCTAAGAGGGAAGACAGGCCGGAGCACATCACCGTGCCTCTTATGGCCATAACCGAGGCGGGCCTGAGGTTCCCCTTCCATCCCTTCCTTAGGGAGATTTTGTACAAATTTGGCTTGTGCCCGCACCAGTTGGCGATCAACAGCTACAGGATCATAATGTCCTTAGCTGCAATGGTCGAACTTCATGGCATCGATTTTAAGCCAACCGACCTCTTCTACACTTATACCATGTCTCGCCACGGGAAATCCAACCGACGGTTTCTCACCACCCGGCCGAGGAAGGATTCCCTGGTAGAGGGTCTGTCCGACTCGGATAAGTGGGCCAATTTGTTCCTGGAGGTCCGTGGGAACTTTGAGTTCGGCGAGGCTAACCGTCGGAATCCAATTCCGAGGTTTGTTGACAACCGAGGTTCGAGGATCTCTGATTTGTCTTCTTCTTCTTTTTGTTGTTTTTGTTTTATCTCTGTTTTTTTCCTTCTTTTGCCGAGGCTAGTAATAATAATTTTTTTTTATTCTCTTTTTGCAGAGCTCGGACCAATATCCAAGACTCAGAACTCGCAGGCACGGGAGAAAGCTTGCGAGGCAATTCTAGCTCAGGCCTGCCGACACGCTCCAACGCTATTGGATTACGAGCCGTGGTACAAAGGCGTTTTGAAGAAGAAGGACAAGAAGAAGGACAGTGAGCCGAGCGACTTGTCGAAGGGCAAGAAGCCGACCCAGCCGAGTCAGAGAACGAAGAAGAAAAGGGCACCTTCCTACGCCGAGGGTCCAAGCGAAAAACGCCAGAAGGGAGTGCGCCTGCCGAAGATCGGATTCTCTGCCGAAGAGTGGCTCTCTCCGCTCGGTCAAGATTTTATCTTTGAGCCGACAGGACCAGGTTTGAACGCTCCTCTTCAGATTCGCGAGCCGACTGAAGCAGAGATGTCGAGGAGAAATATTCCGAGGCCCAGCATTCCGACGAAGAATGCGAACCCTGCTCGGGGCCGAGGCACGGACCAGCAGCAGCAGCAGCAGAAGAAGCAAAAGCTCTCGGATGAGGTCCCTCATGCGAGTGCTTCCAAGACCGCCCCCTCCGAGACTCGCCGACCCCCTCCCCAGAAGGATCAGGGTCGTCAGACCGAGGACCCCGTCGACTTGGATGGCGGTCCTTCCGAGGCCGAGGTCCTGCGCCCTTTCAGCCCAACCTACACAACGGCTGATGGGAGGGTGCTAATGCTGAAGGATTCGGTGAAGGAAGAACCGAACCTTGCAGTTACCCTGCTAAGGGGTTTGGCACTTCCAAGGGACTGTGATCAGCTTCCCATCGAGCTGATCCCAGGACTCGGGGACATGTGCTCTCACCTCGTCCAGGTATGTCTTTAACCCTTGAGCTTTAAGATTCAGCACTTCAATTTCTTTTTTATGTTTCTGACTTGTTTCTTTTTCAGGCTGGCCAGGCTGCTCTGAAGGCTTATGATAGAGCCATTAAGGTTACAGCCGAGCGTGAGCGGTACAGAACTGACCGAGACAACTTTCGAGCGAAGTTCAAGATCTCGGAAACTCAGTTGCAAGAGACCGACGCTGAGCTGGAGAGGCTGAAGAAAGAACTGGCCGAGGCCAAAACTGTTGCAGCTACTGCCGAGGCCGAGGTGGAGAAAATGAAGGTGGAGGAGAAGAAGAAACTGGAGGAAGCCGACGCCAAAGGCTATGAAGCAGGAATCAAGAGGGCTGCTCTGGAGTATACTCAGACGGCCCATCAGATGGTGAATGACGCGCTGGAGGAAAGGCTCCCAGAATTCTTCGAGCTTGGATATGCTGCTGGTGCCGAAGCCATGGCTGATGTCTTGGTTGTCGAGACTGACAACAAATTTCGCCAGCAGCTTCCTCCGCCGGTGATTCCTGATCTTCGGCTGCCTTACACCGAGGAAGAGTGTGCTCCTCTCCCACCCGAGGAAGATGAGGATGAAGAAATGGCTGAAGCTTCTGTGCAGGAGAAGCCATCCGAGGGAGGAGAGAAGCAAGATCAGGCGGCTCCTGCCGAAGGCAAAGATGGAGCTGCTGACACCCTAGATCCCTTAACTTAGCCTTTTCCTTGCTTTTTCCAAGTACTTTTAATCTTAAATTTGTAATAGTTTTTGTGGAGGGACGGCGCCGAACGTTGCACTATGCCGTGCCTTCCAATTAAGTTTTATTAAGACATGTTTAAGTATTTTTTCAATGCCTTAGAATTGTTTTCCAATGGTCTGAATGTTTGAATATTTCCTCTTGCCTTAGAAATATTTTTTGTGTTAATGTTGCCGAGGGTTTCAAATCCCTTGTCTATTTACTTGTTTATCAGCCCCAAGTTTGGTGTTAGGCTCGGCTCAAATGCCAGCCTTATGCCAAAATTTAAGAGACTTAAGTAAATGATTGAATGTGGCTTTAATTGTTCAAGTCAGAAATGAACTAAGCCGAGCAGAAATAAACCATAAGGTTTAATGATCTTGTACTTAGCCGAACGTCAAATCGTTTTGAGGCAAGTAATTGTTTCAGGATACTAGATCCAGTGGCTCAGAAGCCGAACTGTGTGACCGAGGTCGAACAGAACATGGTGGAGAGAATAATAAAGACAAGATCAGAGCGTTGGAAATTAACAACTCTATTTCAAGTAAAAATTGTTCTCAACACGTGTTTACAAGTTTTTGGAATTAAAGGACAAATAAAAGCCGAGGCGAGCTCTGGCCGAGTGATTTCCTCAGAGGTAAGCTTTTCTGAGGTTGAGAGCGTTCCAGGGATTTTGAATCTCTTTTCCATTTTTGTCTTCCAATTTGTAGGATCCGTTGCCGACTTCTTTAATGATTCGGTATGGGCCCTCCCAGTTGGGTTTGAATTTTGTCTTTTGGCTTGCCCTAACGACCTTCCTCCAAACCCAGTCATCTGGTTTGAACTTCTTTAGCCGAACGCTTCTATCGTAGCCCCTAGCGACCTCCTGTTGGTAACTTGCCAGCTTGAGTTGGGCTTCATCTCTCTTCTCCTCGGCCAAAATTAGCTCGGTGGCAACAGCCTCGTCGTTTGTCTGAGGGTCGAAGGTCTCCGTTCTGAGTGTAGGAAATCTTGATTCCAGTGGGATGACTGCCTCCATGCCGAAGGCCATTGCAAATGGGGTTTGGCCTGTGGAGCGTCTTGGGGTGGAGCGGTAGGCCCAGAGTACTCTCGGCAGTTCCTCGGCCCATAGCCCTCGCTTCGAGTCCAGCCGTCTTTTGATGCCAGCGCAAACTGTTTTGTTGGTGGCCTCGGCTTGACCGTTGCCTTGAGGGTACGATGGAGTTGAATTAAAGAATCGTATCCCAAATTCTTCGCAGAGTCCTGTCAGCTCTTTGCCGACGAATTGAGATCCATTGTCCGAGACAATTGCGTACGGGACCCCAAATCTTGTAACGATGTTTCTCCAAACGAACCGCCGAACGTCGGCCTCGGTCGTTGTGACGAGAGGTTCGGCTTCAACCCATTTAGAGAAGTAATCAGTCGCTGTGATAAGAAACTTGAATCCTCCAGGGGCCGTAGGGAGTTTCCCAACTATATCCAAGCCCCATTGAGCGAAGGGCCATGGGCTGGTAATGGGCTTAAGAGTCTGGGCTGGCTTCCGAGGGATAGGAGAGAATAGCTGGCACGGCTTACATTTCTTGACAATTTCTTCGCAATCCTTTTTCATTCCCTTCCAAAAGTATCCCTGACTAAGGGCCCGTTGACAGAGGGAACGTCCACCAGAGTGGCACCCGCAGCTCCTAGAATGTAGCTCGGTTAGAATCGTTGGAACTTCGGTAGGATGAACGACGCGAAGGTATGGTCCAGTGAAACTTCGTCTATAGAGTTGGCCGGTCTCGGAGATCCAATAATGAGCCGACTTGCCTTTGACCCTGTGTGCTTCCTTCTTGTCCGAAGGGAGAGTTTCGTTTGTGAGGAAGGCTACGATCTCATCCATCCAACTAGGTCCGAGGGAGATGTTGAGGATTTCTGCCGAAGCCGCAAAACTTGGGGCATCGATTTCACCGAGGCTGATGCTTCGGTATTCTGAAGCTTTGGCTGCCGAGGCCAAGCTTGCGAGAGCGTCGGCGTGTGCGTTGTACTCTCTGTTGATCTGTTCAATATGGAATCCCTTAAATTGCCGAATGAGCTCCAGAGCCGTAGCTTGGTATTTGAGCATCCTGGGATCCCGAGCCTCGTAATCTCCTGTTACTTGATTAACGATTAACTGGGAATCGCAGTACACGTGTAGGTCTTCTACTTGAAGTTTTGCTGCCGCTCGTAGACCAGCTAACAGAGCCTCATACTCGGCCTCGTTATTGGTCGCCTGGAAATTGATCGTAATGGCACTTTCGTGCATTACGCCGCATGGGGTGACAAGAACAACTCCGGCACCCGAGCCGTTGCTATTCGATGCCCCATCAACGTGCAGTTTCCAGACATCTCCGCTGAATAAGTTCCAAGTCTTCCGTGCTTCATGCTGCTCCAGCATCCCATATTCTGGTCGGATTAGTGCCTCTTCGTCTGGACTTCCCGGAGTGAATTCGGCTATAAAGTCGGCCAAGACCTGAGCTTTAATCGCTGTCCGAGGCTCGAAATGTATATCGAAGTTGGCCAACTCGACCGCCCACTGTGAGACTCGGCTTGAAAGGTCGGCCTTCCGAAGAAGGTTTTTCAATGGGAACTCCGTGAGGACGATGATCGGGTGCTCCTGGAAGTAAGGAAGAAGTTTCCGAGCCGATGTCACCAGTGCGAGCAGGAGCTTCTCCAAAGGTAGATACCTAGTCTGAGCTGGCAGCAGCGTCCGGCTAGCAAAGTAAATTGGCTGATCTTCGGCGCCTTCGCGTCGGACAAGCGCCGAGCTAACGGCGTGAGGGGAGACAGCAAGGTATAAGTAAAGAGTTTCGAAGGGCGATGGTTTGACCAGGAGTGGGGCCGAACCAAGATAAGTCTTTAGTTCGGCGAGTGCCGTATCACAGTCCTCCGTCCACTTGAAGCTCCTTCGGCTTTGCTTTTTCAGAGTTTGGAAAAACACATGGCACTTGTCGGATGACCGACTGATGAATCTGTTGAGCGCTGCGGCCATTCCTGTCAGCTTCTGTATTTCCCGAGGGGTTGATGGAGCCTTTAGTTGTTGTATTGCCGTGATTTGGTTTGGATCGGCTTCGATACCTCTTCGAGTCACCAAGTATCCGAGAAATTTTCCGGAGCCGACGCCGAAAGCACATTTCTCGGCGTTGAGGCGTAACTTGAATTTCTTTAATATTGTAAACACCTCGGCGAGGTGTGACAGATGGTTTTCAGCCTTGAGACTCTTCACGACCATATCATCAATGTAAGCCTCCATTATTTCACCGATAAGAATGCCGAACAGCAGATAGACCATTCGCTGAAAAGTGGAGCCGGCATTCTTTAAGCCGAAAGGCATCACGAGATAGCAAAAGAGGCCCCTCGGAGTAATGAAGGCAGTCTTCTCGATATCGTCCGGGTCCATTGCGATTTGGTGATAGCCTCGGTATGCGTCCATGAAGCTCAGCCGAGCGTGGCCAGCTGTCGAATCTACCAGCTGATCAATTTCTGGAAGAGGGAGGCAATCTTTTGGACAGGCGTCGTTTAAGTTAGTGTAGTCCACGCAGACCCTCCACTTGCCATTCTTCTTCTTTACCACCACTGGGTTGGCGAGCCAGGTGGGGTACTGAACTTCCCTGATGGCTCCTGCTGCGAGGAGTTTGTCGACCTCTTCGTTAACCGCTTCGGCATGGATAGCGGCCGAGCGTCTGGGTTTTTGTATCACCGGTTTGGCAGACTTGGAGACGTTGAGACAGTGCCGAATAACCTGCGGGTCGATGCCTGGCATCTCGTAAGGGGTCCAGGCGAAGACCTCGATGTTGTCTTTAAGAAATTGGACCAACTCCTCATGCTCGGCATCCGTCAAGCCGGATCCGAGCATGAAGAATCGTGACCCGTCTTCATTGATTGGTACTTTTACAAGATCTTCAATTGATTTCTGCTCGGCTGAGGCGCCGACATCTTCCAGGACCGGCTTGTCTGGAACCTCTACCCAATGGACTCGGTTAGGGCTCGGCGTCTTTCCAACGGCCGAGACGTAGCACTGCTTCGCCTGAACTTGGTCGCCGTGCAGGTCTTCCTGTCGGCCTGTGGACCCAATGTACCGTACCAGTTGGTGGTAGGTTGAGGCAATGGCCTTCAAGGAGTGGAGCCAGTTCCGGCCGAGGATGGCATTATAAGGACTTGGGGCGTCCACAACAATAAACTCCATATTGACAGCAACCGAACCAGTGACGACGGGAATGGTCAGTTTGCCGAGGGGCCAGACTGGCGTACCGCTGAATCCGACGAGAGGAACGGTGCTTGGGATCAAAGATGATTCTGGGATGTTGAGTTCTTTAAAGAGAGACAAGTACATGATTTCTGCCGAACTTCCCTGATCCACAAGAACCCGTTTAACCGAGTGAGTGGAGATCTGCACTGTCACCACCAAGGCGTCGTTGTGAGGAGTCTGCACTCGCTCGAGATCTCTGTCGGTAAAGGTAATAGTCCACGGTCTCCCAGTTGGCCGAGGTCTTTTGAGGGTGGATGAGACAGAAAAGATTTCTGCAGATTTTTTGGCCTTGTCCAGCTCAGACCGAAGCTTCTGTGCTCCTTCCTTGGTTACTGGTCCGTGGATTACGTTGATGACGCCGACTGGTCGTGGGATTTGATGCTGGCCCCCAGCATTCGGCTGGCGCCTCGGCGTTTTAGTCCAATCGATGTGATCATCCAAGAGTCCTTGGGCTGCCAGATTCTCCAAGAGCGCCTTGTATGGGACGCAGGCCGTTGTGTAATGTCCGAGCTCGTTATGGTAGGAACATCTCTTCCGAGTGTTGTCGTTCCCTGCTTCGGTGTTGAGCTTGGGTGGGTTCGGCCAAACGAAGAACGGCTCGCGCTCCAAAGTTCGTAAGAGAAAGTAGATTGGTTCCTTGAAAACCGTTGTCTCGGCTACATAGTCGTGATCCTTGGGAGCCTTCTTGTTTGCAGCTTTTACCGTGTTGACTTGCTTCTTTGGTTGTGTGACGGCTACTGGCTTTGGTGCCGAGATCTGAGGGGTAGGAACGTGGAGCTGGTGAGGGATGGCTGAGTTCTGTCCTCCTTGAAGTTCTCGCTCGGCGAGGAACTCTTCGTAAGAGCAGAACTGCTCAACCGTCCTCATTAGTTCATTCATCCCGTGGGGTGCCCGAATTGCCAATTCGTCTAGGATTTTACTTCCAGTCTCCAATCCATTCTTGAAGTTTCTTGCTGCCCAGTACTGATCAACACCGGGTATCTCATTGAATAACTGCCAGTAGCGCTCGGCATACTTCCGAAGCGTTTCGCCGGGCCTCTTCTTCATCTGAGCCAATGCGTCCTCCTCTTTGGCTTGTTTGTTGCTTGTGATGAACCTGTAGTTGAAGGCACGTTCAAGCTCCTTGAAGCTGTGGATTGACCCTGCCTCCAATTGATTGAACCAAAGCAAGCCGAGGCGCCCGAGGCTTGAGGGGAATGCCTTGCACATGATGGCGTCGTCTTCGGTGACGCAGGAGATTGTGCTTCGGTAGCTAATGAGATGGGTGTAAGCCTCGGACAAACTGGGGTCGAATTTCTGGAATTTTGGCAGGTGGAGACCAGGCTTCGGCATAGTCGCCTGAATTTTGGCCGAGAAAGGAGATTCGGTCAATTTTTTCAGCTGATATTCGTGTGTTGGCCGAGGCGGGCGTCCGTCCCTGTCTCTCCGAGATTTTTTGTAGGCCTGGTACTCTCTATCCCTGTTGACAGATTCGTCTTGCCGTCGCTGGTATGCCCTGTCCTTCTTGTCGATGGGGGTTCTCAGCCGATCCGGATCTGGGAGATTTTCTGTACGATAAACCTTTCGTCGGCTCGGCTGCTCATCGTGCCGAACGACAACACTCACACTCTTTTCCCGAGGGAAAGTTCGTGGGTTTCTGGAGTTTACCGTACGTCCGGCTTGTGTATTTTCCCGAAGGAAATCTTCTTGTTCAGGAGGGAAAATTTCAGGATCCTTGCCATCTCTCCTCGACGTTCGGCTCTTTCGCCGTCCGTCATGTGGAATTAAGGCCAGATTGTTCTCATTGTCCTGAATTTCAACCGTGTCATAATTTTGGGATTGGGAGTATTCGTCCCCAGCCGACGAGCTTGAGTAGTTGGTGTAAGGGCTACCTTCCCTCCTTGTTTTTCCAACTCTGTGTCCCGCACCACTACCGAGACGCTTATGGACCGGGGAACGTTGCTGCCCAAAGCGAGCGCTGTTCCCGGCCCGATTGTCCGTTAGTGGTGGGTCCAGGCGGTCGTATACCGAGACTCGGTGAGGATCTCCTTCACCCGCCAATTGAGGCGATGGTGGTGGTAAGTTCCCACGCCGGCGCCTTCCCTGAGAGCCTGAATGGGAGCCCGCCGGACGCTCGTTAGCCCTGATCCTAGCCATCTCTATTTTGAGCATGGCTACATCAGAATTCGTCTGTTCCTGCTATTGTTCCAGCATCTGGACGTACGCCAAGGCCTCGTTGCTTAGCCCCACCGGACGCTGAACCGATGTGCTAACGCCCGGAGGGGTAAAGCCAGGAGGGTGAGAAGGGGAAGCGGTGTGGACGCCTGTGTCCGAAAGGATCTGAGAAGGATTGAGGGGTTGGAAGGGAGGTGGTGGTCCGCCCATTTTCTGAGTGAAAAGTGGTGGAGATGGGGTGAGAGTGGTTTCTTTTGTCAAGGGATTGAGGATTGGCTAAGGAGGAGCCGCCGTGGATCAGAAAGAAGAATGTTTCACGTCGGGTTCACCAAATTGTTGGGGCTCCTTTTGAGATGGCTCGATCGTCTTTGTTCCAGGGAGTTTGGTTCTTGTCCTTGATCCTCTTTAGTCCTGCAAAACAAAGCACGACTAAAGACCACGCCGGAGGTTCTCCGGGGTGATCCTCCGGTGCAAGAATCAGTTCTCTTGCAAAGAGGAAGGAGAGAAGCGTTTTAGAGTTCTGAGTTGTGTATTTCACGTACCTCTATCAGGAGGCATCACCGTATATTTATAGGGATCATTCAGCCCGATCCAAGATCGTAGGCATGCTCGCCACGTGTCGGCCGACGTATCTCCTACGTCACCAACTAGGATTTCGTAACCGATTAGTGAGTGAGCGGGCCCCCTTTCACGTGGTACCATCAACCTGGTAACCGCTCGGCTGACGTCACCATCGTCATAACAGCCAGAGTGGCATTCTCACGTGAAGGGAGGTGGAACATGGCCCCCACATCCATTCCAGACCGAATGTGAGCCGACGGTCAAGGAGTCGGCTAGCCGAGAAGCTGTTGGCCGAAGAAGGCGTCTAGGGGAAAATGTTCGTCCTTGGGGCCGCCAAGGGAGTGGAATACAGCTGAGGCGGAAAGTACATTCCAGGGGCAAGTTGGACCGTCGGTTGCCGAGACTTATCGGAGTACGCCAGGAGGCTCTAGGATCGTTGGTCCGCCGAGGCTATATCAGACCTGCTTTAGGAGTGGATATGGACAGTCGGTCTTTGACTCGGTATAACGCTCGGTGTAGCCCGAGCCAGTCAATTCGGCCTACTACAGTGCGTCTCAGGTGGCATCTGTTATTGTGTTTGCTATTGGAACCTGTTTGGAATTCGTTTCTGAAAGTTAGCTTGAAACTTTAGAAACCTGGCTCTTCTAAACTTTAGAAACATGGCAAAGCACTAACAATAATGTAACAATTTTGGACTAACCCTTCCATGGATATTAATGGAGTAATGCAACAATCTCATAGCTAAATAAACTTCACTGATAATATAAGTCTCAAAAGAATGTGAATCCACTGCCATGACTGGCAGGTCCGGTGAGGCCAAGTCAAAAACAGATTTCACTTTGTCACAATCTGAAGTTTATTACATTGGAAACTATTCCAAAAACACGACAGCCCGTTCTATCTTTTTTTTTTTTTTTGATCATTAAAAAGGGTGGGAGGGAGCGAACAGCGTAGCAACCCCCCTTGGGCGTGACCATAGGGGCTCCCTACCCGCTGTGGAATGTCCGGTTCGAGCCATAGCTACTGTCCGGAAGGACATGCCGTCACCACAGCACCACCTAGGTACAAGTGGGCATAATGCGTTATCCCCCTAACCCCTTGCCACGTGACAAGGCTCGAACCCGAGACCTTGTCTGGGGATGAGGGGCACCTGCCCACTTGGCTACCACCTTCGTTCTATCTGATTACCCCAAACGGTGCCACTCAAATAACGGAAGCCTATCAAATACATCAGTCATGCGCAAATATAAAATCCATGCAATACGAAGACTACCTAATTCATTAGGTACTGACCAAATGCAAACTGACTAATTATGCTCTTTGCAATTCCCATCAGTACGACAATCAACAAAACAAATTCATAGGAAAAGAAAAACGTACCCGTTTCCGCATTAGTTTTGTCGTGATAAAATAATTCAATTTACCATGCCCATTTCTGATGCAATAACAGATCCAAATAAAATTCGAACAGTTTCCTAATTGTGTCTGTGTTTCCTTCGGCCCGCTCCACCATCATCAAATATGGAAAACTCACGAACACATGTATCCTTCTTCGTCTTAAGGACCCATTTCATAATCAATCCACTTTCATCTTCGCAAAGAATGCTGTCTTTAGATTGTTGGAAATCCGGTCTTCAATATGATGAAAGTGATGGCGTCGTCTCTTCAAACTTGAAACGGTAGAAGCATTCGAGTCACGTTAGGAGAATGTTTTCCTAAAGACAGCATTTGTCCCCACCAAAAGGTGTGCACCGGGTTACAGCAAATTCGCCTTCAAGATAAATCGAATACGAACTTAGGTTCTTTCTGTCTCCGTTTGCACAAACAAAGACAGACAGAATATCAGCTAAGCAAATGCAAAAGAACCAAGAACTGATACTCTATTTTGAGAAATAACATAATATCAGTTTGCCATTTCTAGGAAGAGAGTGTGTAGAGAAAAGAGGGCAATTCAGTATCGAATTTTTCGGTCTATTAAATGACTTTACAAATAGCCTATTTATAGACTTATAAGCACCCTTGTATGAAAGGTTGTTTCTCTAGTAAACAACCATAAGGAATGGTCATGTCCTTTGAAGACACCAATTAGGAAGGATCATGTCTTTCAAAGACAATTCATAGAAAGGAACATGTCTGTTAGTAGGCACCCTTTAAACAATTAATTAGGAAGGGTCATGCCTCTTGGAGGCACCCCATGATTCACATCCCTTCCTAACAATCACATCTTTCCCAACGAACACACCCCAATTTAATGGGTGTTACAACCATTTACATAAAGTCACAACTCATGTGAAAAAGTGTAGCAACCTTTCACAAAATCCTCACTTAGTACCTTTCCGAAAATTCCAAACTAAAATCCAATTTATTTTGAAAAACTCCAACATGGACTACCCCAAGTGTTCATTGATGTGGTAGATTTGTTTCAGTTTAATTGTAATCCCCAGTTATGGGTCATATCTCTGACCTAAACATTTAATCTAACTACAGTATATTTGTATTCATTTATCGCGACAAACTGTTGATATTAGATTCTTGCATTGCACTACAAATATTCAAGGCTAGGGTTGCCTTGGGTTTACTTATACATACATCTCAAAACATACGCATCTGTGATTTTAAAACCTCTAGAAACATACATATGCTGCTAAAGGCTAAGGTTGCCTTGCCTCCATTTACTTCAAGTTTTAGGCTTTGCGAATACAGATTCTCCAACTGATGACCTGCATCTCTACCTTGTGAGAGAATTTTCTGCCAATGTCATGTTGTTTAACCAATCAGCAATCGAATGCTATCTACTATTTAAGCAACCAGTAGGAAGAGATGGAGAGGGAGGCTACTTCTTATACTATGCTGATGAGACATTCAACAATCACATGAAAATTGAGCTAGCTTCCTCTGCAGATTAGAAATTCCTCGTCAAGAAGACTCAATTCTGCAATGGGTTGCAATGTTTTTCCGGACCTGAAAATAGTTATCTCTGGGATCCTGCTGTCAATAAGTGTAAAGTAATCCCCAACTCAGGTGTTAGCTCCTCCGAGCATTCAGTTTTTGGCTTTGGCTCTGTTCCTCGGATTGATGACTACAAGTTGGTGAGGGTGTGGTGCAATTTGAAAGAACTAGCTGATCAGGACAATGGTGCCAGAGTTCCTATGCTTCAAGTCGAGATGTATAGTTGTATACACTGGGTACCAACTCGTAGAAAAATAGTAAGCACGATATTTCATGCGTCATTGGCTATGACGTATCGGGGGTGGTAGTGAATGGAACTCTGGAGGCAACTCCAACTACGTATGATGGATGAAAATATGGGCAAGGATAACTACATCCTTGCATTCAACATGGATACTGAAACATGTAGGGAGATTACGCCCCCAAAGTTTTGTGACAAGGGCGATAATGGTTTATGGCACCGTTTTCTAGGGGTGTTTAAGGAATCCCTCTCTTTGTTCTCGTCTTGTCACAAGAGGGACCGCCCTATGATTGCTTTAGATGGGAAATTTGGGTCATGAATGAAAGGAGTAGTATGGTGTTGCGAACTCTTGGTTTAAGTTGCTTACTGTGGAATGGAGTTTTCGGATCTCTCGTACGTTAAGGTTGACAAAGGATGGTAAAGTACTGGCAGAAAACATTGACGGAGAAGAGCTTCTCCTGTATGACCACAAGAGTACACATTTTAAGAGTCTTCCTATCCCTGTCCCTGAATCTCATAACAATCCAATTCATGTAACTACTTGCATCGGCAGCCTTATTTTACTTGACGAATCAAAAGAAGCCAAATCGGATGTCTCAGATATTATTGCGAAATAGAAATGAGAATTCGAATAAAGAAGAGGAACTGAGGAAGGCCCCGAAGGATGCAGTTCAGTTGTATCGTTCATTCCAAGAAAAAAAGAAAAGAGGGAAAGGCTAAAGCTTCTAAATTCGTGATCAGGTAATATGACTTTTCATCCAGTGTAATGCTGTGGATATGTTTCTTTTTGGTTCTGTTGCACACTTTTGTTTTCTGGTGCCAAGATATGGTAGGTAGGTATTATACACGCTACGTGATTCACAAAAATCAAGCTTTCTTAGTTAAGTTCTCCATTTAGCGCATATCCTACTAGTGAATCTATCTACTGGAGCCCGTGGCTACTCTGGTAACTTCTCTGTATTTGGTGTGGCATGCCCAGCCAAACTGCCCGGCTCTTCCCTGCTAGTAACAGATGGTTTTTTTGTGTATGATTTTCCTTCTTCGCGCAACTTCAGTTTTTTTTTTTGAAAACAGTATCAATGTATAAGTGAGGTTGACCTTTGTCTGCTTCTCTTTGTGCTACTGATGTCGATGAAGATCTAAGCCGTACCACCCGTTTGTTGAATTTATCCTGTAAATCACAAGAAGCTAACGAAGCTTTCAGTAAAGAGTTTCCGATGTAAATTATCCTCAGGTTCTATTTTGTGGTTCTGACTGAAAATTTCATTGAATAAAGATTTGAGAAGCAAACATGGGTTTTTAATTAACAAGCTGAGAAAATTCATGACGGACCTTCATTTACCCTGCTTTCTTGTTAGGTGCTCCAAGGCATATTTTTCACCAGTGAGATACTCGACTAATCCTTCAAAAAAGACATGGAAATAACTATGAGGCTAGGAAAAGGCAAGAACTCAAATATCTAGAGCTTGATTTTCTTTCAAAGGGAAGTTTAAACTCCCAGAATATGTGATGAAAATCTCTAAACATGCATCAGTGGTGCTATTATAGCCAACTCAGAGTAATTTCCAACTGGATGTATTTGCGAAATACTGTATTCAATAATTACTACGTAGCTCTAACGAGTTATTCGTCATTACCGTTTGTGTAATTTCGACAGTCGTGATGGCCGATTCTCAAATCAGTTTGCCAATTCTCATTGAATCTGTTTGCTGCATCTTCAGCATCTAATCTGGATTGCCCAATGAACCAGCATTTACTCTTTGGTAGCTTCGGCAACTTCCTCGTTAGAACAACTCCTAACATAGGTATGTGAAGAGCAAAAGATATTAATTCTAAGGCAAGCAACAGTAAACATTCCATTGAATGATGGAATTCTTTCCTAGTTTCCTCATTTCACGTATGTAGATTTAGTTTAACAGTAACGGTTATTGCCGTCGTTTCTTAGAGCAAAACATTTTGTTTCTTCTTTGTCTAATATTTTTGCAATGCCATGAGAGCTTTGCTAAATTTATACAGGAATTGCAGTAATTTCATGTATTCTACTCATACATGATTCATGCATAGAAATTACATGGTTCATGATTAGGAGATGTGGTAATTATCATCATCGACCTATGGCTCAATATATGCCCATTCAGCAATGAGACCACTTGTTTACTACTATAACAAGTTCGAAGAAAAGTTCCCCGAGTTCAACTTTGACGACGATTTTTACTCATTTTCGACCTGCACAACCTGATTAAGTACCCATAGGTCAGACCCACTTGTTGTCATAGCTATACTTAGCACGATCTTTTCGTCGTGTAGGGTTTCCCGTAGATGGTGTATTTGGGGGCTGTAGCGTTTATGTGAGAGTTACAAGACACAAACAGATGGCTTATTGTATTCTCCTCTTCAATACTGAGGTCCTCTGTTGTCTATCGCTGTGGATGCATGGTTTAAGCTGAGCCGAACCACATAAATTCCTGTTGTTCTTATCTGATTGCATTGGATGTGCTCATTTTCGTATTCCGTGGTAACTGGTAACAGAGTGCTATTCAAGTTTTAGAGCAGTATATTTTGTCTGATGTTTCAGATTAAGTGAATAAATGTATAAGCACATTAGCCAAGCAGGTAGAGCAATGTTTGTCCTGTTTGGGAGCTATTGGCCAGAAATGAACTTGAAATGATTTAATCCTACATGAAGATTATATATATTGAAATAATGAGAGAGTTAATTACCTGGTATTTTTTGGCCAGATAGAGCAGCAAGTGCTACATATAGATTTTCTGGATCTTGAGGTTGAAAATCAAATACCAAGACCTACAAAACAATCTAGTTTGGTGAGCAAACTATGCTAGGAGATACGTACATATATTCCGCTTCCTAAAAGCGTGCGGGATCCCTCACTAGAAGTGCCGTGTATATATATATGTATGCATGTGTGTGTGTAAATGCATATGAAAAGATACCCATGTGAGAAATTATGTGGAGCAAGAGAGAACCTGAGAGAGAGGAGATGAGGAGGGCTTGATGATGACGATGAAGTGCTGCAAATCCCAAAGGTTGAGGGAGTACGCGGCTGACATAACCAGCTGGGCTGGTCCCTTTGCGGCTCTTAAGGGCACTGCTCCCACGTAAACTTCGTCTCTCCTCCCCTTTCTGTCACTGAAAATTTTGTGGCACTGCTGAGTATCAACACCGTTCTTGAGCATCGTTGCACTGAGATATGCATCAGTCCATCATATGACTAGCTAGGGGAGTTTTTATGCATACAATCTATGTATCTACACTCAAATGAGTGGATGGAATGAGCCACGTTTGGTTGGGCTGGGAAATAGAATGCTTGGGTTTCATGTTGGGGTTGCAATTGCATAGAGGAAACGTGTGGTCGAAATGGTTTCAGATTTCTATTGTTGGATAACCCTCCGAGAGCCACAAGGCCAAAACTGAAGCACTATTTTCTGTGACTTTGCTTTTGAATAGTGGTCCCCTGATAGCAATAGGTATTTCGATATCGAACTATGTGGCATTTTCTGGACTTTGCTTTATAAACTTCCCCACTCTCAATCAGGACCATGAGGGAAAATGGCATTGCAACAACGGTTAGGTACTCCTTCAGTTAGGAGCAAAGCGCGACATTACGTCCCACCCAGATCGTGGGGTGTTTTTCCTATTTGAGATAGATGAATCAATGCGCTTGGTCAATTCCTAGACACTCTTGGCCATTCGACACGCTGCCTTGCAGAGCTCGATGTTTTATTGGTATGTTTTATGAATTTTGTCAGTATGTTATTTGTCTTTGCTAATTTGGTTCATTCTGTTACTTTATAGACCTGAAACTGTGAATCTTGTTTACGCACTTTGGTATTTCATCACGCGATACTATTAACCAGTGAGATCTGATAGAGGAACAGCAAAATATAAAGGAAAATGCACAGCAGTTTATTAAACACAAATATGATTTATTATTGAAGCTGGCATAGCCCATCTTGCATAACCAAACACATTCAACATTACACAACTAAACAGACCACCGATCAAAAAAAAAAAAAAACTAAACAGACCTACTTAGAACCAATAACCACGAGCCACGTGGCGCGGACGTAACCAACCATCTGCAGCCCATCTAGGTCTCTATTCCAATACATGTCGCCGGCCACGTGGCAAGTTGGCATTGGACTATCCAAGTGGGTCCTTAACATATTTCTAAGATTCCAAACCCCACACCACCTGAATAATAACTTTATTGGACAAAATAAACAACAAGAAGACACCTAACATACCGTCCCCACCTCATCAACAACCTTAATTTCCACTAAAGCCACATTTTTTATAGCTTATTCATTCCTCAGTTTTCACAACTGCTGCTTCTGTGACAACTTCAGCTGCTTTTTCTTCAACAGCAACTTCATCTTTCGGAGTTTCAGAGACTACTTCTGGTTCCGCTTCCGGCTCCGCCGGAACCTCCAGCTTGGTTTCCACCTCAGCTGGTTCTGGGGCCACCTTTGGAGAAACCTCTTCTTTTTCCTCTGCAGCTGCCTCTTCGACAACCACCTCAGCCTCTTCCACCACCACTTCCTCGGTCTTGACCTCAACTACCGGAGTAGCTTCCGGCTCTGGAACCGCAGGTTCCTCTGGTGCTGCAGCGGGCTCTGCTTCCTTCTGCTCTTCCGCTGGTGGCTCTGCTGCCACGGTTGCTGGCGCGGTCACTACCTCTTCGATGATTGTTTCTTTGGTGGTGGTCTCTTCAGCTTTGATTGTTTCCAGTTTAGCCTCCTCTGGGAGTGCTGATGTAGCTGACACAACCTGCACCATTCCATAATCAAATAACAACCACTACAATGTTTGATAACCATAAGCTAATTAATCGTTTCGCATGATAATGTCTTCGAATTCATGAGGTTTGAGATTCTCATAACCCCGCGCATTCGAAAGTACACTGAAATAGACAAATACAGTGTTTCGAGGATAGATGATCCCAAAAGAGCTAGACCCACGTAGAGGTGTTTTAATCACATAACATGGCTATTGATTTCAGTTTCTTGTTTGATGTTGCATTGCTTTCTTAAGCTATCCCATCAATCGCACCGGTAATCCTTGGAAATAAACGTGAACAAGATATGTGGAATCCATTTGTGTTAAAAGAGAAGTTTCAGTTGCATAGAGAGATCAAAATCATCAATGGAAATGATGTGATTGAAGTGAAAATGGATCATAGAAAACACTGATATCTCTAAGAAGATCTAGATCAGATCAGATCAGATCAGCTGAATCATTTAAAAAAACATGCTAGCAAAATTAGTTGGGATTTGAGGTACCTCAACAGTGGCCATTGACACCCAAGGGGAATTGTAGTTGAAGCGAAAAAAGAAAAGAGATTACTTAAGTAAAACCAAGAGATGACAAAGGAAGTAGAGGAAGAAAGGAATGGAGCTTGGGATGAAAAGAGATGATCACTAGAGAGATTTATATAGTGGTGGAGACTGGAGAGGCCTCAAGTTGGTGTGAGAGAGAGAGAGTGAGAGGGAGGGAGGGGGGGAAAAAAAAAGAGAGGAGAGAGAGTACTGGCCTACTGGGGGTGTGGGGGCACATGATGGATCGTTGGAATTTGATGTCTCGTCTCACTGGATACAATGAAATTAGCATGTTTGCTAACAGTGTGAAATAGTGGGTGGCAGATAAGATTTCTTTCGTTAACATATACTACTTTTTTTGTGATCTTGCAAAATAATGGAGTGCCATTTTTCGTATTGGTTATGATATTCTTTTGGTTTTGTGTGCTTACGTGCTTTGTGCAGTCGGGAGTTGAGGTGACCCGGTGAAAAAAAAATCAGCAAATCAATGATCATTTACCCATGTTCTAAACTTTTTTTTTTTTTTTTTTGCTAAGCACCCATGTTCTAGACTTAATTATACGGATTACGATTCATACTTTTACAACTCAGGTGTCTGACCAGCTTATGCGCACATCGACAAATCTAGAGGGGTCAAATACGGGCGCCCCAATTAAAGCCAAGAGCAAAGCTCTGTATGGACTGACTCTAAAAAAAAGTGAATAGAACCTGAAAAGTTTCATAACTTAAGACTTTATGAGAGAGCAAACTTCGAAGTCTCATGCCTTCACCATTATGTCAACCCCATTGGGTTCTCTGTATTATGATTCATACTTGCCCAAAACAAATAAATACTACTCTGCTCGTCCCTAATTAAGAGTCCATTATTTCATTTTGAATTGTCTCTTAATAAGTGTCCATTCTTAAAAATTAATGGGTAAAAGTTCGTAAAATTATCATTTTTTTTTTTTAAAATTAATCGGTAGAGAGATAATTGGTAAAAGTGGAAGATAATTTTTGACAGTAGAAATAAAAGTTGATGTGAAAGGTGATGATGATGTCTTCTTAATAATTTAAAATTATGAAATTGGACACTTAAATAGAGACGAAGAGAGTACTACGGGATCATCCCCGTTCAACCTTTTTCTTTTTCTTTTTCTTTTTCTTTTATTTTATATGATCAGATCCCCAGTTCAACCTAGCTACACCCACAAACAAACGTGGCCGTACAAATAAGCTCTTGAATGGTTGATTTGTTAAATGAATTCCCTAAAAAAGGTAGCGAAAGTCACATTGTTTAACATATATATATTAGGAAAAAGGTAATGCATTATTGCATAAACTGGCTTTTTATGGTTTCTTTTTAGCGTCTGGATCTGGAAAAGTCACATTCATGATGCTGAGTTGGGTGTCATTGTTTAACATAATACTAGAGAGAATTTCAAAAGTTCTGGCATACGTCAATTCCGAATTCCGTAAGTAATCATCTCTCTAGTGTTAAGTTTTACAAAAACGTTTAAGTACTTGATTTAATCCAATCAAATTCCAGTAAACAATTATTGATTTTACCATCACTTGTGAGTAGTACTTTCTCAATTATTATACTCTTGATTTTTAAAGTGGGTTGGCAATTTGGTAGTATGAAGTTATTAATTATTAACTCACATGAAAAACGGGTGAATATCGCGCTCATTCTTGACTACTTAACAAATCATTTAGTAGTTCCTTCTGAAACGTAAACAAGAATATGTATTTCTACTCATCATGGTTTGTTGGTGATACTGTCAATCGGTGGTATTTCAAACAAATATCTGACAAAATAGGGATTACAAGTTGGAAACCAACGCTATATTATCTTATCCCTATGATCAATAACAAATAAGAGAAAAGGCTGGTAATGTGGATTTTAATTAACCAATATTGAATTTTGGTTAATGCTTGATAAAGTAAAAAAAAAATTGGTTCATGTCCAATTAATTTAAGGCACTGTGTTAGGAAAATGGCTTGCTGAGATGGAATATGATTGGCCGGTGCAAAGTGTAGGAGGCCTACTTCAACTAGGGTATGATAAGATTCCTTTGAAACACAAAATCCTGAGGTGGCATTCTAATGGTTTTTGTCACCTAGGATCAATACAACCTGTCTCCGTCTAGTTGATTCAACTATGCTATTATCATACATATTTACAGTATACATAATTACACAAACTCTCTTACAACAAACATGAGATTCACACAAACTGCACATACATTGGGTGTGTGGACTTCTTGTTTAATGTGAGAGAGTTTTCAATTGGTAGTTGATTAGAGAAAGAGTACCATGAGTTTCACCTTGTGTAACTTTTTATGGATTTTTCATTTTTCACACTTCACTCAAGCATGCATGTGAGATGGTCTAATTAGCAAGATGCAAGCTTGGATGTATCAATAAGTCTACCCCGCGCTCCAAAACACGATGCTGATGTGGATTGAGTACTCCCACATTAGCTTTAAGCCAAAAAAGAAAAAGAGATCTGCAGTGGAGCATGAGAGAGAGAGAGAGAGAAGGAGGAGGAGGTGGTGGTGGTTGACGAACTCATCGCGGCGAGGATAGGATCTGATTTCTCTTTCACTTTGGATCGATATGAATTAATTAAGGAGGTCTAATACGGAGTATTAATGCTGTTATATTGCTATTATTTTCGTAAATTGAAAACTCACTCACAAAATTTATTGAGCCACCTAGTCTGGGATCGTAATACTTTACGGTCATATATATATATTCAATTCGAATTTATGAATGATGAAGATACAAAAATTTATTCATGCATTTACAAACTCGTTGAGCCGCCCTTACAAACTCGTTGAGCCGCCCAATTTCAGATAGAAAAGGGGTTCAATAGTTTCAATTAGTTTGAACTTTTAGAGCATCTCCGATATATTGTTTGAGAGTTAAATGTCGAGTTATTTTCACATTTTAGTCGAAGCTAAAGTTTGATAAAATGCTCCTATATTTTCACTACCGAGAAAAATGCATGTTAACCTCCTCCCTTAGGATGAAGGATGATAGGTACAAAGTGTATTGATAATCACGAAGAATGTATTGATATTTGTAAAAGTATATTAATATCTGTAAAAAAATGTATTAATATATATATATATATATATATATCAGAATTTATCTAAAATTATTTGTATATTATCGTCTGTCTAGTAGACAGACTAGTCAGCAAAACCCTGCTACTAATAGCATTGCTTCAAAGTGACTAAAAGATCTCAATGAGATCTATAAAACAAGATCCATATTGGTAGGAAAATTATTTGCGTAAACACATGATTTTTGGGCTTGAAATTACCTTCCTTTTCTTAAAAGTTCTTTTTTGAGAAACCGGAACACCACCTAATAGGCCCCGTTAAAAAAAAAAAAAAAGAAGTGACTTTTTTTTGATAATCAAAAAAGGTGAGAGGGAGCGACCAGCATAGTAACTTCCTTTGAGCGTGACCATAGGGGCTCCCTACCTGCTAATGGAATGTCCGGTTCGAGCCATAACTACCGTCCGGAAGGACGAGCCATCACCACGGCACCACTTTAGTGCACAACTGGTGAAAACTCCTCCCCTTTGATCCGCAAACGAGATTTAAGTATCTGCCGGGACTCGAACTCCCGCTTGCTTTAAGGGTGGTAATAAGCCTCACCAACTGGGCTACCACCTCGGTGGTAAAAAGAAGTGACTAATGGGCCAGTGTGCCAAACTCTCTCATTAGTACAGTCAAATAGTCTTGGTCAATGATCTTCCTCAAGCTCCTACACTTTCAAGACCCCAGAATGACCCCTTTCCTGTGGCCAACAAAATAGTTTTAGAGGTGTCATATGGCCTTGTCTATTAGTTTGATTTAATTATTTCATGCCGTGTACGACTCGTCTATTATTGTGCCTATCATATTAAAATAAACTCGACTAACTCTGATCTATGGACACATCACAAGTTGTGAACACAAGTAGTGTACGTTTATCTCGTGTTTGTGTCGTTTCATATACGTGCCTACATGATCCTTGCAAAGGTAAAAGTAAATAGGAGTATAATTAAAATACCACTAACCGTATAAAATACCCACTCTTTCATTTACTGTTATTGTTTTGCACTTCTATTTAATTATCGTTTTTCTGAAGTCACTTGTGACGATAAGAAGTAAAACAATCCACGGCAAACAACTCTCCTAGTCTAGTACTTCTTCTCGAAAGCAAAATTCTCTCTTCCATTTTACTCAAATTTAATAGGTCGCTTTCATCTTGACATAGATATATTGAAATGATACATTTGTGGTCATGGTGTTATCGTACTAGTGTCGCGCATCTCGAAATGACCGGCATATACAAACTGCTAAATTGTTTCCATATATCATACTACGCAGGCTTAGATCCATTTCGTGATATCACTGATAGGCTCGTGATAAAAATATGTTGGGCGCTTCAACACTCTCGTGTCCTTCACTAAATGTACGGACATCACGGGATCGTGTGACGGAATTCAAAACGACATCTTCACTTTTGCGAAGGATGCAATCGCGATCGAGCTTCTAGGACGATGGAGTAGTAGTTTTGTTGTAGTAGATCCCAATGTTTACTACCAGTAGTAGGAGTAGTAACTGCAAACTCCGTACGTACGTTGCCACAACAGCAAAGCAGAAGCACATGGACTCCTCGGGAATTGTGTGTGGTGATTCAAAACAGCAAGATCGGATCAGCAAGAAAAAGGCCTTTTAACGTGCCGTTTGATTTCATTTCTTCCTTTTCGTTTTAGGAGGAAAACTTCTTTACAGAGTAATCCGTAAACTTTAGCTCAACCATGCACGTTCAAAAGTGTTTTGGATGATCTAAATTTTAAAAAAACTATTCGCCAGGTTAAACTCTTGTAGTGAATAGTTTTTTTAAAAATCCAGACCATCAATTATCAAAACGGACGACAGAAATTCCGCGGAACCGTGAATAACTTGTTCACAGCTCCGTCATGAATAAATTTCTCCCTTGTTTTAGTAGTAAAAAAAGACTGCTGATTTTGCCACTCCTTTTTTTGTTAACGCCACTCAACTGTAAGTGTATTTTTGCACCAAAAATATACTGACAGGAGAGTGACGTTAACAAAAAAAAAGGAAGTGGCAAAATCATTTCAATAAAATAGTTTGGGGCAAACAATGAGCTCAAAAGGCGGTGGAAAGTGAGAGTGACAGGAGAGGTTAGATGGTGGGTCGGCTGTGGGATTGGGCGGTGGGGGGTGGGCCCCGATTTATTGACTATTAAAAGAACAATAAGAGACCTATGTACCAGGATGCCAGCCTATGTTTGGAGAAGAAGATGGGTGTGCCACGTAGGAATCAGTCATCCACACATGGGATTGATGTCGACTGAAACTAGCACCACACTGTCCATTTTAGGACTAATAAAGAAGATTGTCTAGTTTTGATCCAAAAAAAAAGATTGTTTATGGATGGCAACATATTCTAAGGTACAGAAGTGTGCTAGTACAAACCCCAGATGTAGTTCGAGTGACAATCGGAATGAGCTGTAAACTCGGACATCTTAGGTTCGAAACTTGGAATGTCTTAGGGCCAAGCCGCACAAGAGAGAAATTTCTTGTGAAACTTCTAATACTGGTATGGATGACCTGTCTTTGATCGGATCGTAGAAGAAAATAGTTTAGGTATGCGTAAGCTGACTCGGATACCTCTGGTAGTCGAATCAAAAAAAAGAGAAAGATCAGTGTGCTAGACTACTAGTATATGCCTGTATCAAGGTGCTCCTGATTGGCTTCCTGCCAATTAAGAGATTAGTTCTCGGGTCCTTGGGCTAAGGATTACCTCTAGATTTAGGATTTTTTTTTCTTGTTCCTTTAATCTTTATAACAATTTTAGGGATTATAAAATTTCATTTTGCCATTCAAAAAAATAAGAAGTATATGCCTGTATCATCTAGAGATGAGGGTACTACTCTTCAAAATGTTAAGATCAAACTCAATTTATTACACAAACAACTATTGGATGAGGTTTAAATTAGCACGGTGAACAACAGTCGAGCACATTGATTTAATTTGTTGCAATCTTCTTTTTTGGTAGGGGAAGTAGCTAGGGAAGAGCTAGAATAGTGAAAGTAAGATTGAGCATTTATATATACTGGAAAATAGGAGGACCCGGTGTAACGTTTCGAGGCTATTTCTCGGCTCTGTTTCATTCATCAAGTGAATAGTAGTGATGCAATAATGTACTCTTCTTTTTTTGACCAGCAATAAACTCGAGATTCATATTGAACAAATAAACAGTACAACTACAACAAAGGACACTACCGGTCCGGAAATACAAAAAAACAATAACCTAAAAAAACAACAAAACAAAAAGCCGCAATATGTACTTTTGTATGATGAGTACTTTCTTAGACTAAAATACTGTACATCTCATGTTTTGTGCACATATATGCTGTTCAAAAAAAAAGTACACACATTTCAGGCCACACAAGCAGATACAGATGTACTTGAAATTATCCGATTTACGTGAAGTCCGCAAAAGTAATTTGAGGTCTACGTGTATGAGGGTTCTGGATATATCTGTATCTGGATGCGTGCACAATCATTTCGAATCTTATTATTTTCAACTATTTTTGGCAAAACATGTAATTATTATGCAAATACATAGTATATTTTTCCCCCGCAGCCGCAGTATGTAGTTACATTTCTCCATCTCTTGTGAGCAGAGGCGAAACAAGAGTCGCAACGTGAGCAACTGCATCAAACCGCTTTGGAAGACCATCGATGTCGATAAGCTCACTCAATGATGTCATTTGGAGATCATAACGAAGTAGGGCCCGATGATCATACACCATCAAAACTTCCCAATCTTCAAGAAAACACACAATTTCAACGTCCCTAATGTTTCGCCCGATTTGCTGTTCATTTATGGTGAAAATATGAGTCCAAGACTCTATGACGGGATAATCGTCCATGATCCATATCTCTATACGATCGGCAAATGATGTATTCAAAATCAAAAGCCTCCCTTTGAACGCTCTAAGAGAAAAACTCCCACGTCCTAATTCCAGTTGAGGATGCGGAACAACATCGAATTCTTCGGTGTCCATGTCGAATGAAACAATTTCCTTAGAACCGCCGACCCAATGAAGAGCTCCATTCACAAATGCTTTGCAAACCGAGTGTCCTAAATTCAGAACAGAGGTATTGTCTTTAAATCTCCAACCGGTATCCCCAAGAGTATGCACGAATACCTTCTCGTGCAAGGGATTAAAATCGTTATGCAGTGGGAAATTTACAATTGCGAGTACCTTGTATTTGTTGGTCATTGGGACTACACCAAATCCTACGACAATATCACCAGGTCTGTCTGCCATGTTAACTGGTGGGGGAATTTTGATATGCTCTCCAGTACAAGGATTACAGATATAAATCTCGTACCTCCTCGCAGGATGCACCAAACATATCAGACCGTTGCAAGAACCCACAACTCGAAATTCTTGGAATTTCGGTTTCTCTAAGTTGACTTTATGACAAGAGTACCGATTCGGGGTTTCTTCATTGTGTACAAAGTACAATGTGTTGAGATTGTTTCCTATAAAGAATACATAGGGAATTATATTTATGGACTTGTTTGTATACTGGAGTATGCATTAATAAGAGAAAAATTACAAAGTTAAAATGGGTATTCTATTTATCAATCGCGTATTGGGTTCTGAGTGATGTTTTTTGGGTAATGAGTGGAGCGATATAGATAGAGAAAATTTATTGGAGACGGTGCGACGTTTTGTGACAAAAAATTAAAGAATGGATTCTTGAATATGAAGTTTGTCCAACATTTACCTTTGTCTCTGCATATGGTATCAGTGAGGATGAGATTGGGATTCCTTTGAGATGAAAACTCCAGGTGCTTGTGAACAAAGGCAGGGTTGTGGGGTAAATCGCGCATAGCCCGGCACAAACTCCTACATCTGAGAAAAGATTTGACAGGTAATCTAGCAACTATCTCGTTGGTTATATCTTCTGAAAAGGGATCCGTAATTTCTTCGGGAGGGGGTTCCATAATTGGGTAGATAGCGTTACTTCTAACAACTATTTCATTGGTAATTATATCATCCAAAAAGGGATCCGAAATTTCTTCGGGAGAGGGTTCCATAATTGGGTAGATACAGTTACTTCAATTTCGGAATGTAGAAGGATTACGCAAACTGCGATTGATTTAATAGGTAGGTGAAGTTAGAAAACACCTTTCCATAAGGACAAAAGCAGTTGGTAGAAAACACGTATCTATTGCATAATCCTTGTTCATTTACTCAAAACACGCAACGCAGAAAATAAATGGGCAATCGCCAAAAATGACTAGCTATTTCATTCAATAAAGTATTTAACAGTTTTGTGAGATTCCATGTGTCCAAGTGATTAACATGTCAATTTGTAATTGCGATGGAGTCCGAATGTACGTAGTAGAAGAAAATCTATTACTATGGATAAAGATGGATTGAGAAATTTTGTAGTGCAAGTCATGTAAAGCACTATGTAGGGCGCATACAGGCTATCGGCGCATACAGACTATCGATATTGATAATGAATGGTTGAGATATGATTTTTACTTATGACCGGTAAGAGTCATTTATTATCGGTCATAATTGATTTTTAATGTGGACCGTTGATTGATAAGATCGACGGCTATGTACCGCCTTACATGCATGTGCCACTACAAGGGGGTGCACTACAGTACCCCGGATCCGGATAAAGATGGCCTCATCGTGTGACTAATTTAACTTCAATGTCAATTCTAGTACTATCATTGTACTAGACAACCATCTAATCTCATTCGAATGCCTAATTCTTCACCAGTTGATTTTCTTTACTTGAAGCTTATCTATTTGCCGATTTATGCCCTTTTTGCCATAGGCGGTTCTACAAAGAGCCAAGGGTATTCAAAATGAACACCTTAGATTGTTTTTCTTACACATGATGTTTCATATATTTAAAAGGTTAGTTCATTATTTGAACACCCTATTCACTCAACTTTAAACACAAAACTCATTCAAATTTGAACACCGGATAGTCTACTAACCAATCCAAAGCCATTTAGTTGAAAGAAACGACAAATTTTCAGTTTAAAAAAGCAATTGAAGGATTAAAGTTTAAATGCTATGATGTCAAAAAGGCAAAAATAAATGTGAAAAATCGAACGTTTGGTGTCAAAAGCAATATACCAAATCATTAAGCTCATTATATGTGTTTTTATTAAAATTGATAGCATTTAAGTTACTCTATTATGATCACCCTAAAAAAATATTCGGGAGCCACCACTGCTTTTTGCTCTCAAAGCCAAGCACATACTTTGATGTTTAAAATGTTTAGAGGAACACAATAGATATAATAAACATGATTAACTAAAATACCAACTATAAAGCAATGAATGCACAACACAGGATTATTATATTGCACATATGCAAACAAATCAAGAAACTGATACTAGAAGTCTAGAATTGACAATATTGTGAGGACCAAATTGGCGGTTTCTCGGCAGAGTTTCTTTGGGTTCTGGACGCGTTTAGGGCTCGTCAACGGAGGCTGTTGCTCGTTTTTCTGTGGCTGAGTGTCGTGGTCGTTCATCGGATTTGGTGGTGGTGCGACTTGTTGGAGTGGGTGGCCGGCGGTTGTAGGGTTGCGTTTTGCAGGGCTGCTATGGTTGGGTAGGGTTTGGACTGGGCATGTCTATGTTGTCTATAGGCTTGCTTGTTTGGATTTGGGCTTAATTTTATATCTGTGCTTTCTAGGCCTTTAGGATGTGTGAGCTGTATTTTGTATTAATCTGGGCATTGTGAGGCCCTTAGGGTGTTTTTGGGTTTTGCCCTCAGGTGTTTCGGGCAGTTTGCCCTTGGATTGTAAGGCTTTGCCCTCTTTAGGTGTTTGTCCGACCTTTGGTTGAATCTCCCTCCCCTCTCCCCCAACTTGATATACCCACTGTCAAGTTTTTCCCAATAATATTTTTTGCCATTTCAAAAAATATATACTGAAATTAAATTGGTCGCATGATGAGGCCATCTTTGTCCATCGTTGGACCAATCGAAAGCCATTGTCTAAGGCTCCGTTTGTTTCAATGTAAAATGTTTTTCTTGTAAAATGTTTTCTCTGAAAATAAACTTCAAATTTTTACTTTCTAGTGTGTGGTTGGCACTTGAAAATATTTTCAGAAATTGACAAAATAGTGTAGAGAGAGAGGGTGGGGGTTTAAACCGTGGAGAGATCTGAAAATATTGGAATTGAACGTGGGTCAAGGCTGACGATTGAGGAAACTGGGCAGTGAGAATTGCAGTAGAGGGCAGTGGGTTCATTTTGGAAAATAACTTACGGAAGATTTAAGGGAAAGTTATTTTCTTCATTTTTTACACAATCAAACACTGAAAAATACGTAAAACATTTTATCGAAAAATATTTTACGCCCAAACAAACAGAGCTTAAATGTTCAAGTATAACTCCTTTGAAATCAAGAATAAAAACAAAGGAAGGGGATCACTATCAAGGATGCTACTTGAACAAAGCTAACAATTACCCACTCCGGAGTAATTCCAAGTTTCCAACAAGCACATTAACACGAGCCAATTAACACCATTAAGCGGATAAAAAAAAAATAACACCATTAATTTTTCTTTTCTATATTATGCATTTTTTCATGGCAAAATCTAACAAACACTCCCTTTTGCTCATGAAAAATGCACCCCTTGCTTGCACGCCCCGTACCCCCTCACCGAATGCCTAATCGAAAACAACGGAGACCAATGCCGATTTAATTCCGGAGTTTACCGCACCTACTCCATAGATCAAGAGCCATGCCCTTACTCCATCGAGAGCCTCCATGCCGTGGGCGTTACCCATCCGCCCACATCCTTGCTACGTACATCGAGAGTCACTTGGGATTTTTATGCTCCATCGAAAGTCTCCGTGCAAGCTCACCAAACCGGTGCGAGCCCGCCCAAAAGATCGTCATCCGTTGGCTCTGATACCACTTTTGGGATTTTTCTACATTCCACCCGCAACGGAAGCATAACGAATTTAAACATGCACAAAAAGAACACACAAAATTTACGTGGTTCGGCCTCAATGCCTACTCCACGGGAGAGTAGATGTGAGGAAAAAATAGAGATGTGGGGGTGAGTGAAAAACATTGTGTGAGCCATGGTATTGTTGGGAGCTCGAGGAGGGTTTTTCATCTCACATTATAATCTCATATTTTTCATATAGTGGAATCTCCCTCTCTCTCCCGTGGAGTAGGTATTGAACCAAGTAAATTTTGTGTATTTATTTTGTGCGTGTTTAAATTCATTATGCTTCCGTTGAGTGTATATGATGTAGAAAAATCCCAACATAAGGATCCGTAATTTCTTCGGGAGAGGAGGGTTCCATAATTGGGTAGAGTTACTTCAATTTTGGAATGTAGAAGAATTACGCAAAGTGCGATTTAGTAATATGCAGGTGGAGTTAGAAAACACCTCTCCATAAAGACAAAAAGAAGTTGGTAGAAAACACCTATCTATTTGCATAATCTAATGTTCATTTAGTTAAACACGCAACACGTACAGAAAATTAATAATGGGCAATTGCCAAAATGATTATATATTTTTATTCACTAAAGTATTTGAAAAATCCTAGATCGCCTAGGTTTAGAGATTTGCTATTTTTTATCTCTTCAATTAATCAACCCACCAACTGATAACAAGATTAATCGCACAAACGAAAGCAACCAAATAGATAAACGCAAGATATACGTGGAAAACCCTAAATGGGAAAAAACCACAGGAAGAAATCAAGCACTACTAAACACGAGGTTACAAGAACTCTTACGATAAGTTTGAACTCCACAAACCTAAACCTAGACGCTCTTGCCGAATCCACGCACACCTCTCTGAATGCTTGACCGCCGCTGCCTCGAATCCACGAGCCTTCCAAAGATGACTTTCGAACTCCACGAAAGGGCTTAGATTAGGGACCGATTGTAGATGTAGATGAAAACCCCTTGAAGTTAATCTTTAGAGCATGATGTTATTAGTTTCCAAGGTGCACCAAAAAAATCCGAGAGCTGATCGTCTTTTCTATATTCAGATGATATGGGTTTTTCAAAACCTTTGATGGCAGCTCTCTCTCACTCTAATTATTTTCTAACCCATCGTCCTTAAATAATTAGAACATCCTCGGCAATCAAAAAAAAAACTCTCATGCCTTAATAGATTGCTTGGATAAATTACCGTGCCTTGCAATTACCGGAAGATCGTTTCCATTTGCAGCAAATCCTTACCAAGTCCAGCAAGTCTTTCCATGAGCACCTATTTCTTTCCTCACGAGAACAATTATTTCCTTTTCTACCTATACGAAACACTCACTCTCAATTACACAATATTGATTTCCTTCCACTTCCTAAACAGACACTCTAGAAACAAAAATAAATAAAATACAACTCGATAAATGGGGATACAAATAAATGAGTTTTTGTCTTGGAATTTGCCAACACAGAGAGACCGTGACCCGTGGTCCTAACAGTATTACAGTTGTGTGAGATTCCTTTTTTCCAAGTGATTAATTAAACATGTCAATTAATAATTGTGATGGAGTCCGAAGGTAGTAGAAGAAAATTACTATGCTGTTAACCCCATAAGTACATGCGGGGTGCTACACAAATAATTGATCTAAGACAATTCAAAAAATAAATAAATTAATATTATGAATTAATGAACAATTCAGATAATTTTTGTGAGATGCATACCCCGAAATAGATCTACACACACCCATCAGCACGATGTGGGTAAAAATGTCGTTCACTACAAATACCAGTTGTTTGTTTTCAAGTCGAGTGACGCAGCAGAATTAACAAGAGATTAGTTAGCATACTAATCCAAGCAAGATAGGCACTCGTAGCAACGAGCCGTTCTTGCCGTTCTTGAATCCACAAGAAGAAAGACAAAGTTTGAAATATTATTGATGAAAACATTAAGTTACAATCCTTTTATATAGTGTTACCCCGAAACCCTAATAATTAAAGCCGAAAAATAAAAAGTCCCATAATTTGGGGAAACTCCTAAAATTGAAAACGGGAAAGAAAAGCAGGACTTTCCCAAAAAGAATCAATTAATAAAGAATTACGGTCTAAGAGTTGGAGTATTAATGAATTAAAAGTTTTCTAAAATGGCATAAATATCAAATTGAAGGGCTAAACGAAAGAATCGGGCTGAAATCCACCATGCATCATGACCTTAGGGTCGTGAGTATTGACCGGAGCGCGAAAATAATTCAGCCCACCAAGTTTGAGCATATTTTGAACTTGTCCAAATTTTATCAAATCGGATAATTTAAAATTAAACATCGTTTAGGTTTCCGAGGTGGATCACTACCATTCGATTGATGATCTTCAGTCAAGGCACCAAATAAGGGGTTCGGGGATGCTGTTGAGCAGGTACAGAGTAGTTGATTTGGCCGTTCATCTCGACATGGACGGTTCAGATCGAATGTGATCACATACAAATCTGAACCGTTTATTACTCAATTAAAATCCGAGTTGTCGACTGCCGAGATGCACCACTCTGTAGAAGAGATCCCATTTCCCAAAAAAGAGGCTAGGTGCGTTGAGGTGGGCCATTGGGGTGACTCATAGAGGAGAGACCACATGGAGGACACTTGCTAGTAGCCACGTATGATATGATATATGTGGATTGATTGATGTGAAGGTAAGTTTAAACAATAAATAAGGTATGCTACTAGATCGAGACCGTTGGGAAGGCCCAAAACTTATATGGTCTATTGGGCCAATAAAGAATTAAGTGAGTTGTTTGGGCCTTGACAAACTGGGCCAAGATTTTTTAGTACACCCCCCTCCCCCGGTTATTTTAGGGGGTGGACTCAAATATCTTTGCCCAGTCAGCAAAGCCACCTGAATACCAGAGTGGCACTGCTCAACCACGTGGCAAAAATTGACATGGCGGGATTCCGATATGGTTGCGGGATGACGTCATGAGCACGCGCGGCAATGAAGTCACAAACTGGGCATGAGGTGCTCAGAGACCAAGTCAATCTACATGTAAACTACATATAAAACCCTAGCGCTCTCTATTTTGTTACAAGGTCGATCCTCAACTCTCGCTCTGATCTAGTAGTTTGTTAGGTTTTCGGTGCAGATTCACACTAAATTGATAGGTCCAAAATTCAATTTAATCAACTCCTCAACTTTTCTACAACCAAGCACATTAACACGCTAACATTCATGTGGGGGCACCGCCCATGACGGTGAGTGTGTGAAAGGTTTTTACTATTGTGTGTGGTTGTAGAAGTTCTATTTAGTTTCCACCGATTGATAACTCTAGACTGAATTAATTACCCAAAAAAAAACTCTAAGACTGAGTCCATGCTTTAAAGGAATGAGTTTTTGCTTCGTTAAAGTGGTAAACCGTGATTAGTGAATAAATTATCACACTAATAAAACACTCTCCAGCATGTTGTTGGTTTAGGAACTACAACCGTGATTAGTGAATAAATTAGTATTTACTATTTACTTTCTGCCTGTACATCTAATTATCCATTGCTGTATTCGAAATCCTGGAGAAAATATTTTGCAAAATACATTTATTCACGACTCAACCTCAGTTGTTAACTTCCATCAACTTACATTTCTCCCTGATCTCTTCCGAGCAGAGGCGAAACAAGAGTCCCCACGTGAGCAACTGCATCAAACCGGTTTGGAAGACCATCAATGCCGCTGAGCTCACTCACAGATGCCGTCCGGAGGTTGTAACGAAGTAGGGCCCGATGATCGTACACCATCAAAACTTCCCAATCTTCAAGAAAACACACGATTTCAACATCCCTGATGTTTCGCCCGATTTGTTGTTCATTTATGGTGAAAATACGAGTCCAAGACTCTACGACGCGATAATCGTTCATGACCCATATCTCTATACGATCGGGAAATGACGTATTCAAAATCAAAAGCTTCCCTTTGAACGCTCTAAGAGAAAAACTCCCGCGTCCTAATTCCAGTTGAGGACGCGGAACAACATCGAATTCTTCGGTGTCCATATCAAATGAAACAATTTCCCTAGAACCGCCGACCCAATGAAGAGCTCCATTCACAAATGCTTTGCAAGCCGATTGTCTTAATCTCAAAACAGAGGTATTGTCTTTAAATCTCCAACCGGTATCCCCAAGAGTATGCACGAATACCTTCTCGTGCAAGGGATTAAAATCGTTATGCAGTGGGAAATTTACAATCGCGAGTACCTTGTATTTGTTGGTCATTGGGACTACACCAAATCCTACGACAATATCACCAGGTCTGTCTTCCATGCTAACTGGTCGGGGAATTTTGATATGCTCTCCAGTACAAGGATTACAGATATAAATCTCGTACCTCTTCGTAGGATGCACCAAACATATCAGACCGTTGCAAGAACCCACAACTCGAAACTCTTGGAATTTCGGTTTCTCTAAGTTGACCTTATGACAACAATACCGATTCGGGGTTTCTTCATTGTGTACAAAGTACAATGTGTTGAGATTGTTACCTACAAAGAATATGAAAAGGAGAGAAACCGTATCACATTTCTTGATTGTTAGACTTGTTTGTATGCCGGAGTATGCACTAATAAGAGAAAAATTACAAAGTTAAAATGGGTACGTATTCTATTTATCAATCGCGTATTGGGTTCTGAGGGATATTTTTTGCGTATTGAATATGAAGTTTGTCCAACATTTACCTTTGTCTCTGCATATGGTATCAGTGAGGATGAGATTGGGATTCCTTTGAGATGAAAACTGCAGGTGCTTGTGAACGAAGGCAGGGTTGTGGGGTAAATCGCGCATAGCCCGGCACGAACTCCTACATCTAAGAAAAGATTTGACAGGTAATCTAGCAACTATCTCGTTCGTTATATCTTCTGAAAAGGGATCCGTAGTATCTTCAGGAGAGGGTTCCATAATTGGGTAGATAGCATTACTTCTAGCAACTATTTCTTTGGTAATTATATCTTCTGAAAAGAGATCCGAAATTTCTTCGGGAGAGGGTTCCATAATTGGGTTGATACAGTTACTTCAATTTTGGAATGTAGAAGGATTACGCAAAGTGCATGGATTTAATATATAGGTGAAGTTAGAAAACACCTTTCCATAAGGACAAAAGCAGTTGGTAGAAAACACGTATCTATTGCATAATCCTTGTTCATTTACTCAAAACACGCAACGCAGAAAATAAATGGGCAATCGTCAAAATGACTACTTTCATTCAGTAAAGTATAGTTTTGTGAGATTCCCTTTATCCAAGTGATTAAACATATCAATTAATAATCGCGATGGAGTGCGAATGTAGTAGAAGAAAATTACTACGGACAAAATGGCCTCATCATGTGACCAATTAAACTTCAATGTCAATTCTGTTGGAATTTGATTTAAACTCAAACTATTGGTATTTGTTTTCTTTAATGCTGAGTCATGTTAGTTGAATAAGTCTGTGATAGTTTTCCAGATTTTTAGGGATTTCTTATCTAGTTTGTTTCATGGGTCTAGGTAGTGCCTTAAAAATAGGCCATGTTGGTGTTTTCTTTAGGAGTACGTTCAGAAATAGTTGGAGTCTGTTGGAGTCTTTATTTCACTTATAAATAGGAGTGTTTCTTGCTGTTACTGTCACGGTTCAGAAGTCAATAAAATTTCTTTCTTTCCTTCTATTGTTTTCCTGCTGTTTTCAAATTTAATTTCCTACACGTGGTATCAGAGCTAGAATTGTCTAGTGTTCTTGTTGGTCTAAGTTCACTTTCTTAGATTGCTTGTAAGCAGTGTCCAACAATGAACGGAATTCAACCTCAGCTTCCGAGGTTCAGCGGAAAACACTTTGACCAATGGTGTATCCAGATGAAAGCGTTGTTCGGCTTTCAGGAGCTATCCGAGATTGTTGACCTTGGATATGTAGAACCCGTTGATGAAGCCGCAACAGCAGCACTCTCTCAAGTCCACAAGGACAGTTTGAGAGACAGCAGAAAGAAGGATAAGAAGGCCTTATTCTTCCTCTATCAAGCTGTTGATGAGATTGTTTTTGAGACAATTTCAAGTGCTACTACGGCAAAGGAGGCATGGGAGATGCTTCAGAAATCCTACAAGGCGATGAGAAGGTGAAGAGTGTAAGGTTGCAAACCTTACGAGGTGAATTCGAATCTCTTAAAATGAAAGATTCTGAATCTATATCTGATTTTTTTTTCCCGTGTTCAATCTGTTATCAATCAATTACGGGTTAACGATGAAAAAGAAGAAGATATCCGTGTTATTGAAAAGATCATGAGATCCTTGACAGGTCGTTTTGATTATGTTGTTGCTGCAATTGAGGAAGGAAGGGATCTTTCAACCATGACAATTGAAGGTCTGATGGGGTCATTGTGTGCCCATGAATACAGAATGAATCAGAGGTCAGCCGAGCCGGTTGAGCAAGCTTTTCAATGCAAGGTTACTCTTTCCAACAGAAGTAGTTCTAGTGGTGGTAAAGCATCAGCACAAGGCAAAGAGGGTAAGAATTCTAGCTCCAACAAGAGTGCCCCCTCTCAGCCCGCTCAGAAAACTATCACTGATCAGCAAACTTCTGGTCATGGAAGGTATGATAAGTCCAAAATTCAGTGTTTTCGTTGTAAGAAATATGGACATTATCGATCAGAATGTAGAGTCAAATTGCCCAAAGTTAATTGTGAACGTGCTAACTATGTTGAAGCTGACATACAAGAGAAAGAATCCTTGTTTTTAGCCTGCAGCGCATCTGAAGAAGAAAGCTTTAACAAGTGGTACTTGGATACCGGATGCAGCAACCACATGTGTGGCAAGAAGGAGTTATTTTCTTCCTTAGACGAATCAGTTCGTGGGGAAGTGAAATTCGGAAACACAGCTAAGGTTCCAATTTTGGGCAAAGGTAATATTCTCATACGAATGAAAGATGGCTCCCGTGAACATATCTCTGATGTTTTCTATGTCCCTAGTTTACATTGGAATTTATTGAGTATGGGGCAACTCTCTGAAAAGGGACTTAAAATCATTATTGATGATGGGGTTTGCACTATTGAGAATCAAAAAAGGGAACTTGTTGCTAAGGTTAAGATGACTAGAAATCGCATGTTTCCTTTACCTCTATAAACTGATCTGATCTGGGCTTTTAGTGCTATTGTTAAGGATACTAACTGGTTGTGGCATTTCCGTTTTGGTCATCTAAATTTCAATGGATTAAGGTTGTTGGCAAAAAAGGAAATGGTTACAGGGCTACCTTTGTTGGGAGATTTTAATCAATTGTGTGAAGGTTGTATTCTCGGCAAGCAACATAGGGATTCGTTTCCTGTGGGAAAGTCACGGAGAGCACAGCAGCCATTAGAGCTTGTGCATTCAGATATTTGCGGACCATTGGAGACTGTAACTCATGGAGGGAATCGGTATTTTCTTACTTTCATTGATGATTACAGTAGGAGAACTTGGGTCTATTTTCTAATGCAAAAATCTGAAACTTTGGAGATATTTAAACAATTCAAAGTCTACGTGGAAAAGCAAAGTGGTCGGAGTTTAAAGATGCTTCGTACGGATAGAGGAGGAGAGTACACCTCTAATGATTTTTCTACTTTCTGTAAAAATCATGATATTAAGCATCAACTCACAGATAGTTATACACCGCAACAGAATGGGGTAGCTGAGAGGAAGAACCGAACAATTGGTGAAATGGCTCGTAGCATGTTGAAAGGAAAAAATTTACCCAAAGTGTTTTGGGCAGAAGCTGTGTCTTGTGCTGTTTATATTTTAAACAGGTATCCTACCAAAAGTGTTCTGGATATGACACCTGAGGAGGCATGGAGTGGTCACAAATCTGATGTTGGAGCCCTTCGAGTGTTTGGCTGTGTTGCATATGCTCATGTCCCAGCCGAGAAAAGAAAGAAGTTTGATGGTAAAGGTATAAAGTGCATTTTCCTTGGTTATAGTGATAGAACTAAAGGATATAAGTTGTTCAATCCAAACACAGGTGAAGTTATTGTGAGCAGAGATGTGGAATTCAGTGAAGGTGAAGCTTGGGATTGGACAATTGATGAGAAGGAACGGATGGGGTTTGATTGGGATGAAGAATCAGTTGGTGAACCACAATCTGAAGTGCCATCACAGAATACCAGCAGTACAATACCCTCCGATCCTTCTTTGAGTCAAGATGGAGCAACTCGTAGTTCATCACGTAGGCGTGTTTTGCCAGCACGCTTACAGGACTATGTTCTAACCAATGATAATGATGTTTCTGATGATGAATTGGTTAACTTTGCATTGTTCGCAGACTGTGATCCTCTCACCTTTGGTGAAGCAGTACAAGATGATGGATGGGTTCGAGCTATGGATGAAGAAATTCATTCAATTGAGAAGAACAATACTTGGGAGCTCACATCTCTTCCAGAGGGAAAGAAACCAATTGGAGTCAAATGGGTGTACAAAACCAAGTATAAACCAGACGGTCAGGTGGACCGGTTGAAAGCTAGGTTGGTTGTGAAAGGATACAAGCAAAAGCCAGGTATTGATTACTATGAAGTTTTTGCACCTGTAGCAAGACTTGATACTATTCGTTTGGTAGTTGCTTTGGCTGCCCAAAAGCAATGGCAGATACATCAGATGGATGTGAAATTTGCGTTCCTAAATGGGTCACTCGAAGAAGAATTCTTTGTTGATCAGCCGGTTGGCTATGTGAAAAAGGGTCATGAAGATAAGGTTCTCAAGTTAAAGAAAGCACTATATGGGTTAAAACAGGCACCACGGGCGTGGTACACTCGTATCGACTCATATTTCCAAGAAAATGGTTTTCTTAAGTGTCCTTATGAGCCTACCTTGTATATCAAATCTGATTCACATGGAAATATGCTCATTGCATGTTTATATGTGGATGATTTGATATTTACAGGAAATGACCCAAGTATGTTTGATAAGTTCAAGGAGGCTATGACTAGCAATTTTGAAATGACTGATATGGGGCTTATGTCTTATTATCTTGGGCTTGAAGTGATGCAGACAGATGATGGGATATTTGTCTCACGAAAGAAGTTTGCAGCAGATATCTTGAAGCGGTTCAAGATGGAGTCATGCAAGCCTATCAATACTCTAGTCGAAGCAAAGCTGCAGTTGGTTAAGTCTGGTAATGGGAATCTTGTCAACCCAACTTACTTTCGGAGTTTAGTAGGTAGTCTACGTTATTTGACTTCTACTAGACCTGACATTACTTTTGGAGTTGGCATGATTAGTCGGTTCTTGGAGACACCCAGTCAAGTGCATTTACAAGTTGCGAAACGAATTTTGCGATACATAAAAGGTACCCAAAGCCATGGTAATTTTTTATGCATCTGGTACTGATTGCAATCTTGTTGGGTTTTCAGACAGTGATTGGGCAGGTGATGCTGAAGAGAGAAAAAGTACTTCCGGTTTTGTGTTTCACATTGGCTCGGGAGTAATCTCTTGGTCATCGAAAAAACAACAAGTTGTAGCACTGTCGACTGCTGAAGCAGAATACAAGGCTGCTGCCTCTACTGCATGTCAAGCTGTTTGGATGCGTCGGTTGTGTGATGAGTTGAATCAGAAGCAAGCATTCCCTACGAAGATTTATTGTGACAACAAGTCGGCTATTTCTCTAACCAAAAATCCAGTGTTTCATGGAAGAAGCAAGCATATTGACATCAAATTTCACTACATTCGTGAACTTGTCAAAGGAAGGGAGGTAGAAGTGGAGTTCTGCAGGTCTGAAGATCAGGTCGCCGACATTCTCACAAAGCCGTTGAAAGCTGAAGTCTTCCACAACTTGAAGAAGAAGATGGGGATGTGTAGCTTTGAAAGTTTGAGTTTAAGGGAGGCTGTTGGAATTTGATTTAAACTCAAACTATTGGTATTTGTTTTCTTTAATGCTGAGTCATGTTAGTTGAATAAGTCTATGATAGTTTTCCAGATTTTTAGGGATTTCTTATCTAGTTTGTTTCATGGGTCTAGGTAGTGCCTTAAAAATAGGCCATGTTGGTGTTTTCTTTAGGAGTACGTTCAGAAATAGTTGGAGTCTGTTGGAGTCTTTATTTCACTTATAAATAGGAGTGTTTCTTACTGTTACTGTCACGGTTCAGAAGTCAATAAAATTTCTTTCTTTCCTTCTATTGTTTTCCTGCTGTTTTCAAATTTAATTTCCTACAAATTCTTGTACTATCATGTACTACTAGGCAACCATCTTGTAGCAGGCCGAGTCAGATGGCTCGGGCTGCACCGAGCGTGATACCGAGCCGCAAGATCAGCGGTCCATGTTTACTCCGAGGCAAGGCTAACAGCGCCTCGGCGTATCGACGGTCTTAACTCCCCCACGGTGACGCCGACGTAGCCTCGGCTTACCCACGGTCCAATTTGGCCCAAAGAGATATCTACCCGCCTCGGCTTACCGAGGGATGAACGTTTCCTCCTAATATCTTTAATTTCACGGCCAACATCTTCTCGGCTAGCCGACTCTTTGACTGTCGGCTCACATTCGGCTTTGAACGGATGACGGGGCCATGATCCTTTCTCATTCACGTGGGAGTGCCACCGTGGCCATGATGACGATAGTGACGTCAGCCGAGCGGTTACCAAGTTGATGGTACCACGTGAAAGTGCCAACACACTCGCCAAACGGTTACGAAACCCTAAAAGGTGACGTAGAGGGTACGTCAGCCGACACGTGGCAGGCATGCGTATGATCTTGGAGATCAAGTTGGACGATCCCTATAAATACACTGTTATGCCTCCTGAAAGAGGTACGCTCTGAACACAGCTGAAAACCCTAAACTCTTGATCTTTCCTCCCATCTTTGCAAGAGTTCTGATTCTTGCACCGGAGGGCCATCCCGGAGAACCTCCGACGTGGTCTTTAGTCGTGCTTCGTTTTGCAGGACCAAGGAAGATCGAGAGCGAGATCTAAACCCCAGAGCAAAGGGGATCGAACCATCCAGAAAGGAGCCCCACACATCTCATTCGAACGCCCAATTCTTCGCCAACTGATTTTCTTTACTTGAAGCTTACTATCCATTTTTGCTCTCAAAGCCAAACACGCATACTTGTAAGTATAAAATGTTTAGAGGAACACAATAGATATAATAAACATGACTAACTAAAAAACCAACTTTAAAGCAACGCAATGCACAATGCGGTATTAAATTACGCATATGCAGACAAATAAAGAAACTGATACTAGAATCGACATTGAAGTTAAATTGGTCACATGATGAGGCCATCGTTGTCCATCGTTGGACCAATCGAAAGCCATTGTCTAAATGTTCAACTGTAACTCCTTCGAAACTTTGAAATCTATCAAGGATCGATGCTTCTTGAACAAAACTGTAGAAACGAACTCACCCCTACAGGCGATACTTTTATAATGGGTGCATAAGGGATCATAGTGAGTGCAAAAAACCCTATAACTGTACGCTATTAAAAGCATTGTTTGTACTAGAGGTGACACTTCCTTGGAACAAAGCTAACAATGACCCATTCCAGAGTAATTCCAACAAGCACATTAACATGAGCCAATTGACACCATTAAGCGGATCAAAAAAGAAGAAGAAGAAGTTAATTAACACCATTAATTTTTCTTTTCTATATTATGCATTTTTTTCATGGCAAAATCCCACAAACACTCCCTTTTGCTCATGGAAAATATATATGCACCCCTTGCTTGCACGCCCGCACCCCCTCACCGAGTGCCTATTCGAGAACATCAGAGACCAACGCCGATTTAATCCCGGACTTTACCGCACCTACTCCATCGATCAAGAGCCATCCGGCCCCTTACTCGATCGAGAGCCTCCATGCCGTGGGCGTTACCCATCCGCTCACATCCTTGCTACATTGAGAGTCACTCGGGATTTTTCAGCTCCATCGAAAGTCTCCATGCAAGTCCACCAAACCGGTGCGAGCCCGCCCAAAAGATCGTCATCCGTCGGCTCTGATACCACTTTTAGGATTTTTCTACATCCCACCCGCAACGGAAGCATAACGTTAAACATGCACAAAGAGAACACACAAAATTTACATGGTTCGGCTCAATGCCTATACTCCATGGGAGAGTAGATATGAGGGAAAATAGAGATGTGGGGGTTGAAAAACATTGTGTAATCCATGGAGGGAGCTTGAAGAGGGTTTTTCATCTCACATTATAATTTCATATTTTTCGTATAGTGAAACCTCTCTCTCTCTCTCTCTCTCTCTCTCTCTCTCTCTCTCTCTCTCTCTCTCTCTCTCGTGGAGGAGGCATTGAGGCCGAACCACATAAATTTTGTGTGTTCTTTATGTGCGTGTTTAAATTCGTTACGCTTCCGCTGAGCGTTGAGGGAGTGATGTAGAAAAATCCCAACAAAGGGATCCGTAATTTATTCGGGAGAGAGTTCCATCATTTGGGTAGAGTTACTTCAATTTTGGAATGTAGAAGGATTGGCCTCGTTTCGCTAAGGTTATTATTTTTTAAGTACTTATTTTTCATTTTACAAGACAAGCCATCATTTCACAATACATCATCTTTAATTCAAAAAATAAGTATTTATTTGAAAAACAACAACTTATTTTAATTAGTGGAACACAAAGCAAAGTGCGATGGATTTAGTTGGCAGGTGAAGTTAGAAAACACCTATCATAAAGAAGAAGTTAAGAAAACACCTATCTTTGCATAATCTATGTTCATTTACTTAAACACGCTACACAGAAAATAATGGGCAATCGCCAAGATAATTATTTTATTCAATGAGGTAATAGTATAACAGTTTTGTGAGATGCTTATCCAAAAAAAAAAAAAAACAGTTTTTGTGAGATTCCCTTTTTCCAAGTGATTAAACATGTCAATTAATAATTGCGATGGAGTCCGGATGTGGTAGAAGAAAATTTCTTGCAGGGCAGAGTTGTTTACGTGGGTTGTAGTGCAGCGCGCACAACCGTTGATCTTATTAATTAACGGTTCAGATCAAAAATTCAATTAATTATGATCAGTATTAAATGATTCTTACCGATCATAATTAAAAATTACAACTCAATCATTCATTGTCAAGATCGATAGTCCGTGTGCGCCCTACAGGGTGCCTTGCAGGGCTTTACACTACAGAATTTCCCAGTCCTCAGCACGCTGTGGGGTAAAAATTCGTTCACAACAAATACCAATTGTTTGTTTTCTTAAGTCAAGCTCGGAAATCTTTAGTTGGATGATTGGATCACTACCATGCGGGGGCGGGATTCTAAACCCATGTTAGGCAGAGGACAACATATAAGATTATACAGTCACTTTCGTTTGATGATTTTCACAATCTTGTATAGCCAGAGAGGCAAAGGCATGCTACCGAGCATCTTTCTGCCAAGCGGTGTAGAGTAATCGATCCGGTCGTTCATCTCGACACAGATGGTTCGGATAGAATCAGAGCGCATACAAATCTGTATCGTCCATCATTCAATTAAGATCCATATCGTCGATTATCGAGATGAGCGGTCGAATCGACACTTCTAAGAGATGTTGCGCGCATCTCCCATTCCCCAAAAAAGAGGCTAGGTACGTTGAGGTGGCCCATTGAGGTGACTCATAGAGGAGACCACATGGAGGACATTTACTAGCAGCCACGTATGATATATGTGGATTGACTTGATGTGGAGGTTTAAACAATAAAACCATAAAATAACGTCTAGATCGAGACAGTTGGGAAGGCCCGAAATTTGTATGGTCTATTGGGCCAATAAAGTGAGTTGTTTGGGCCGTGACAAACTGGGCCAAGATTTTTGAGTCCACCCCCTAGAATAGCGAGCGGGTGTGTGTGCATTAAGCTGAATTGGCGTGCACTAGGGTCAACCCATCAGCACCACCCGACCTAGTCAACGCCACCTGAATGCCAGAGCGGCACTACTCAACCATGTGGCAAAAAAAAATTGGAATGGGAGGGGCTGTAGTGCACCCGCCGCACTACACATACCGTGCAGTGCGGTCGATCCGGCCGTTCATCTCGGCATAAACGGCTCGGATTTAATCCGAGCTTTTACAAATTCTAGTTGTCCATTGTTCGGATGAAAATCCGAACCGTCCATTGCCTCGATAGACGGCCGGATTGGTCGCACTACATGTGTAGTGCAGGGGTGCCGTAGAGCACCCCGGGTCCAAACAAATTGACATGGCAGGATTCTGATATGGTTGCGGGGTAATGAGGCCACAAACTGGGCCTGAGGTGCTCAGAGACCAAGTCACTCTACATGTAAACTACATATAAAACCCTAGCGCGCTCTCTCTTTTTTGTTACAAGATCGATTCTCAACTCTCTCTTGCTCTAACCTAGTTTGTTAGGTTTTCGATGCAGATTCATACTAAATTGATAGGTCCAATTTGGTTTAAAATTCAATTTAATTAGTTCCCCAACTTTTTTACAATCAAACACATTAACACGCTAACATTCACGTGGAGGCAACACCCATGAAGGTGAGTGTGTGAAAGTTTTATACAATTGTGTGTGGTTGTAGAAGTTGTATTTTGTTTTCGCGGATTGATAACTCTAGACTGAATCCATGCTTTAAAGGAATGAGTAAATCCGAATTTCTATTTACTAGCTCTCTGCTATATAGTAGTATCTAATTATCCACTGCTGTATTCGAAATCCTGGAGAAATATTTTGCAAATACATACATTTACGACTCAACATCAGTTGTTACTTCCATGAAGTTACATATTTCTCCCTCTCTTCCGAGCAGAGGCGAAACAAGAGTCCCCACGTGAGCAACTGCATCAAACCGGTTTGGAAGACCATCGTTATCGCTGAGCTCACTCACCGATGCCGTCCGGAGGTTGTAACGAAGTAGGGCCCGATGATCATCATACACCATCAAAGCTTCCCAATCTTCAAGAAAACACACGATTTCAACATCCCTGATGTTTCGCCTGATTTGTTGTTCATTTATGGTGAAAATACGAGTCCAAGACTCTACGACGCGATAATCGTTCATGATCCATATCTCTATACGATCGGGAAATGACGTATTCAAAATCAAAAGCTTCCCTTCGAACACTCTCACAGAAAAACTCCCGCTTTCCAATTCCAGTTGAGGACGCGGAATAATATCGAGTTCTTCGGTGTCCATATCGAATGAAACAATTTGCCTAGAATAGCTTACCCAGTGAAGAGCTCCATTCACAAATGCTTTGCAAGCCGATTGTCCTAATCTCAAAACAGAGCTGGTATTGTCTTTAACTCTCCAAGTGGTATCCCCAAGAGTATACACGAAAACCTTTTGTCGCGAAACAATAAAATCGCTAGGCTCTAGGAAATCTATAATCGCAAGTACTTTGTATTTGTTGGACATTGGGATAACACCAAACCCTACGACAATATTACCAGGTATGTCTTTCATGTTAACTGGTCGGGGAATCTTGATAAGCTCTCCAGTACAAGGATTACAGATACAAATCTCGTACATGTTTGTAGGATGCACCAAACAGATCAGACCGTTGCAAGAACCCATTACTCGAAATTCTTGGAATTTTGGTATTTCTAAGTTGACTTTATGACAAGAGTACCGATCTGGGGTTTCTTCGTCTTGTACAAAGTACAATGAGTTGCGAATATCACCTGTAAGGAACACGAAACTTAAGAGAAGATTCACGAAGTCAAAATATGTGTGCTTATGATTGTGAGAGGGGAAAATCTTCAATACACACCCCTTTAAGGTGTGTATCATATGCACATATTGTGTGATCTATATTTTGCCACCTCATAAAAAATTACCTGCTGAACCGGTCATTCATAACATTTTAAATCTATCATAACTTTTATACCAAAAATTCATAACTTTTCATTCATAATATTTTTCTTACAAATCATAACATTTTAGTGCATATCGTAACTTTTACACTGATCAATCGTAACTTTATAGCAACAGATTATTCATAACATTTTTAGAATCATAACATTTTGGTGTGTTTCATAACTTTATAAAAAAATCGTAACATTTTCACTACGGAATCGTAACATTTTAGTCCATTTCATAACTTTTTGATAACGTATAATCAATTGTGCAATCGATTACTTAATCAATTAATTTTTAATGGTAGTTAATCAAATATGTAATCTATTATGTCAATGTTCAATTCCATAATCGATTAGACTTTATAATTAATTTTTCAATTGATTAGACATCATAATCAAATATATAATTGATTGTTAAATTTTGTAAATAGAAATTATAATAAATTAGACATCATAATCAAATATGTAATCAATTCTGTTATGTTCAATTATGTAATCGATTAGACAATATAATCGATTTTGTAATTGATAGGTCTCAGTAAGTCCTCTAATCAATTGCGAAATAAGTTAAAAACAACATTGCAATAGATTTCAAAATCAATTGTTCTGAATAACACAAATAATTGATTACATGATAGATTATATTTCTCTGCGATTTCAACTGCATAATTGATTGGTATCGATAACACTTGTAATCGATTACATTATCAAATATGAGTATTAGTTATTTATAATTTGGATGCGATCACTAATTTACAAAACTCTAGTAGTATGTCTATTGACCAAAAAATAAATAACACGTCCTAAATATTGTTGTCTTTTACACATAACTCTAAAATGTATTTGTAAATTTATCTTGTCACCATCACTCTCTTGATCACCCATTAACTTTGTTAGTGTTTCCAACTTGATTAATACGGATGATTGACTTCGCTATTCCTTTTAATTGGACTATTTGTGTGATTTTTTTTTTTTTTGATCTACATGTGAAAGTTCACTATGCAATTAAAGGTATTGTGAAAAATGTTAAATATCATAATATTTCAAAAAATTCCAAAACAAAAATTGGCTACATATATGAAACACTTTAAAAAGGGTGCCGATTTTGGCACTCCCCATTTTGTTAATGACACTCCCAAGGGGCTTACACTCCCAAGGGGCTTAACAAAATGGGGAGTGCCAAAATCATTGGCCTTTAAAAATCCTATTAAAAAAAATGCCTTAACTTCACTTTTTATTACATTATGAGAATGATAGTATCTTTTTTCTTTAATAATTATCGAGAACAACGTATTTTAAAGAAGTAAATTATTTTCACTTGAAATAATTTTAGCTTCAAAGTTTTTAAAAAATAAAATTATTATTTTTAACATAAATTAATTATCAAAAATAAAATTGGGCCTAATTTTTCGAAGGAAAAGAAAGTGAGAGGTTTGAGGGAATTTTCATTCCATTTTGGTTAATTCATAGGGTTTACCTGTTGCACTGGTAACATGTTATTTGTTAATAACCTATCGTAACATTTTAAAGGGTTCAGATCATTTTTCAAATATCCAATGGTAATCAATAAGGATGCATATGATACACACTCAAATAAGGGGTGTGTATTGTAGCACTTCTCGTGTGAGAGATACTCTATCGAAAGCCATGCGTAAAGAAATTAATATTTGGATTCTGGGATTTGTGATTTGTCTGTCATTTACCTTTTCCTCTGCACATGGTATCAGTGAGGATGAGATTGGGATTCCTTCGAGAGGAAAACTTCATGTGCTCATCAACAAAGGTAGGGTTGCGTGTTAAATCGCGTATGCCCCTGCTCCAACCCTTGGCTCTGAGAACAGATTTGACGGGTAATTTTGAAAGTATTTTGCTGTATATCTCTTCTGGAAAGGGATTCATAATTTGATAGGATTATTTCAATTCCGGAGTGTAGAAGAATGATGCAAAGAGGGATTTACTTATGCAGGTGAGTCTAGGAGAATGAAAGGGAAAACAAATTTAAAAGGTTCCTGTAAGAATGCCAGAGAGACGCAATAGCCAAAATGAATGAGAAAAAAAAATAAAAAATGTAAACCTCTAAAGTAGAGAGATCAAAATCATCAATGGAAATGATGTGATTGAGTGAAAATGAATCATAGAAAACACTGATATCACTAAGAAGATCTAGATCAGATCAGATCGGCTGAATCAATCAAAAAAAACATGCTAGTAAATTAGTTGGGATTTGAGGTACCTCAACAGTGGCCATTGACACCCAAGAAGAATTGTAGTTGAAGCAAAAAAAGAGAAAAGAGATTACTTAAGTAAAACCAAGAGATAACAAGGGAATGAAAGAAAGTTATGGAGCTTGGGATGAAGAGAGATGATCACTAGAGAGATTTATACAGTGGTGGAGAGGCCTCAAGTTGGTGAGAGAGAGAGAGAGAAATAGAGGAGAGAGAGTACTGGCCGTGGGTGTGGAGGAGAGGTGTTAATCGCCCCCCGGTCAAGGGGGGCCTGACACACGCCAATTAATTTCCCGGTTTTACCCCCACCTCCACATTGTCTCTCTCTCTCTCTCTTATTTTATTTTTTTGTTATAAAATTTTAAATGTTAATAACTTTTGTTTCACGTATTTTTTTTTAATAAATTTTATATTTTTGAAATGTACTCAACGAAACCTATCAAACGAATCTAATATTGATGGTGAAATAATGTAAAATGAAAAAATTATATTTTTGTGGTAGTTTAGACCGTCTAAAAATGTTGAAAAAAAGTAAAAAAAAATGAACATTAAAATCCGAATTTTTTTTTGAATAAAGACAAAAACAAATGCCTAATTGGCTTATTTTTTGTCTTTATTTAAAAAATTACGGTCAAAATCAAAAATTTTAAATAAAGACAAAAAATAAGCCAATTAGGCATTTGTTTTTGTCTTTATTCAAAAAAAATTTGGATTTTAATGTTCATTTTTTACTTTTTTAGATTCTTCCCATCATGACAAAGCAATAATCCAAAAAAAAATTGACGAAAAACTAACGAATGCGATTTTTTTAATAAGAACAATAAAATAATTCAAATAGATTATTTTTGCCACAAAAAAAAAAATAGTCCGTACTATCTCCACCAGACCAATTATTGCCAAAAATAATTCAAATAGATTATTCACTGGACAGACTTGTTTTTGCATGTTTTTAAAGGTTATAGGTTTGCGAGCTAGAACATTTATTTAGGGACGGAGGGGTATCATTGTCTTATTATATAGTTTTAAGTAAATATTTTTCAATCAACATGCATCACAAAACATTTAATAACAGTTAAAAAAAATTCCTTCGGTTTTTTCTTTTCTTTTTCCATTTCTGTGAACTTCACATGGTACGTAGGAAAGATAGAATGAAGTGAAAGAATTAAATTTTCTACGTTTTTTGTTGTGCTACAAAAAGAGTACAATATTAACAAAAATAAGTAACAAATATGTATTATAACAACAGAAATAATTAACCTGGTCAGTCGTAAATTCGGCTGTGTAATCACGCCCAACGTACGAGCTGCTCTCCCCACAAGGAACATCATTTGCAACATCGTTCCCATCTGATCGACTATCCGAAAATAAAAAATTGTACTGATTCATAATGTTCTTTTATGAATTACGAAAATGAAATGAAAGTTGAGATTTTTTATTGGGTAAATTACAGTTAACCCCCTCTAACTATGCCTCGGTGACACTTAATCCCCTCTAACTATTATTTTTGGCACTTAACCCCCTCTAACTAACTGAAATTCAAACGGTCATAATTTCAAACGGTAATAACTTCTTCGTCCGAAATCGAAAACATGCAAATTATATATCGATTTTGAGATCTTGAAGTCAGCTTTCTAATGACACCAAAATCACATTACGATTCAAAGCACACAGAAAGTTATGATCAAAAGAGTAAGGGCTGTTAGACAGAAAGACCGTTTTGATCATAACTTTCTGTGTGCTTTGAATCGTGATGTGATTTTGGTGTCATTAGAAAGCTGACTTCAAGATCTCGAAATCGATATATAATTTGCATGTTTTCGATTTCGGACGAAAAAGTTATGACCGTTTGAAGTTATGACCGTTTGAATTTCAGTTAGTTAGAGGGGGTTAAGTGCCAAAAATAATAGTTAGAGGGGGTTAAGTGTCACCGAGGCATAGTTAGAGGGGGTTAACTGTAATTTATCCTTTTTTATTAATCCCCAAGTCCACGCTCACTAATATTTTTTTATCTCTCCCTCACTCTCACAATATATTTTCTGTCTTGCTCTCACCAATTGTGTATATCTCACGCACATATATAAATCCCAAATATGCATCGGTATTTATAGAGTATCAAGCCTTACCTCCAAGGCTTCCTACTGCCTTGTAATTCCTTTCCTACTCGGACTAGGAAATACACCAAGAAGGAAACTCTTCTAATGTAATACCGCCAAGTATGGAACTCTTCCATTAATAATAGGCTCGTTTTAATAATTTTTTCATTTTATATTATTTCACCATCAATATTAGGCTCGTTTGATAGGTTTCGTTGAGTAGATTTCAAAAATATAAAATTTATTTAAAAAAATACATGACAAAAAAGTTATTAACATTTAAAATTTTATAAAAAAAATCAAATAAGAGAGAGAGATTGCTGGGAGAGAGAAAAAGAGAGCACGAGAGTAAAAAGGGAAAGTCTCGGCTTTGTCCGGGGTGGGGGCCTGACATGGGGGGGGCGAGTAGTAGTTTGCGTGTGGGGCACATGATGGATCATCTCACTGGAGACAATGAACTTCGCAGATAAGATTTCTTTCGTCAACATATACGTGGGGCACACGATGGATCATCTCACTGGATACAATGAACTTAGAGCATCAACACCAGGCAAAATGCAAAATTCTCTACTTTGACTAGGAAAAGGTAGATGTGGTAAATGGGCGGGTCTGGGCGGGTTTGGACGGGTTGAAATGGGTCACGGGTCAAATATGGACGGATCAAATATGGGTCAAATAGTAAACGGGTTGAAACGGGTCGGGTCGAATGTGGGTCAAGCCAAACTCAAACCCACCCGACCCGTTTTCCTCTTCTTTTTTTTTTTCTTTTTTTTTCTTCAGAAAATTAGAATATGGTGGGGATTCAACGAGATTTTAAAAGTCCTGATTGATGTCTTAGATGGTGTGGACAACTTGGACGTTTAGTGTATGGCGTGTGAAACTAAAGATTTTTTGATGCCGGGTGGGTACATCTTACGTGGTATCCGCTTAGCACATCCGAATCATCTAATACACTTTTGGACGGTTCGGATCGAAATCTTCTCTCTCCACTCATCCCAACGCTTTCTCTCTCCAAATTTGACCCATCCAAATACGCAATGGATGGCTTGGATGCGCCGAACGGGTGCCACGTGCATGATACCCACTCAGCGCTGTTTTTTTTTCCGTGAAACTAGCACGGCGTGGGGATACACAAACGGAAATTGCTACAGAAAGTCAGAAAACGACCATATATAACACCACTAACCGTACATGTTGACCGCACGCGGGGCCCACTCCAAGCTCTGCACAGATGATTCGAGTCGTTCAATAGTTTTAAAAAAATCAAGTGAGTTAGTGAATAATCAGCTGAATCTAACATGTGCAGGTGCTCGATCTAATCTTTTCATTTTTTATCCAATCTTTCCAATTTTTTTCGTCCCACCATTTTTCCCAAGTCAGATTTTTTGCATCGCGCGCGCGGGGGGGGGGGAGAGAGAGAGAGAGAGAGAGAGAGAGAAAGAGAGAGAGAGAGAGAGAGAATTCCTTTCCTGGTAAAAATGTGACCCCATTTTCTAAAAAAAATTGAAAATTCCCTTCCTGGGGAGTAAAAGAACGAGAGGGAGGAGAAAAGTGGGCTGTGTACACTCTCCACTTCCAAAGCTACGGGAATTTTAGATTCTCTTTGGGTTTTTAGTTTCAACCCAAATTGAACTTATTTTTAACCCACCTAAACCCATATCAACCCGTTATATAATATGGGCGGGTTGGGTTGGGTTATAAGTGGACGGATTGGACGGGTTAAAAAAATATGGGTTAGGATTGCCACCTCTAGGAAAAGGTCTAAAAGGGAGCTGCACCAGATTGTCTAAAGGGGCCGGTAAAAAGCATTCATGAACAGTTCGTCGGTACATTTACAGCGGGACTGTTCATCAGGTTTCTAATTTTTTATTCTTTTTCCTCCCCTTTTCTCTCTCTCTCTCTCCTAATTTGCAATTTGGGTTTTGGTGAAAGAAGGGAAAAAAATGTATATTTTAATTGGTGTTAGGTAAAATAAATAGTATTGGTGTAGTTGTGAAAAAAAAAGTTGATAGGTAAAATAGAATTGTGAACTGTTTACGAGGTAATATAGCTCCCTGTTGATAAACTTGCTCTTAGCATGTTTGCTCACAGTGTGAAATAGTGGGTGGCAGATAAGATTTCTTTCCTCAACATATACGTGAGAGAGTACTACGGGATCATCTTCGTTCAACCTTTTTCTTTTCTTTTCTTTTCTTTTTTGATATGAAGAAATCTAAACCCCTAGTCTAAACTCATGTTAGTCAAAGGACACGTGAAATACAGTCAGCTTGGATAAGTTTTCGCAACGAAAAGAAAAGTTATTGAGTGATCTTGGAGCACAACATATTTGTACGGCTCAATATTAGGTGTATACATCCTACGAAAGAATGTGTTAAAAAAAATATTGAAGCACTACATAACGATTTTTCAATATCATTATTACTTCTTAGCAACCTTGTCGCATCAAGCGGATAAAAAAAAACCTTGTCACATCAAAAGTGATGAGGTGGGCCATTGGGTGACTCACAAGGGAGCCCCACGATTTCTCAGGCCCCGTTCCGAAAATCTTCTTAAAAAATAAGTACTTATTTTGCAACTTCAATTTCAAAAATAAGAAGGGTCATTCCATAAAATTCAAACAAAAAGTTTACTTCACATTTTCAAACTCAAAAAAAATGTAAATGAAAAAAAAAAAATTTTTTTTTGCACCATATTAAAGATCTCAATGAGATCTATCAAACAAGATCCATAGTGATAGGAAAATTATTTGCGTAAACACATGATTTTTGAGCTTGAAGTTGCCGTATACAAAAAATAAGATTAATTGTTGCTATTGTGTTGGGCGCCGGCGGAGGGAAATCATACCGACGGCCGCACCGGGCTGTCTCCGGCCACCGGACGGCCGATCCGAGCCGTCCAAAAAATCTATAAAAAAAAAACCAAGGGGATATATACACGGAAAAGGGGTGCTCGGATCAAGCACCCTGCACACCTCGGATGCCGTTGATTCCCGTGCTGGCCCCCTTGGTTTTTTTTTTATAGATTTTTTGGACGGCTCGGATCGGCCGTCCGGTGGCCGGAGACGGCCCGGCGCGGCCGTCGGTATGATTTCCCTCCCCGGCCGGTCGGTACCTATATAAATTCTTCCAAATAAGTACCAGCCTTCTTATTTTTTTGGAACAACCCTTCTTATTGAACAAAAAATAAGTTCTTATTTGTGTTCTGGAACACAACCTTAGTCATTTTCGGCCAATAAAAACGTACCAGGTGGAGGAAAATATCTAATAGCCGCGTATGATAACTTGATCGAGTTGTTATGGCGGTCTAAATAATGAGGAAATCTTCTTTTACAGTAGTTCCGTAAAGAAGAAGTTATGGAGTTTAATCGTGACCGTTCAAAGTATTTTAGATGATTTGGATTGAAAATCAATTACGACCGTTAATAATTGATTGTAATTGACCGTCCAAATGTACTCTCTCAGTCAAACTTTAATAGTCTCACTCGGCACAATGATTTCTTATTTGATATGTCTCGATTAGTTTTATAATACAAATTTTTTAAAATTATGAAAACTATTATAGATTGAAAGATTTTTTGCAATCAAAAAATGACATAAAATTCAAAAATGCACAAAGAAAATGGGACAGAGGGAGCATTTTAGAAATTTGTATGGTCTATTGGGCCAATAAAGTGAGTTGTTTGGGCCGTGACAAACTGGGCCAAGATTTTTGAGTCCACCCCTAGAATAGCGAGCGGGTGTGTGTGTGCATTAAGCTGAATTGGCGTGCACTAGGGTCAACCCATCAGCACCACCTGACCTAGTCAACGCCACCTGAATGCCAGAGCGGCACCGCTCAACCATGTGGCAAAAAAAAATTGGAAGGGGTTGTAGTGCACCCACCGCACCGCACTACATGGTGTAGTGCGGCCGATCTGGCCGTCCATCTCGCCATGAACGGCTCGGATTTAATCCGAGCTCCTACAAATCCTAGCCGTCCATTATTCGGATGAAAATCCGAGCCGTCCATTGCCGAGATGGACTGCCGGATTGGTGTGTAGTGCGGGGTTGCACTACAGCACCCCAGGTCCAAAAAAATTGACATGGCGGGATTCCGATATGGTTGCGGGATGACGTCATGAGCATGCATGGTAATGAGGCCATAAACTGGGCTTGAGATGCACAGAGACCAAGTCACTCTACATGTAAACTACATATAAAACCCTAGCGCGCTCTCTCTTTTTTGTTACGAGATCGATTCTCAGCTCTCTCTTGCTCTAACCTAGTTTGTTAGGTTTTCGGTGCAGATTCATACTAAATTGATAGGTCCAATATGGTTTAAAATTCAATTTAATTAGTTCCCCAACTTTTTTACAATCAAACACATTAACACGCTAACATTCACGTGGAGGCAACACCCATGAAGGTGAGTGTATGAAATTTTTTTACAATTGTGTGTGGTTGTAGAAGTTGTATTTAGTTTTCGCGGATTGATAACTCTAGACTGAATCCATGCTTTAAAGGAATGAGTAAATCCGAATTTCTATTTACTAGCTCTCCGCTATTTCTATCCACTGCTGTATTCGAAATCCTGGAGAAATATTTTGCAAATACGTACATTTACGACTCAACATCAGTTGTTACTTCCATGAAGTTACATTTCTCAATCTCTTCTGAGCGGCTGAGGCGAAACAAGAGTCCCCACGTGAGCAACTGCATCAAACCGGGTTGGAACTTGGAAGACCATCAATGCCGCTGAGCTCACTCACAGATGCCGTCCGGAGGTTGTAACGAAGTAGGGCCCGATGATCGTACACCATCAAAACTTCCCAATCTTCAAGAAAACACACGATTTCAACATCCCTGATGTTTCGCCCGATTTGTTGTTCATGTATGGTGAAAATACGAGTCCAAGACTCTACGACGCGATAATCGTTCATGACCCATATCTCTATACGATCGGGAAACGACGTATTCAAAATCAAAAGCTTCCCTTCGAACGCTCTCAAAGAAAAACTCCCGCTTCCTAATTCCAGTTGAGGACGCGGAATAATATCGAGTTCTTCGGTGTCCATATCGAATGAAACGATTTGCCTAGAATAGCTTACCCAGTGAAGAGCTCCATTCACAAATGCTTTGCAAGCCGATTGTCCTAATCTCAAAACGGAGCTGGTATTGTCTTTAAATCTCCAAGTGGTATCCCCAAGCGTATACACGAAAACCTTTTGTCGCAAAAGAACAAAATCGCTAGGCTCTCGGAAATCTATAATTGCAAGTACTTTGTATTTGTTGGTCATTGGGATAACACCAAATCCTACGACAATATGACCAGGTATGTCTTCCATGCAAACTGGTCGGGGAATCTTGATATGCTCTCCGGTACAAGGATTACAGATACAAATCTCGTACCTGTTCGTAGGATGCACCAAACAGATCAGACCGTTGCAAGAACCCATTACTCGAAATTCTTGGAATTCTGCTATTTCTAAGTTGACTTTCTGACAAGAGTACCGATCTGGGGCTTCTTCGTTTTGTACAAAGTACAATGAGTTGTGAATATTACCTGTAAGGAATATGAAACTTTGAGCAAAACCGTATAAAATTTCTTGATTGATCTGATAACACAGAGGAGTCTAGTTTATTTATATACTTGTTTGTATTCAATACGTAAATAAGAGAAGATTCACGAGGTCAAAATATGTGCGCTTATGATCGCGAGAGATACTCTGTCGAAAGCCATGAGTAAAAGACACTAGTATTTCGATTCTGGGATTTGTAATTTGTCTGTCATTTTACCTTTACCTCTGCATATGGTATCAGTGAGGATGAGATTGGGATTCCTTCGAGAGGAAAACTTCATGTGCTCGTCAACGAAGGTAGGGTTGCGCGTTAAATCGCGTATGACCCTGCTCCAACGCTTGGCCCCGAGAACAGATTTGACGGGTAGTTTTGAGAGTATTTTGCTGGATATTCCGTCTGGAAAGGGATCCATAATTCGATAGGATTATTTCAATTCCTGAGTGTAGAAGAAGGATGCGGGGTGGGATTTACTAATGCAGGTGAGTTTAGGAGAATGAGAGGGATAACAACTTTAGAAGTTCCTCTATGAATGCCAGAGAGAGCACAAAAGCGGTTCGTGGTACGTCTATGGTGATTTAATCATAAACGCAAAACGAAAAACGATTATTCTAACCTCCGTCCAAAGAGCATAGTAGTAGATAAAATGCGCATTGATGTCTGAGAAAGGTGTATGGATATTTGTGAAAATGTATTAATATCAGTAAAATGTGCATTGATATTCGAATTTGTTTGAATTTATTAACATATTTATCCTCTGCTTAGTGGATAGAGATTAGCCAGACCGAACAAAAAATAATACGCACCAAAATGACTTGATTCAAATTGAATTTATTGTGATATTCATTTTTTTAAGTTAGAACAAATCTAAACCCCTAGTCTAAACTCAAGTTAGTCAAAGGACACGTGAGATACAGTCAGCTTCGATAGGTTTTCGCAACGAAAAGTTATTGGGTGATCTTGGAGCACAACGCATTTGTAAGACTCAATATTAAGTGCATGAATCCCACAAAAGAATGTGCTAAAAAAAAATGTTGAAACATCACATGACGATTTTCTAAGACCATTGAATAATTACTTCTTTGCAACCTTGTCACATTAAGAGGATAAAAAAAAAAACCTTGTCACATCAACAGGGATGAGGTGGGCCATTGGGGTGACTCACAAGGGAGCCCCACGATTTCTTTTTCATTTTCGGCCAAAAAAAAAACGTACCAGGTGGAGGAAATATCTAATAGCCGCGTATGATAACTTGATCGAGTTGTTATGGAGGTCTAAATAATACTGTAGTACTTTATTTTTTTATCATAAAAAATAGTACTCCCTCCGTTCCTAAATGAGAGTCCCTCTTTGGAATTCCAACTTTTTTAGGGGACATGTAATCATTACACCTACTTTCTACCATTACCTCTATATTCTACCTATTTTGTACCATTTGTATTCAAATATAGCCGCGTATGATAACTTGATCGAGTTGTTATGGAGGTCTAAATAATACTGTAGTACTTTATTTTTTTATCATAAAAAATAGTACTCCCTCCGTTCCTAAATGAGAGTCCCTCTTTGGAATTCCAACTTTTTTAGGGGACATGTAATCATTACACCTACTTTCTACCATTACCTCTATATTCTACCTATTTTGTACCATTTGTATTCAAATAAGAGGGATATTTTTGGAATTTTATCAAATTTCCACTTCTTTTTTTGGAAAGGGACAATCATTTTGGAACATCTCAAAATGGAATAAGGGACTCTCAATTTGGAACGGAGGGAGTACTCCTTTCGTACCATTTTCTATGTCCATTATTTCTTTTGTCTCTTTTGGCCATGTTCGAACAGTGATAGAAGAGTGAGATTCGTAAGTAGATAGAATTAGGATTGGAATTGATAATGAGAAGGGATTAGTAATGAGTATGTTTGTTTGAGATGTGATTAAATGATTGGATTATTAATATCATGTTTGTTTCCATAGGATATGATTGGATTGATAGTATACATTTTCATTTTTGCCCTTATGCAAAATTCAAGGATAACAATCATATGAGAGCCCTAGAGCAAAAAAATAATTATGATCCTTTAGAATAAAATGATCAGAAAAATAAATCTTCACACCGGTTCAAACAGATTGAAAATTAGAGCGCTTAATTTTTTAATCATATTTTTAGTATATAAAGTGTCTTTAAAAACTAAATGCTCCAATTTTCAATTCGTTTTGAACGCGAAGATCTTACTTTTCTGATTATTTTATCCTAAAGGATCATAATTATTTTTTTGGCTCGAAGGCTTTCATATACGAGCCCTAAGATAGCTAAAGAACCAAATGAGGACAATTTGGTCAACATAATTTAGTCCCATGGGACAGGGCTACGAATACCATGTCTACCGGGGTATTACCAATACTCCTATTTGGCCGGATTGGTAGTCCATAGCCATAGGATTAGTAGTCCGAAGGTGTTTTGAGTTAACAAACAAAAGATTCATAATCCCTTCGGATTGGCAATCCAATCCCATGGCTTAACATGTTTAACAAACGGGGCCTTTATGTCTATTGCCTATATCTTTCAATGTGAATTTTGAAAAATATGCAATATGGATCTTATTTGATAGGTCTCGATTAGTTTTATAATACAAAGTTTTCAAAATTATGAAAAATATTATAGATTGAAAGATATAAGCAATCAAAAAATGACACAAAATTCAAAAATGAACAAAGAAAATGGGACAAAAGGAGTATTTTAGAACGTTTGTTTGCTCTCCAAAATTAAAAATACAAATTTGATAAAATTCCACTTTTAATTTACACTTGTGTTTAAATTGAAGTACTATTATCTATATCAATCAAATCACCTTTTGAGAGGGGATAATTGAAAAGTTAGGCACGGTTTTACTAAGGTTATTATTTTTTAAATATTTATTTTTCATTTCACGAAATAGATCATTCTCTCATAATATCATCTTTAATTCAAAAAATAAGTATACTTATTTAGTTAGTGGAACGAGGTGTTATATACTTTTTGATGAAATCATTGTGCTTTCTTAAAAAGTTGAAATCCCCAAATGAGACTATTAAAGTGGGACCGAGAGAGTACGTTTCTGGACACCGACAGTTCATAGTTGAACGGACTGATGTAGGATAAGATTTATGAAGACTTTGTAAAATAACTTGCTTTTACTAGTATTACTTAATCATTATATTGTTTCTAGGAAAGTTTCGGTAAGCTTAAAATATTACATTTCTCAGATTGGAGTTGATTTTGTTTTCTATTATATTAGAAATCTTATCTCTTTCTTAGTCTATAAGAATTAGAATTTAGTTTGGGAAATTTCCATTCTTTTTACTAAAATAGAAAAAGGATTGTTGAAATAAAAGCTGTTGGTGTTAATTTGTTATGCTACGGCCACACCCATGAGCATTCTTGCTCCATACATAACGTTTCAAGGCAATTTGTAGGTTATGTAAACAGGTTGACGGCAAATTTGCGAAGAGGTACCATAGAATATACACATGTTATGTTATACTCCCTCCGTCCTGATATGTTTGTTCAATCTCGGATTTCCAACTTATTAAGAAAACAAATCTGAACCATTGATTTGAAAATTTACATAATCTAATCCATTGATTTTGAAATTGGACAGTCAATTTGGGACATGTAAAAGTCGAAAAGGGGACAAACAAATCGGGACGGAAGGAGTAATAACTAACAAGGAATGTTATCTCTAGACGAACTCCTTTGCTGCCTAGCTTGCAGCACAGGCAAATGGGTGCCTTTTCACTGTTGTATATTAAATCTTAAGTAGTTAGTCCAACTGCAGAGAGTTCCTGCAGTTGCATCGCAGCCGTTCATCTTTGCATTCAACGGTTCAGATTTTATAAAACTTTTCTGGGGACAAGTTTTTTTTAATCTCAACCGTTAAAAATACTATCCGACGGTTGCGATCATTTGGACCGCAGCTCTGCAATCCTCTTGATTCCGAGATTAGTAATACCAACCGAGTAGGGAATTAAAACTTCATTCTTTTTTTGTGTGTGTGTGTAAAAAGCTCACGACAAAAAGTTTATGAAAACGAAGTGCATATATAAGCTTATATAGTACTTGTAAAAGTTTATACACGTAGGGTACAAAAATCTTTATTATCAACATATATAGTTTATTACATATACAAGATATATACAATCTATAAATATTCAAGTTTATACATGAAATTCTAGTTATATATACACATAATCCAAGTCTGCGAGCCTAATCGAGTTTCAAGTTTGGTTCGTACTGAATCCAAAACGAGCATTTACCAAGTTGAACTTCTAACGAGCATTTACCAAAACGAGCATTCACGAACTACTCGACCCATTTGCAACCCTGCTTTTATCAAGTTCCATTTCTCCATCTCACTTGACCAGAGGGGAAACAAGAGTCCCCACATGAGCAATTGCATGAAACCGCTCTGGAAGACTATCAATATTAATAACCTCAACCACAGATGCCGTTTGGAGATTATAACGAAGCAGAGCCCGGTGATCATAAACCATCAAAACTTCCCAATCTTGGAGAAAACACACAATTTCAACGTCCCTAATGTTTCGCCCGATATGTTCTTCATATACTGTGAAACTACGAGTCCAAGACTCTGCAACACCATAATTTTTCATGACCCATATCTCGATTCGATCACCAAATGATGTATTCAAAATCATTAGTTTCCCTTGGAATGCTCTCAGAGTAAAACTCCCGCATCCTAATTCCAGTTCAGGACGCGGAATAACACTGAATTCTTCAGTGTCCATGTTGAATGAAACAATAAGTTTAGCATCGCTGACCCAATGAAGCGCTCCGTTCGCGAATGCTTTGCACGCGGATTGTCCTAATCTCTGAACAGAGCTATTGTCTTCAAGTTGTATCCAAGTGGTATCCCCAAGAGTATACACAAATACCTTTTGTTGCAAGTGATTAAAATCGCCATGGAGTGGGAAATCTACAATTGCAAGTACTTTGTATTTCTTGGTCATCGGGACTACACCAAATCCTATGACTATGTCACCAGGTCTGTCTAACATGCTAACCGGTGGGGGAACTTCGATATGCTTTCCAGTACAAGGATTACAAACATAAATCTCGTACCTCTTCGTAGGATGCACCAAACAAATCAGACCGTCGCAAGAACCCATGACGCGAAATTCCTGAAAGTTTGGTATCTCTAAGCTGACTTTACGGCAAGAGTAATGAATCGAGGTTTCTTCATTCTGTACAAAGTACAATGTGTTGAGATTGTTACCTGTAAGGAGAATGAAACTGAGTAACATTTCTTGATAGATCTTAATTGTCTACGTATACGACACATTAGTAAGAGAAGAATTACAAGTCAAAATACCCGTGCTTAAGATTGTGAAGGATATTGTACGTGTTGAAAGTCATGTGTAAATGTTGTAACGAACGCTATGAATGCAAGCTAAGAACGAGAAATTGAAAACTAAACAAGATATTAATATTTACCTTTATCTCTGCATTTGTTATCAGTGATGATGAGATTGAGATTCCTTTGAGACCAAAACTTCAGGTGCTTGTCAACGAAGATAGGGTTGTGCGTGAAATCGCGCACGCCCCTGCACAAGCTCCGGGCTCTGAGAAGAGATTGGACGGGTAATCTTGAAAATATTTCGCTGGTTATTTCTTCCGGAAATTGATCCATAATTTGGTAGTTTTACTTCTATTTCGGGATTTAGAGAAGGAAGCAGAGTGGAATTTTACATGTTAATTAGTAGGTAGGTAGCGATTGTTAGGAATGCAAATATTTTATTTATGTCAAAGAGAGATATTTTGGTATGCCTGCTCAATGCCAGCTAAGAAAATCTTTCATCGATCTGTTAGCGCAAACGCACCCTAAAATCTACCCCTCTAAAAGTCGAACCCATCTAATTCGTCGAATGACAACATAAGATCACACAATCAATTCGCAACCTTGTAAGGACGAAGAGGCAAGGCGGCGAGAGATGATATGGGCCATTCGGGTGACTCGTATGGTGGAAACCACAATTTCTTAGTTATTTCTGGCAATAAATTAGTTCTACTTACGTGGAGAACATTCTCTAATAGCCGCGTATGACGTAGGTAGAAAGGACTTGGTGTGGTGGTTGATCAAAAGACTCTAAACAAAAAAAATAAAAAAACAAGAAATCGACCGTGCTATGCAAGGAAGATAAAACATTTACAAGAATATAATAGAGATTATTCAACAATGCCACTTGAAAATTTTATAAATTAATGTTGCGGTAAACCCATGTCATTTCTTTTATTCCTAGCCACATCTCATGACATACCAGAATATCTGATGTGTTCAGAATTTGGGAAGCCCCGTTCTACTAAGGTTTATTTTTAAAGTACTTATTTTTCACTTTAGGAGATATGTCATTCTCTCACAATATATCATCTTTCTTTCTTTTTTCTTTTTTTTTGAAAATGTCAATTTCATTTCATATTAAAGCCCGAAGGCAATACAGATTTCATCAAAAGATACAGGAATGAACCAAAACTACCAAGACTTCGACACAGGCACCCCCTGCAGAAGCAAGACCGACGAAACGCCTAGATTAGGAACCAATCTAAGTCCAGATAGTAGAGAAATCCGAACGGACCCCAGCTCAAACCCGAGAAAGCACATATGAAATCTGGACGAACACCGAAACCTCCAGCTGCAGCCCAATCGCGCGACCAAACTGCCGGCACAACCCAGCCACGCAACGAAAACCAAACCTTAATAAAGGTCGATATGGGCCTGATGTAGGGCCTTAACCTTATAGCAATATGAGAGAATTGAATTGTGGGCCGGATAACTAATACAGTTAACTTGGGTTGTTGATATAAGGCCGAACATGGGTTTTACATGTCCAGACATTTCATTTCCATCTAGAAGATGCATGTAAGAATCACAAGACCAATTTACAAAAAGAAGTACAATTATGTGAAAGAATTAGTTTAGAAAATAAGAGAAGGTTATGAACGATTAATCTATAACGTTTAATTTTTGGTTTCTTATAACTCATGTGTCTGGACCAGCTTACGCGTATGCACCTCGACTGATTTCTTAGTTCTTACCATGTGGCGCTACATTATTTGATTTGGGAAAAAAAATGACCACTCCAAAGATACCATCATCCAATTAAACTTGTTTCTCTTGTTGGATCGAGGTATATGTATTCCTTTATGAAAGAAAACTTAATTATCATGAAAACACTTCAAAGTACAAAGGGTAACTAATTGACATAACAAAACAAAGAATTTTGAGTTTTAATATAGCTGCTGATTTTGCCACTCCCTTTTTTGTTAACGCCACTCCCCTGCAAGTGCATTTTTGGTGTAAAAATACACTTGCAGGAGAGTGACGTTAACAAAAAAGGGAGTGGCAAAATCATTTCCCTTTAATATTGTCCCAACTTCAAAATATGAGTATTGTGGCATTTTCTTCCCAACACTAATTCCAAGGTATATCTAAATGAATTGAAATATAAAGAGGATAGATTTTCTGCTTAGTATCGAAGGCTTTTTTATGACTGGCTTCTTAATTCCAAGATTTTTGCGATAAACAATTGTTCATAATTTCTTTTACCTATTAGATTAGAAAAAGAAAATAAAAAAAGAACAATCGTTCATAGTTCCTTTTTTTTCCCCCTTGTATTGCTATGGGTGTAGGGCTATCGGTTTGGGCCTTTTGTTTTATAGGTTTTTTAATGTGGTTACAGCTCCTTGCTTTTTTGGTGAAATAAAATTTTTACTTCCCAAACGGAAAAAAAGAGGACGGGTGATTCTATGTAGACTCCCTTTTTTTTTTTGGCATTACACATTGCCATTCCACATTAAAATGCATAAGTAAATAAAAAGGGCAGTACTTAAAAAGTACGATGTTTCGTGGGCTTATCCTATTTATTACATAGGATCTAAGTCACATAAAATGCGTGCCGGTGCGAGCGAGGGTGCGCGAGCATGAAAACGTCTCATAAAAAACTCCAAAACAACTAGAATTCATGAGTGCGACGATTAAGAGCGCGAGCATAAATCATTTTGAAGAATTTTGTGACTAAGCATAGGATGCATGATCATAGAAATTAAGCGAGCTTTTGTAAAATCATGTTTTTTTTGTCGTAATGCAGAGTGTTCCAGGCCAGCTTGCGCACCTCAGACTAATCCCTAGTTCCGTACAGCCTCTCCCACAGCCGTTTCACACGCTTACGCTTGGGGGTGAGGTGGCCTCAAGAGTTGTTGGCAAAGAGAATTGAATCTGAATTCTTAAAATGGAGCAAACACCTAAGTCTCAGGTCAAAATCACTTAGCCAATGGTCATTAGTATTCAATCTTCCCCATGCCCAGTATGCTAGGGTCCCAGTAGCCGGACTTGTTCGTTTTGAGTTTTAAAGGAGATTTGAGTGGAGAGAGATAGATAGAGAAAATGTATTAGGGACCGTGCGCAGGGGTTTTAAAGCCTCCAAACGAACAAGCCCACAACCCAAGCACACTATTTGCGCATAAATCATGGATCAGTGGTGTTTGAGACAAGATGGCCTCAAAACTTGTATGGTCTATTAGGCCAATTCAGAGTTAGCGGCGTTGGCTGTTTGGACTTTGGACTGTGACAGACTAGGCGAATGGTTTTTTCGAGTCCACCCCTTACAATAATGGGCGTGCAGGCATTGGGCTAAATTATTACCACCTATCGAGATCTTCTGTACCAAAAAATTGTTTTTAAGCGTGCCGGTATCTTGTGCTGGTGTGCTTCAAACTTTTGTGGATTTCAGTGGCATTGAAGATACGCCTTTGTGCTGGTGTGCTTCAAACCTTAAATCTATAAGAGTACTGTGTTTGGACTTAAATTATTGTTTTTGTTATAGACAGTCGGTATTATTTATTTTTTTTAGTTTTTTGTCATAACTTTTAAGTCATATTGTTCGTCTCAACAAAGAGAATTGGGAAAATATAGAATATAGAGGAAAGTGAAAAAATGTAATCTAAGACGACGCTAAAGACACCAAAGGCTGTCATTTTCGTTGTTTCTAAACTTTTTCATCTGAAGTGAACATTTTGTGATTGTGCTCTATATTTTATATTGTTTCAGATTGTGAATTTAAAAAATTTGACATGAATCTAATAACAATTAAAATAATTACCAAAAAAGAACTTGATAAAAAAGACCAAAGAAAAAAATTTATTCCAAGGGGTCCTAAATATTTAGGTATTCCGCCCTCCGGGCCAATCACCTATAATTTTCAGAAGTTTTAGGTAATTCTGTAATACTTAAAAGCCGAAAGGTAAAATTTGTAAAAAATTGTCAACATGTACATGTGAGCCCTAAAATTTCCTTGCGACAAAACGAAAATTTACAAACTACTGTATGTTTCTAAAAAAAGATTAAAAAAAATTCCAAGTAATTAAAAGAGCTTATTTTCTTGCATGCAGAGATTACGGATGATGTAACTCATAAGATCTAAATTGGAATGGAGTATTAGATTAGAAAATTAGTTTTTTTTGGTCAAACGGAAATTTAATTAGAAAATTAGTTGGCTATAGCTAAGTCTATGTTTATATGGTGTATCTAAATTATACTAGCTAGATATGTGTGTATAAGCTATTCGGATCAGATTGGAACCGGAATTATTAAGATAAATTTACAAACCAAATCATTAAACACAATTTGTAATATTTAAGACCAAAACCAAACCACACTACTAAAATGGGGGAAAGTGAGAGAAAGGAAAATAGGAGAAAAATGAGACGAAAATATATAAGAGGAAAATTGTATTATTTATGATTCTAGATATTTCTATTTGCTCTCCTCTTTCTTTCCAAAACAATGGGGGAGAAATTTTTTTAATGTTCTCTTCCTTCTCATAAGTTCCAAACAAAGCATAAATACGTTTGCAAAGTGAGAGAGAGAGAGAAGCGAGAAGGAAGAACATAGTTGTTGTCAATTGAGTTTCGAGAGGTAATCGCAAAGTGAGAGAGAGAGAGAGAGAGAGAGAGAGAGAGAGAGAAGCGAGGAGAAGGAAGAATATGGTCGTTGTCAATTGAGTTTCGAGAGGTAATCGCAAAGTGAGAGAGAGAGATGTGAAGAGAAGGAAGAATATGGTTGTTGTCAATCGAGTTTCGAGAGGTAATTTTGTTTTTGTAATTAGCATTTTGACATTAGTTCTTTCATTGGATATATTTTTCATTGATTTTCTATTCTGTGGCTTGATTTTAGGGTTTTTGCAATCACTTTGTTGCCTTTTTATCCCTTATGATTATTTGATTTCTCCGTCTGGTCTGTTCTAAGAGCATCTCCAACCCATACTCTATATCTTCATTTTGGAGGAAAAACATTCTCCAACCCATCCTTTAAAACTCTCCTCCATTTGGGAGGATGAACTTTGATCCTCTAAATATAGAGGATGAAGAAAAAAATAGAGGATCTCCTTCAAATATGTGTTGGAGTTGAGAAATAGAGTGTTGGGTTGGAGTTGAGATAAATAGTACAATCCTCTAAATCTACTTTTCAAATAAAATAGATTAATTTGATCCTCTCAAATAGAGATTTGGAGGGTCTTGGATTGGAGATGCTCTAATGGATGCTGGGGCCTTAGAGGTTCGGTACAATAGAAGAAGATCGATGCTATCAAAAAACTGCTTTTAGGCACTAATGAACTCACTGACTGTAAAAATTAGTGTTTGTTGTAATTCAACCTGTTTGAAAAAGTTTTTATTTTCAGTTTTTTGTTTTTATTTTTGATTTTTTGAAACAGACACCATAAACATATTTGTTTTACTATTTTTATTAATAAAATACATAATCAATTCCACTAGTTTACGGAAATTCAAAAAACACAAAAAATGCGTTTTCATTTGTTTTGAAAACACTTTAATTCGGCAGCCCAAAATACAAATAAACAAAAACTATTATGGTCACCAAACATGTTTTTTGTTTTTATTTTTTAATAAATAAACAAAAACCCATTTCTTGTTTTTCATAAACGAAAAACAAAAAACTGGCAATTTTACCAAACAGAGCCCCAGCTTTCGGTTCTTGTTGCACAGTGAAAAGTTGTTCTGCCTTTGTATAATGCTGTCTTGTTGGTTTGACATATTCGGTTGTTTTAATTTGCGTTCAATGCCTTCTTCTTCTTCTTCTTTTTTTTTAGTTCTTTTCCTTTTCTTTTTTAGGAGCGTCTGTCTTAGATAACCCCGATTAACTGTTCAAGTTCAGCTCATGAACTTTGGATTATGCGCCACTGTATTTTCCGTTTGATGAAAGTAATGCCCAAATATTGGACATTTAAAGAATATATACCAACTCATTCTGTGTAAATGTTTTCCTCATAGTGTACAATTATTTTTTCCTGGTTCGGTTTTTGTTGTGATCATAAGACCGTAGAGAACATATGGTGTTGTTTGTGAGAGCGAATTGCCGTTCAAAGGAAAAACGTAGTGGTAGTCTACCTAGTCCAACGGTGAGTTGTATTAAAGGATACTCCATATTAAACATATACTCCTATTTACTAGTTTTATTAATCTTTTTTTCCGTAATGTAGGCTGAGAGGATTTTTATTGATAACTTTAAGATACTAAATGGAGAGTCGAAGATCCAAGGAGCTATAACAAGGGGTCTTCAAGGTGCCTATAAAGTGATTTCTAAAATCTAGGCTAAGCGGATGCAAGGTACTCTAGATCATGTTATAATTAGTTCTGCTCAGTCTGCTTTTGTCAAAGGAAGGAGTATTGTAGACAATGTGCTGCTCATGCATGAGCTAATAAGGAATTATCATAGGGATGAAGGCCCGCCGCGATGTGCTATTAAGGTTGATCTCATGAAAGCGTACGACTCAGTTGACTGGGATTTTTTACTAGATACCATGGCTGCTATGGAGTTCCCTGCAACTTTTATTGGATGGGTCAGAGCATGTATTACATCTCCCATGTTTTCTATCATGATAAATGGAGGGTTGATTGGTTATTTTCCGGGTGCTAGAGGGCTTAGGCAGGGAGATCCCATCTCTCCCTACCTATTTTTACTAGTTATGGAGGCTTTTTTCTCTCTACTGACTTGGAATATTGGTCAAGGGGAGTTCACTTTTCACCCTAAATGTCAGGCTTTGGGGATCTCGCATGTTATTTTTACAGATGACCTCTTTCTTCTTAGTGGTGCTCTGGAAGGATCTTTGCAGATTATATTGAGAACCTTAAAGGAGTTCCATGGTTTTTCAGGTATGCAGCCTAATCTACTCAAGAGTTCTATGTTTTTTGCGGGTGTGTCGAGCACTGCCAAGCTATCTTTTTCTGTTCTGATGGGCATTCCTGAGGGCAAACTCCCTGTTAAATATCTAGGAGTTCCTCTTATTAGTACAAGACTCACTTCAACTGATTGTTCTGAGCTTAAGGAGAAGATTTTGGCTAGAATTCATAGTTGGACTCAAAAGTTTTTATCTTATGGGGGTAGGGCTCAGCTTATTCAATCAGTCCTCTTTAGTATTCAAACTTATTGGAGTTCAATTTTTACATTACCTCAAAGCATTCTCAAAGAAATAGAGGGGGTTCTTAGTGCTTTCCTATGGTCTGGTGCTGATCTGAAACATTCTGGAGCTAAGGTAAGCTAGGTAAACCTCTGTGTTCCGAAAAATGAAGGAGGTCTTGGTTTTAGATCCTTGAAGGAATGGAATAAAGCTGTTAATATGAAGCATTTGTGGGCCCTTAGCCAAAAAATAGATAATCTATAGGTTAAATGGGTACATATTTATATCCTTAAAGGACAGAGTTTATGGGGGACTCAATGTCCTAGTGAGGCTTCTTGGGTAATGCGGAAGTTGATGAAGCTGAGAGCTACTTGCCAAAGTTAATGATACTTTCCTTTGGACTGATAATTGGCACCCTTTAGGAGTGTTATACCAGCAATTTGGGGAGGCTGTGGTGACTAATCGGAGTCTTGCTTTGCGTGCTAAAGTTGCTTCTATTATTGATCAAGGACAATGGAAGTGGCCAAGGATAAGGAACAGAGCTGTATTGAGCATTATACGGGATACTTCTGAAATTTTTTTGCCTTCCACCCCTGATTGTGATAAGGTTGTGTGGACCCTAACTGCTAATGGCTCCTTCTCGGTGAAATCCGTTTGGGAGGCGTGTCGAAAGCGCAATCCTATCCAGCCTTGGTATAACTTGGTCTGGTTTAGTCAAGGAGTGCCTCGTTGGAGTTTTATAGAATGACTTGCCATTCTAGGTAGGCTATCCACTAGAGATAGGTTGTTTAGTTGGGGTGTAGCTGTGAGCACTCAGTGTGTGCTGTGTATGAATGGTCTGGAGTCACATGATCACCTCTTTTTTGCGTGCCAGTTCACTTTTGAAATATGGAAGCAAATTCTGACCCATAATGGTATTCACAGGGTTGTCTTGCCTTTATCTCAAGAAGTTGCTTGGGCTATGCAGAGTTATGTAGGTAAAGGGTTTAGAAACACCATTTACAAGCTGTCATTGGCTGCTTCTATTTACTTCTTATGGGGAGAACGTAACGCCAGGATATTCCAGGGCAGGTCCAGGAGTGTTATTGAGGTTACTAATGAAATTTTTGATGCTATTCATGCCAAGCTTAGTTCTTGGAGTACGGTGACATTCCATGCCCAAAATAGGGGGTTGTGTGAGGATTGGCTTCTTGATTCTCGAATTTTTTGGGATAAATAATTGTAGATAGAGAGCTTTTGTCTTTCTTTGGTTTTGGTGTATAGTTGGGCCAGGGGTACACCCATGTGAGATTTTGTAGCTTCTTGCGCGGTTTTTTGGTGAAATAAAATTTACTTACCAAAAAAAAAAAATTATCTATCTAGCTAGCCCTTATCCTTTTTGGTTTATTATTGGTTCATTATGCACTGAGAGAGATAGGGAGGGAAAGAGAAAGCTTTCACGTTTTACTAGTAGTTTTTTTTCCTCTCTTTTCCTTTTTTGGTTCATTATGCATTGGTTCATTTCAAGTTGAGTATAATGAAAGGATTACATGTGATTTATTTGGGTATCATGGGGCCAAGATTTTTTCGCATGGGAGGGAGGGTGGTGTAGATTTCTAAGGTATTCTTAATTCTTGGGGAGAGATGGGGAGATCAAAGGGTGGGCAGGATTAGGAAGCATCTTTATTCGGTTTTTGCACAACCCGGAATACCTTACAAATGTCTTACAGATGATAGAAGAACCAACATTACGTTGAACTAGAAAATTAAGGTGGTTCTTCTGTCTTTTGTAAGACATTTGTAAGGTATTCTGGGTTGTGCAATAACCGAATAAAGATGCTTGCTAATCTTGCCCACCCCTCGATCTCCCCATATCTCCCCCAAAAATTTAAGAATACCGTAGAAATCTAAACCACATTCCCTCTCATGCGGAAAAATCTTGGCCCCGTGATGCCCAAATAGATCACATGTAATCCTTTCGTTATACACAACTAGAAATAAACCAATGCATAATGAACCAAAAAAAGAAAAAGAGAGGAAAAAAAACCAAAAAAAAAAACTACTAATACTAAGAAAACGTGAAAGCTCTGTCTTACGGAAGACAGGAGAACTTAGCATTACGTTGAGCCAGAAAATCAAGGTAATTAATGTCTCATTTTATCCATTTCTACAAAAGTCAATTTCTCATTTTCTTTTTCCTTTTTTTTTGTTTTGTTTTGCCTTTTCCAAGGAATCTGGGGTTAGAGAAGGGTTCGACAAGTATTGGGTTCCGAGAGTTTCCGATAGTTCCACGTCCAAAAGGGGACCTACAGCTGTCCCTACCCAGGTTCAATTCCTTTTACTGCAGAAATTCCCAGTACAAATACTTTCGGGTTTGGCCATGACCATGTCTACGGAAGGAGAAAGGATATGCTGATTGCCTAGTGAAATTCCCAGCATAAATACTTTCGGTTTTGGCTATGACCATGTCTACAGAAGGAGAAAGGATATGCTAATTGCCTAGTTATATTGAGGATTAGTGTTTCATTTCTCTGCCTCTTAAAGTTGCTGTTGCGAGATTGGCTTACTTGGTTGTGTGAGACGACTTTTTACCATTGCATTTTCTCGTCTCCCAAATGTGGTAGTCCTATTTAATATATACTCCTATATGTTTATTATTGGTGTATGCCACTAGCACAACTTGTATAATATGGTAGATTACTCGAAGTGTTTTGGATGGAGTGTCTCAGGATATCGGGGAGTACCATGCTTTATGTCATAATGTACACATTAACGAAGATGTCAAATGCAGTACAATATGACACAAAGCATGGTACTCCCAATATCCTGAGACACCCCATCCAAAACACTTCGAGTAATCTACCATATTATGCAAGTTGTACTAGAGGCATACACCAATAATAAACATATAGGAGTATATATTAAATAGGACTACCATTTGGGAGATAAGAGAAAATGCAAGGGTAAAAAGTCGTCTCACACAACCAAGTAAGCCAATCTCGCAACAGAAACTTTAAGAGCAGATAAATGAAATACTAATCCTCAATTTAACTAGGCAATCAGCCAAACACCCAGGCAAACTCCCTTCTTTTTTCTTTTTCTTTTTTGCATAACCCTATAATTTGAAGCACAAAATTTATATTGCCAGAGTTGAGTGACGACTCAATGTTAAGAAACCCAATTACTATAGAATAAAATGGCTGAACTAAAATCAGAACAAATACAGAGAAAGAAACCAAATGTGACATGCTAGTCAATATTGAAAGTAAGCATAGTGGAGTTCTTGGAAGACGACGTCCTAAAGATGTCCCTTTATATTTCCAACAACAAGGGAGTTTTAGTATTCCAGAACTATAATCTGTTTTGATACCAAAGTTGTCATTTAACGAGTCTATGATTCATTTTCAAAGGCAATTTATAATGGCAAAGATCGAGAAGGTTACGTAATTACGTTCCGAAAAGAAATATTATCCAACAGATGGAAGGGCTTTAAAGCGAATTCTCACATGACTTGGGTATCAAAGCGGGCATGGATACTCCCCCACCCCCCGCACATGTGTTTGTGTGTGAGGGGGGGTGTGTGTATCAAATTCATACACTGCGCGCATTCAAACTCATAATTTGCCAGTCTTGCTTCTACTTTTGAAGCCAAATTAATTTGACAGTACATAAGAGCACTAAGGATAGTAATTTTCCTAGGACATGGTGAAAAGGTAGAGTACTTACTCTAGTCCAACAGATCGACTAGGTTCTAAGATACATAATACATTATGCAAAAGGATGGGAAAGAAAAGTCTAGCCAGCCTAATTCTTTCTTCTTCGTTCCATTTTTACTTTCTTCAGCTGCTATTCTACCCTTGGGGAACACTTAGGGGCCGCTGCTTGGTGCAATGGAAGAAGCTAGGGCTTCCCGATATAGCCACACAATTGAGTCTACGAAAACATAGCTAGCTTCCTGCAGATAACGGGAAGGATTGGGTCTATACCCAAGTAAGAATCCAGGCCTATAACCAACAACCGCTTGAGTGCTTGTATTGATTCGTCTCAACGAGACAAATCAACAATCCACAAAAAATTGGCGCAAAACTAACAAACGCGAAAAAAATACAAATAAGAACAAAATGTTAACTGTTAGAAAAAGTTAAGTGAAACTAAGCAGGTGGTACCCCTTGCACACCCCACCAGCTCAGTATATTTGCCCATACCTCCCAGACACGATCGAAATGCAACAGCATATGATCTAAGGATTCAAGGGAAGTGCCACAGAATTTACATTCAGCCCCCTCAACACTGTCAATAATTCCAATCCTTAACAAGAAATCTGCAGTTTTGACTCTTTTAAGGCTCACCAACCATCCAAAACATTGAACCCTATAGGGTTCTACATTGTTCCAGATAAGTTCATAAATTGCTTCAGTACTGCTACCATCAGGTTGAGATATCTGGACAGCTCATACATGGATTTGATGGTGAATTCGTTTGAACAATCCCTCTCCCAAAAGAAAAAGTCAGGGCTACCTTCATTGTTAACCACGACAGATATGTGTCCAATAATTCCTTAAGCTCGCTGATCAAAAAAATAAAAATAAAAAATAATTCCTTTTCCCAATTTCGTATAACCTCCTTCTGAACTGAAATTCCCATTGTTGAGTGGATGCGTTTCTTTGAAGAAACTTCGCTAAGCAATTCCTCTGTATTGGAAATAATTCTGAACAGAGCAGGGAATGTTATGGCCAAAGAAGGTTTACTTAGCCATGCATCTTTCCAGAATAAGACCGAATTGCCACTGCCAACTTAATTTTATCCCAATTCCCAACATTTTCCAAGTAATTGGAATGCATTTGTGGTTGCCTTGGCTCAATTTGCATGATGTCCTTCCATATAGTGGCCATACTTTGCTGTTTTTTTTCCCAAATTAGGAATCCAATCACCCTCTGCCATGCTATACTTTGCCTTGATGACTTTTCTCCATAGATCTTGCTTTTCTATACCAATACCATACCTCCACCACCACTTTAAAAAGCAATGATTCATTCATTTCTTTGATGCTTGTTATACCCAGACCACCACACTTCTTATCTTGAGTGATTTTGTGTCCAAGCTACCATGTGAATCTTTTTCTTCAAGTCTAAACCTCCCCACTATAAGTTTTTTTTTTTTTGGTGCTTTAAAGTGCTTAAACGTGAGAAATTATTAAGAGCTGCCAGACCAGTGATTCTGACTCCCTTCCAATAGGGCTAGTGATAGACCGGATAAGTTGATAAGATTCCAAAACTCTAGGGATTATGAGGATGAGTCTAGATCTCTCATGTGATGTTCTCTTTAGTGATCTTCATTCATATGACACATAACAATTACTTAGTGATTTTACTTGACAATTTGAGCTCTTCATTTCGTAGGCCTCATCATATTCATCACTCATGATTCATATCAATGTAAGATTGGTCGATCAGACATCACTTTACAATTACCTAAATAAAACTTTATTCTAAAAGGAGAAATGCACAATAAGTATTTAAGATAATGGACAGTCAGATAGTACTTATCGTGTATTTCTAATCCATTTGGTTTTTTGATGGGATGATAAACAAAAAGAGATTTACGCAATAGTTTGCTAAGTTCTTCAAGTGAGACCGTGATGAATCCTATTTTGCGTCACTTAAGAAGATTAAAGATTATCAAGCGAGAGAATCTTTAAAAAGAGATGATCTCATACCACGTAATAATTTGTTGTATTGTGACTTGAATAAAAAAATTTAACTGGACCCTCTGTTCTCGCTCTCAATTTTATTTTTTTTGTTCTCAATTTCTGTTCTCATATACTTTAATAATTCAAGATTTTTTCGGAATATACTTTCAAGCTTATGCACCCGTGGCTTATGTAGCACATTGTTTGAGTTAGCCTGTGAGTCTGTGACTGGAAAACGTCAAAAAAAGAAACCACGACAAAATTAACAGGCAGCCTCAATTACAAAAAAAGAAGGCTACTGATTTTGCCACTCCCTTTTTTGTTAGTGTCACTTCCCTGCAAGTATATTTTTTGTGCAAAAATACACTTACAGGGAAGTGGCGTTAACAAAAAAGAGTGTGTCAAAATCATTTCTCAAAAAGAAACCACAACAAATGGTAAAATTATTCACAGGACCACTTACATGAATCCATTGCATAAACAAAGCCAAGGGAGCCCAAGGGTTAATACGGTTGGTAGGTAGGTTTGCTCGTCATACAATTGACCAGTGTTCGATTTTTGGAGACATACTGCAAAAAAGTAACTTCTCGAGAATTTTTTGATCTCGGCGTGAATAGCTTCCTTTTGACCGGACTGGAAGATGAATTAGTTTGGGGTGCATGTAAACTGATTCAAACACTATAATGGGATCCCCACTATAATAGATAACCATCGAAAAAAGAAAAAAAAACCAAGGGACCACCGTTATATCCACGCTTTTCAAATCCCAGGCATTCCCTTTTTCTTTTCTTTTTTCTCTAAGACTCCACTCCAGTGTCCCCTTTCCCTCTCTCTCTCGTCCATTCGGGAGTTGAGAGATTGAGATCCTGTTCGTTTTGAAATTTTGAATTTAAATTTGTAGGTGATGAATGTAAAAAGAAATAAAATAAAAGTAACAATTGAAAAAAAATAAAAAAAAAATGAAAGTTATAATAAAAAATAATAATAATTATTATTAGAATCTAAAATTCAAAATCCTTAAACTAACGGTGTCAGATATTCAATGACACGACCACCCACCCACAAAACAAAGAGCAAGAAGACAAACCCCAGTGCTCCTTTTGTCTTTCTCTTTTTGGTGGGCCCACTTCTGTTTCCGGGTTTTCCCCTTCATTCGGGTTCACATTTGTGGGGAATTTTCTCGGGCAAAGACAAACCACTCCCTTTTTCACTGTGATTCCTTCACTCTTTTCCAGTCTTTTCACACAAAAGATTGCATCTTTTCTTGATTTTGGCATCTGGGTTCATCTCCTGTTTCTCTGCACTTGAGAGAGTCAATTTGGTTGTTGCGTACTTCAGATTTCGTAGGCTTTTTGGGTTGTACTGTTTGATGATTTGATGTCTTCCAGTACCGTTGGAGCTGTTTCTAACTCCAAGAGCATGGGGTTTGACGTGGAAAAGGAGGTTGGAGAGAAGAGTGGAGTTGAAGAGAGTGGTGATGAAAGCGTAGGGAATGTCAAGAGAAGCATGAGTGAGGAGGCTTCTTTTTGTGCAACTGAAGATGATGATGAAGATGAAGATGAAGATGAGGAAGGAAGAAGTAAAATCCAACTTGGTCCTCTGTATACCCTTAAAGAACAGCTTGAGAAAGATAAGGTATGTTTTCTAGTCTTTGGGATTTCTATGGTCAAGTATACCCTTAAAGAACAGCTTGAGAAATATATGTAAGTTCTCTTTTGTTTGCATTTTGAGAATTCTTAGGATGATGAGAGTCTAAGGAGGTGGAAGGAACAGCTCCTTGGGAGTGTGGATGTGAGCAATGTTGGAGGTATAATGTTTCCACTTACCAAAATGTGGTACTGGATTTGGGTTTTGAGGGCTCTATGCTTGCTAATTTCCTCGTTTTGGCTTCCACATTTTCGTTTTTATTTGCTTCCTTCATTGTAATAGCTGAGACAGATAATGGGTCCATAAATAATCTCTAGTTCTAGATTTCTGTACTTGTCTCAGCTGTTTACATTAGTGATGGAAGACAAAAGTTCATTTTTTTTTCTTCCACATTTGGTGATGATTCCTGAACTATAGGCTATGAGTCGATGAAATGATGATTTTGTATTGCTTACTTCAGGTATTAACCGCTAAGATTTGAGTTGATCTCACAAGTAAGCAATGATAATTAAAAAAAACACTCTGCTGCATGTTGTTGGTTTAGGAGCTAGTATTTATTCGCAATTGAAGTGAAAGGGGGTTTTTTCGGGTATTATTTCTAGAGCCTCTTCTTCCTACACAGCAATTGCTCAAGTCTGCTAATTCGATCAATAGATGCCCTTTTCCATGTAGGAATTCAGCTTTGTTTTCGTAGGACGACTTTATAAACAACAGTGAACAGTTTAATTGGTAGGAGCCTAAGCTTAAAAGCAGCCTTTTCTTGTGAGTTTTGTCAGCAAAGGGCACTGGTTAACATGCTTCGAAATTATTGTACATTCTCAAGAAAGTGCGTGATGTGAAGATTGTGTTGATCAATAACCTTAGGACTTTCCTTAACCAAAACCTTTGTTTTCAATCACTCCAAAAGAAAATAGAAGATGATATGTCCTTACCATACAAGTTTAAGTTGTCTAAGACTCTAAGCTCAATCCTACACACTATTTTGGAGAATGACCAACTTTGTCAAGAATATTTGCTCCTTTTGGCAGTACCACCAAGTTCAAAGTAAAGATGAGTCTTTTTGAAGCTCTATTCCCTTTGTATTATCACCAGCTTCAGATGTCCATGAAGTCATTTCAACTAATTCTAAGTTTCTAACACTTTAATCTTTGATGATATTTGTGTTTCATAGCATTGATTTATGGTTGCAATTTTTGTAGAAGCACTGGAACCAGAAGTGAAGATCCTCAGTCTTTCAATCCTCTCCCCAAACAGACCAGAAATTGTTCTTCCTATTCCTGAAGATGGAAACCCCAAAGGCTTGTGGTTTACTTTGAAAGAAGGTAGTCGATACAGCTTGAGATTCTCTTTCCAAGTCAAGAATAACATTGTATCCGGGCTTAAGTACACTAACATGGTTTGGAAAACTGGTTTGAAAGGTAAACTTATCTACATCCAAAGTTATATATTGTCATAAACGTATGAACACTTCACCTCATATTTAGTCTTATTCCAGTGGACAGCACAAAAGAAATGCTTGGAACCTTTAGTCCGCAGCAAGAGCATTATACACATGTGATACCCGAAGAGACCACCCCCTCCGGCTTTTTCACTAGAGGTTCATATTCTGCAAGATCAAAGGTATTGTCATATGCCATAAGTCATTCTTCCTTGAAATTTCTCCCATAAATCTTCATTTCATCACTTGGAAGTTAAGGGCTCGACAGACAATGAGAGCTTCTTCTGATATATATTGAGTCCTCATCTGGATTTTCTGAATGGAAAATGTGTGGGCTGTCGCCATGGTGAAGTTTTTGGAACTATTTATTAGCGCTCGCAGAATGTGTTCATCATAAGTTTCCTTCTCGCTCATGATTTATTTATGTTGTTAATGGAAAACTGTTAGGCAATTCTGTAAATTTGTCTCGATATACTATTCTTATCGGAAGATTTTGATGTCAATGAGTCCCAATTGTATCACTACATTCTACCTTCCTACAGTGGCCCGTTCTGTCCTGAACAAACGGCCCACCTATTCATGGAGCAAATGTACTGTTTCTTGGCCTTTACCAAGGTCTATGGCCCCTGTTGAATTGTTAACCGACTGCTTGACATAGACCTTGCTTCTTCTAGCTTTTCTAGTTTATCCTTTTGCATCTTAATGTTTCAACGAGAAACTAAACAGTCTTGGAAATGCAAAGCAACAGGACAATGTACTTATTTCATTGTGCCGATTTTCTGATTGGGATCGCGATAATATGATATCCATTGTCATCTTTCTTTTCTTTTCAGTTTGTTGATGATGATAACAAATGCTACTTGGAGATTCACTACACATTTGACATCCAGAAGGATTGGGCCACACCTTAAACAAATGACTTCTTGGCCGGCGGCATTAGTATCCTTCCACGATGTCCTCTTCCAATTCATTCCATCATGATGCCAGATTGCAAAGTGATTGAGACTAGAGAGACTCACCCATTTATGAAAGTTGAGCTTGACATGTCTTTTAGGTAGTCTTTTTTCCTGTAGTAAGTTCCTCGGCAGTTATGAGCTCGCTCTGATAGATTTTGTGGCGGAATTGTTTTCAGCTTTCTGAACTTCTTTTATTCGGACGAACTATTTGGTGTATCGTGTTAACAATGAGAAGGGATAGGATTGTGTCAAGAGTTAGAGAGAAGTGCAGGCAATAGATGGGTTCTGTTACGTTAGATAACTGTATCTTCTCCTGTTAGTTTTGCTGGCTACTGTTTCTGCTGCTAAAATTAGCTCAATTATCCATTCTTGATTGTTCTTTTCATGCCTTCATTTGAGTTGTTGGGGAACTACGCATCTCACCGAAATTATGTCAAACTACTTTGGTTTTTTCAGTCAATGCCGAAATAATGATGCCAACAAAGAGCATTGGTGAATTGAAATTATGTAACAACCTAGATTCAGCTCGTGTTTAGTAGAGCGACAACTGGTGTAATTTGCTCATATATTTATAGCACCGTAAAATTCTCGCGTAGGCATGGAGATAATAATATAGTTGGCATAGGCTTCCAGCTGGGAAGGCCATTGATACCCATGGGCCATGAAACATGTTTTGTGTGAGAGTGCAATCATTCTGCTGCAGTGACACAATTATGATTCTGATTCTGAATTCACACAGTGTCAGTGGGGCCATTATGCAGCTAGACCTGCCTACATATCCAAACATCATTTATCACTCAATTTCTAACCTTTTCTCTTGTTTTCTGGCAAAAAATATAAGAACATCCGTACAGGAGAAATACATAGAGACTCAGCTAAGCAACATAAGTTGCTACCCACAAAAAAACAGAAAATAGCTACAAGACCACTTTTGCCCCTTCTGTGATGTTGCTGGTTCATGTAGCCTCATATGTTCGGAAATAGTTACTTCAAAAACCAATGAACCAGCGCTCCTCATTTCTTCTAGGCATGTACTGAGAGGTTCTTACTTGCAGTGATGTGCCTCATGGCACTCATGCTGCTGACATACATTTTTAGTTCTGTAATACATTGTGGGTTCGAACTCTAGCAGTCACTTTGTGCAATGTTGTGGTGAAAAACGGGCCTAGGGCACCACGTGGCAGCACCCCAAGGGCATTGAATAATTTTTCGCCAATGGAGTACCAAACTAAGCGTATATATTTTAGTCACAACGGCATATCTAGAGGAATTGGTTCATTATGAATAGTCATCTAGCTTGATGGAGGATTTGGATAAGTATATTTAGATGAAGTGGAATTCAAGAGACTGCAATGGGATGGAGCAAGGGAGCTGCTCAAAATGGAAGATGGTATAAGAAAATCTTTAGCCATTTTCAGAGTCAACACCTATTCTCATAAAGGAGGGCAACAACATCAACGAAATCAAAATAAAAAGGAAGACATCAAGCAATTGCCTGCTGCAGGGTGATTCATCGGTACAACATACCACTTTTCAAAAGATTCTACATTTATCATCTACAACATGAGACCCAGGTGCTCTCCTGCTTGTGAAAATCGTAATTCTGACTTCATTCCCTTCATACGAGCAAGCAGGGCCTTTCTAGCATCTCTGATATACTACACAAGCCGATATTTTGTAACACAAACTCGCTTACTTTTCATCTTCGTTCAAAGAATTTAACCGCTTCAGCCTCAGATCAAGCTCTGCCATGACTGCTGGTTCCTGCTTCTTCCTTTGCTTTGATATGGTGGTGGTGGTCATAGACCCAATCTTATCAAAAGCAACCTGCAAGAATTATCAGGCGACGGCTTCAATTTGTGAACTACACGCAGCGCAAACTAAAACATTCCGTGTACAAGACAGAAGTCTGGATATGCTAGGGCAGACTTGCTGCACAGCTTTCAGCCAAATTTTACCTCCACTTTCATTAGGAGAGAACTATTTTCCTTGGTTTTTTTGGTTACAACCACTAGGAGATAACACTCCATATATCATTATTAGAGTCCATTTTTATTTTTCCACTTCTACAATGCATTTCCCCAAAACTGCAATAGTGTGTCGTAAAATGCTATGGACTAGATGGATGGATTAATTTCTATTTGCCGCATCCCATAAAAGCATCATTTTCCTTCCTTAGTTATCTAACAGAGACTTCGATGGTGAGGAAAAGGAACTAGAGTTAACTGCAAGTTATATTTACCGTCAAGAGTTCATCTGGATCAAATAGGTGATGGGTGGTTTTCTGTAATATATCAATCACATCCCCAACATGTTGCGCCAGAATTAACTCTTCTTCCTTCATCTGCAATCACCAAACACAACTTTTACAACTCTGAATGCATAGAGTTCCATCTGTACAAAGTCAAAACTCAAAGAAACATACGAAACTTGAATGAACAAACTACAATCACCTTAAAAATAGCCAATGCTACGTGAAACAGAACTTTCGCTCCCTCGTAAAAAAGTACATCCCACACCCTCAAAGTTGTCTGTAAATGAATTTGCATTGAAAAATGATAGGTCAGTGAAAAACTTTTATGTGACGGCAGTGCGTGAGAGAGAGAGAATTGTTTCAACCTCCGAAGGCAAGCTCTTGGAAAATAGGCATAGGAACCACTCAGTGGCAACAAGGGAAACATCAAACTCCAAAGCATCCAAATGAGCGGCTATCCTGAATTTTTCTTCTTCCAAACTTAGAAAAGAAAAAAAAACTGACACCAAAAGTAAAGGACGCATTAGCTATCTTATTCTTACTAAGGAAAGAAAGGGAGAGTACCTCGGACAGTTTTTAATTAGGAGATCTTTAAACACCCTTTGCTCAACGTGGCAACCTGACAAGTTGGTTGTGTAGCAATCGTTAACTAAGACATTCTCCAACAGGACAGCTAGCATCCAAAATGCATCTTCTTCTGTTTTCATCACAAGCAGCAGCAATGCTGCAACATAATTTAAACCCTGTACCAAGAGAACTCAAGTAAATATTATGCAATTTGAAGATTTTCGATCCCAATATTAACATCGTCAGCCAAATGGGGCATTACTATTCCATTTAATCAGGCATGGACATAGAAGAGATTGAGTTTTCATCTTTTCCTTTTTTTCCCCAAACAAATACGTCATTCACGAAAGTACAGATAAAATTTCCTAAACCGAGGCGGGAACCTGAAGTTAGCGTTTAGAGAAAGAGAGACGCCTGAAGTGTTATGCAATTGATCATTTGAATCAATCTAATAGCACATATTCTCAGATGATAAAAGAACATTCAAACTCATAAACTAGTTTTACATGATATGACTGGACAAAGAATCCATTACATTAGTTTTAAACATGATAAAAAGACCGATTTATGCGAGGAAAACTAATTGTTATCAGATTCGACTAAGTATTATAGTGAGTGCATGCAGACGAGCACAGGAGGGCAGCACTGGAGCCAAAATTGACAGATTCCTAACAGAAAATTCAAGTAATCTGATGGTCTAACAAAGTTGGGGAATTTTAGTAGCCTAAGACCCTTAAGGTTGTGATGTTGGGCTGCAAAATTTCCCATGGCATGGATGTAGCAATTTGTTTCGGAATTATAACTGATCAAATGTTTACTTACACAATTTGTTCTGCAAATGCAAACTAGTTAATAGTAGGTAAAACTTCTCAGATTCTGGAGCTTGCATTCCACAATAGGATGAGAATACATATTTCATATTGCAATACGGTTATTGTGTGGCCTAACCTAAACTGTCTCTCCAGGCACAGTGTTCATGGAAGATTATCTGCACTTTCTATACACAAAAAGAGGACACTATCTTTGCGCAATTAATGAAAACAAGAGAGAGCTAATTGTAACCTGACAATAACCGACATCAGAATCACGGAAAGAATACCCCACAAGAACACGTCTGAGAGCACCTTGACCCTCTTGAGTGTCCAACCATTGGTGACCAGGGAATGTTCGTGGTAGATCCTGTACACAAAAATCCATAACACTATCAAAGGTAAATGGCAATCTTGGCATAGGAAATGGTAATCTAGAGAAACATATTTAACCTAGTATCAAGTTAGAGAAGATGAATTTCACGGCTAAAAGCAGCAATGTGGTATAAATAGGATGAAAACCGTCGGGATTATAGCCCCCTTAACAATGTTCTAAAAATTGTTAGGCGCTAATTGGACAAAAAAGGGCTGCCTGGCACCTAGATGCCAACTAGTCGGCCACCTAGGTGCCTGGGTGGGGATTAGTCGGCTGCCTAATCTAGGCGTTGGACCACCGCCTCGCGCCTAGGCGGGGACTAGGCAGCCGACTTTTAGAACACTGCCCCTTAATAACAGCATGCAGCATGCCTGCTGTTGAATCATGTTGTACCTTGTAAATATTTATGCCAACCAGCCAATTAAACCGGCCCTCACTTGAGGCAACTGATTTTAGGATGAGAGAGACATGACCTGATAGGCTAATCTTGCCCCTTAATTCCAAACAAAATGCGACCTATCAAAACTGTGTTGAAATAAATCCAACAACCAGGAAAATCATAGCCTATCATATGTACCTTGCTTACCGCTTTGATAACAACCAGCATGCTTCAACTGAAGAATAAAATGATAAAATAAACACTAATTAACGTACAATAGCCTATGATCTAACACTCATTCCACAATTATGATGCCCATCTATGTTTATTAGCCGATTCTCAGAGGATATCGACACACAAGTGCCTTCGAATAAATTGTTTGAACTAAATCAAAGGCATTCCCCAATTGGCCCACAACTCCCAGAATTAGGTTGATTACTTTAATCGGCCGCTCGACACAATTCAAAAGGAGGAACCTAAAACATGTACGTCTAAACCTCCAATGCATTTATCTATCTGCCCATCCCATAAGGGATACTGGTAGGGAATTCTTCCTTACGACAATAATGTTCTCTGCAATAGAAGCAGGTATGACAAAGATCATGTTTTGTAAAAATAAAATGCAAAGTAAACAAGCTCAATTGGACCCGGAGATTTTATGTTAAGCATAAAAAAGACATGTCCCAATGACAAAATTACAAACGCAAAACTACCCCACTTTTGGAAACAATCTGACATCCACAAACATCAAATACACAGAGATTAACATCATAAACAACGCATCCAACTCAACATCAATTGGCAATGAGTGGAGAGGCTCCCTAGGCTCATATACTAGTTTTGGAGGTTATAATTAACCAATGTGGGAAAATCTCCAACACTCCCCCGCACATGCGACCCCTGATCCACACGTGGAGAGGTAAAACAACAGATCCATATAAACAAGGTGTGCTTAAGGCACAAACAATTGCGAAATCAATTAAGAGAGTCTTGTACAAAAGCCTCTAAAAGTCTAGCTCTAATATCATGTTAAAGCATCTAAATCAAAATCAATTGACAATGAGTGGAGAGCCCGCCCAGGCTCACGTACTAGTTTTGGAGGTTATAATTAACCAATGTGGGACAAGCTCCAACAACAACAAACCATCCAGTTTCAATATATCAGTCACAATGTAAAACATGAATCCCATAACTAAATGTCACAATAATCGATGAAACACAGAAAGAAATGACTCACATGATCAATCTGCCGCGTCGCAGGCGTAGCCTTACCGTCAACTGCCTTAATCAAATCATCATAATAGCTCTCCGGCGCAGTAGATTTCTTCTTAGCCGCCCCGGAAAGCGAAAACCAGACCTTAGGCCTCAAAACAGGAGGAATTCCCTTCCTAATGAGCCTCTTTAGCGTTATTGCATTCCCTAGAGCTGAAAACTTAAGGGAAGCTTTAAGGGTTGAGGAGGCATGAGTCTGCAAGTACCAATTAGCCCCTTTGCTGGCCTCCAAAGCCCACCATACCCTACCCTGTTGCCTCACCTTCTCTCTCACCTCATTCAACACATTCACATCATCAACATTGCCTTCTACTAAGAACCCATAAATGTCTTGGAACTTTACTGTGAGGTTTGCCCTTCTGGCATGAATGCTTGGCCTCAAAATGGGGATTTGGGCCTGTATTTCTAAGGCTAAGTCTCTTCTACTCTGAATACCATACATTGGGACAGATCAAGTGTGAGAGAGAGAGATGGGGGGGGTTGTCAAATATGTAATACCCCAAATGTTGAAACCATGAAAGGATCAATCTCGAAGGTTAATAAGCTGAAAATTGATGTTTGAGAGCTGAAATTCTTGTTCTTTCCAAATGGGTATCCAAGAAACTGGTAAGAAAGATGATTCGCGCATACAAAAATGTCATTCAAAAAGTTCCTTTCTTTGTAGCAGCGAAATTCCCCTAATGTAAATTACGAAATACTCCTAATAATTCTGATAGCTTCTCCCAAATGGGTTCTCAAAAAAAATCAAAACTTTATGGACAAACAACACCTCAATTAAACAAAAGATTAGAAACCCTCCTAGATAAATGAACAAACACAGAAGACAGATCCTATGTTGCTGCTATTTGTGCGGAGAGAGAGAGAGAGAGAGAGAGAGAGAGAGAGAGAGAGAGAGAGAGGAGGATTTTGGTGACCGCGACAACAAAACATTATCTGAACACAGAATGGATTGGTTGAAAGAGAAGAATGGATGATGGGAAACAACAGGGTTATACAGTGGAATGAAATCCCTTGAAATTTGGGTTATCAATCAATGGTTTAATTGGAGGAAGAATCGGGTGGTCTGAAGTGGAAGGGGTCGAAAGTCAAAGATGGGTTACTTGAAGGGTCAATTTTTGAATTTTTTTAGTTGGGTTAATTTCTCTTTTACACCCTCAACTATCACGATTATGTTCACTTCGTTCCTGAACTTATGAGTTTGTGTATGACGTCCCTCAACTTTTTAATTGAATGCTTTTAGATCCGATAAAAGACAAACATCCATAATTGGATGGAAAAACAAAGTGCATGAAGAACTTGCTTATGATATTTATTCCTTATCGATGTAAGATTTGACATGTGAGATTGTATTAAAAAATAAAGGTTGAGAAAAATCTAAAGCAAACTGAGATTATAAAAATATTATTGAGCTCAAGGCCACCTCAACGAAGTCTTTACTACTTTGTACAACTACAATGACTTCCATCTTTGGAGACAACCTATGATTGTGGGATTGAAATGAGCAAGACCCAATAAAGGAGAATTTGAAAGCTCTTTCAATTTTCTAACTAGTATCTCTTCTTCGTGGTATTGTAGTGGAACTTGTAGCATAATTTCATATATATATGATCTAAGTTGTCATTGTTGATACTAATTTTTTTTTTTTTGATCTAAGAATCGAAAAAGTAAAAAATTTTGATTGAAACTCATAATTTTTTGAATAAAGACAAAAATAAGTCAATAAGTCAGCTTTTTTTACTTATTCTTGTCTTTTTGAAAAAAGTTATGAGTTTCGATCAAAATTTTTTACTTTTCCGATTTCTCTCGCTGAGACGAATCAATAAATCACAAAAGTTTGACGCAAAACTAACAAATGCAAATTTTTTTTGAATAAAAAAAAAAAGTTACTATTCCACTTTTTAAAGCCAAATGAGGCTTCTGTAAAATGCGTTGTTTAAAATTAGTTTGCACTTTCTTTTAGTTACTTAAACATACACATATGCATATATGTAAAGAAACAAATTAAAAGCGAATTCAAGAAGTAAGATAAAATTACTTGAATAGAAACTAGGATTATTATTGTAAATTGTTGAGTACATATATACAAACATAACTCATAGGTTAGATATTTTCAGGCCCGGTCTCGGCTCGGCAATTCCTATGCGAGATCAACTCTTCTCTACCTGGTTTTTCTTTCCGTACATACGTATGTTCCAACGTATTTTCAATTCTAGGATCACATCGTAATCTCCAAATACGAAATTCTCGGGATAGGATCATGAAGTTATTAAAATAGCAAAACAAAAAGTACATAAAAAAGAATTACGCATAAATTGCACGCGGTGTGGGTAGGTTGCCTTCATCACCATATTTAACTAACACTATACTTAATTATCAAAACCAAATTAATAGAACCTTAAGTCTTAATTAATTGGGATCAACTACTGATGTGGCTTTCTTTCTTCTTACTATTTTTTTACATGGAAATTCGATGCACCTTAAGTCTTAATTAATTGCATGCATCTGATAAGATCTAGTTAGTTTATTCGTCGTTGACATCTTGGTTGGGAATATAACTTATTTTTTCTCTTAAAAAACTTCGTATTTTTCTTAAAAAACTTAGTGATTTTATATATAATCCTCATGTTGGTTTCTTGCCTTTTATCTATACTCATACATGATACATGAATAAATTAAGGGTGAGTTTGACCTAATTTTTCAGGAGTTTTTGATACACGATTATTTTGGTTGTTTTTTCTTAATTTTTACGAGATTCGATCGGGTCAAATTTTTACACCATATTTATCGTCTCGACGAGAAGATCAGAAAATTTTTAAAATATGAATCAAAGTTGAAAAAAATTCATATGAAACGACGAAAAGTATGGTTTGAAAATTTGCCCCGAACTTTACCAGAGAAAGTAACCCCAAAAAAAACTATGCCAAAAAATTCCATGAAAAGTCAGGCCAAACTCACCCTAATTTCACCATCTTTAGAATATATTGATATTGAGAAAGATTTTTTTTGTGTTTGGTCAATATGACAATTAAGATAACCAGCTGCCCACTGTAGTTAATGGTGATCGGTCACCTTTCGAAGACAATCATTTAGTTTGAGAAAAGTGAAAAGTGATCACGAGCCTTTTTTCTATTGCTCTGGCGTGTAAAATGACTCTCTTATCCTCTTGTGGTAAAAAGCTATCAGCTCATAATAGTACGGACAATGCTACTTACACAATAATCCAAACACAATAATTTACATAACCTCTCATATACATGTGGGGCCCACACATAGTAGTGTGTGTGGAGCCCACATGTATGTGAGAAGTTGTGTAAATTGTTGTGTTTGGATTGTTGTGTGAGTAACATTTTTGTAATAGAACATCATTCGTCTGAATTTAATAGTTTCTCGTTTAATTCTAACCGGATAAAAAATGAGTTATATCTTTAAATTGGTAGTGAATTTTATATCCAATAAAGATCTTGTTTGATAGATCTCAATTAATTTATAAGACAATATTTTCAAAATTACATAAAACATTATAAATTACAAGATATAATCGACAGAGAAATGACACGAATTCTAAAAAAAGACTATTAAATCCGGACGGATGGAGTATTAGTTACCCAAAGTATCCTTCCTTGAAAGAACAATCCTCAAAATAAATGCTTGTGGCATTAGAGAAAATGCTCGTGGCATTAGAATTTTCCTTCTTTTTTCTAGTCATTTCTTGTCTCCTGTCTCCACTAACATTTTTGCACTATAACTTATTGACTTTTGTAAAATAATTCATGCTCGTGGCATTAGAATGCTTTTTGATCTTCACGCTTGAGCTTGACCGGAACAGAAAGTACTTATTAGCACACACAGATCAAGAATTTTAAGATCACTTGACTCATAATCTCGAGCAAACCCTTTATATATTTAACTAAAATCAACAGTGAAGAAACATATAATTAATGTACAAATTTGATTAAAGTATCATTAATTGTAGAGTACTAGTCGTTAATTCAGAACCCCGCGAGTGGGCTGTGGGATTGGTCCCAAAATTAGTCAAGATGTGCGTAAGGTAAGCCGGACACCTCATGAGTTATCAAAAAAAAATTGTGGAGCAGACTGAGCAGTCATTTAATTTGAAGCAGGAGAATTATTACCATTATATAAGATATGAGTAAAATAAAAGGTGTATCGTTAGAATGATAAGTAAAACTCATTTTTAAATGAATTCTAGTAAATACTAGTAAGTAGAACAAATTTCAAACACTTTTGCTTATATATTTACTTTGAGTAAAATCGAATAATGTCTAGCCATCGTTACGTCACAACTCCGGCACCGTTGTGATTTTGAAGCCTTGGTGGAGCAACCCTAATTAAATGTCATAAAACTAAATGGGTCATGAAATAAAAAGCAGATTTTTTGTGTCTAACTTAAGCCACTGAAATGGTACGTAATTAATCTCATAAAATCACCATAAGATAATATATTTATTTTTTTAATACTAATATATTTACACTGAGAGGGTTTTTTCTCTGACTAGTCTCCCAAAATAAGCCTCTGGCTTTTTTTTGCATTTGCTATTTTTGCTTCAAAATTTTGTGGATTGTAGGTTTGTCTTGATGAGAGAAATCGGAAAAGTAAAAAATTATAGTAACTTTTACCCATTTTTTTTAGGAAATATCTAACTTTAATTAATTTAGCACTTTTAGCCAAAAAAAATTGAGCTAAAAGTGCTAAAACTTAGATATTTTCAATAAAAAAGGGTAAAATTATAATTTTTAACTTTCAATTCCTCTCGTCAAGACGAAGCAATAATTCTCAAAAAACAGACGTAAATTTAACAAATGCGAAAAAATTTCAATAAGGACAAAATGAAAAAAAAATAAAAACACAGGCCTATTTTGAGAAACAGTATATATAAATAGCCTCATCACAGTCAATCATTCATCAACTGTAATTCATGTGACCCTCACCAACTCCTACATATCCCTTTCCTACCAAGGCAAGGCATGAAAAGTCGTAGCAATAGCCAATAGTACTGAACTCCATATATATATATACATGTACAACCAAAGCAAAGAAGAAACAATACCAAGTTGCAGGTCGATCATGAGTAGGGTCGATCGAGTACCGCTGCTTAAATTGCTATGATCCCCCCACCTGCACATTGCAAGTTACTGCTATAATTGAAAATAGTAGTAACTGCTAGCTGTTCGTTGAAAGTAGTAATCACTGTCATTGAACGGGGGGAGGTGAACCAGAGTGTGCAGACAGACAATTTTGCAAGACTGGGGACGGAACAAGCGAATGAGCTGGTGGATGGTTACCGAGGAATCATCACCTCCATTCGTGCGCCACTTTGTGCTCGGGGATGGCTTCGGTATTGCCCAATTTAGGAATTAGAATGTCTGTATTTTGCTATTTTCTTATGCTTGTGCACAGGAATCACCTCCATTTCGTTTTGAATGTTTGGGGAAAAAAGAAAGAAATAGATAAAGTTTGGGGGAAAAGAAAGAAATAGATAAAGTTTGGGGCTTGTATCGCACGGGTGAGTAGCAGAGTGGGGGACTCAGAGGATAGGGCCGCCCAATTACATAGCGGACAGACCATTTGGAAGCCCAAGAATGAATTGCTCAGGTTTACTTAGGCTGCGTTCTTGTAAGCTTATGTTGATATTTTTTATTTTTCGTTACTTTTTATTTAATTTTTTGTTGTGTTTTGTTTGGGTTAGTCATTCGTCTCGATGTGACAAATCAAAAAAATATTAAAATATGGACCGATTTTGAAAAAAATCTCATATAAGACGACATTTAGACAAATAAAAATTCATCTTTAGGGGGCGTTTCCACTAACCGATAAGTTATGGACAACTTCTTATTGTCTAAAAATGTCAAGTTGTTTCCACTAACCTATAAGTTGTAAATGGTATATGGGTGGCTGAAAGGAAAAAAGTAGAGGGGAAAATGAAGAGGAATAAGTTGTGGGTTAGTTTGAACGACATGACATGCAATAACTTGTAGTCCAAAATTTTTAGTGGAAACGCCGCCTTCATTTTTTTTAGTTTGGTCTTAATTTTTTATTTGTCAGACTCCACTCATCAAGATGAATGATTGATTCAAAAAAATATAAAGCAAATTTAAAAAAAATTCAAAAAAGACGAACAAAATACACAAAACGAAGAAAAAAAAACCTCTCAAGAACCCACCGATGAATAAATCGGGTTCAATGAAGAGATAGACTTTTTCACGGAGGCTCCGTGAACAGGTTGTTCATGAAGCGGCAATCTCAGCCGTCTATTCGCGCAATCAATGGCTGAGATTCGTTTTCAATTATGACCGGTCACAATTAATTATTACTGGTCATAATTGATTTTCAATCCGGATCGTCCAAAAACACTTTGTACGATCGCAATTGGGCTCCGTAACTTCTTTACGGAAACAAACGTGAAGAAGATTTTCTCTTCAATGAAATTGCACGGGAATAAAACTACATTGGCAATTCGATGGATGCAGTACGTGGGCATGTGACTTGTTCCTTATCCAAGGCAAGATTCCAAGGCATTCTTGTGGATGATGAAGATTGAAAGCAGCATTTCAACAAAAAGAAATTCCCTTTCGCCAGGGCATTCTGTTTTTTGAAATTTCCTTTTCACCAAAAAAGAAGAAGAATAGCAGCATTAATTTCATGATTGACCCATGTTTATAGGACTTAGGTTGTGTGAAAAATGACCTCCTCTGCCCAAAACTCATGTTTTATCAATGAGATTTTCATTGATAAAACAATGAAAATGTTTATAGGACTTAGTTTGGATTTTAATTTCGGAATATTCAATAAAAAGCGTGAGGATAGAATTTCTCTGCAATATGTGGCTATCCTGAGACCATCACGATCCCATCTATTCTATATGCGGAGATCACCAATTCGATTATGTGAGAGAAAAAAAAACGAACAAATGTGACATCTACGGATTACTATTGTCTAGAAACAAGTTTCTTGAAAAATACCCAATCCTACAATTGACATGCAGTTGATCATTTTTCTCGGGACAAATACATTCCGATAGTATTTTTATCTATATGACTATATCCCTTTGCGGTTCACATGTAGCCAGATTCTCTCGATGAGCATACAAAACATATGCTAGTATTTAAATAATTAACTTAATTGACAAGGAAATTTGTATATATTCTCTGTTACCTGCTTTTAATTAAACCATATTGTAAATTGCTTACGTTAAAATCAAAAGCTTCAGCTATTACGGGTGAGTGATAACACGTAATTATTTTGGGCAAAGTCCACTTTCACCCCCTGTGGTTATCGCCATGTGCGGATACCTCCCTCATGGTTCAAGACTGACCACATAATCTACCTGTGATTTTGAAAATGTGCGGATAGACCCCATGCTGTCATGTTTTCTATCTATATTAACGGACACAACATTAAAAGACCGATATACCCTCATAATGTCTCTTGATTCTTCTTCTTTTTTAAATCTAACCACACAATCCCTTATACCAAAAATTGAATCCAAACCTTTGATATTGTAAATTTTGACGAGTACTATATCTATGCCAAAATTCAAGTCAATCAAAAAATGAAAAGCTCATTTTCGAATCGATTTTGTTATGAAATTAAAATTTCAAATTTGAATTTACTAAAAATTAGATCACCAGGTAATTGATGCCTGATTGAGATGATTTTTTACAGAGATACTCTATTTTTTATTTAATACATTATGAACGACTCAGATTACATTCTAGAGACGTGTGAGATACACCTTCGTTAATATGGATGAAAAATATGACGGCAGAGGGTCTATCTGCACATTTTCAAAACCACAGGTAGGTTATGTGGTCAGTTTTGAACCATGAGGAGGGTATCCGCACATAACGATAACCACATGGGGTGAAAGTGAACTTTGCCCAATTTATATATACTTCGATCAACACCAATAGGACCTCATTCGGACTTTAGTCTAAAGTTTCAGTGTGCATGTTTTTTTGTTGCAGATAATTACTGTAAGCTTGTTTTGGGTGCCGAGCGGGTATTATATGACGGTACCCGTCGGCAATCCGAACCGTCTAAATATATTTGGACGGCCCATATTTATTCTCTCTCTCCCCTCACCTCACCTCACCACTCTCTCTCTCCTCTTTTCTCTTTCTAAAATTCGGACCGTCCAAAACATATTTGAACGGTCCGGATTACCAACGGAATACCAAATGTGTGGTACCCTACCGACACCCAAAAATTTATGGTAAGCTTGGACTTTTGTCCTCGCTAGCTTGGGCTTATAAGCTTGGACCAATGATTTTTTTAGTTTTATTTTCCTCCGTCCCATTTTAAATGCTCCCTACGTAAAGTTCTGTCATTTTGACTTTCAAAAAAATCATATTTTTCATAATCTTTTTTGCACCGTTTTAAAATAGTCATCGAAATCTTTTGAACGATACAAAACAAAATTAAAAATTAATTCTGAAAGTATTTTATTTTTCGAGATCAAAGTTACACGGATTCTCGTAGAGAGCATTGATGGAGGAAGTACTAGTAATTGTGAGGAAGTCAAACATTAGCCTCGGGCGTAATGCCAGCCGTATATAGTTCTCCGGTATTTCGATCAGTTAACCACTATCTACGGTAATTATATCACGAGTTGTGCTATGAGTACCGATGGCCGTGTAGGGATTTCGTCCTGACCGGTCGCGCCGGGCCGTCTCCGGCCACCGGATACCGATCCGAGCCGTCCAAAAATTCTATAAAAAAAAACCGAGGGGCCTACGCGGGAATCAACGGCATCCGAGGTGTGTAGGGTGCTTGATCCGAGCATCCCATTTTCGTGTATATATGTATAGAATTTTTGGACGGCTTGGATTGGCCGTCCGGTGGCCGGAGACGGCCCGGCGCGGCCGGTCGGTACGAAATCCCTACATGGCCATCGGTCCCTATATCATTTTCGTTATATCACGGAGGCTCTCTTTAGCGAAACCTTTTAACGGAGAGAGAACATAAAAAAAACAAATTGCGAACAAGGCCCCAAGAAAGTCGTCCAAAGCACCGTCAATACAAAAGCTGTCTAATTCAAACGTCCCAGTCTAACCTACCATCGAATTAAAACCGGAAACCCAAGCAAATAATAAGAGCTTTTTTTTATTTTTATTTTTAAATCATGAATAATAAGAGCTTATGTTAAAGTTTCAATAATGTTGGTGACTTTGGTGGGTATGTATTCGACACTATGATAGTGACTCCACTGGTTTTATTTATTAGCTGTCTAAAATTGTCATGTTTTTTTCGAAAAATAGTACCATTTCACCAACCATAGCTTTCAAAAATTATGATGCATAATACCCAATATTTTCCAAATTCCTAAAGATTTTGGCCAAATTTTAATACAATTAGGGTAGGCAAAAGAACATTAAAGCTAATTAAGGGTCAAATTATTCTATAATACGAAATATTGACAGCTAATATTACTGCAATATAAAGGACTTTTGAAATGCCGAGTTCTTGTAAACTTATTTATTTTATTTTATTTTTTCGTTTTGTGTGTTTTGTTCGTCTTTCCTGAATTATTTTTCACTAGTTGGCGTAAGATGAGTTACGGGAAAAAAGGCCGTAAATTGTTTTCTAAGTTGAGGAAGTACTGAACACTTGTCACGTAATATCCACCATCATCTCATTTCGCTTCGGTTGGCCCTCCTCGGTGGACAAAGAAGCACTCTTGGCAACAACTAGTGGCTTCACTTCACACAACCAAGAAAACCATGGCAACACCTGTTGGTTTCTTTCAACAGCTGTTGAGTTGAGCCTTTGTATCAACCAAACAATTAAAAATAAAATTATAATTGGTAAACATTTTTTCGTAAAACCTTCTACTTAATTGGAAAATATATTTCATAAAATTGTGTTTTACATGGAAGCAAACTTATAATTGGTAAACATTTTTCGGTTGGCACTCCAAAAATTGATGTAGGCATTCCAAAATCAATGTAATTCCAAAGCCACTTTCCTTTGTTTTTTGGAGTGCCTGCATCAATTTTTGGAGTGCCAATATCATTTTCCGTAAAGGGAGAATAAACCTTCTACTTAATTGGAAAATATATTTCATAAAAAAGTGTTTTACATGGAAACAAACGGAGCCTTATTTGCAATTGGTGCTTGACGGGCAAATTATCATCAATGTATCATCTGCATACAAATAATTATTCAGGAAAATTTGCACTATTTACCAAAAAAATAATCAAATTAAGAAATCATGCATACCACAGGGGAGAGAAAAAAAGAGAGCAAAAGACACAAGTGGCCGGATCTTCTTTTTTTTTTTTTTGAGAATTAAAGAAACAAGTAGATCAAACAAGACAAGGGTCTGGGAAACCAGCCAAATCTTCTTTTTCATTAATTTATATGTTTTTTTTTTCTTTTTTTGGATCATAATTTCTATGAATTTGCTCCACAGTTCTACGATCAGTTCTTTTTACAAGTATTACTGAATAACTGTTAACCACTGCCCCAATTTCACCTTCTGATTACTCCAACGAAAAAACCCATAAAGAAAATAAAAACAAAAAAGCACAAGAAAAATACTCCTACTATTCTATAGTTAAAAATAAAAGGAATATTAAAAAAAAAAAAAAAAAGAGAAATCGGAACAATGCCTGGCTTTTCCCATGTACGCCGCTGCTAAAACCTTCGTACCGGCCCTCCGGTGAATTCGTCATAGCAAACAAAAATTCTTCCAAGCAAGTTCTGCATCACCCAGGCATCAAGAAATATCCCACATTTGATACGACCAAGGCTCGGACAACATACCGGTGTCGTTTCTTCTTCCTTTTCATGGTTTGCGTTATTAGCTTCACAAATCTGCTGAACAAAAAGAAGAAGATGAAGAAGAAGTGGAGCAATATGGAGAGAGAGAGAGAGAGAGAGAGAGAGAGAGGTGCGTTTTTCCAAGAAGATGATGGCGAGCGTTTGCCGTTGGTGCGTAGTTTTCAAAGGGTCTTTAAAAATGTTTTCTCTCGGGAGTGGACCAGGGGAAAACAGGAGATAAAGTCTTTTTTTACGGAGGCTTCGTGAACAGGTTGTTCATGAATTGGTCGCGTAATCAATGGCTGAGATTCATTTTTAATTATGACAGATCACAATTAACTCTTTTCCGAAAGAATTTCATTAACATCTTAACCGTCCATAAATGCTGCAAACAAGTACAGCACCTCTGTAAAGAAAATTTTCTCCGGAAACAGACCCTTTTTCTGTTTCGTACGTTGGGGGTGTTCTCTTTGTCTTCCCCCACAACTGTCAATGACTTGATAAATGACCGAATTCCACTTACGATTTCTCTTTGCTTTTGCGTTTGGACAACAATAATACTACTACTACTGCTGCTACTGCTACTAGGACAGGTGCTTCTCGGTGTTAGACTTGTTCCATATCGCTCATCTAAATCACTTAAGTTTGATTAATAAATTCTAGAGGCTACTCCACCTATGGCCAATTGGTTTTAGGTTAGAACCCTCCAAGAAATCTAACATGGTATCAGAGCTAGGTCTTGGATGGCCTCACCTCGGGTGGGAAAGTCTCTGCTATCTTTATTGCCCGAGTCAATCAGTCAACTCATGGTCTGTCACCTCCACGTGCATCCGGGCTACACGTAAGGGGGAGTGTTAGACTTGTCCCACATCGCTCATCTAAGTCACCCAAGCTTGGTTAATAAATTCTAGAGGCTACTCCACCTATGGCCAATTGGTTTTAGGTTGGAACCCTCCAAGAAATCTAACAGGTAGCGTTGGGTCGGAACTGGAGTCCGTGCGATTTGTCATTTTTTTAGTAGTAATCGGTTCTGTTCGTTATTTAGACCTCGTCGAGATTCGGCTGTGACGACCCAGTCCGATTTCGGAAACATCCATGCTCTCGTTTTCTCTCAACCGTTGGATTTATTTTTTTAATCTCGAACATTGGTTGAGCACGGAGGCGACGCCAACTGTGTTGTAAATTTTGTAAAAGCAGGAAAGTTTATATATTGGACATTCTTAACCTTTTTTTTATGCTAAGCTAGTTTGAATAATTAATATAAATATATCGGAACATAGCTGAAGCAAGAGCAGGGTCCGGATTATTGTAAAGCACCGGAATCAAACATCTCAGCAATTTTCGGCAATAAATCAGACATTTGGAAATCTATTGTTGGATTTTCAGTGAGGCCATTCTCTTTCTTCAATTCTCGAGGGGACCGTGGGGTCATAGTCATCAAACTCTATTGAAATTCGTACAAAGATAGTGGACTTTAGCTCAAAAACTAACAAGGACGGCATTAACACTAAGGTGGGCTAGCCACGGGGCAAACGCAGCACGCTAGTCACGGGGCATGGGCACGGACACGGTGAAGCATGGGCACGGGTAAAGGCACAACGCAAATATGATTTTTTTTATTTTCTTAAAAAAATATACTCATATAAAACTCAAAATAATTGGGAAGATGCACGTCTCGGACTTCAAAACTCAAAAGGAAAGAGTCAAAAAGCCTATGATTTGTGGAAAAGTATTGTATTCACTTTATTAATTTTCTATTTTTGACTTTAAGAAATACAAAGTTTAACAATCAATACAATGCTTTGTATTTTTTGAATTAAATGCATGTGTTAATTTTAATTGTAAAATATTTAACGATAGCAGTTTTTTCGAAGTATTTTTTAGCTTCACAAGGTCCAATTGTGCACGGAAACTGGAATAGGCAGGGCACGACACGTTAGGAATTGTGTTGATGTGTTGTGGACCAAGCTGAGCCGATGATATTTTGAAATAGCACAGCACGGCACGACACCATACAAACACAATAGGCACGAAAATAAATGTGTTAGGTTGACACGATAAGACCCATTCGACACCTCTAGTTGGACTAATGATTAAGGTTTGTGATTTAAGAGTTTACATCCTCCTATCAACTCCTTCGAGGACGAAGCCAATTCATACAAAAACTTTGCTCTGACTTTAATAAGAGGGCCCTGCTAGTGGACAGTGGAATTGATTGATCCCTGCAATTAGTGAACATGCATATAAGTTGATTCAGACACTTGAGTTATCAAAACACAAAACAAGAACATATTTTTTAGCTCAACTTTTGTTGCTAAAAGAAATCATACACAATCGAATTGTTTTGTGGTCGATGCCACGATCCATTTTGTTAGTGCCACAACTAATGACAGTGTCTGACCTTTATGCCCTCTCGGCTCTCCATGTACTCTTTACTCGGCTGTTGCTCTTTTCTGTGTTTTTTTTTTCTCTCAAACACTAGAACAAAACCGCCAGGAAACTAATTGAGGCACTGGGTGTCTCCCTTCTCTCTCTTCTACCGCCATGGCAAGCAAACCAACATCCAACCTAAAACCAAGAACAAAACCAATCTGCAGAGAGGGCAAAGGCGTAAAAAAAACTATTCAATGTCGTGACACTATAATATAATATGTCGTGGCATTAACGCCAGCCTTTGGATAACTCAAATGAAGCCTTTGCCCGCATTACTCTCCGGTTGTCCTCCATTGTTGAGTAAATTAAACTGTACTTCCAATATATTGATTGACCCAACAATTTTTAGTTAGCCTTTTATACTGTAGGGTTCAATTTTGCACATGCAGGGCTGGTTGGTCAATGGTCATTATTGAGAAGTACTGATGAATGGGTTAATGCTTTGAAGTTCTCCTGGAATATCATTGCAACACATTAATGGCCGTTTGCCACCGGGTTATAAGAGGTTGATATGCTATCACCCGGGATAGTATATTTGAAGTACTTATATCCGGATGATATTATATCCGTTTGTGTTGGGTAAAATATCCGATCACCCGCACAACGGAAGCGTAACGAAAAATAAAACACACAAAAGAGACACAAGATTATGTGGTTCCCCAAACTCGGGTACGTCCACGGAGAGAGAACAACTTCCACTAATATTGAATGAGTACAATGAGATACAAAATACCCTACTCTAACTCTCAAGCTCTCGGTATTTTTATCTCCCTCAAACTCACACAATATTCTCTCTCTCAATTTTCTCTCTACTGTAACTCACACATGCACAAAGAAAGTACTGACTTTTCTTTGTTTTCTGCCTTCTCCTTCTTCTCTTCTTCTGCACACAAGGCACACACTGTGCACTTCTTTAAATACACCTTGAAATGGCACTAGCACTGGTGACTCTTCCACTGTCGAGAATTATCTAGAGCCAAGCTCAACAAAATGCTCTTAATGGACTGCCAGCCACCAAACCATTAATTCAAGAAGCACACTTACTTCTCCGGCCAACTAATTTCCTTAAAATCTCTTTTTCTTTTTCCAAACAGCATTAACACCACATGGGCAAAACCCAACAGCTCGAATAGGGGGAGATGGTGTTATTATATCTGCTTTCACTTCCGCCTTCTTAATTATGAAGATGTTGACTGTTTTCTTTTAATTCTATATCTATCTGGTTATAATATCTACCCTAAAACAAAATGAAGCATATACAGATCACCTCTTCTATAAATTATTCAAACAAACCATCTATATTATCGTCCCTCTATAAACATATCATCCATTTTATCATATCTCTCCTCTCATACTATATTTCTAATCTAATATAATACTAGGATTATTAGGTTTCCGAAATGGCTCTCACGATTCATAATCCTAGAATTAGTTTTCTCTCTATATCCGGGATACTATATAATACTACTCTATTAGGAGTATATCACGTGGGGGAGGTTATCAGGTTTATTGAGCGGGGGATTAAGGAGAGAGAGTGTGAGAAATTTAGGCACCATTTTGTGAAGGTTTTATTTAAGTACTTATTTTTAGCTTTTTAAGACATGTTATTTATTCTCTTCCAATACATCACATTTAATTCAAAAATTAATACTTATTTAAAAAGTAAGCACTTTTTTGTATTAGTAGAACACAACGCCCTTGGAACATGAGTTTGTATAAAAGATTTAGTATCGAAACATATAGTCTAGAAATTACCAATTAATAAGGAGACTGTTAATCACATGTATTGCAATCGTCCGGTACTCAAACCAGGCCGTTTGAGTACCCGAGTGACTTCAAGAAGAGATTATTCAGCACCCCTAGGGTAAGGACACGTGGTGCCCCAACCCTTCTTTCCACAATACATTTGTGTTAGCTCCATATATTTTGTGATGAGGTCTACACGTACAAATGTATGACAGAGAGAGGAATTGAGACAACACATGTCGTTGCTCCAGGAGCAATGAATAAATTTTTCGACTTGCAAAGCATGAGTTACAAGATACGTACTGTCACAAAAGGGTATTCCCGTCCCAACAAGTCCCAGAACCTTCTAGCCCCACCGCCAATCTCCCTCACATGCCCACAATTTTCCAGCACCTTCTACCATCTCTGTTTATCACCAAAAAATATACTATTGTCTATCTTATCTATATATATATCCCCTGCCCCGTCCTAATCTGCAGCACAAATAGAACCCACAAGCACAGACCAATTTTTTAACTCTCAAGAAAAGGCTAAAAAATGAAGCCCATTGACGACAAAAAATGCCCTGTAACGATCAAAGCAGAGACCAGAGATGAAGGAGGAAAGAAAAAGATCGAAAAGGTGGAACTGGACGCCCACAAAATCGACACCGTCAAGTACGTGGAGAGAAAGCTAGTCGACAAAGGCGTGTAGAGGATGGAGCGGCACCCGTCGGACGGGCTCCCGTACAGGCGGCCAGCACCAAAGTCTGGGCACGGCGGGAAGTACACGTGGGAGGGGCCAGCGGAGGAGGCGGAGAACGAGCTGGATCCGGCACCGGTGGCGGTAGACGAGAGGGATCCGAATTACGTGGATGAGGAGGAGGAGGAGAGGGTGGTGAAGGGGGAGGACGAGGAGGTGGCAGGGTTGGTGGTTGGAGAGGTTGAGGTGGCGAAGGCGGCGGAGGCAAAGGAAGGGGTTGCGAGGATCGAGATTGATCCTCGCTTGAAGGTTTAGGGTTTAGTGTTATTGTAATGAATGTGGGTGGAGTTGGCTTTGTTTTGAAGAGCTATCGCATATTTTGCAATAAATTGTGTTTTTTCAGTTGAAGTCACTTGTTAAATTTTCTTTTACAAGATGGTTTCAATTTGCAACTTCCTTTCACAATTTCCAAACACAGCCTAGTTCAAGAGAAGAGGAAATGATGTGCATAGCATGGATGAAATGACAAGATACGCACGCGCATAGCACGTGCAAATCTACTAGTATATGAAAAATTAATAGAGCATCTCCAATCAATGACTTCGAATTTACGAATGTTTAATTATCTGAAGATTCACGTGAGATTTTTATATCTCAAAATTTGTCATCAAATCCTCCCTGTCCAATCATGACGTTACATTTTTTTGGCTACTTTATGTTCTCATTAATTGTCCAAATTTCAAATAAAAGCAAATTTGGCATTGACCTCTCCGCTTCAAATTTGACCACCTTACCTACTGCCGAATTTACGTTGGATTTGGCATCTCCAAAGACAGTTGGGTTGGACCTTGACATCATGTCAAATTTACGTTGGATTTGACATGTCCAAAGACAGGGGTTGGACCTTGACATCGTGTCAAATTTACATTTATTTAACATGCCCAAAGACAGTTGGGTTGGACCGCCGAGAATCAAAAATTTACGTTACACTTGTCACGCCAGATTGGCATCACCGATTAGAGTTGCTCTTAGTTAACAACTTTCTTTTCTTAAGTTTATCAAAATTTGGTTGTTATTTTGAGACATGATATTTTTGGCATGACAATTGAAAGTAGAAAAGATTATGATACTCGGAAATTAGTTGTTCATCTTTAGTGAATTTGTTTAACTGTTTCTGACGACAACCAAACGGCAAGTTGGAATTCCCCAACCTAGGAAAACAGAGGCCAGAGACAGGCAGCGCCCGATCAATCTGGAACCGAAAGTACTTGTGGGGCTGGGAATTGACCTTGTTAATTAGGGACCCGGCGCTCCTGCAGTGACTAAAAGTCACTGCAGTTTGCAGCCCCCCCAAAACGACGTCGTTTTGGGGGTATTTTGGATTCCATGTGTGCAAATTACTTTTCCTCCCTCCTGACACATGTATGCAAATTGCGTTTTCCCCCCTGTCACACCACCCCCGACCCCACCCCTCTTCCCCAGGAATACCCCAAAAATATCCGAACCTATTTTCTGTTATTTTTTCTTTATTTAATTAATAATGTTTATACTCTGTATCATATTTCTTTTTTATTTATTTAAAAATATTTTAGTGTTCCGATTTTCAATCCGGTTGAATCGGTGGAAAGATCTTGTTTTTTTTATCATTTTATCTTCAATGGTCATAATGAAATTTTGGATTCGTAGAATCAAATATCTCTTAGGGCTATTCAACGAGAGCCCTAGAGTCAAAATTTAATTATGACCATTTAGGATAAAATGATCAGAAAACTAAAATCTTTCCACCGATTCAAACGGATTGAAATTTGGAACACTTAATTTTTTAACCTTTTTAGACCGTTTATATACAGTATTAAAAAATATAGTTAAGTGTTCCAAATTTCAATCCGTTTGAATCGGTGGAAAGATTTTAGTTTTCTGATCATTTTATCCTAAATGGTCATAATTAAATTTTGATTCTAGGGCTCTCGTTGAATAGCCCTAAGAGATATTTGATTCTACGAGTCCAAAATTTCATTATGACCATTGAAGATAAAATGATAAAAAAAACAAGATCTTTCCACCGATTCAACCGGATTGAAAATCGGAACACTAAAATATTTTTAAATAAATAAAAAAGAAATATGATACAGAGTATAAACATTATTAATTAAATAAAGAAAAAATAACAGAAAATAGGTTCGGATATTTTTGGGGTATTCCTGGGGAAGAGGGGTGGGGTCGGGGGTGGTGTGACAGGGGGAAAAACGCAATTTGCATACATGTGTCAGGAGGGAGAAAAAGTAATTTGCACACATGGAATCCAAAATACCCCAAAACGACGTCGTTTTGGGGGGGGCTGCAAACTGCAGTGACTTTTAGTCACTGCAGGAGCGCCGGGTCCGTTAATTAGCAGTGGGAAATGTGACTAAAATTTGTAGATAGTGTGTGGAATGTGTATCGATATTCGAATTTTTTTTTATTGATATTCGTGAGATGAGTTGGATTCCGTCTGATTGAATTTTAAAGTTAGGCTCCGTTCTGCTAAGATTCTTATTTTTAAGTACTTATTTTCTGCTTTACGAGACATGTCATTCTCTCATAATACATTACCTTTAATTCAAAAAATAAGTTTTCCCTTAGTTGAACGGAGGCTTAATGTATCACATTGTACAAAATGTCTTTCATTGGAGGTCGAAGAAACAAACATGTTTAAGAGAGATTTTGGATGTAAACAACAAAATAAGTCTTGAAAATAATTAATGACTAGTGAGCCACTTAAGAAATGTTACTTAATAAAATAACTTCGTTGAAACAGAGTCGATTATGCGTGCACAACGTGTGCGGTGTGGACTTAATTTGTTGGGCCCACTGCTCACGTTGCAGGTCCATTCATTTGATCTAAGCGGTTCATTTTTTTGTCCTGTCAACTAGGTAATTAATCCATGTGTAGATTTAGATTGAACGGACATCAACCAACGATTGAAGCACATTTTCTCTTACAGCTTACATGCAAAAACACATTCTAGCTGGGCTTTTCCTCAACATAAATGTGTACCAATCTGAATTTTTGCATGAATCACCTAATCGACTTGAAAAAACAATGAACGATTCAAATCAAATGAATAGACCCGAGGTGAGCCTGATAAGGACCACACGACACATGCTTTGCCAGATTCCGTTTAGTTGATTGTTAGATTTCGTTAAGGCAACTGATAGATGAAGCTAAGGGAAATGCGAATGCAAATTTCAAGAAAGGGTAAATCATATCTCATAGGTGGATGCAGAATTTGCACATACTGAAATTTGCCCGAAAATGGAAGGGTCATTGTTTGGAATAAGGAAAGATCATGAGCATTGGGGAGGTGGGGTGAAACCCGGATCCTGGATGCGACCGAGCGGCATCCTGCAAAGCGTGCCGAGCGGCGGCCAATTCGACCTTCATCTTGGCACGGACGATTCTAATTGAATCTGAGCGTATACAAATTTGAACCGTCAATTACTCGGCAAAGATCCGAGCCGTCGATCTTTATTAGATGGTGCTTGGCAGCATCCCCATCCCGATGAAACCCTAGCTCTGGACATTGGACAAGGCTAGGGGTAAACACTCTTAAAATTTGCTGTACCATATGCATTTTTTGTATTTAGAGCCAAAAAAAAAAAATTTCATGATGTGTGGTAAAATAAAAGCAGGATTACAAGGTGATATATCAACAGAGCACTGCTGAAGTCAAAAAGAAAACGATAGACTGCCAAAAACTGGAGGACCCCCAGGACTTGCGAGAGCGTAATCATCGGGTGGATTCTGAGCTCTCCTTTTCCTTCTCCTTTACAACTCCTGCTGTCCACCTCCTCTGCTTCGAAATCAACCTTTTTCCCTTCTTTAGAAATGGTCTCCTTGGCCTCTGCAAGAGTAATCAGAATGAAAACTGAAAACACTAGTCCAAAGAAAATAACAGCAATATTGGACTTCATTTTCTCTCTCTCTTTTTCTAACAAAGGTATTTGGAAAATAATTTTGAGATGGGAAATGCAAAGTGAGAGATTGCCTTCACCAATATATATAGCGACAAGTCTGCAATAAAGTTGGTTAGTCTTATTGTCACCGGCAATGTAGTTAGGTGTCAAGGGAATTTGGCTAGCTCCTAGCATAAGAGTTCTAAAATCTTGTATCATCTTCGGTTTGCTTTAACGTCTCGGGTTCGAGAATTTTCAGGTGCTGATCAAAAATTTTGGGACCAGTTCATGCAGAGTTTTGCTCTGGGTTTAATAGGGAGCAGCAAGTAGGTGGAGGGATGGTCCCCAAGAATTAGTGGAGGTGCTTGTAAGCTGACCCGAACACTTGAGTTATCAAAAAGTAAAATAAACTGGTGTATAGACCGAAGGGAAGGCAGGTGTCGTTGGGTCGAAGGAGGAGGGCTTGAGCTGATGGCACTTGGAAAGGGAAACAGAGCCACCCTGTTTGGTTGAGAAAAACAAATTTGGTTAGTCTTATTGTCACCGGCAATGTAGTTAGGAAAATTTGGAAAATTTTTTGAGATGGGAAATGCAAAGAGAGAGATTGCCTTCACCAATATATATAGCGACAAGTCTGCAATAAAGTTCGTTAGCCTTATTGTCACCGCACCGGCAATGTAGTTAGGTGTCAAGGGAATTTGGCTCCTAGCATAAGAGTTCTAAAATCTTGCATCATCTTCGGTTTGCTTAAAAATTTTGGGACCAGTTCATGCAGAGTTTTGCTCTGCGTTTAATAGGGAGCGCCGCAAGCGGGCAGTGGGATATATGGTCCTCAAGGATTAGTTGAGGTGTTTGTAAGTTGGTCCGAATACTTGAGTTATCAAAAAGTAAAATAAAATGGGGTACAGACTGAAGGGAAGGCAGGTGTCGTGGGTCTAAGGAGGAGGGCTTGAGCTGATGGCACTTGGAAAGGGAAACAGAGCCACCCTGTTTGGTTGAGAAAAACAAATTTCCAGGGTTTTTTTTTTCCCTTCTTTCCTTGGACTTCTTAGTTTTCCGATTTCTGAACTTTTTAGGAATTGTTTAGGAAATCAAGGAACGCATCTGTTTCTACCTCTAGTCCTGTTGTCTTTGGTATGCTATGGAAGCGTTCGCAAGAGGTTCAAAACGAGATTGGATGTTCATGGCAAAAAAATTGGCGTCGAAAGTCATAAAGTGAACGCTTAATAACGTGAACAAATTATAACCCGAGGATGAAAAATAAATTGCAGAAAAAAATAATGGTTGCGACGAGCGAGTAGCACGGAATTTGAACCCTTTTCAATTACCAAAAGCATAAATTGATTATTTCTTTCCTGAGAGTCTTGTGATTTTCTACCTAGTTATTGTAATAAAAAAAAAAAAAAAGCAAAATCAAATGGTGCATTATGTGCTAAATATGGTTTCCGTTAATATGACTGGAAACGAGGATCTAAATAGAATATATATCCGAAGAGATCACATATCAGTATCTCGTTAAGAATTTTATAGATTGAATTAAATGTTCAACAGATATATAGCGTTAGATATTACTCTATCCGTCCCATTTTGTTTGCTTCCTACGGGAGACTGTGCCATTTTGAATTCCAAAAATAAATTACTTTTTGAAATAATTTTTTGATTTTTTCTGTGCCAATGAAAAGATCTCAACGAATACTCTTGGATGGTGTCAAAAAATTCGAAAAAATATTCTTGGAAGCACCTTCATATTTAAGGTCAAAATGACACCACTTTACAAAAAATGCAAACAAATTGAGACGGATGGAGTATATGTTACTTCGCTTTTACTCTAGTCAAATACATGGGCCCATCGTATTGTCTAAAAACAACTGAACGAATGACTTACGGTACCACATGGGAAGCCATACTTCTAGCTAGGGGTGTCAAATGGATGAGTTCGGGGCAATTTGTGTGGATCGTATATGAGTTGGTTCTTTAATGAGTTATTAACATATTTATAATTCATTTAGTGTTATAATTACTAGCCATACCCAATACGGCCTACTATAAATAGTCAAACCCGATCCGTCAATTAACCCAATTAATGGCGTGGCATTACTAAAATTTTGAGGTGGCAATAGTAATTTTGGGGTGGCACTAGTAAAATTTGGGGGGTAATAATAATTTTTGGGCCATTGGCAATTTTAGAGTGGCACTAATAAGTTTGGTTGGCATGAGTAATTTTTGGAGTGACATTAGTAATTGTGGTAGATGAATTATCTATTTGGTAATATAGGTTGACCCATTTAATCCACCCATTTAAGACTCATTTAGAATTTTAGTCTAAATGAGTTTGGACTCATTGTGGCCCAATTCATAAGTGGATTGGGTTTTCAGTGCAATTGTAGTGGGTGGGTTGGGATCAATATTGCCACCCCTACAGTTCTAGCCCAACAAAGGCGTCAAGCTAAGTATTTCTTTGCTGGGATTGTCTCACGGAGATTAATCTTCACCTTCCAAGCTAGTACTATGAGTTTGTGCGGTTTCTGCACTCATTGATGATAAATTCTAAGTTCGATACCTACTTAGATATGATATAAGAACTACGTTTTTAAATGCCTCTTGTTCAAGACTCTGGACTGATTGTCCCGTTTAACCAAAAGAGAGTTGGTGCTTGTCCTTGTCTCACTGCAAGAAATCATGGTTTTCCCGGCGTTTTTTAGACGCTGGAAAAAGTGAAATAAACGCCGGCTTGTCCTTGTCTTACATTGGTTATTTTTATTTTACATGATCGCAGTGGTCTGCAAATTAAATGTATTTATTCAACCCGTTGGAGTTTGATTTCTATCAAAGCAAATTAAGAAGAGAGAATTCACTCCTTTGGACGGTTGTTTGTTTGTACTACTGCATGCAATCTTGAAGCGTTACCAGTTTAGAACAAGGTTGTACTATGTCATTAGGTTTGTAGATACCCGTATTTATTTTATCCAAAGTTGATATTTATTAAACGCATAGTTTTCGGAAAAGGAAAACGGAATGTTTGGCTTTATGTGATTTGGGGTTAAAGTGGTGGAATTGAATGTGAAAGGGTGTAATGTGTGATTTGTGGATATATGAGTATATATAGGGGAGATGAGAGAGCATTGAATCATTTTTCCCTCATCCACTCTCACGTCTCTCTCCCGGTCTCTCCCTCTCTCACGGTTTTCTCTCTCTCTCTTGCTCTCCCACCAAAATCACTCAAAAACCCACCAAAGTAACCTTCAATCCTTCGACCTCTACGCGTATTGTGGTCCGTATCCCACCGGTTGGAGCTCGGTGGAGTCGTATCCCGTTCGAATCAAAGTTTCCGGAGAGCTAGGGCTCGTGTCTTCTTGGATTTCGTTCTTCGGCTTCGAGGTAGGGATTCTACCTCTCAATACATGAAATAGAAGTGTTTTCCTTGCTTGAAATCGTATCCATAGTTGTTGTTGTTGTGATTGTTGTTGAATCTCTGAAAATCTGCAGAAAAACTGCTCGTAAGCTTCCCGTATCGATACGGCCCTTAACCCGTATCGATACGGAACAAACTGGACAGATTCGTAGTCATCCCGTATCGATACGGATTTTCGCCGTATCGATACGGTGAGCTTATCACCAGATTTTACTGTTTTGTTCCGAAACCCATTGTTTTGAACCCCGATCACTTTCAACTCGTTCTAAGTATTTCTAAAACACTCCTAAGCATTGTTGAATACCCTTGTTGAGCTCTTTGTGCGTTCTTGGCACTTCCTTACTTCCGTTCGATGAAAGTTGTCTTAATCATCGTATGAACTTGAAATGGAACGAGATGTTATGAAATTTGAGACACGTGAACTTTGTTGACACAACGCGTGAACACTCAAGGCCCATCGACGGGTGGGTGCTTGGCAGGGGATATCAGGGTCCCATAAATAGCCTGGCAGGAGCTAATGCTCGTATTGATTATTCGAGGCCCAACTTTTGAGGTGGGTGCTTGGCAGGGGATATCGGGGTCCCATGAATAGCCCGGCAGGAGCTTCGGCTCATGACATGTAACGCGAGATGGTTTGGACACGCGAGATATGAAAACGATTAATGGTTGAGATGTACTCTGAGTCTCTTGGCTTGTTTGTCGGATTGTTGAACCGTTTCGATTGTCAGTTGCTTGGGCTACCCATTGTTCATGTCGTATTATCACTTTCGCATTTCTCTTGCATATATTGTCTGCGTAGCATTTCTACTGGGCTAGAGTAGCTCAAGCCTTATTTCTTTTCAGGTACCAACTCTGGGCGGTAACAAGCATGATTGGAGTGCCTGGATGTTGGACACGTTTTGAAAAGCTAACATTGTAGAGTTACTTAGGCATCTTTGTAAATTCCTTTTGAAGATGTATTTGTAACTTATGTGATAACTCAATTGACTATGGGACATTTTGTAAACTCTAAACTCTTGACCGTTGTTGTCTAATCTGATTCGGGGCCGTCGTGCCTTAGATGTAATATTTTGAACACTTGGACTTGGAGTGTGGTATGGGAAGTTAATGATATTTTGGTGTCGTACGGTTTATTGTGAGGTATTTGTTTATGAAACTCTTTATATTTTATGTCGAAAATGGAGGACGTGACAACTTGGTATCAGAGCAATAGGTTTAGAACACCTAGAGACCGTGGGGAGGCGTTTCGCCTCATGGGTTCAAAATGTCGCGCCCTCTAACACAAATTGTGCATGCTTGTGTGACTAACATTTATGTGACTACGTAGCATTGTGCTTTTGTTATCGTAGGGTGGCGTAGAGTTAGTTACCCATGTTGGGAGTTGAGGCCTTGATCTCATAGCTATACTGTTGTGGTTAATAGTCTTTTTTTTCTTATATCTTTGTAGTAAGATGCCTCCGAGGACTCGTGGTAGACGTGGCGGGGTTGGAAGAAGATGAGACGTTTTTGTGAGGGATTGAGGAGATTCGAAAAAGTCTGAGAGGTTTGGAAGTTTTGAAACCGATCAATGGCGGTTTCGTACCCCATATAGAAGTTTATACGACGAAGAACAGTGCTGGGCCGGGTCTGGGCCAGATCTGGGCCTGGATATTTCAGCATAAGTGGCGCACGGTAGAAAACAAGTGGCGCACGCCAGTATTTTGTGGGCCTGAGGCCCAATTCACGTTCCGTGGTCACAATCGCAGCCCATGGTCATCAAATTGGTTCTATCGCCTAGGATGGTCACTCCCCGAGCAGAGCCCGTCCAAACTCAATTCAACGACGATCTATCCGTCCAATTTCAAATCAACGACGATATATCCGTCCAATTTCAAATCAACGACGATCTATCCGTCCAATTTCAAATCAACGACGATCTATCCGTCCAATTTCAAATCAACGACGATCTATTCGTCCAATTTCAAATCAACGACGATCTATCCGTCCAATATCAATTCAACGACGATCTATCCGTCCGAATTCAAATCAACGGCGATCTATCCAACGACGGTCCATCCGTCTCAAGCTCAAATCAAACAGGCAACCCCAGGTTGCTTTCAAAATAGATTCCCCCCAGGAGAGTCCCCCAACAAGTGACGGCCTGTTCTGTCCATCTCAAATCAACGACGATCTATCCGTCCAATTTCAAATCAACGACGATCTATCCGTTCAATTTCAAGTCAAACAGGTGACCCTGAGTCATTTTCAATGGATTATTCCCCAGGAGAGTCCACACCCCATGACAGCCTGTTCTGTCCTTATCAAATCAACGACGATCTATCCGTCCAACTTCAAGCCAACGACGGTCCACCCGAAGGACCATATCTTTCTCAACGGAGCCAATCCACGGCCTATCTTCCCCAGCTGAGTCAGCCGCCCAGGCCGGGCTGTCAGAAGTCAAGGTCAGCATCGACCTATCCCTATACATCAAACATCCTCGACAACAGCGATCTATCCGCTCTATCTACCCACTCAATCAGGTTCTTTAAATTTGTCATCTAGCATTGAACTCGTATGTTCTGTTCGGGATGGCCTAGATGGGTGTCTAGAAAACCTTTGACGTTACTTACGCCAAGTCGATGGTGCTTTAAGTGCCGTCAAAGGGGGGCTACTGTAGACACCCTATTTTGGACGATCCAGATTAGTTTACTTACGGTTTTTGATTCCCCAATGATGATTAAGGTCGAGAACATACAGAGTTGCTTGACGAGTTTGAGCTTTGAGCATCCCGAACCTCGTCCAAACCCATTTCAAACCCTTGTCGAACCCTCAAGCCAGAACCAAATGGCCTCAACAAAACCCTTCTGGAGTGCGCTGGTGGTGGACTAGCGTGCGCAGGAACCACTGCCACGTGTCAGTCATTACCATTCTCTGGCGCACGCCACTCAGAAAGTGGCGCACGCCAGTCAGCACCAGTCAAATCAACCTTTTTCAGCCAGCTGGGCGGGAGCCTCTGCAGCCGCCTGACGTCAGCTGGCAGCCCCCAGATCATTATTTCGGCCTGAAACTGTTCCTTTCTCTTCCATCAAGCCAAGTCCCATGCATTAAATGCATGGGAGCTTCCTCCAATACTTGATCACCCAAACAGCCCCTAAGGCCTAAACTGACCAGCCTCTCCCTCCTCCATAAATACCCCCTTTGCATTCATTTGCAAGGGGTTGGCATCATTAAGAAAGAGTTAGCTCCATAAAGACTTCAAGTTCCTTTGTTTTCTTCTCCATTACTCTCCTTTGCTTCCTCTCTCTTCCATAGAAAGAGTAAGCAAGGGAATACTCTCCACAGTCCATAACCTTCACCACATCCACCTTCATCATCATCTTCAAGCTCAAAACTCAAGCTCTCTCTTTCAAACTCACAAGCAAAGGTATAATACCTCTTGCTCCTGCTTTCTGTTCTGACCCCTGAGGGGGGCTGGCAGGGTCAAGGCTGGTAATCTATACCAGTCCTGGCCCTAATGCTGGCAAGGTTTCAAGAACCGTGTACAATGATCAGTGGCGCACGCCAGTAGTGATGTACCGTACGCCAGTCATGGTAGTATGTGCAACACTGGTGTGGGGATCATGGATCATTGTTTTCTTGCATTATTTAAGCTTTGATCACCCTGCTGCATGCTAAAACCAGTTTACAGCTTTCTGTATTTAGAACTGCTTTCTTTTCTATCTATATTTATTGCTTAGTTTGGCCTTCTGGGTCCCTCTGGTCCTATTCCAGAACCCAGAATGTGCAAAGCCAAAGCACTGGAACCAAGAGATGAGTGGCGTGCGCCCCTTTACTAGTGGCGTACGGTAGTGATCTATGTTCCAGTGGCTTGGCCCTTGTATGGATCTTACATCCAGGCCTTTGATCATCCTCCCCTCACTGTTTAAGGGGTTTTCTGTCTATTTGGTGGCTTTTAAGCCCATTTATCTGTTTGTAATAGCTCAGTAGCCTATATAAACTGCGTGGTTTGTCCTGGGTGTGCACTGGTCCTTTCCAGAGCCCAGAGGGTTGAGAATAGAAGCTGTGGTATTGGGTTAACCGGCGCACGCCTGTTGTAGGTGGCGCACGCAGGTATTGACTGCATGCAGTGGTCTATCCAGTGCATGCAGGCTTGTTCCTGTGTGTGCTATTGCACAGTCAGTGTGTGCTAGTTTGTCCAAAACGTCCACAAAAGCTTGTTCTCAATCTATTATATTTGCTTAGATCAAACATTCACCATCCATAAACATTTTGTCACATCTTCGTACATAAATGCAAATGTGTTACAGTTTTAACCCCCATTAATTGTTCCCCCGCCCTAACTGGTTAAAAGAATGATCAAATAAAGAGAGAAAACGCAAATGTTTTATAAAATGCCTGAGTAGAGACCGGTCTCCGGACTGGGCGAGAGGGGTGCCATAAAACCCTTCCCCTCTCGTAATCTGGCTCCCGAACCTCAAGATCGAAGGTGACGACGGTCCAGTCTACAAAAGCCTTTTTTTTCAAAATCAAACAAATGTGATCCAAAACATTTTCAAAAGAACGGTTTCTTGGGTACAAACCGCAAAACCCGAGTGGCGACTCTCTGATCTGCGAAGCACTTCGCCGCGCTTTCCGCAAGATAAGGGCGCACCCGGAATTTCTACGCTTAAAGACGGGATTTTTGGGGCGTGTGCCCACAGTGGCGACTCTGCTGGGGACGTTACATTAATCAAACATTTGGAAATTAATACATGAATGAACAATTTTTTCAAAAGTCTGGCAAAACAGTACGCTCCGCGCTACTGAAGAGTGGAATGGTATCATAACAGGATTCTACATCCGGCCATTCCAATCTGGGGCTTCTACTATTGTTCGCTTATGTAGTTTTCTCCAAGTGTCGATTAATGAAGTGAGCCAAGCTTAAAAAGGCGTTTTTGAAAAGCATTTCGTTTCTCTCTCTCGATCATTCTTTCGACACACGTTCATTTGCATCGGAGTTCTATCAGCCCCGTTGAGGCGTTTTGGGTAACCGGCACAGTTTACTGGAGCCCGGGGTCCTCGAATGCCCAACAACCTTGGACGATGATGAGACGTATTACCATTCGACCATTGCTCTGCTGCACGCATTGCGATGGGAGGTATAAAACATCTCTAGTCTGAGGAACCCCTCTAAGCCAAAACCAGCCTCGCCATGCGTACAAAGCAATAGAACCTTCCAAACTAAGACAGGAACCCACAGGGTAGGATTACTTGCATCTAACCCCCATAAAACTGTCTATGTGTTACTGCTTTCCATATCGCATGCCTGTACATACATCCATACCGTTCTGCGTAGGAGCATGCTAGGGCGGCTTTTAGGGTTTCTCTCTTTCAAACCCGTTTTATGCCTGCTAGGGCGCTGCCTGGACCGATGAAGAGTCGTGCATCGTGATGGTGCACGTTATCAACTTTCCAATTCCTTGGGTCAACAAGACTTTGGGAAATCGAGACTTTCTAAGTCCTTGTCTAAAACCCAATCGAGGTTTCAAACAGAAAACTAGGAACAACGGGAGTCATGCCATGATACTCATACCGCCCAGGTTAAAAGTGTTAAACACTTACACCATTCAAGGCTCCAGCACAGTGCTGCTTATGCCCCTTGGTTACGGTATCATGTCGTCAACACCGAGTTGTTCCATTCCAACATTGAAACTTCGAGAACGGGATAGTCAAAGACTTGGGCTGTTTCGACATCTCTTAGTGTTAGTCGATTCCTTCAAGGTACACTGTCGAAAAGAAATCCGAGGACTTGGGCGGCGTCCGGCTGTCATAAAACGGTTTTGTCTGCTAGTTCTAGAGTCTAGGAGGACACCGACGACGTTGAGCATTTTTCATTCTCTCTTTCAAATAAAATTGCTGCAGGCTGTCACTGAGCCCTTCTACTTTACTGTCTAGCCATCGCACCGTACAGATTCAGAATCAAGAGCCAAACCTACTTGAGAGCGTCCGCCGGGTCTGTCTGTGAGAAGATTTGGGTGGGTCTGTTTCTGAGTCTGCCACGACGGAAGCTCCGGATTGTTTTCTGTTGGGAGAGGCCTCACCTTTCACTCCATCCTCTACGCCTCGACAGCCCTTCCAAGCCAAGGTCGAACCTCTCAAGATGGCTGAAACTCCAACTCTTGCTCAGGTCCTCGCCGACATTCAACGCAATTTGGCCATCATGCAGGAAAGGGCCGATCAGGCCGATGCCTCTACTGCCAATCTCCGTGCCTTAATCGAGGAACGCCTCCCTCCGGCAGCTGCAGCTGGAGGAGGTGGTGAAGAACGTGAACTTGTGGTCGAAGAGAACCGTCAAAGAGAAAACCCTGCTCCAAATCCGGAAATAGCCATGCTGATTGCCAAGATGGCCAAACTCGAGGAAACGGTCTCCAAGGCCGAGAAGATAGGTGCTGGTGGGTTAGACATGGATCGTCTTTGCCCTTTTCCTAATGCTAGGCTGCCCGAGAGGTTTAAGATGCCTGATTTTGTAAAGTTTGACGGTTCTGGGGATCCGAAAACCCACTTGTTGGCATATCACAGCGCCATGAAGTTACATGGGATTGAGGAAGAAACGATGGCTCAACTCTTTCCACAAACTCTCACTGGTCCTGCATTCCAATGGTTTCTGTCATTGGATCTTTCCAAAAGAAGGACCTGGGTCGATATTGGGGCTGCCTTTAACTCCCAATATAGCTACAACGTCCAACTTAAAATGACCACACGAGAGTTGGAATCCACCAAGATGGGCGCGAAGGAGCCCTTTGCCGACTTCATTCAGAGATGGAGAGCGAAAGCGGCCAAAATGACGGATCGTCCCAGCGAGAAGGACCAGATTCGCATCATCTCCCGCAACCTGCAACCGGACTTCGCAAAGAACCTGGTGCTAGTACAAGGGGCAAATTGGGAAACCTTCTTCGACTCTGGTCTCGCCATAGAGGAAGCTCTCCAGAATGGGGTCATCCCAAGAACCGAGGCTGCTCCTACCTCCTCAACATCGAAATCAAAACCCCGTGTATACACCGGAAGCAGCACTGCTCTCTTCGGTGGTAACAATTATGCTAGTGCCACTACTGCAAGCAACACCGCCACAACCCACAACTCCAATCATACTGCCGATGTCAATCAGGTACAAGCATCACAGAAACCTCGGAACCGTAACCAACCTCGTGTCTTCGCTAACTTCGAAGCACCCCTCTCTGCTGTCCTTGAGAAATTGGCCAAGTCTGGTCATCTCAGGCCCCTCACTCCAACTCCACTCCCTCAAAATCCGCCACCTAGTCATAACCCCAATGCTTTCTGTGCCTATCATCAAATGCCCGGCCATTACACCGACTCTTGTTATCGTCTCCGTCACGCGATACAGGATTTGGTGGATAATGGAACCCTTCCTAACCCACCATCTAAACCTAATGTCATCTCCAACTCCCTCCCGAAGCACCACAACCAAGTCGGCCAAATATCCATCAGCTCCACCATAAATTCCCCTAGCTCCACCACATTTAACCCCACCAACTATATAACCTCAATCAATCACCCAAGGCCCATTGTGGAATTCCCGACCGAACTCGACGTCAACATGGTATCTCCCATCTGGGAAATGGAAGAAAGAATGAGAGAATGGACGGCACTGGCTCACGACTGGAATGAGCAATACCATCTGGGTTTCCCTATGCCTCTGCAAGCTTATCAAGCATGGCTCGACCAATTGGAAGAAGAGTGGATTGCAGTGCAGGCCGACCCGCTCGATGGCCTGTCACTACGTACGTTATTTTATCAAGCCGAGCCTGCGCCTATCGTCGAAGAGGAACCGTACTCGTGGGATCCCGAGCCAGCATGGCAGTTCCCGGCAGACTATGATCTAGAGGCCGTCGTGCCCTACTTCGAAGCACTCTCCATCGAGGAAGACTTCCAACAAGAAGAACCCTTAGAGCAGGTGGCCGAGGAAGAATTTGATCCGGCTTCCTACATAATTGATGAAGAGCTCCCGCTGCCCGTCGTGCCTCTATCTCGAGATGAATGCAGCATCATGACTTTGGACGCTGTGCTCGATAATTTGTGGGAAGTCGACGAAATCGTCGACCTTAACACGAACCCGCTGCCCGCTAACTTTTGGGACGAAGAAAAGGTAATAGACATCAAAATGGGTAATGAGGTGTGGACAGTCAACTCCGCTTTGGTCGATGCAGGTTTCTGGGATACGCCATTCGTGACCAACCCGGGAGTACCATTTGAAGAAGCCGCAGCACAGGATCCGACTTTTTGGGAAGACTTGGCGATGCAGAACTGGGAACAGGATCTGGCTTCAGAACAGGACCCGTCAGCAACCGTGGCGGCAACCGATAAGGGAAAGCGTAAGATGGAGGACATTCCCGTGGATTTTTGGGACTTCAATGATTCAACCTCGTGGTGGGATGTCGCCCATGTTACAAGGAGTGGCCGAGTCTTTCAGCCCTCTCACTTACAAGCAGGGAGTTCATCCAATCCCCCCGTGTTGCAAACCGCCAATCCAGCCGTTCAAAGGGGTGCTCCAAACACCCTTAGTGGGGTCCCGGAAGAGGATATGATTCAGAAGCAACTGGAGAAGATACCTGCTGCCATCTCGGTCTGGGGTCTGGTTGCGTCCTCAAAGGAGCACCGCGACAAACTGTCTTCATCTCTCTCTCGACTCAAGGTAACCACCGACATCACCCCCGAAGCATTGGTCGCTCTTATCCTGCCACTGCTTGCCAAACACTCCGTCACATTCACCGAGCGGGACCTACCCGTTGAAGGAACTGACCACAACCGCCCACTGCACATTACCGTCAAGTGCAATGGACTCTGGGTGCCAACCGTGCTCATTGATAATGGCTCTGCCATTAACGTCTGCCCGCTGAGGGTTGCTTACCACCTAGGGCTTGCAAAGAAGGATTTCACACCGTCTAACCTGGCGGTCAAGGCGTATGACAGCACCCGCCGTGTGGTAGAAGGCACCATCATGCTCAAGCTCAATGCCGAGGGTTTCGAAATGGAGGTAGAATTTCACGTGGTTGACATCCCAGCCACTTTCAATCTGTTGCTAGGAAGGCCGTGGTTACACAGGTCCGACATCATGGCAGTTCCCTCCACCCTGCACCAAAAAGTCATGCTAGCACTGCCAACAGGAACCCTTACCATCTGCGGAGACTCAGGGATCCGCCCGCTCAAGGAAGACGAGCCTGTTCTAGGGATTGCACATGGAGAAGAAGACTCTGACTTTGGGGGATTCTCGTTTGACACTGCAGGTTCCGTTCTTACCGTCGCTGTAGACAAGGACTTCTACGTCAGCTCCGCTGCCATCGATATCATGAGGAAGATGGGCCACATGCCCGGCCTTGGACTCGGGATCAACCAGCAGGGGGTCGCTGAGTTCCCCACCTTTCCCTCTTCCGAAAGCCGAGCTGGCTTTGGGTACGCACCTCTGGCCAAGAAGGCTAAAAGGGGGAAAGATGCGGGAAAACTTCGAACCCTCTACGGTAACCCCGATAGCTACTTTATCCGAGAAGGTGGGAGCATTGTGTATGGGGGTCAACCAGAACCGTTTTGGGATCCAGAGACTGGGACTTGGCTTCCGGGTTTTGAGATCTTTGCTGCGGACACCTGGTCCGATGATGAAGAGGAGGTGGCCAAAGACAAGCTGGAAGAAGAAGAGTTCAAGAAGCAGCTGGTCCGGACCAAGGAAGAGACAGACTGGGTCATGGCTGTTGATCAAGAAAGCTTGGAGATGCTGTTCTCTCAAGTAGGTTTGGTTGGTGAAGAAGAAGAGGCCGAAGTGCTGATGCTTGGGCCCGACTCGCAGGACGTCATCGAAGATCCCACCGCTCTCATTGTGGAGGCTAAGGGTAGCCTAAATAATTGCTTTTTCACTCCATACTTGACATGCATTGGCGATATGCCTGAGTCTAACACGGAGTCTGTCCGGTCTAGGTCTAGCTCAGAGTCGGAGTTTGTGCCTCTTGGCCCTCCACGCCATAGCTTCTACTTTGAATTCGAGTCAACTGTACTTGGTAACCCGTCTGGGTTTTATGAAATGAATGACCCTGCTTCTGATTACTTTGCTGAATTATATATAAACTGTGTCGACCCCGACGATGAAGGAACAGACTTCGATGGGAGCATTCCCGCTGAGTTGCGTTCCCTCATCGAAAAGGAAGACGAAAGGCATGCTCAGCCTCTAAAAGAAGAAGTAATTTCTATAAATTTGAAAGACGAGGATAACCCTCGAATGATGCAAATTGGTTCAACTCTGTCCCCCGAGGATCGCACTGCGCTGATTGATCTGCTCAAAGAATACTTCGAGGTTTTCGCATGGTCTCACAACGACATGCCCGGCATCGATCCTGAAATCGTGCAGCATCGAATTCCGTTAGCTCCAGGGGCTGTTCCAGTCAAGCAGAAGCTCCGCCGAATGAGACCAGATTGGGTGGAGAAGATCAAGGAAGAAGTCACCAAGCAGATTGATGCCGGATTCCTGAGGGTTGCTGAATATCCGAAATGGGTGGCTAACATCGTGCCAGTTCCTAAGAAAGATGGGAGAATCCGAGTCTGCGTCGACTTTAGGGACTTGAACAAAGCAAGCCCCAAAGATAGTTTTCCCTTGCCTCACATTGATGTGCTTGTGGACAACACAGCGGGGCATGCCTTGCTCTCTTTTGTCGACGGATTCTCGGGATACAACCAGATCTTTGTGGCACCCGAAGATCAAGAGAAGACTACTTTCGTCACCGAGTGGGGTACTTACTGCTATGTGATGATGCCGTTTGGGTTAAAGAACGCCGGTTGCACTTTCCAGCGGGCCCAGACCACCTTGCTACACGATCTGATTCACAAAACGGTTGAGGTCTACGTTGACGACATGATTGTCAAGGCAAAGGAAAAGGAAGACTTCATTCCAGCGCTCAGGCAGTTTCTTGAAAGGCTCCGCAAATACAACGTGCGACTTAATCCACAAAAGTGCACATTTGGGGTCACAGCAGGCAAAATGTTGGGGTTCCTGATCACCGCAAGGGGAATTGAGGTCGATCCCTCTAAGATTACAGCAATTCTCGAGATGGAACCACCGCGGTCAGAAAAGGGGGTACGAAGCTTCCTGGGAAAAGTTCAGTTCATCAGTCGATTCATAGCCAAGCTCACACTGACTTGCGAACCGCTGTTCCGTCTGCTCAAAAAGGATGTTCGTTTCGAATGGACAGAGAAGTGCCAAGCTGCTTTCGAATCTATCAAGACGTATCTGAGGAATCCGCCAGTCTTAATGCCGCCTACACCGGGTCGACCTTTGATCCTGTATTTATCCGTCACACCAACGTCTATGGGATGTTTACTAGCGCAGGAAGGAGAAAACGGAGTCGAGAAAGCCATCTACTATCTGAGCAAGAAAATGGTGGGGAGCGAGGAACGTTACACCCCTCTAGAAAAGACATGTTGGGCGCTAGTTTGGGCTACCAAAAAGCTTAGACACTACATGCTAGCCTATTCGGTGAAGCTGATTTCTCGGATGGATCCTATCAAGTATCTGTTTGAGAAGCCGGCACTCACCCATAAGCTAGCACGTTGGTTGCTTCTGCTGGCTGAGTTCGATCTCCAACATGTCACAAGGAAATCAGTAAAGGGCCGCGCCGTGGCAGAATTCCTGGCCGACCACCCGATTGACGGACCTGAAGACGTAGACTTCAATTTCCCAGACGAGGATGTGTTAACAATTGTCGAAGAAGTGTGGACGCTCTATTTTGATGGGGCTGCTAATCAAAGAGGCTTCGGAGTTGGGATACTGCTCATTACGCCCGCTGGAGCTCATATCCCGCTCGCTTTCAAATTGAACTTCGACGTCACCAACAATCAAGCTGAGTATGAAGCCTGCATCGTCGGAATGGAAGCTGCTATTGCATTGGGAGTCGAGAAGCTTGAGATAATTGGGGATTCGAACCTGGTGATCTCTCAAGCTAATGGAGACTGGAAAGTCCGTGAGGAAAAGCTGAAGCCTTATCACCAAGATTTGGAAGAACTGATTCCTCGTTTCAATAAGGTGACCTTCACCCACATTCCACGCTTGAAGAATCAATTCGCCGATGCTTTGGCGACTTTGGCTTCAATGATCGAACTTCCAGTAGGGGTCAGGATGCGACCTATTGTGATAGAACAGAGGGACTTGCCCGCTTATGAATACGTCAACGCCATTGATGATGTCGATGATGGCCTACCCTGGTACCATGATATCTGGAACTTTGTTGAAAGAGGAGAGTTCCCTGCTGAAGCGTCGAGAAAGGATCGGGTTGCTCTGCAAAGGCTGGCTGCTCAGTACATCATTTGTGGAGGGAAACTGTATCGAAGGTCTCACTGCGGAATGCACAAGCTGTGTGTCAACGGGGCCGAAGCAACAAGGATAATGGAAGAGATTCACGAAGGAGTCTGCGGTCCCCACATGAGCGGAGTCATGCTTGCACGAAAGATCCTCAGGCAAGGCTACTACTGGTCAACAATGGAATCTCAATGCATCGACTACGTGCGGTGTTGTTTCAAGTGTCAAATCCACGCCAACCTGCAGCATGTTCCACCCTCTAAGCTACACGGCATGACCTCGCCATGGCCTTTCTCGGTGTGGGGAATTGATGTTATCGGGATGATCTCGCCTCCTGCTTCCAATGGTCACAGGTTCATACTAGTGGCAATAGATTACTTCACTAAGTGGGTCGAGGCTGAGTCGTACAAGACTCTGACAACGGTTCAAGTAGCTCAATTCATTCGAAAGAACATCATCTACCGTTATGGGGTTCCTCAAGCGTTCGTCTCGGACAATGGGAGTCATTTCAAGGGAAGGGTCCTAGATCTCTTCGAAGAATTCGGCATCGATATCCACCGGTCGACAACATACCGTCCACAAACAAATGGAGCGGTCGAGGCAGCAAACAAGAACATTGAAGTGATTATCAAGAAGACAATTGAGTCCGCAAGGGATTGGCACGAGCAGCTGCCTCTGGCGCTATGGGGTTACAGGACGTCAATTCGAACCTCAACCGGTGCAACTCCTTTCTCTTTGGTCTATGGGATGGAAGCAGTACTTCCTATCGAGCTTGAGGTTCCCTCTTTAAGGATAATGGTCGAGAGTGGCTTGGAGGAATCTGAGTGGCTCAGTGGAAGGTTTGTCGAGCTAATGCTATTTGATGAAAGGAGACTCCGGGCTCTGTATCATGTTCAAGGTTACCAGCGTCGAATCGCCCGGGCATTTGACAAAAAGGTGAAGTCCAGGGGCTTAGTCGAAGGGGATATGGTCACAAAGGAGATACGGGCACCAGTCTTCGACGCCCGTGGAAAGTTTCGACCAAAGCGATCCGGGCCCTTCATTATCAAGACCATCCTATCCGGGGGTGCTGCTCAACTCATCGATCTCGACGGCAACGAATTCAGCACTTTGGTCAACCTGGATCAACTCAAACGCTTCTATCCCTGAGAGATGCTCGTTGGACCGAAAACCACAAGGGTGGGCGGTTCCAAGCAAAAGTTAGAGCAGCCTGCTAGACCGAAAAACCTGTGAAGGGGGTCTAGGCAAAAATAAATAGGCAAAAGTCGAAAGCTCGCTAGGCCGAAAACCTGTTAAGGCGGCGCTAGGCAAAAGTTAGAGCGTAAAAGGAGAGGTAAAATACACGAGTGAACCTTAGCCTGAACTACGTTCTGACCTGATTCCTTGAAAAGGGATACGTAGGCAGTCTCACCTTGAGACCCGGTCACATTCTATCAAAACAATCCAGTGTTCAATATTCTGTTGCCATGTCAAGATCCAAGCAAAGTCAAGGAACGAACCAACATTTCATTAAGAAGTCAGAAGGGGGAAACCCTCCGTCTTTCAACTTTATTTATAATTATTACTTCTGATACACAAGCTGAGCATAAAAGCCTTAAAAACAACTAAGCATAAAAACAGAACAAATGCTTGAGAAGCCTAACGGCTCACAGTTTATTCTAAAAACAGCAAAGTAGTCCGGAGTCAGTCTATGTTTTCCCTTGCTTCCACATCTGCTCTTAGCCACTGTCGATAAACTTTCCTCAGTCTTGGAGTAAAATCCGGAGACTCCGCTTGCAAGGCCCTGTCCGCCCAGCGCCTGTTATACCCATGAAGCGTCTGAGCATTGAAATTCGGGACTCGGAAGTCCCCGGCAGTGATGCGAACATTCCCCTGAGGGATACCCAGCTGACGAAGGACGCGGCCTGGGATGTAGAAAGTGAACTGCGTCAACCCTGCAATCACAACCCTGTCAAAACCATCGGAATAAACTGTCATCCCCTCCAGTCCTAGCCATGAACACCTCCAAGCAATTTCATCCGGCTGTACCGCCTGCATGAAGGCAAACCACTCCATCTCATTCATCTCGGGGTACCTCATTTCCCGTTGGTGAATCCTCTTCGGAAAAAGTTCCCAGCCAGCCTCCGGAGGATGCAACAAGTTCAGCTTGTCACATAGCCACAACTGCATGAGCGAAAAGACAAGTAAGGAGCCAGATAAAGCCTGAGAGAAAAGACAAGTGAGTAGCCCAGCAAATAGCCTAAAACCGAGAGTCGAGGTAAAATGAGAAAGTGCGAAGAAAAAAACCAGAAAAAGGTGAGCTGAATGAGTCTACCTGAAGGAGCAGCGGACTGCCGCTGAAGGTGCGTGACACCCCGGAATACACCAAGTCCAAACCAATGAGTGTCTCAGCTAGAACCAGCGGGATCACATTTTGCCGATCCCCCTCCCCCATTTGGAGAGCAACACTCACTAGCAAAGGGCTGACCCGCCCGTCAGCAGGAATGAGCAGGTAGCCGGCAAGAAGGCAGATTACCAGAGCAAAGCGGCGCCGCGCCTGCCAAGCCATGTCCTCCGGATCACCCTCGGGACTATATCGCTCGATCAGCTGCAAGATATGGACCTGGCCACCCTCTAACATGGAACGGGCCAGACCTCCGGGGATGGCAAGTGCCGTGGTCAGCAGCCTGGGCATGCTAACTTGGTAGGGCGGAACGACAAGCGTCGGAGAAGAGTACGTCCGGAGATAAGCCTGGAACTCCTCGACTGTAGGACAAATTTCGTCATCACCAAAGCGGAAGACGTGGACGTCCGGATCCCAGAACCGGAGCGCGGCCCTCAAGAGAGCCGGGCGGACTGGCACATGCCGTAAGTACCGGAACGAGGAAAGGCCGTGGTACTGGAAATTCAACCAGTCGACGCCGAACATTTCCGTCAACCAAGGCCGGATTAAGGTGGGAATGGGATTCGCCATTGGAAAGAATTGCAGAGGAAATACTAAATAGGGGGAAGACAATGAAATGCTGTGGTTCTGTAAGTGCATGGCATGCGTCTTTATAATTGAGTACGCATCTTTCTTTCATCCGAGGATGCATTTGCCAAGGACTAGCATCCAAGCCTACCTTACAATGAGTACACTGCCCCTCTGAGGAGCCAGAACCACTGTTCTGAACGTGGGATGGTAGAGACAAAAGGCAGCCAGGGGAAGGACAGTTGGTCAGGAGAATGGCACTGTATCGTACTTGTGTGGCGCACGCCACAACTTGACCAGCGTGCGCAGGTAATCTAAAAGTACTGGCGTACGTAGCTCAACTACTGGCGCACGCCAGTGAAAGCCTGCACCAGACAGCAGCAACAGCAGCAACTGTCATCGAACAACCGTTTTCAATTCTGGGGCTTGTTTGGCGAATTGGTCGATTTGTACAAGTCATAAAGGGTGTTCGGGACTATGTGGAAGCACCGGTTCGGAAATGTCACGCTTAACGAAGAATTCGGACCTCCGGCGGCCCGTATCCTCCTAAATTTAGGATACGGAGACTCAAAATCCATACCGAAGATCTCGTGCCAAGTTTTCTCATGCCGTACACGTCATATAGGCTTTATGTGATTGTACGGGGGTGTCGGTTTCAGTCCGGGACTATATCGAGTCATCTTTGGCGTCTTATGTCCGTTTTATGGCATTTTCGAGCGTTTTGCGATTTATTTTCCATTTCAATTCGTTTTCCCCGAGTTTTCCACTCATACGAGTCTTTGTACACCTCTTTGGTCTTACAAAAGTGTCAGTTTCCCTTTCAGAGGAGGATTGGGCGTTTCAGCCCGCTAAAACCAAATTGCCGTATCCTCCGCGTGTCTTAAGGATACGCGACGTATCCTGGGGCTTTCCTTCCTTTTCATTCGAGCTGGGTCAGTTCTACACATATCCTAGTGTTTGTCGATCGATACAGGACGTTTGTCAATGCATGTCAGGTGTTAGTGGGTTTCATTTACTTCTATCATCAATATTACTACTATGGAGGTCGAATGAACAGAAAAAGCAATTACCATACTATCCAAAGCATGCATCTATAAAAGTAAAAGGTGGGAATGTACAAAGCGGCACAACGGCCCGAGCAAAAGCAAACTAAAGTATGTACTAGGCACAACCGCCTATGAATCAACAGGCACGCAGGCCCCAAAATCAAAATCAAGTGTCAAAGGAAAAGACAGTAAAGTAGCTGAGGCTCAGTAGTAGCCCTCACTGGTCGGAGAGCTCGTCAGTGTCGCCGCTGTCGTCCTCGCTCTCCTCAGCTGCGGCTAAGTCTCTCTGAGTGGTCCTGAACCTGGGGTCGCCAGCAGAGTCAGAGCCGCTGCTGAGGGACACGGGCTCCTCCTCCTCGTCTTCGTCCTCGTCCTCCTCTCTCCTCTTCTTCCTCGCGGGCCCCTCCGCTGGCTGCTTCCGGGCATCCCTCTTCCGCAGCACCCTCCGAGGCGGTGGTGACCCTCTGTCAGGGGCTATCACCACCCCTCTGGCCTCGCGCCGCGAAGTCCTCACCGATCGCTGGGCTGCAGCAGGGGCCTTCCCCTTCCCTCTGCCCTGCTGAGGGGCTGGCTCCGCTGGCCGCCGCCTAGAAGCCGCCCTAGCGTGTCCCTGCATTGTCAATTCAATTCAATATCAATATTGTGCATAGCGTATATGTAAATGCTGAAACAGGGATCAAGAGCAGGTACTTCTAACATGCATTGTAACAAACATGCACAGCAGATAAGTATCGAATTCGGAATTCTGGGTTATACCTGAGGCTGCGCAGCAGGCGCTGGAGCTGCCGGCGGGTAGTGCAACTGCAAGGGAGTCCCACTGGCTATCTGGTGGAACTTCTTCTCCATGGCAAGCATCAAGCGCATGGACTCCCTCGCCCACTCAAGCGGCACCTGAGTCACATGTATTGGAAGTCAAAGGCATTTCAAACACGAGACAAGCATGATATGGGAAACAGAGAATAAACAAAAGCTGAAAGTACATCATACCGGTCCCGTGACCTCTGCCGGCTCAGTCCTAGCGGGCTCAAAGTGAACCTCTGCAGCCTCCCCCTGAGGGTCACGTACAGGCAACGTCCAGGAAAGCTGAGTGAGCCCGGTCGACTCTGCGAACTCACTCCTCTCCCTGGAGCGGCCCGACCTACTCCGCCGTCCCGACCTCTCCTCGCCGGCAACTAAGGCCTCCGCCCGCACTGCCCTGTGCTCCAGCACCCCAAGCGCCCCAGCCAAGTATCGCCTCTGGTAGACGGCGTAGTCTCGCTCTCGTCTCAAAAAGGGAGCCGCAGCAGCAGGAACAGTGAACCTCCTCAGCTCTCTCAAAGTGTACCTCCCAGTGTGCGAAGCACGAGGCGGAAGTGGCCCAGGGACAAGGGACTCGGACGAGTCGAGTGACTGTCGCGTCACCCGGTCGCCCAAGTACCACCGCCACCCGAAAGCCGACTCCAGCAGCACCCGGCTCGCTGTCACCACTCTGCTCCGGGCAAGGTACTCAGGCTCAGGCCCTGCGGGCCTCCACGGGTCCCACTCCACCTGCAAAGCAATCAAAGGACATCAGCAACAGCATTGAAGTATTTCAAAGGCACGAACTATCGAAAGGGAAAGCTAGCCTTACCTGAGAGGCTGTCAAGTGGTCAATGTACAACCGGAAGTCTGCAAGCGTCTTCGTCGACCTCTTCTTCCCGACGCGAAGCGGTCCCCAGACCATCGCTCGAGGAAGCACCCTCGGGTCCGGACTCCTGTTCTCCGGAGGGTACATCCTCAGCACCTCGTAAGCCCACAACTGCAAGGTTATCAAACAATCAAACGATCAAGACATCAGAAATACAGTATATGCAAGATAAAATACAAGTATGGAATGGAATTGAAAGACAGTATTGATCCCTTACCTCCCACACTCTCCAGTACCCGGCAGCTGCCCTGCTCCCTCTGGAGAACTCACCGAAAAAGCAGTAGCACGTGCCCAGGGCCGCACCTCCCCAGTCGAACCGAGAGGCCGACCGCAAGTCAAAAAGGGCCGGCAAGTAAGACAAGTGTACCGTGGACCTCTTGTTCGGGTACAGAGTAGCCCCGAACAAGTACAGCAAGTAAACCCGGGCCAGCTGCGCCGACTCTAACTCAGAGACCTCCCCCCCTGCCAACTCCAGCTCCGGGACCCTCTGCTCCACGCGCCTCACAAACTGGTCGTAGGAGACCATCTCTGAACTCCCCGCCGGCACCATCCCTAGGAACCACTGCAGCGCCTCTCTGTCTCTGTGGATCCCCGAGTCGAACGGGATCGGGTCCCCTCCTACCCTCAGGCCCGTGATGGCCGCAAAGTCCGTCGGAGTCACTGTCATCTCCCCAATCGGGAAGTGGAAGGAGTTCGACGTGTCCCACCACCTCTCCGCCAGGGCAGACAGCACCGCGTGGTCACTCCTCACCGCTGTCAGTGTGGGGATGAACACGCCAAACCCCGCCGCGTCCACCAGCTCTCGTGCCCCCGCCGGCAAAGTCAAGTACAACTCGAGCGAGTGTGCCGGACCACCGTGCCCCCGCTGGCTAACCACTCCTCTCTGCACATCACAACAACCAAGGCAACAGAAATAGCATCAGTACAGCAATTCAGGTTATCAAGTCAACAAGGGCATGATTATTCAGTCAAATCAAATTTTGGGGCATTCTTTCAAGGCATTCATTCAGTCGATTATCGTTTCCAAGCATTCATTCAGTCGATGCGAGTTTCAAGTTATGTTTATGGTCGATTCAAGCTTCAGGCATTTATTCAATCATTCATCAAGTCACCGGGCATCCTATCGGTCGATTCAAGTTGTCAAGGCAACAAAAGCATGTTTGTTCATTCGTTTATCTTTTCAAGGCACCCTATCGGTCGATTCGAGTCATTCAAGCATCCTACAGAGTCAAGTCAAGACTCTAAGGCAATCTACCAGTCGAGTTACATTACAAGGGATACCGCAAGTCAACATCGTTTATCTACAGGCATTCTAGGGTCGAATTGCGCAGTCAAGCTCTCTACAGCCAATCTAATCTATTGCAAGTCGAGATATCACTAACTCTACACAGTCAATCGAATACAAAAGGTTCGAGTATCATGCATCACAAGTACGAAATGAAGACTAAATGGGAGTTTTTAAGAGTGTACCTCAGTCCAGCCCCTGGACAAGTGCCGCTCGCGGTCCCTCAGCACCAGCTCCTCGTCGTAGTCCCTCTGTAGAGGGACGTAGCTCTCAGCACCAGACGCCACAAACACGTGCGGCTCTGGAGGAACGTACGTCCCAGCAACAAACGGGGGACGGGTGGCCGACCGTCTGGTCTCCGCTAAGTCCACAGCCACCTCGTACGCCCCAGGACCCTCCTCCTGCTCCCTCTCGGCCTCCTCGGCCTCTCGCACTAACTCCGCCTGCTCTCTCTCCGCCGCCTCGGCCTCTCTCCTCAGTCTCTCGGCCTCGTCGGACCGGGCTATCTCTCTCAGCCTCTCCTCTCTGGCCGCCAAGACCGCTCTAACAACCGCGGGGCTCTCTCTCATCAACCGGGCAAGCTCAGAGTCACCAACGAACTCCGCCAAGTCACGACTCATGATCGGCTCATGACTGGACGAACCCGCGGGCGCCTCAAACTCGATCCGCTCGACGTGGTCCGCCCTCGGCGCGTCCCCCGCCTCCTCTACGGCCGGATCCTTCCCTCTATCCGAACCTCTCGGCGGCGACTCCGGCCGGTCCTCACCACCAACATCACCACCGCCGCCATTGCCGCTCGCTCCGGCCAAACTGACCCCGGTGACCACCAAGGCTTCCACTCCACTCCGGCAGTCCAGTCGACTCACCCGTAAACCCCCTGGACTCACTGCAACAGGCGTACGCCCCTCCTCCACAGGCGCACGCCGCACGTCGCCACCATCGACCGCCTCTGCATGGATACCATTGCCGCCGCCGCCGCCTGGAGTCTCTACACCGGCGGCTGGGGAGGCCTCATCTACCGTTCGATCGCCGATTGGGATCCCCGAAACCTCGGGCTCATGAACCGGCTGAGCCTCGTCACCCCCACCACTATTTCCGCCACCACTGCAGTCTGGTTCAGCCATGGGTAAATATGGATTATGGATTTTGGAAGAAGATGAGACGTTTTTGTGAGGGATTGAGGAGATTCGAAAAAGTCTGAGAGGTTTGGAAGTTTTGAAACCGATCAATGGCGGTTTCGTACCCCATATAGAAGTTTATACGACGAAGAACAGTGCTGGGCCGGGTCTGGGCCAGATCTGGGCCTGGATATTTCAGCATAAGTGGCGCACGGTAGAAAACAAGTGGCGCACGCCAGTATTTTGTGGGCCTGAGGCCCAATTCACGTTCCGTGGTCACAATCGCAGCCCATGGTCATCAAATTGGTTCTATCGCCTAGGATGGTCACTCCCCGAGCAGAGCCCGTCCAAACTCAATTCAACGACGATCTATCCGTCCAATTTCAAATCAACGACGATATATCCGTCCAATTTCAAATCAACGACGATCTATCCGTCCAATTTCAAATCAACGACGATCTATCCGTCCAATTTCAAATCAACGACGATCTATTCGTCCAATTTCAAATCAACGACGATCTATCCGTCCAATATCAATTCAACGACGATCTATCCGTCCGAATTCAAATCAACGGCGATCTATCCAACGACGGTCCATCCGTCTCAAGCTCAAATCAAACAGGCAACCCCAGGTTGCTTTCAAAATAGATTCCCCCCAGGAGAGTCCCCCAACAAGTGACGGCCTGTTCTGTCCATCTCAAATCAACGACGATCTATCCGTCCAATTTCAAATCAACGACGATCTATCCGTTCAATTTCAAGTCAAACAGGTGACCCTGAGTCATTTTCAATGGATTATTCCCCAGGAGAGTCCACACCCCATGACAGCCTGTTCTGTCCTTATCAAATCAACGACGATCTATCCGTCCAACTTCAAGCCAACGACGGTCCACCCGAAGGACCATATCTTTCTCAACGGAGCCAATCCACGGCCTATCTTCCCCAGCTGAGTCAGCCGCCCAGGCCGGGCTGTCAGAAGTCAAGGTCAGCATCGACCTATCCCTATACATCAAACATCCTCGACAACAGCGATCTATCCGCTCTATCTACCCACTCAATCAGGTTCTTTAAATTTGTCGTCTAGCATTGAACTCGTATGTTCTGTTCGGGATGGCCTAGATGGGTGTCTAGAAAACCTTTGACGTTACTTACGCCAAGTCGATGGTGCTTTAAGTGCCGTCAAAGGGGGGCTACTGTAGACACCCTATTTTGGACGATCCAGATTAGTTTACTTACGGTTTTTGATTCCCCAATGATGATTAAGGTCGAGAACATACCGAGTTGCTTGACGAGTTTGAGCTTTGAGCATCCCGAACCTCGTCCAAACCCATTTCAAACCCTTGTCGAACCCTCAAGCCAGAACCAAATGGCCTCAACAAAACCCTTCTGGAGTGCGCTGGTGGTGGACTAGCGTGCGCAGGAACCACTGCCACGTGTCAGTCATTACCATTCTCTGGCGCACGCCACTCAGAAAGTGGCGCACGCCAGTCAGCACCAGTCAAATCAACCTTTTTCAGCCAGCTGGGCGGGAGCCTCTGCAGCCGCCTGACGTCAGCTGGCAGCCCCCAGATCATTATTTCGGCCTGAAACTGTTCCTTTCTCTTCCATCAAGCCAAGTCCCATGCATTAAATGCATGGGAGCTTCCTCCAATACTTGATCACCCAAACAGCCCCTAAGGCCTAAACTGACCAGCCTCTCCCTCCTCCATAAATACCCCCTTTGCATTCATTTGCAAGGGGTTGGCATCATTAAGAAAGAGTTAGCTCCATAAAGACTTCAAGTTCCTTTGTTTTCTTCTCCATTACTCTCCTTTGCTTCCTCTCTCTTCCATAGAAAGAGTAAGCAAGGGAATACTCTCCACAGTCCATAACCTTCACCACATCCACCTTCATCATCATCTTCAAGCTCAAAACTCAAGCTCTCTCTTTCAAACTCACAAGCAAAGGTATAATACCTCTTGCTCCTGCTTTCTGTTCTGACCCCTGAGGGGGGCTGGCAGGGTCAAGGCTGGTAATCTATACCAGTCCTGGCCCTAATGCTGGCAAGGTTTCAAGAACCGTGTACAATGATCAGTGGCGCACGCCAGTAGTGATGTACCGTACGCCAGTCATGGTAGTATGTGCAACACTGGTGTGGGGATCATGGATCATTGTTTTCTTGCATTATTTAAGCTTTGATCACCCTGCTGCATGCTAAAACCAGTTTACAGCTTTCTGTATTTAGAACTGCTTTCTTTTCTATCTATATTTATTGCTTAGTTTGGCCTTCTGGGTCCCTCTGGTCCTATTCCAGAACCCAGAATGTGCAAAGCCAAAGCACTGGAACCAAGAGATGAGTGGCGTGCGCCCCTTTACTAGTGGCGTACGGTAGTGATCTATGTTCCAGTGGCTTGGCCCTTGTATGGATCTTACATCCAGGCCTTTGATCATCCTCCCCTCACTGTTTAAGGGGTTTTCTGTCTATTTGGTGGCTTTTAAGCCCATTTATCTGTTTGTAATAGCTCAGTAGCCTATATAAACTGCGTGGTTTGTCCTGGGTGTGCACTGGTCCTTTCCAGAGCCCAGAGGGTTGAGAATAGAAGCTGTGGTATTGGGTTAACCGGCGCACGCCTGTTGTAGGTGGCGCACGCAGGTATTGACTGCATGCAGTGGTCTATCCAGTGCATGCAGGCTTGTTCCTGTGTGTGCTATTGCACAGTCAGTGTGTGCTAGTTTGTCCAAAACGTCCACAAAAGCTTGTTCTCAATCTATTATATTTGCTTAGATCAAACATTCACCATCCATAAACATTTTGTCACATCTTCGTACATAAATGCAAATGTGTTACAGTTTTAACCCCCATTAATTGTTCCCCCGCCCTAACTGGTTAAAAGAATGATCAAATAAAGAGAGAAAACGCAAATGTTTTATAAAATGCCTGAGTAGAGACCGGTCTCCGGACTGGGCGAGAGGGGTGCCATAAAACCCTTCCCCTCTCGTAATCTGGCTCCCGAACCTCAAGATCGAAGGTGACGACGGTCCAGTCTACAAAAGCCTTTTTTTTCAAAATCAAACAAATGTGATCCAAAACATTTTCAAAAGAACGGTTTCTTGGGTACAAACCGCAAAACCCGAGTGGCGACTCTCTGATCTGCGAAGCACTTCGCCGCGCTTTCCGCAAGATAAGGGCGCACCCGGAATTTCTACGCTTAAAGACGGGATTTTTGGGGCGTGTGCCCACAGTGGCGATGGAGGAGAGGAGGTGCCGACGATTTGAGAAAGGGCTGAACAACACCTTCAAGAGACTGGTGACTGTCCAACGTAGGACGAAGTTTTCTGAGGTTATAGAATGCGCAAGGAGTATCGAGATACCGAAAGAGGCGCAACGAAATAGGGGAGTTTGGGAACCGAGGCAATCAAACGTGGGCGTGAGTTCGTCGTCGGGGAGTTTTGGAAGTCAAGGACGGAAAAGACCGAGGGAACCATCTCAGACACCGCAGGGTAGCTCATCGGGCTTTAGGCCACCATCTTCAGGGACTCGGGGTGCGTTGTCTAGGCCTCCACCTGTATGTTATAAGTGCAATCAACCGGGACACGTGCGTGCTCAATGTCCACATCTTGAGAAGGCTTGCTATACTTGTGGGAAGATGGATCATCTTGCGAGAAATTGTCTTCAGGGTTCTGGAGCACGTAGTGAGTCGGGATCCGTGCAGCAGCCGGGAATGGGGCGTAGCGTAGGCCAACAGTTTCGGGGTACCCAGAGGCAGCAGCAGCCTCACTTCCGCCAGACTACGTCGGCTCAGAGTTCCGGGGTTGATAAGGGGGCGAGCTCTTCCGCGCCTGCTCAGAGTACGGGTCAGGGTACTCAAGGGCGAGTCTACAACATCACTTCTGCCATTCCATCCACCACTTCTCAGGCTCCAGAGACTCCTGTCGTGAGGGGTACATTCCTTTTATTCAACTCCTTTGCTAAAGTTCTCTTTGATTCTGGAGCATCACATTCATTCATTGCTGCATCATTTGTGTGTGCTTTGGAATTGGAAACGGAGAGTCTTAGTCCTCCCTTGTTCGTTGAAACACCTCTAGGGGGTAGGACATCGCTTGATCGTATCTGTCGAGATTGTGAGTTGATCATCCGTGACCGTCGTTTTGTGTTCGATTTCATTGTTCTGGGAATGTCAGGGTTTGATCTTATCTTAGGAATGGATTGGCTATCCACATTTCATGCAACCATTGATTGTTTCAAGCGTCGGGTTCGTATTTGTCCTCCTGAGGGTCCTTGTTTCGAATTCTTTGGGGAGCGTCGAGAACCGTTAGAACCGTATCTATGTGGACCTCGAGAATGCGAATCGATCTATTCTTTGTTGGCAAGTTTGACGTTAGATGAGGATACCTCCGTGCGTGGGGAGTTACCCTTAGTGGTTTGTGATTTCCCGGAGGTGTTTCTGGAAGAATTGCCTGGTTTGCCTCCTGAGAGAGAGGTTGAGTTCACCATTGAATTACTTCCTGGTACCGCTCCTATCTCCATACCTCCGTATCGTTTCGCGCCCGCTGAATTGAGAGAGTTGAAAACTCAGTTACAAGAACTGGAGAACTTAGGTTTCATTCGTCCAAGTACGTCGCCGTGGGGAGCACCGGCTCTTTTCGCGCAAAAGAAGGATGGATCACTCCGTTTGTGTATTGACTATCGTAAGCTAAACCGAGTCACCATTAAGAACAAGTACCCGATGCCTAGAATTGATGATTTGTTTGATCAACTACGAGGTGCCACTTGTTTCTCCAAAATCGATTTGAGGTCCGGTTATCACCAGTTGAGAGTTCGGAGAGAGGATATTCCAAAAACCGCGTTTCGTACTCGTTATGGCCATTATGAATTCGTTGTTATGCCTTTTGGGTTGACGAACGCTCCAGCTACTTTCATGGACTTAATGAATCGAATCTTTCGTGCGTATCTTGATCGTTTTGTGGTCGTATTCGTCGACGATATCCTTATCTATTCGCCAACGGAGGAGGAACACCAATCCCATTTTGCCATCGTTCTAGAACTCTTAAGAGAGCACCAATTGTACGCCAAACTCAGTAAGTGCGAGTTTTGGATGTCCGAAGTCAAATTTTTGGGTCATGTGGTATCGAAAGGTGGCGTGTCCGTTGATCCGGGAAAGATAGAGTCTATCATGAATTGGCAGCGACCGAAGAACGTGTTTGAGATTCGAAGCTTTCTGGGGTTGGCCGGTTACTACCGTCGTTTCGTTCTTGATTTCTCTCGTTTGGCGGCACCGATGACTCGATTGACGCGTAAGGGGACTCGTTTCGTATGGAGTGACTCGTGTGAGACGGCTTTTAAAGAACTAAAGAAGAGGTTGACTACCGCACCGGTTTTGATTGTGCCCGAACGTGGAGTTGGCTACTCCGTGTATTGTGATGCGTCTAAGGAAGGGCTAGGATGCGTTCTAATGCAAAAGGAGCGAGTGGTAGCGTATGGATCGCGGCAATTGAAAACTCATGAACGAAATTACCCGACACACGACTTGGAGCTTGCGGCCGTTGTTTTCGCTCTGAAGAGTTGGCGTCATTATTTGTACGGTGAGAGATTTGAAGTCTTTTCCGACCATAAAAGTTTGAAATACTTGTTTTCTCAAAAAGAGCTTAACCTTCGTCAACGTCGTTGGATGGAGCATTTGGAGGATTATGACTTCGAGTTGCAATACCACCCGGGGAAGGCGAACGTTGTAGCGGACGCACTAAGTAGAAAACCCACACACCTTGCGAGTCTAGCTGTTTATGAGTGGAAGATGATAAACGATTTGGGCTTTTGTGCTTCGCATTTCGAGGAGGTTCGGGAAGGGGTAACGTTATGTAATTTGATTGTGCAATCGACCTTATCGACTCGAGTGATTGAAGCTCAACAACACGATGAAGAAGCGGAAGAGTTTCGTGCTAGATTCCTTAGTGGAAATGCTCAAGAGGGGTGGATGATACACGCCGATAGAAGCTTGCGTTATCAAGGGAAGTTGTTCGTACCCATTTCGTGTCGGGCGGAAATCTTGCGAGAGTTTCATCATTCTCCATTAGCCGTTCACCCGGGAGGGACGAAAATGTATCATGATCTGCGTAGGCAATTTTGGTGGTCCGGAATGAAGAGGGACGTTGTGATCTTCGTGTCCAAGTGTCTTACGTGCCAACAAGTGAAAGCCGAACATCAACGACCCGCAGGGAAGTTACAACCATTGCCTGTGGCCGAATGGAAATGGGAGAATGTGACCATGGATTTCGTTACGGGTTTACCGAGGTCACCAAAGGGGCATGACGCTATTTGGGTGATCGTGGATCGTTTGACCAAAACCGCTCACTTTTTGCCTATGCGTGTTACCGACTCCGTGGAAGCACTCAGTCGTTTATATATTCGGGAGATCATTCGTCTTCATGGGATTCCCGTATCCATCGTATCCGATCGTGATCCGAGGTTTACTGCGCATTTTTGGCAGAGTTTGCAAACTGCCTTAGGTACCAATCTCTTGTTTAGTACCGCCTATCATCCTCAAACCGATGGACAATCCGAGAGAACGATTCAGATTCTAGAAGATATGCTTCGGGCTTGCGTGATGGATTTTCGGGGTAGTTGGGAGGATCATTTGCCGTTGGTAGAATTCGAGTATCAATCGAGTATCGAAATGGCACCGTATGAAGCCTTATATGGAAGACCTTGTCGATCGCCGGTATGTTGGACCGAATTGGGAGAAGCTATGCTAGTGGGGCCGGATGTGGTCACGGAGACGTCCAAGAGTATGAAGATTATTCGCCAACGCCTTAAAGAAGCTCAAGAGAGAACGACCGAACAAGTCAAGGTGATTCGCCAAAGGTTATTAACCGCGCAAAGTAGGCAAAAGAGTTATGCCGATCGTCGTCGCCGCCCGTTGTCGTTTGAGGAAGGGGACCACGTATTTCTTAAGGTATCGCCTCGTAGGGGATTATCACGTTTTGGGAAGAAAGGGAAGCTATCGCCGCGTTATATCGGGCCGTTTGACATTATCGAGAAAATTGGGGAGGTTGCGTATCGCTTGGCTTTGCCACCGAAGCTATCGGGTGTCCATGACGTGTTTCACGTGTCTATGTTGAGAAAGTACGAACCGGATTCGTCGCATGTGCTTGAATGGTCCGAACTTGAGTTGGAAGCCGACGCGTCTTATGGGGAAGAACCGACTCGTATCCTAGATTCGCGTGATCAAGTTTTGAGGGGTAAGACGATACCGTTAGTGCGAGTCTTGTGGAGAAGTCAAGGTAGAGAGGAATCGACGTGGGAAAGAGAGGACGAAGTTAGGGAGAAATATCCGCACTTATTTTTGGAATGAGCCAATGTGAGTATTTACACTTCGAGCTTTTCGATAATTGACTTGTTGCATGATGATGAAATTGTGAATGTTGTATGCATGCTTGATGCATTAGTGGTTAGCTTTGGCCTGGTAATTTCGAGGACGAAATTTCTTTAAGGAGGGTAGAATGTAGAAACCCGTATTTATTTTATCCAAAGTTGATATTTATTAAACGCATAGTTTTCGGAAAAGGAAAACGGAATGTTTGGCTTTATGTGATTTGGGGTTAAAGTGGTGGAATTGAATGTGAAAGGGTGTAATGTGTGATTTGTGGATATATGAGTATATATAGGGGAGATGAGAGAGCATTGAATCATTTTTCCCTTATCCACTCTCACGTCTCTCTCCCGGTCTCTCCCTCTCTCACGGTTTTCTCTCTCTCTCTTGCTCTCCCACCAAAATCACTCAAAAACCCACCAAAGTAACCTTCAATCCTTCGACCTCTACGCGTATTGTGGTCCGTATCCCACCGGTTGGAGCTCGGTGGAGTCGTATCCCGTTCGAATCAAAGTTTCCGGAGAGCTAGGGCTCGTGTCTTCTTGGGTTTCGTTCTTCGGCTTCGAGGTAGGGATTCTACCTCTCAATACATGAAATAGAAGTGTTTTCCTTGCTTGAAATCGTATCCATAGTTGTTGTTGTTGTGATTGTTGTTGAATCTCTGAAAATCTGCAGAAAAACTGCTCGTAAGCTTCCCGTATCGATACGGCCCTTAACCCGTATCGATACGGAACAAACTGGACAGATTCGTAGTCATCCCGTATCGATACGGATTTTCGCCGTATCGATACAGTGAGCTTATCACCAGATTTTACTGTTTTGTTCCGAAACCCATTGTTTTGAACCCCGATCACTTTCAACTCGTTCTAAGTATTTCTAAAACACTCCTAAGCATTGTTGAATACCCTTGTTGAGCTCTTTGTGTGTTCTTGGCACTTCCTTACTTCCGTTCGATGAAAGTTGTCTTAATCATCGTATGAACTTGAAATGGAACGAGACGTTATGAAATTTGAGACACGTGAACTTTGTTGACACAACGCGTGAACACTCAAGGCCCATCGACGGGTGGGTGCTTGGCAGGGGATATCAGGGTCCCATAAATAGCCTGGCAGGAGCTAATGCTCGTATTGATTATTCGAGGCCCAACTTTTGAGGTGGGTGCTTGGCAGGGGATATCGGGGTCCCATGAATAGCCCGGCAGGAGCTTCGGCTCATGACATGTAACGCGAGATGGTTTGGACACGCGAGATATGAAAACGATTAATGGTTGAGATGTACTCTGAGTCTCTTGGCTTGTTTGTCGGATTGTTGAACCGTTTCGATTGTCAGTTGCTTGGGCTACCCATTGTTCATGTCGTATTATCACTTTCGCATTTCTCTTGCATATATTGTCTGCGTAGCATTTCTACTGGGCTAGAGTAGCTCAAACCTTATTTCTTTTCAGGTACCAACTCTGGGCGGTAACAAGCATGATTGGAGTGCCTGGATGTTGGACACGTTTTGAAAAGCTAACATTGTAGAGTTACTTAGGCATCTTTGTAAATTCCTTTTGAAGATGTATTTGTAACTTATGTGATAACTCAATTGACTATGGGACATTTTGTAAACTCTAAACTCTTGACCGTTCACTACAACAAATAAGGCCTTTCATAGCGTGCCAAAAACGCTATAGAATTATATACATAGCGTTCCAAAGAACGCCTTATTAGGCGATGCTATTAAAAGTCCTTTCTTTCAATAGCGTTCATTGTCTGCTATTGTTAACAAATTTCACAGCAAACAAAGAACGCTATAAAATGTTAACCATAGCGTTTAGATGAACGCTATACTAGCCCCTGCTATTATATATACTAGACCTTCCATAGCGTTCAAAGCCTGCTGTAAATAAGAGACCTCCCATAGCGTTCAAAGCCTGCTGTAAATAAGTAACTACACTAATATAAAAAGGGACATTCCATAGCGTTTATGCTCGCTATAACCTGTCAAGCATTCATCGCATCCTATGCAAAGCTCTGAAAAGAACCAATTACAACCAATCGTTGAGTTTAATTAATTGCCATAAAGAAGCTCCCATATATTCATACATTAATTGTTCCATACAAAAAAGGAGCTAGCTAGCTATAGCCTTCATCTTGCTAACAACATTTGCAAGGAGGAAAGTTGCCGCTATACAAAAAAGGAGCAGGAGCATCCTGGCCAGCTATACAAAAAAGGAGCATCCCAGCTATGTCTTCATACAAAAAAGGATCATCCCAGCTATGTCTTCATACAAAAAAGGAGCATTGAGGCTCTACAAAAAAAAAAAGAGGAGATATCAATGCAAAAACTTCAATTGAGATCCAACGTCCAACACTAGCAAGATCATAATCTCCATCTGGAGCAAAAAGTGATGAAATATCGATCTTGTCTTTCAACCAATCGACCTACATACAATACAAGAAAAAGACTTAGAAGATTGCAAGAATGTTTCTTGTTGAAGGGTCATATACAAATATATAATTTGTGTCCAAAATCTGTGACAGTCTCATGGCCATAAGAGCAAAATCTATGCTACATTATAAGAAACACTGAACAAGCTAATGAGCATATATGAATTGCAACTTGTTCAATCTTAGCATATATGAGCATATACAATCTTATCTCTTATGGCTGTTTCTTGAGAGAATGTAGCATTGAACACTCGATCGTAGGAGAACGTTCGCGTTTGGACTCTGGTGTTGAACTTAAGGTAAGAATGTCATATTCCCCTATTTCCATAAATTCAAAAGGAGGCCAAGTTTTTTCCCTACAATTTGTCATCGTAGGATACCTTGATGATGGGGGCAGACTATTACCAAACAGAAGCTGAAATTGCTTCTCTAGTGGTAGAGGGTAAAATCCCAATAGGGATCGGAAAGAATACCAAATCAGGTAAGCCCATGCGACGAGATAAAATCTTACAACTATGATGGGTAATTAATACTTTGACTGCTGACAATTCCTTTTTATGTGGTGGTTGTAATACGAAGAAAATGCATAATCGATAAGAATGTGAAGATAGGGAAAGACGTCGTCATCATGAACAAAGATGTACATAGTAGTTCCCATGCCCATTTTGAGCTTTTCCTTCATCTTTATGAGAAAATGAATATTTGGTTATGAACTAGATATTCAACTTCTTTTCTCATGCATTTCATCTTTCTGTTATATTAGGGTGTTGAAGAAGCAGATAGACCAAAGGAAGGATTCTACATTCGGTCAGGGATAACTATCCTATTAGAGAAGGCGACAATTGATGATGGAACCACTATCTAGTTGGATCTTGAAGTTTTGGATGGAAGAAACAAATTGGAGGCGTGGAAGGAGCTCCTGGGAGGCGCGGTCACAGGATCCTGTCTCCAGTGGTAACCAATTGGCACTTACTTTCCAAGTATGTATAAAAGAAAGCCAAGTTTCCATGTAAAAAACGAAGAGCATACAAGAGGGTTTCCTGAGAAAGTTACGAATAAGATCAATAGAGGCTGTAGCAACTAGCTGCGTTAGTCCCTTTGTTGAGGGAGTTCCTATGTATACTTATGTTTAGTTTGCAATAATTTTGGTGAAGCAAATGAAACTTGTACTATGCAGTTCATAGCAGGAACCATAAATCCCCAATCTCTTGGTCTACTGTAATAACTAATAACTAAGTCTATGCTGCAGAAATTTTGTTAGCACTGAGTTTGAGCTTCTGAGTTATCCAAGTCTCAAAACTAAATTTTTTGGTGATCCATCCAAATTTCCAGATATTTCGGAAATCTGGAAGGACAAAAAGAGATTCAGAATTTCGTAAGTGTTATAAACTCTTGTGGGTTAGTTCATACGGGTACTTGCCGCATTGGCGGAGCAACACAATGTTAGGGAGGGGCACATGGCTGTGCCCTATTTTATTAGGATTGTTAATGTTATGAATAATTCTATTGATGAATACATATTGTCAATAGAAAATCATGGAACTTGGAAGTTCGTCCAGTTAGTTGGGTGCTTAGCTAAGTTCATGAATGGTTAGTGGTTCAACTCTTGCCCATCACTAATGTACTCGCTCTCTTACATTTTCTCAAGAAACCGACAAAAAAAACTTAAGTACTGATTTTGTAGTTCATGATGAATATGAGGTCTTTTCTTTTACAAGGTTCATGATGAAATTCTGACTCCGCCACTGGCTTGAAAATAGGCCCTGATAGTAGACGGCAAGGTTGATTGTTTAGAGATTAGTTGAGATGTACGTAAACTGACATAATGATAGTGTCGAAGGAAATAAAAGAAGACCATGGTAACACGTGTAACTTCTGCCCTCCCAATTTTTGCGTGTCCGGGCAGCATTTGGTCCGCCACATTTTGATAAGGACAGTCAACCAGTTTCTGAGTGGCCTATATATGTGAACTCGTTATAAAGTAGAAGCAAAAAGGGGACCATAGACAAAAGATCACTTGGAATAAATAAATTAGGGGCCCTTTTTTGAGCTATTCATTACTCTAATCGAACATGCAACCATATCACAATAAAGACAAAACAAAGCAAAGCCCAAATTCCTAAACACAACAAAGCCGATTGAAAAAAAGAGAGTCCACAGTCCCAAACAATGAACCCAATCCATGAGAGTCCCTAATACCAATAATACCAATGAAAGTATTGTCATGCAAAGCAAGCAGCTCCAAGCTACTGAAGTTTCCGATTTCAGGAGGAATCTCACCAGACAGGTTTTGCCAAAGCACCAAGTCAGTGAGATTCCTAAGTCTTTGAAGCTCTATAGGAAAAGAACCCTCTAACCTATTCTGTGCCAACCCAAGTACCTCTAACCTCCCACATTTGCTGATTTCTGCTGGAATCGGACCTGTTAGAAAGTTTCAACCCGCCCTTAAAATACCAAGCCTTTTCAACTTACTAAGGGACGAGGGGATCATTCCCGTGAGATTGTTACTATAAATAACAAGCTCTTCAAGCAAAGTTAAGTTCCCAATCTCCTCTGGAATTTCACCATAGACGTAATTCTCACACAGAGAAAGTTTTCTAAGGGAGGCCATTTCGAAAAGTTGTGTTGGCAATTCCCCATGAAATCTGTTAGTGCATAGGTCTAAAACCTCCAAATTATGGCAATGAGCAAGATCGCTAGGAATGTGACCAGAAATGAAGTTGGTCGACACGTTCAACTCAGTCAAGTAAGGCAGCTTACAAACGCATGAGGATAGATTACCAGACAAATTAAAGGCCTTGAGATTGATGGAAAATACCCTAACATTATCGGCACATCCTATGCCGCTCCAATTGCATGGAGTTGAATCTAATGAGTTCCAACTTTGAAGATTTTTAGAGGGATCAACAAAGGATTTTTTGAACTCCAAAAGAAAAGCCCCCTCTTCATTCAACGATTCAACAGGTCCGAACGAGTAACAAACAATTAGAAGCAAATGCAAATGCAATTGAATGTGATAGTTCCACTCCCTCTCCATTTCCAAAGGAACAAAAAGGATGCGGCATGGGGGAAAGAAACTCTTAAATATTATTCAAGATTTCCAACATCACATCATCTGAAAGAGTTCACTAGCAAGAGTTGAAGCAGCAATTAAAACAACTGCAACAAGAGCTATAATAGACATCCACACCAAGCAAACAAGAGCAGGCATTACCTTCTTCCAATTCCTCCTCGCCTAGAAGATTAAAATTTGGCTTGCATTTAGGGGGAAAAAAAAGTGGCTTAAGTGTCATGATGGTGGAGTGGTCACAATGTCATTCAGCAAGGTGGGGAAAAAGAGTTCTCTACAAGAACAAAATCCATTTTAATGATTGACCCACTAAGGCTGGATCTTTTTTGGTGTTTACAACTAAAATTAAGAGCACAAGGGTATGTCACATTTAGGAAGAACACAGGACTATATCTCCTTTAGTCGTTATCCACTAAAAGACAGCCATTTTCTTCTATTTACGCCATTATTGATTGGTGGGTCTCTAGTAAAGGATTCATTAGATCTTATTAGAGATATAAACTATGACCAAAGACAATCTCTACTGATTTTGGTTTTGGATTTTGATGATAGTTTAAAGTGCTCTGGTTCAACAATGGTGGCAGGATATCAAAGGTTTGCTGCTCTTTTGCTACAAAAGTAAGCCTAATCAGATCTCAACTAATGAAAATCAAACCACCTCCTTGTGAAGGAAAAAATCGGAAACCCCAAATTAGTATTCTCATGTTTTCTGGGCAAAACATAAGTCCCAATAATCATATCCGAATGAGAACAAAAAACCCCAATTACAGTTAATTCAAACCCTTTAAGCGTATAATCTATACAAATCCCTAACCGTTATTACCTTTCACAAGATAATGGATGAAATGAAAACCCTAGTTTTATCTTTGGGAAAGAATTACAGGAAAAAAAATCAAACCTGGTGAGGGCTTCCCTAGAGAATGATTCTTTGCTTCAACTGGTGCAGCAAATCACAAAATAGCTTTTGATTCTTCTCCGAGCAGGAAGGGGGGAGTTGAATAAACGTGAATGTTGGTAGGGAGTGGATGTAGACAATAAACCCCCTTATCAATTTCAAAACTGTCCCAGCCACCAAAATAGTAAAAGAAACAGCCGAAATTGCCAAATAGAGGTTCGAAACTGGTACCTCAAGCCCACAGGTTGGAGGTGGTTGCCGCGACCCAAACCCACGGGATGCAGAGACGACGGCGATAATCGAAAAGCCACCACGGATCTGGAAAGAGATGGGCGATCTGCGATGACGATGAACGGAAGGAGGCGGCAATTAGTGAGGAGAAGAGATCTGGATTTGAAGCCGAAACGTCACCACGGATGGGCGATCAGCGACGGCGAAAGGCGTCGTGGTGAATGGGTTTGGAAGCCTGCAGAAACTTGCGTCGGTGATCGAAAGGCAGACTCGAGAGGAAAACGGGTGGGGGAAAAGGTTCGGGGAAAGGAAGGCGGCCGGTGTTAGCCGCCGGAGGAGGCTGGGGTCGGGGGCTTGGGTTTCAGCATTTCAAATCGCTCTTCAAATCTCTCTCTCTTTCAGCCCATTCTTTAATTCCAGACAGGCATAACTCCTCTCATTTTGGAGGAAAAATGAAATTTTCAGAAGGGGTGCAGTTTAGGGCGCCAAATAAAGTAAGAACGCTATTGTATACTTCAACGAACGCTATAGTATTTTAGGGGCGAGATTTTCCTCCGCTTCTCATCACCGAACGCTGTAATTGGTTCATTTTCATAGCATTCCTAAAAAAACGCTATTAGATAATGCTATCAAAGGTCATTATTGTTGTAGTGGTTGTTGTCTAATCTGATTCGGGGCCGTCGTGCCTTAGATGTAATATTTTGAACACTTGGACTTGGAGTGTGGTATGGGAAGTTAATGATATTTTGGTGTCGTACGGTTTATTGTGAGGTATTTGTTTATGAAACTCTTTATATTTTATGTCGAAAATGGAGGACGTGACAAGGTTTTCTTCACCGTTGTATTATTGACTTAGGGTGCAAATAGGGTATAGTTCACGTGGTATCCGAGCGCGCATGCGCATCTGAGCCGTTTTCAAAAATAAAACAATCACAACAATCTAAATAAGTGGTTATAAAAAATGTTGATAAAATAATTATGACGTGGCATTTCCTGAAATTATGGTTTGGTTAGCAGACCATATAATTTCATTTTATATGTGCTCAGAACGTCTCGCGATGTGCCTTTTCAGTATGTTACTAGAACCAAATCTCACGTCATATATATGTAGCTATCCCAAAGAAAATACTCCATTCTACCATTTTTTAAATGTCCAATACGGTTTTTGCTTGTCATTTTCAATTATATATCTATATCTCTCAATGTATATTGTTAAAAATATGCAATATAAATCTTGTACGATAGATCTCAATTTATATTTTTATAAGACAATAATTTTAAAAACATAAAACATAATATATGTTGAGAGATATAAGCTATTAAAAATGACGTACAAAATTATAGTGAACATTTAAAAAGGAACGAAGAGATTAGCATACTTTTTGCTTAATTAGATCGCGAAAGTCTGAGCATTAAACAACATACGTACAGTATTACTTTCATTTCAATAAAGTTTGTACTACTAGTTACAAAGCTCATAGAAAGTAGTAGTAGTCAACCTTAGGGATCAAATCAAACCCTAGGGCATGAACCACTAGTCCATGATCTTATTCATATTCTACCCCATGTACGTTATTTCCATTAGTCATGTTTATAGGTACATGGGTATATACTATTGTGTTACAAATGCTCTTCATCATCCATATACTTAGTTTTTAAGGCATGTCCTCCTCCCGGCCACCACCCCTGTCGCCGCCACGGCCTCCTCACCATCCCCCACCACCGTAGCTGCTTTGACCGCCTCCGTAACCACCATGGCCTCCTCCATGTCCTCCGCCACCGTAACCGCCACGACCTCCTCCATATCCTCCGCCACCGTAACCGCCCTCAGTCCCCCATCCCCCGCCACCATAACTGCCACGACCTCCTCCATATCTTCCGCCACTGTAACCGCCGTCATTCCCCCATCCCCCGCCACCGTAACCACCATGACCTCCTCCATGTCCTCCGCCACCGTAACCACCATGACCTCCTCCATGTCCTCCGCCACCATAACCGCCATGACCTCCTCCATATCCTCCGCCACCATTACCGCCATGACCTCCTCCTCCATATCCTCCGCCACCATAACCACCATGATTTCCTCCATATCCTCCGCCACCGTAACCGCCGTCATTCCCCCATCTCCCGCCGCCGTAACCACCATGACCTCCTCCCTGTCCTCCGCCACCGTAACCGCCACGACCACCTGCATGTACGCCACCTCGGCCTCCTCCCCCGCCGCCACCCCATCCGCCTCGGTTTGTATCAGCTACATCCGCTGCAAATGTTGACGCAAAATAGGTTAACAAGTTGTGTATTATGCAGCGGTACAAACCACTCTGTTTCTAAGTTGGCCTTGTCTCGATCAGAAGAGGTAAAATAAAATAAAATCATTCAGTCTAAATTTTAAAAATTTGACAAAAGTCTAAAATATAAGCACCAAAAATAGCTGCCAAATGCTTAATTTTTTCAAATGGTGAAATTATCAGGTGGGAAATATAAGCTCACCTTTTGCCTCTTCTTTAGGAGTGGTCTTCTCCACCATAGGAGTGGTCTCATCCTCTGCCTTGGGTTGGACCTTCACATTTTTCTCTTCTTTCTTAGATTTCGGAGTGGCCTCCTCTGCCACTGCCGACCCAATGAGAAGAACTGCAAACGCTAGACCTACAAAAATATAACCTTTGGACTTCATTTTTTTTTTTTGCTTACTACAATGAACCAAATTCGATGTTTTGAGAAGGGATGGGAAAGCCAGAGCTCCCCCTCACCTCTATTTATAGTGGACTGGTGTAGTACTAGGAGACAATAAGGGGAGATTGATCGGTGGAAGTATTAAATTTGGTGGTGGGGGGTGTAATTTTGCCATTGCCACCAAAATTGTGTAGTTGGGTGTTGGAGGAGAATTTGGAATTTAGCCTACATGGAGAAGTCTTATCATCTTTGGTAAGGGATTAATGAGGTGTAGAAAGGCAGGTGTTGATGGTCTAAGGCTCTAAGGCTGGGAAGGCTTGAAACTGGTGGCACTTGGAAATGGAACGAGAACCAACCACCCTTATTTGGTTGCTTTAGGTGGGTGTTAACGAGAAGAGAAAGTCAAGCCCAAGGGTAGCTCAAGCGACTAACAAGGGATGAGCAGGAAATTCAGAAATTCTGAGTTCGAAACCTGGTAACCTCTTGAGGCAATGTCGTAAAAGAGAAATCTCTTCTGAATCTCCTAGTCTCGGCGTAGATGATTTGTCTTTAACAGAACCGAGAACGAGAATAGTCGAGATTCACGTAAGCTGGCACGGACAAGTACCCTGCCATCAAACAAAGAAGAAGGAAGAAAGCCAGCGTCAACAGACTTGTTTAGAACCTTTAGATTCACGTGGAGTCTACAAATAATGATAGTCTCACATACGTCGGTTGTTAATTACAAATGCATCTGTGTGTGAATTTGTGCACCAATATCTGCGTACGTGGTAGGAGTTTTGAAAAGTTGCCATTCATATAGAGGTAGCTACGCACATAAAATGTAGCTCTCATCTTTACCCAAGGACGGGGGAAATTGCAAGGGTGGGGATATATCCAAACCTTCCTAGAATCACTATACGTATAATAGTATAAAAAATACATGAAATATTATTAGTGTACTATATCCGTCACTCCAAATTTTTAAAAATAAACTAAAAAGTGATCATATAATGAAAAATAATTGCTCCCTCTTATATGAATTTTTTGTCAAGTATGAACAAAAAGTGATTACATTTTTCTTGAAGAATAGTATTCCTTAGATTTCTTGAATTTCTAATCATATGTAAGAAAAACTTAAAAGTTTAACAATCCTAGTTCCGTCCCTGTCTTCATCTCAAGTCTTGTAAAATGGAAACTCGAAAGTAATTTTTTTTAATTAAATTACAACGTTGTTATAGAAATTATATTATACTAATTTGAATTAGTTTTGAAAAATCTCATTGAATATGTGCAATGTTGATCTCATTTAAAAGCTATTCTCAATATCTTTCCAATGAAACTAACTCTATGACAAATGAATTCATAATATAAAGTATAAATATCTAAGAAGTGAAAAATTAATACCTCGAGATGGGTCTTTAATTTTTTTTTTTTTTTTTTGAAGGATGGAGTATCGAAATACAGTAATGGGAATCTCTATTCTATAAACCCTATTTAAAGTCTAGTTGTTTACAACAAACAAATAGCTGTTTTAATTAAGGAGAGTGATTAATTGGTGAAGTAGTATGGGCCAGCCAGCAGGACAATGAAGATATATACATTATTACACAAATAAGAAGTTACCAACGGCGGATCACAACAGCCTATAAATGGCCGAAGAAATAAATTGTAAGAGGGATCGACAGATAGGCAACTGCTAGATCTTTATATTTGTCTTTCACTTTTCAAAAAAAACCTTTTTTTGATTCTAGTCTCGATCAGTTAATTTTTCTTGATATTTCATTAATTTCTAGTGGATGATGTGTAACTTTGAAAGTTATTATGTACAGTACTTTATTGGGGGTGGCCGGGCCGGCCGGGGTTGATTTTCACAATCGGAAAGCAAGCCTCGGAAAGTCATACTGACTACTGAGTACGTAGGATTCCGGCGAGGGTACTTGCAAGACTCAAAGGGAAAAAACGTAAGGGCGGCAACGCTACTTGGCCGGGATTTGGCCGCAATACCCCTCCGATGCTTAACTCAGAGACTGGATGATAAAGGAGAGGAGAAGAGAAATTTGGATTTCGATCAGAAGTAAGATTGTGTGTATCTTTAGCTGAGGGTGAAACATTTTATTTTATTTTTTAAAGATTCTCCTTGCTTAAGTAAATTTGTTATCTTAGCATATGACGCTGCATTTTGTTACACCATTATACCTATTTCGGGTTGCTTCAACTTTTTCCTATTTTTCTTAAAGTTGCAAATGAAGTATTTTATTTTTATTTATTTTTATAATTCAAGTGTTCAGGTTAGTCTACGCGTACCTTGACTAATCTTGAGGTATCAATCCCATTGTTAGCTAGTGAGGGGACCGACTCGAACAGACCCAAGTTGCACGCAGGGGCGGAGGCAGTGAGAGACAAGGGGAGGCAGTTGACTCCACTGCCTCCCAAATTTTCGTAGAGATATGTATAATTTTTACCCCATTTTTACCCATTTAATTACACTTTGAAATTTATTTTTGCCTCAACCCACATAAAAGTTTTGTACTTAAGGAAAATAGGGGTCAAAATAGAATCACCACCCACAAAATCCCCAAATGTCGGTTTCAATCGCTTCTTTCTTTCTGGAGATTCTTCATCGTCTATGGGTATTTCTCTTCTTAATTGTTTATAGGTATTTCTCTTCTTGATAGTTTGGTTGTGTATTATACATAGAAAGATATTTTTGAAACCATTATAAACGATGCTATCACCCATCGTTTCCAAAGTATGAAAAGCCGTCGAGGTCAATTGTGAATCGAAGTTACATTTTGTTATTAATATATATCTACTTTTTGATTAACTTCTTTCAATTAGCAACTAGAAATTTTTTTTGACCCCACTTATCGAAAATCCTGACTACGCTATTGGTTGCACGACCTCTCAAAATTTGCCTCTACAAAAGAATTATAAAACAAGGTTTGCAAAGGGTCCATCCAATTGCATGAGTATGCAATGTTAACAAAAATAGAAAAGTTTAGAACCAACGAGAAATTTTTGGGTGCAAATAGGGTACGGCTGACGTGGTACTCGTCCGAGCCGTTCAAAAATGCAACTGATGGCTCGGATTGAAAAAAGAAAAAGAAGAAGAAAAGAATGTTTCAATCTGATGTGCAACAAAAAATTTCTCAGAACCAACAATGAAATCAAAGCAGCCCAATTTCCGCTACTACAGTACTACTAATTAACTTGATACATATATATATATATATATATATTCCATTCCAACAAACTTCAAACTTACTAGATCCAAACTTGTGTACTAGTATTACAAGTCCACTTTTATTCATACATTTCTTTCAACTAATCTACATAAAGTACTACTCCTATATTAAACACATATACGTACAGAGGTACGTACGTGTGCACATAAGTACTATACAGACTCCTGCGTTGCATGCACATGCTCCATCTTCTAATATATTTTCAAGGCTCCGCACCACGGCCTCCTCCCCATCCGCCGCCTCGGCCTCCCCAACCGCCGCCACCTCCTCCCCATCCACCGCCATGGCCTCCCCAGCCACCGCCGTGGCCTCCTCCCCAGTAGTTTTCGTCAGCTTCCTCCACTGCAAATAAAGATGCAAATAAGTGAGGAGGAGTTTTCTCTAAATTAATTACTTGTTCTTGAAGACACTTTTTTTTATTAGTTTTTTGCCAGAATTTAATTGATTTATCGTTCCACGAAGAAATTATTATTGAAGACGCTTACTTTTTTACTAGTCTTTCGTCAAAATTTATAGTGTTGATCGTTCCACGGAAAAGAATAAAAAAGGGTATAAAATTATGGACCGAAATTCATTAATAAAAATTAAAAAAAATGACGAACGAAGGGACAATAATCTATGACAAATGGAAGGACAGTAAACTAGTAGGAGTAATTTGCAAGACTTTTTTAAATCTTCGCTGAATTTTTTTACGTTTGGTTATAAATTTTTTGTCATATTTTTAAGGCTCCGTACCAGGACCACCTCCTCCCCATCCGCCTCCACCGCGACGCCAACCGCCTCCACCACGACGCCAACCACCTCCACCGCGATGCCAACCACCTCCACCTATGCCCCGGTAGTTTGTCTCGGCCGCCTCCACTGTAAAAGCAGATGGAAGTCAGTTAATTAACAGGTTGGTTTATAACTTTATATATATCAATGATGGGATCGTGAAGTTTGAGTGATAAATTTTTATGCGGTTAATTAACCATTATCAACGCCATTTCTGCCGCAGCAACGGCCACCTCCCCAACCGCCACCACCTCGGCCACCTCCCCAGTAGTTTGTATCAGCTGCCTCTATTTCCTCCACTGCAAATATAAAAGCTAATAAGTAACGGTGGTAGGTTATATTTTACATCTAACATGAAAATAGGAAAAACAAGAATTGAAAGACACCTCTCTCCCCCTCTCTCTCTCTCTCTCTCTCTCTCTCTCTCTCTCTCTCTCTCTCTCTCTCTCTCTTCTTCTTCTTCTTCTTCTTTATGAATTTTTTGAGTGGAAAACTCTGATATTTTGATTTGTCTAATGAACGAAAGTAACTCAAAAAGTAAAATTTCTTCATTAAAAGCTAAAGAACATCAACCAATTAAAGACTCAAAACAATTTAAAAAATGAGTTTTGGTCTTGTTTTGTCTTTTCTAAACATATTTTGACTTAACACAATATTTTTTTTTAAAACTATCTCATTCTTCTTATAGAAATAAATCGGATCGTAAAAGTTTTTTGAAACCAGTATGAAAAACTTAATTCAAATTTGTTTGAAACAAAAAAGTCATTCTGTTTCTAAATTTGTGCATGTGAGATCTTTAATGCTGATCACACAACTACAAAAAATAAAATTGCGTACATGGTGATTCGAACTAAAATCTTGAAAATATACTATTCTATTCCCTCGGTACCTAATTACTAGCCCTTCCGAAAAGTCGTGTAATTTTAAGATAAAAAATAAAAAAACTTCCGTGCATAAATTTTTGAATTTCTTTCCACCATGTTAAAGAACACACTAAGTAGTTTAATTTGGCGTAAAGAAATTCAAAAATAATGTACAGATTCCAAGTACTCTATTTTTTTATCTGAAAATTGCATGACTAGCCGTGGGGACGAGCAATTTAGAACGGGAGGGAGTATCAAAGCAGTATGTACGCTCACCATTTTCCGTTTGCTTAGAAGCGACCTCCTCTGCCTTGGGGTTGGAATTAACCTTTTTCTCTTCCTTAGATTTGGTCTTCTCTGCCACAGCAGAAGTAACAAGAAGAACAGCAAACACTAGACCTATCAAAATAAAAGCTTTGGACTTCATCTTTTTCCCTTTCCTCTTATGAAAGCTCACTACAAAATTTTGATCAATTTTTCAAGAGTAATGTTTTGGTCTGAGAAAGCATAGAGCTTCCCTTCACCACTATTTATAGTGAGACAAGTGTAGTACCACCAGTACTAGGAGACACAAGGGGAGATTGGATCGGTGGAAGATAGAGATGGTACCGGTTAAAGTTGGTGTGTCTTTTGGCACCAAATGTGTAGTTGGGTGTTGAGGGAAACTTTGGCTCCTAGCTTAAATTAAACTTCGAGATCTAACCATTTTTGGCTTAGGGTTGAGTTTGACCAAAGGATGGTGTGGATTGAGGTTGGCAAGGTTTGAACGGGTGGCACTAGGCAAAGCAAGTGCGAGTTTCGGAAAGATCTAAATAGGGTTCGGATGCTCTCCGGTCCAAGTATGGGATAGTCAAAATCTGGATCATATAGCTAGTGATACAATTAATCAACGGTTTGAATTTGCTTCGGATTCTTACTGATAAAAGTACTTCTGAACTTCTAATTGTAGCAATGGACGGTTTAGATATAGACTGTCCCATCGAGCCAAAATTAAGGGTGGGAGAGGATCCAATTCCATCCATTTAAATATATCGATCCATCTGCCTACTGCAAAACAAAATATTGAACACAACGGTGATATGATGGTGTCATCGCTCGATGAAATGTCGCGACGGAGTCGCCATCTTTTTGTCTCCTAGTAGCCCAACCACAAAGGGACGAGGATGAAAAAATTTGCTAAGCGGTACAAGCGTACAAAGAAAACAAGAGTGCTAGCGCTTTTCGAGCATCATTTTGTGGGGATTTTCAGGAAGCTAGGTTTCGTCGAGTTGTATGGGCTAACTTAGTTTTTTTTTTTTTACTTATATTGACGGTCTTTACACTTTTTTATGTGTTAGCTTGTTCTAATTTTGATGCCTGCATGTTGACATTATTGGAATAAATTCTTGTGAAACAAACAATGCTAGGGGGACCGACCAAAACCATACCGATTTGGTACCGACCATGCGTGAGCCCCATTTTGTGAAAATAATGAATAGTTCGGATTTTTTGTGTGGAACCCCAAAATGGGGCCCACATGTGATCCGTACCCTATCGGTACCATTTGCTTGGTTCCTATATACGGCCTCAAAACTAAAATAACAAGTCTAATGGGCTGTTATGACGGAGAGAGTGGCAAAATAATGAGAGTCCCGCGCACATACACTTTAATTGAGGGGAGATTTAGTGATAGGTCCAGTATAGATATTTCATAAGCCCACAAATCCACCTAATAGTTTTGTAAAGCCACAAGTTTACACAACCTACCCCCTAGGGTACCCTATGAAAGTGCCTAAAATTCTAAACCCTATGAAAGTGCCTAAATCATTAAAACCCTACTATAGGAAAGTGTACCCTAAAACCCTATAAAAGCGCCTTAACCCTAGGGTAATCTACCCTACCCTAGGGTACCCTTTCCTATAATGAAAAAGTGCACTATAAAATCTTATAAAAATGTCTAAACTCTAGGGTATCCTCCTACTCTAGGATACCCTAAAATGGACTTGAGACCTTACAAAATTAATAGGTGGACTTATGGGCTTATGAAGTTTACATAATGGACCTAAAACTAATTTTCTAGTAGTATTAATAGAGTGAGTCATTGATAACTCAATGAGCTGTAATTAATATTTCCATGCATTAAATAATCTTAAAACTTGAAAAATATTTGTAGTAGCAATATTACAATTATTTCCACCGCTTAAGCTACATATATAATCAGGATATTATGTTGGACCATCATTATAAGGAACTTAATTGGTGGAGATAATTCAAGAAAAAAATAAAAAATTCTACATTGGGAGTTTATAAACGGGCAAACGAATGGCGTTTTCCCGATTACAAACAAAAAAATTGGCGGTAACATATTCTGAAAATCAAACCATTTGATTTATGCCAGTGTTTAAGCTGGGAAATAGCAGGAGTCATCCGATGCAAAGGTAAGAAATGGAATAAATGGCTGAGAACTAAAATCATAAACTTTGGAGTGAGTGTTAGTTTTTTTTTTTCAAATGCCTTGGGTGCAATTCCTTTAAAAATGTGGATTAATTGAGGACTAGTATAAGAAGTACTATGACAAGCTGGGGACATTCCTTAAAAAATGAGGACCGGTATAAGAAGTAGAGAGCTGGTACTGTACATGAAACTAGGTCCGACGTACCCCCCAAAAAAAAAAAACTAGGTACATAAAATTGTCTAGGAAAGAAAAATGAATGGTCCAGTGCTATTTATTTTCTTTCTTGGATCATTCATTTCCTTTCTTGGATAGTTTCATGGACTCAGTTTCATGTATTCTAACATTTTTGATAAAAAGTATGACAAGCAGGTGATGACATGGCTACCGTTGGCCCAAGGGTACCTCCGTCACTTCAATCATGGAATTCGAATGTACCTCTGCCAAGCGAGATTTTTTCTTCGTCACGTGATATCACTGTTATATGGATTTACTCCGTCTACAAAAATTACATGAGCATTGCTAATTCTGAATTATTTTTCCTGTTAATATAACTTTTAAGATGGGGGCTTTCTAAATTTGTGTAGACTAAAACTTCACGTCCAAATAGATTAGAGCATCACCAATCGTTGATATGCTATTTGTCTAGCTGTTGTTAAAATGAATAGTATCAAAAAACAAAAATTGCCAAGACATAGCTTTTTTATTTTTATTTTTATTTTTATTTTTATTTTTTGTCAAAGAGAGAAGATTTTATTATCTAGGAGGCAGAAGCCTACACATTAGAAAGATGGGAATTCCATGGAGGCAAAATGGATGTACACAAGCCGGACAATCCATTAGAAATGGTTTTTTGAGCATAGTTGTGTGCAGCCCGATTACATTCACGTTTAACGAAATCACAATAATTAAATCGACTCTTTAGAACAAGACAATCATGTATGACCAATGCTATGTTAGACGGTAGGTCGTTTGCATCCATGCATTTTCTCACAATCGCCTCAGCATCCGACTCGATCAACACCCTTGAAAGCTGTAGATAAAATCCCAGCTTCAACCCTGATAACCAACCCAGATCATGGCTCAGCTCAAGATCATAGCTCAGCTCAAGCCTCAGCTAGTCAAGCTAGTCAACTGCAAAGTCAAGAATGCTAACAACTCAGTCGGTTACAGGCTCCCCACTACCCTTAGTTGGTTGTAATTTGCTGAGCTGGAATGTAATTAGTTAGATTGAGATTCAGTTAGTTACTCACTTGTATTAGGCTTAGTATAAGTACTTGTAATCCTTTTCCTTGAATTGTAATCGATACTATTCCGAGAGAAATACAATTCGTTCTTATCTTGAAAAGCTATTATGGTATCAGAGCCCTAGAAGGCGACAGCCCGAGATCCGTTCTCGTTCTTGGATTGAAGAGAGTCCAGATCCGTTCTCGTTCTTGGATCGACGAGCGTCCTAGACGGCGAAAGCCAGAGATTCCTCTTCGTGTGTTGGTTGAAGTTCTGAGTTTTTTCTTCTCCAATCAGTTTCAGAATCATCGATTAACAATGGTATCACAGACAGCTGAGTCAATTCCATCTTCTCTCTCTTTTCTTATCGCAAATTTCCAGTCATTCATTACGATTAAACTAGACTCCTCAAATTACTTTGCTTGGAAGTCACAAATCGAGAATGCGTTAAAGGCGAATAATTTGTTTCCCTATCTTGATGGTTCGATTGCAATTCCTGCATCTGAAATTCAAGATGCCTCCGGAAATAACATTTCTAATCCAGAATTTGTCAAGTGGCAAACTGTTGATCGTATGCTATTGTCGTGTATTATGGCCACTCTCACACCTTCAATTCTACCACATGTGGTTGGATCTAACTACACATTCCAAGTTTGGGCAAAACTTGAAGCCAAATATAGTATTCTTTCTCAGACACACATGCTTGATTTGAAAAAACGTCTCTATAGTCTTAAAAAGACCACATCTATGGAAAAATATTTGGATTTTGTGAAAGAACTGGTGCAGAAACTGGAAGCTTCTGGTTCTCATATGGATGATGGCGAAATAGTGTTTCATACTGTGAATGGATTACCAGAGGATTATCGGTCACTCAAACAAACTATTCGGACTCAATGTGCTACAACACCTTTATCATTCAGTGCAGTTTCTGCTATGCTTCTCTCAGAAGATATGTATCTAGATCATACTCAAGATCTTTCTTCTTCCACTATTCTCCTTGCACAACATTCTGATACTTCTGTGGCATCTAGTTCTGGTATTCCATCTGCTTCTACTAGTCATTCCATTACTCCATCATTTTCACAACCATCTACACAGCATAATGGCTTTCAGTATCCTGTTCAGTTTGGGGCACAGGCACCACAGTTTGGCTCTTCTTCATCTCATATGCATAGCTTTCCTTATGGTGTTGGACAGAATAACTATGGTGGTTATCGAAATAATAGAAATCCAAATAGGTTTAAAGGGGTTTCTTTCTCTAGGAATACTTTTCCCATGGATTTTCCCTTTCCCCCTGGCAGTTGCCAAATTTGTGGCAAGTTTAATCATCAGGCCCTCACTTGTTATCACAGACAGAATTTGGGATATCGTCCACCTGTCTTTAGTCAATATGGGCCACAACATGGACAGGGTAATTCATCTTTCAGACCTCAGGTTCAGGCTCTTATGATTGGGGGTAATGCAGTCAATCCTTATGGTCCTGGATCAAGCTATCCACAGCAGAGTTACAATGGTTATCCACAGCTGAATTCCAATGGCCCTAGCTATGCTCCAAGTTTCCAGAATTACAATGGTTATCCACAACAGAATTTTACTGGCTCTGGTTATGCTCCAAGTTTCTATCAAGGCAATACTTCAGGTTTCTATCAAGGCAATACTTCAGGATTCCATGGTCCTCCTAGTTCTTCCTCAGAATTCCATGGTCCTCCTAGTTCTTCCTCAGGATTCCATGGTGGACCTACACCTCCCGGTCCATGGTACTTTGATTCAGGAGCAACTTCACACGTAACAAATGATGCTACTCATATCTCAGCACCAACCAGTATTCTAACTCCCTCAACTGTGGCAGTAGGCAATGGTCAAACAGTTCCTGTCGCTAGCTCAGGTAAAGGTTTGCTTCCCACACCATCACACTCTTTTCGTCTAAATCAGATTCTTCATGTCCCTCAAATCTCCCACAACTTATTATCTGTTCATAATTTTGCACAAGACAATCACTGCAGAATTATTTTTGATTCCTCTGGATATCTTATTCAGGACAAGCTTACCCAACAAGTGATACATCAGGGCCCCTGCCACCAGGGTCTCTATCCCCTTCTTCCTTCTTCTAATCCCTCACAATCTGCTACAGCTCTTCTCAGTACCACTCCTACTGCAGTACTTTGGCACAGACGTCTAGGTCATCCACATGGTGCTCTTCTACATCACTTGTCCAATAAATACCATCTTTCTGTACCTCAGTTTTCTAGTCTAGATTGCTATGCTTGTCATAAGGCCAAGAGCCATAAACTTTCTTTTCCCATTTCCACTACACACACCACTGCACCCTTTGATCTCTTACATGTTGATGTTTGGGGTCCTTCCCCTGTACCTTCATTTTCTGGATATAAGTACTACTTGCTCATAGTGGATGATTGTACTAGATATTGCTGGCTATTTCCTTTACATGCTAAATCTGAAGTCTCTTCTCATGTCAAAGCTTTTAGTCTATTTGTCACTAATCATTTTCAGACTTCTGTCAAGACCTTAAGATCTGACAGAGGGGGTGAGTTTCTTAACAAAGTCATGGCATTTTTCTTTGCTCAATTTGGTATTTTTCATGAAACTACATGTCCCTATACACCTCAACAAAATGGTCTTGTAGAAAGGAAACATGGTCATATAGTTGAAACCGGTATTGCTCTTCTTCAACAGGCCAACCTACCTATTCAGTTTTGGCTTGAAGCAATTACAACTGCAGTCTTTCTTATCAATCGACTTCCCCACTCTTCTCTTAAGTTTGATGTTCCTTTTCATAGACTTTACAAAACTTCACCAGATTACATGACACTCAAGCCTTTTGGATGTTGTTGTTTCCCTTGGCTGAGACCTTATACCTCTAATAAACTTGAACCTAGGTCCACTCCTTGCATTTTCTTGGGCTATTGTTCAGGTACCAAAGGCTATAGGTGTTTAGATCCTACTACTAACAAGGTCTATATTTCACGACATGTCAGATTCATTGAGCATGATTTTCCTTACCTAACTCTAGTGTCTTCAGCCTCACCTGTTTCTCCCACCAGTAGTTCATCTATTCCTCATTTTTCTATTCCTTCTTTTGTCATTCCTTCTCCTATTTCAATTCCATCTCATGTTTCTCCTTCTCTATCTACTTCGCAGGTTTCTCCTATAGCTCCTACCTCTTTACAGTCTTCACCTATCTCTACACCCTCACATCCTGCTCCTCCTATAATTCCCACTCATACAATGGTTACTAGAGCAAAAAATGGTATTTCAGTTCCCAAAATTCCTTTTTCTCTTCTCCTTCAGTCTTCATCTCCTTCTTCTGAACCTCTCTCTTTCAAAGAAGCAATGTCCTTTCCTGAATGGCGACAGGCCATGTCAGAAGAATATACTGCACTTATGTCCCAAGGAACTTGGTCTCTTGTATCTCCTCCACCAGGTGCTCCAATCATTGGTTGCAAATGGATTTTCAAAATCAAAAGGCATTCTGATGGCTCAGTTGCTCGGTATAAAGCTCGCTTAGTGGCTCAAGGCTTTCAACAAACAGAAGGTCTTGACTATACAGAAACCTTCAGTCCAGTTGTGAAACAACCCACAGTACGAGTAGTATTAGCTTTAGCTTTACATCATGACTGGCCTATTCGACAGCTTGATGTGTCAAATGCTTTTCTCCATGGAACAATCCAAGAACAAGTTTATCTTAGACAGCCACAAGGGTATGTCAATTCTCAATATCCTCATCACGTTTGCCAACTCCACAAGGCTCTTTATGGTCTTAAACAAGCTCCCCGCGCTTGGTATGATATGTTGTCTCAGTGCTTAATTTCCCTTAGTTTCCTTAATAGTCTGGCAGACTCATCTTTGTTAGTGCTTCACCAAGGTTCAGACTTGGTATATGTTCTTGTTTATGTGGATGACATTCTTGTCACTGGGAATAATGGAGTATTGATTACCAGTATTGTTCAGAAGTTGAGCACCTCCTTTGCTCTTAAAGACTTGGGTCCTTTACACTATTTTCTGGGTATTGAGGCCATATCTACTCCCACTGGAATTATACTTTCTCAGTCTAAATATGCTCTTAATATTCTTCATAAAGCTGGGATGATAGATTGTCGACCTTGTAGTACTCCGTCCTCTCTCAAACCACCTGTGTTGGATGGCGATGCTCCTATTACAACTCCAGAGTTATACAGATCTCTTGTGGGATCATTACAGTACCTTACTCTTACTCATCCAGAAATTGCATTTGCTGTCAACTCTGTATGTCAACATATGCATTGTCCTTTGGAAAAACATCTTACTGCTGTTAAACGCATACTTCGATACATCAAGGGCACATTACATTATGGTCTTTCTTTTACAAAAAGCTCTCTCACTCTGTCTGCTTTCACTGATGCTGATTGGGCTGGAGATGCCCTTGATAGAAGATCTACTGGCGGTTATAGTGTTTATCTTGGCCACAATCTCATTTCATGGTCTGCCAAGAAACAGGCCACAGTTGCTAGATCTTCCACCGAGGCTGAATATAAAGCCTTGGCCAATGTAGCAGCTGAGGTTGTGTGGTTACAACAATTATTCAAAGACTTATGTGTTCCTTGTTTTGACCATCCTCCCATTATCTGGTGTGACAATGTTTCTGCCCTTGCTTTGGCAACAAACCCTGTCTTCCATGCTCGTACCAAGCATGTTGAAGTTGATTTTCATTTTGTTCGCGAAAAGATTAGTCTCAAGCAATTACAAGTTCGACATGTGCCTTCTAGTTTTCAAGTTGCTGATATCTTTACAAAGCCCCTCACCAGTGCTCGTTTCTTTCTTCTTCGCGACAAACTGATGTTGACACCTGTGTCCCCATCTGTTTGCGGGGGGCTGATAACCAACCCAGATCATGGCTCAGCTCAAGATCATAGCTCAGCTCAAGCCTCAGCTAGTCAAGCTAGTCAACTGCAAAGTCAAGAATGCTAACAACTCAGTTGGTTACAGGCTCCCCACTACCCTTAGTTGGTTGTAATTTGCTGAGCTGGAATGTAGTAATTAGTTAGATTGAGATTCAGTTAGTTACTCACTTGTATTAGGCTTAGTATAAGTACTTGTAATCCTTTTCCTTGAATTGTAATCGATACTATTCCGAGAGAAATACAATTCGTTCTTATCTTGAAAAGCTATTAAACCCATCATGAATAGCAATAGCTTTTGCTATTAGAGACGAGTTGATTCCGGGATGAAGCGTTACCATAATGCTGGGAGCATACTTTCCCATCAGCACCACGAGTTACAGATCCTGTTCCAGCGTTGCTTTCACGTACCCCTAGAAAGCAGCGTCCACGTTTATCTTCACCATATCTCCTCTCTTCCTCCGGTCGATCGCTGGTAACCATCCCTTGGGGTTACCGGTTCTGCGCCAAACGGCTAGATCGGCGGGGGTGGTCTGAGGTGCATGTCGCGTTGATCTCGCCGCTGGAAATCACTTTGGGGGCTTTTGGTTCTATGCTTAACGGCTGAGGCGTGTCGTCGCGGTGGTTGTCACTTGCGGATCTGTGGGTGGGCCTTTTGGAGTTGGTTGCGGGTGTTGGCGGTGGTGGATGGCTGTCGGAGGTGGTTGGATTGTTTTTTGTTTCTGTTTGCAGGTACCGGAGGTTGGTTGTTTAAGGGTGATGGCGGCTGTTTTGTTGGTGGAAGGACGTCGGGTGGTTGAGGGGGGCGGCTGTGGAGCTTCGTAGCTGGGTGGTGTGAGGTGCTGGTGGTGCTTGGTGCTGGTGGAGCATAGAACAGGTGGTGGTGTCATTCACGGCGGCGGTAGTGGTGGCTGTTGGTTGGGATTTGAGGCGTTGGCTGCTGGCTTGGTGTGTTTTTTGGAATTGATGACATATGGCGGATTCACGGCTCTCTGAGTGACAGTGGCGGCGTGTCATGTTTTCGGCCGGCAGCATGTTTCATTTGGGCTGGATCTGGTGAGCCGTTTGGCCTCAGATCATGTGTGTCGAGGTCCCTCACCGGTCAGGCTTTGAGGGTGGTTTGCAGCCGGTGAGGGGTGGGTATCTAGGGCCCTGGGCTACCTAGGGATTTGGTCTCGGGAGACAGAGGATGAATCTATGCCATGTTTAGTAGTTTAAACGTTGCTTAGTTTTTAATTTGATGTTTTCCCTGCTCCTTTTTGTCATTGTAATACTCGTATTTCAGTGATAATAAAAAAAATTTGCTGGTAAAAAAAAGAAGAGAGTCGGAAACATAATTTAATCAGCTGTATTCTGCAACTTATAACTTCATTTGATATATTCCATTGCAACAAACTTCAAACAAACAAGAGCCCTAGAGATCTAGTAGTCAACCTTAGCCTTAGGGAACTAACCCTTAGGCATATATGAGTAGGAAACACTCACATCCATTTTATTCATACACCTAATTAATCTACTTCTTACGCCACTGCATAACCACTAGTCACCACATATATAGCTAGCTACATGCATGGGTACAGACTTGTATGTTTTTTTTTTTGATAGGCAACAGGATTTTATTAAAACTCGACAAAGGGTACATCGAGGGGAGGCCAATTACGGACCACAGAGAATGGGGTACCATAATTGGCCTCCAAAAGAAAGAAAGGAAAGATTACATTCAACAGAATTGAATGAGCCTAGGAGTAAAGAGGCCCACTTCAGCTCACAAAGCCTTATGGGAGCTTCCCATGCTGTACTCTTTTTTCGTTAGTTTTAGGGCTTGGCCTCATTTTGCACGAAGTTGAGAGCTTCCGCAGCACTGGCGCCGCAATATCGACAACCTCCTCCGTATCCACCACCGTAACCGCAACACCCGAATCTGCAACCTCCTCCTCCTCCCCCTCCCCATCCACCGTCGCCATAACCTCCGCCATTGGCTCCTACCCAACCGCCTCCTCCTCGGCCTCCTCCCCAACCACCACCGCCGTATCCACCGCGGCCTCCCCAACCACCACCACCATAGTTTGTATCAGCTAGCTCCACTGTAAAAGATATACAGGATTTTGTCAGGTTGGGAAAAGTCTGACTAGAAAATGTACCCGTATTTTGTTTCTAAACTCCCCTAAAGAAAATTTCAAGCAAAATTAAATTATAGCTGGGAAAATTGAAGAAAAACTGACCATTCTCGGTCTGGGCTTTAGCTTGGGCTTGGGTGAATTTTGAGGCCTCATTGGCATTCCTAACCCTGCAGCACCTTCTGCATCTACCGTGGAGAAAACCACCACAGCACCCGAATCGGCAACGCCTTCCTGGTCCACCCCACTGGTTACTCTCTTCTGATTCATCCTCTGAACACAAAAAGTTGGAAAAAAGAAATGCATTAATTAGTTCATATGCTGCATTTAGCAGAAAAAATGGAGCCAATCCACTCGAGTTACCAATAAAATTCTTTCTTTGCCGATAAAAAAGAAAATTAACCAAATTGTTTTTTTTCATTCTTTACATAATATATAAACATAGTCGTCCACCGTTCATCTTCCATTCATGTAGTACGTTCATAATATATTATACCGTAAAGTTCTTTATAAAGCGTGAATACACAAATTTGTATGGCCATAGTCGGAACATTGACCTCACAAAATATTAAATGAGAGACTCGCGTGCATAAGACGGTTCCAAACGTAATTATACAGATATGCGCACATAGAATCTGTGTACGTATTGCTCGAATATAATTAATCATATGCAAGCTCACCTTTCTTCACTTCTTTAGAATTGGTCTCCTCTGCCACTGCCGAAGTAACAAGAAGGAGAACTGCAAACAACAGACCTAGAAAAACAAAAGCTTCGGACTTCATTTCTTTAATTTCCTTGTGAAAAACTCACTACCACTGTTAGTTTCAAGAGAAGGGAGATGGGAAAGAAAGAGCATGCCCTTCACCACTATTTATAGTGACGAGTGGGATACCGGGAGACAATAAGGAGATCCAGCTAGAGATGGTAATGTGTCTTAAGTCATCCTTGATAATGTAGTTGGGTGTTGAGGAAAATATTTGACTCCTAGCATAGGATTTCAAAAATCTTATCTTTGATGAGGGTACTCTAGGCAGGTTTTGGGGACTGAGCTGGGTTAGGAAGGCTTGAACTGGTGACTGGTGGCAAGGAAATATAGGAAGAGTGAGTCTAGAGAGTTGTACACATGTAGACATATACATGCGTGGCATTAGATGAGAACAAATTAAGCTCACTTCAGTCTCTTGCCACCTTCTTAATTATTACTCCAGTATTCAACCTTTTCTGCTAGAATGTCAAGGGCTCATGTCCTTTTCTTAGTCCCCCCAGAAAGGAAATTCAGCTTTAGTATATCTGTGAAAGTGGTTGTGGTGGATGAGGGTAGAAGGGACAGATATTTCTTGAACACCAGAATTCTGGAATGTGAATTCAACCACAAACATGATCTAAACGGCTATTACAAGGGCTAGCTTAATTAAGCTTTTGGATTGGACATAGAGTTTTTACATGGTATTAGAGCGGGACCCATTTCACTCCACGTACATTTAAAAAATTCATAATCCACACCCCACCCGACCATGGTAGACCCAAACAAAAATGGTGCATGATATAATAGACCTAACAGAGGTTATATGCATGTGATAGATTTCAAAACGGGTTGCACACATGAGAGGATGCATATTAAGGAAATACAATCTTACATTGCTTGAGTATAAAATGGGTACCGATCAGTACTTATGAAACAATGTCAAGATCTTTCTACGTAATAATTTAAGCTTTTGAGTTGGGTATAAAGTTTCCACAAGCTTAACCTGCCCACAAGGGCATGTAGTCCATCCCAGCGTTTAGAAGGGCATGTAGTCTATCCCAGCATTCAAGTACAAATGGGCACACCTATAGCTTAGCCCAGGATTAGGGACTTGGTATACTGTGGCTAGCTGGAAACCATTGTTTCATGTCTTCTCTATCCGAACCACAAATGGGGCAGGCATGACTTCAATTTTCTTTCTTGGAACATTATTCAGAATTTTTTTAATTTTATTTTTGTATCCGACATTAGTAAAAAGTTTGCCATCCATATTTATCCATTTAAAATTCTTTAGTCTGCTAGGGACTTCCAATTTCCAAATCCATAAATTGCCACGGAGAGGAATCAGACACAGCATGCTTGATAGGCGCGCGAAATTCATGAATTTAAGCGCCTAAGTAGGGGAAATTAGCGCGTTAGACGTGCTATTAATTCTCATTTTCCATTTAATGCGTGCACGTGGTTGGATTTTGTGTTTGTGCTTAATTTGCAGGAAATTGAGATGTTTTGGAGCTTGAGAGCAAGGAAGGCCGTGGAGACTAAGTGTTGAAGTAAAATTTGCAAGGAAGTCATCGGAATCTTCGTGAGCGCTACAGAATAATGAGTATAGCGCTCAGAAGTGGCATAGCATGGCGCGCGATCGAAGTGATCAGAGACTTGGCGAGCGCTACACCCTTTTTGGTGTAGCGCTACAAAGCACGTAGAGGAGGATGGCCATAGCAATCGGTCAACGGAGTCAACGCCTTAAAGGAGTTCGGTAGGGCTATGGTAAAAAGGGTGTAGCGCTACCGAGGGGTTATCAGGCATATGAAACGGTGGCGTTTTGGGTCGTTGCGGGTCAAATTCCGATTTGTTTTAGGATTTTTATTGAGATTAAATGGGATTACTATAAAAACCCCGTTTTAACTCGGAATTAGGGTTACACATTTTATAACTTACGTTTTTGTTTAACTTTTGGCTGCTGTTTTTGAGTTTTTAATTGCAGATTCAAGTTTTAATCTCAGTTCTTCAGGTTTTCCAGCTTTAAATTCTTGTTCTTTGGGAATTGAATCCGTTACTTTTCCGTAAGTCTGTGGAATCGTGTTTTTATCTTTATTTCGATTGTTTGAAGCATGTTTAGATCTAGGGTTAAAATTATTGCTGCGTTTAATAAAGTCATGAGTGAGTAATTTTGTAGAGTGCGGCCGCGGGGCGAAGGCGTCTCATGGCTAGTTTAATTAATGTTTCTACCTCGGGTTCGAATTAATTTAATCTTTAAGCAATTTTAGAAGACGAAAACTCTTCTAACAAACAAAACCCAGGCATTGCAGGAATTCGAATGCGCACGGAAATTGGTGACAGGTGGTGCGCATTTGTTAGGGATCCTTTTTCTTATTCTAAAATCAACAAAGTGAATAATTGTGGCCCGAGTAAACATTGGTTAGGCTAGTTGCGGACGCTGAGTTCCCACGACTGTACTCTCCTTTTTAAATCCTTATTTAATTAATTCAGTTTGGTAATTTAGTTAGTAATCAACCTCATTGAACAAGGGGTGGCTAACTAAGAGCCAGGTTAAACTAGAATTCAACACTTTCGAGTCAAACACCGTCCGTCCGTCTCTGTGGTTCAACTCCGGTACTTCCGGATATTGTGCTACACCGGTCGAGAGTCCTACGCTTGGGACGCGTCTTTATTTTAATTCACCCGGTCGGTCAAGCAATGCTCAATAAATTTACAAGCAGAAGTAAAAGAGAATTTGCCATTGCCATTATAAATCCAAGAGGGGCAATATTCAGGCACATTCCCAAATATGGGCCATTTGGGTTTTTAGCATTTCCAACACCGATCCACAAGAGAACTAATGTTGGGCTCCAAGCATTAGGCTTGGGCTGGGCTGGGCCGGGGTTTGGAAGAAATTACTGGGATGTTTGGAATTCGGAGTGTTTGGGAGGGAATGAACAAATAAATTATGGAAGAATGCATTTTTGAAAATGAGAGATAGAGGTATACATAAAAGCTTGTGCATTCTCGATTTGGATTGTCCTATTGCATTTGCATGTAATAGAAAAGACTACTTTACCAAATGCATATATTCTCCATAACTTATGATCATCGACAACATGATCGATCAAAAAACACATCACAATCTACCATTTAGACTGTACCACAAATTAACAATATTCGATTGGAAAATACGAAGTATATATGTCTGTACATATAATTATATCCAAAATACTTTGACGTGTTCACAATCTATAATCCACTATTCATATTGCCAAATTCTTAATCGATAAAAAAGTATCGGCTCCCAATCACATACGTATACGCATACTTAAAAGGTGATTTTAGATTTTGAATTGTTGATTTCAGATTTTGCATAAGTTGCACGTTATTCAGGATGTACCACGAAACATTCAAACAGCTCCTTGTGCTTTAAAACATATCACAAATAGTACGTGATTTAACACAAATTGGAACCAAACACACATAAATACAAACCCTGCCCTCACAGATTGCGCGCCCTCATATATTGAAGGGTGTGATCGGATATCCTCCATTATTCATACATATTTTAACATGGTGCACAAGACCTCATAGTATAACGTTAATTCCCTTCTCAATAACCTCCACCGCCAGGTCCTCCTCGGCCTCCTTTGTGTCCTCCGCCTCCTTGTCCGCCTCGGCCTCCTTGGTTTCCTCCGCCGCCTTGTCCACCGCCGCCTCGGCCTCCTTGGTTTCCTCCGCCACCTTGTCCTCCGCCTCCATATCCTCCGCCTCCTTGGTTTCCTCCGCCTCCACCACCTTGTCCGCTGCCTCCGCCTTGGCTTCCATCGATATCATATCCTCCGCCACCTGGTCCGCCTCGGCCTCCTTTGTTTCCTCCGCCACCTTGTCCGCCTCGGCCTCCCTGGTATCCTCCGCCACCTTGCCCGCCTCGGCCTCCTTGGTTTCCTCCGCCACCTTGTCCTCCGCCGCCTTGTCCACCGCCACCTCCTTGTCCGCCTCGGCCTCCTTGGTTTCCTCCGCCACCTTGTCCTCCGCCTCCTTGGTTTCCTCCGCCACCTTGTCCTCCGCCTCCATATCCTCCGCCTCCTTGGTTTCCTCCGCCACCTTGTCCTCCGCCTCCTTGTCCGCCTCCGCCTCCTTGGTTTCCTCCACCACCTTGTCCTCCGCCACCTTGTCCGCCTCCGCCTCCTTGTCCTCCTCGCCCTCCTCCGCCTTCGTAGCCACCACCATACTTGGCGTCATCTACACTATTAGTCTGTTCCGCTGCACAAATGATGTACATTATATATATGCTTGCATGCTGTTATGTACTTTGACCGTCAATGACAAATACTAAGAGAAACAAAAAAAATTGGCGATACGAAAAAAAGTGTCACCCCATGACTTCAATTCTCTTCTTCATTAGTATATTAATTATATGTATAATTAAGTTAAAACTTTGCTTTTCTTTCCCTACTGGCCGGTGGTTGCTCGCCAGTTATTTAGAGATGATATATAGAAACAAGTTTGAAAATGATTAGAAACAAGTATTTTGGGACATCAAAAAAAAAAAAAAAAAAACTCAGATAATGAAACAAAGGCAAATCGATCCCCGCCTCAATCAACTTATAAAATCAACCCAACTAGTTTAGATAAACTCACTAGTCGACGTAGAAGTCTCGGCCAAATCCCTGGCTGTCACCTCCGAGGTAATGAGAAGAACAATGGCCAGAAAAAGGCCAACGAAAACAAGTGCTTTGAAACCCATTGCTCTCTTTAGTTGACTGAACGGAATCGGATGGAATGAAATTGACGTTCAATTTCGATGTCCATTTATAGGCTCAGAGAGGTTCCACAGGCTGTGAATGCGCACATTAAATGGAGTGGTTGGCTATCTGTGGAGTGGTTGGTCACTTAGTTATATTGGTGAAAATAGTTTTAATTGCTCTTTTTGGGCGTAAAATGTTTTCCGGTAAAATGTTTTTACCTATTTTCCATTAATTGGATGAAAATGACTTACCCTTAAATCTTCCGTAAGTTATTTTCCGAAATGAACCCACTCTCTTCTACTGCAATTCTCACTGCTCAGTTCCATCGATTATCAGTCATGACTCACGTTCAATTTCAATATTCTCAGATCTCTCCACCGTTTAAGCCCCTCCTCTCTCTCTACACTTTTTTTTATCGATTTCTGAAAATATTTTTCAAGTGCCAACTAAACACCGAAAAATAAAAGTTTGAAGTTTGTTTTCTGAAAAAATATTTAACATGAAAAACATTTAACATTGTAAAACATTTTACATCGAAACAAACGGAGCTTAAATTCGTCGACTTAAACAATTTGTTTATCCCATCCACCCTTCATCCCATTGTCAGAACAAAAATATCGGACATTCGATCCAGTGGATTTTAGTGTACATGCATGTTCTTGGATCCGGGACTTAAGAGATGCATTTCCAGGACCTTGTTTGAGGAGTAATTGTTAAATGTTTCCAGAAGATCATGTGACGTTGCCTACGTGGTACTCTCAACCATCTATGTACCAACAAATTACCTGCATTGTGTGATGACAATATTTTATTTGCGAAGAGTATCATGTGACAACCGAGAGTACTCAATAGTTGGCCGTCTTCAAGAGGTATGGGAACAAAATAATTTAAATTGGATGGAGTATGGAGGGGAGCTTTACTCATGTAGTTTCAAATACCTGTCAGTTGTTAATAAACGGGGACGTGTCCATAGATTCGCAATGGCAAGAGGATTTTCACTTGTGGCCTTGGGGGGAAGAAATTATATTTTGGTCGGGACATTTAAATATATAGATTTGAGCCCAACTATGGATACATACAATACGGCCGGTGTACACCAAATGTACACCATATTGTTTGGGATTGATCATTTCGGAGTCCCAATGTAATTATAGGAGCCGTTCGATTGGTTTAAGATATTATTTAGAGGGTGCTCTGCAAAATATATACCAGATCGGTTGGATAATGGTAAGGGTTTTGGCGAATTAATTTAGGCTATGTTTGGAACTTAAGGAAAAGAAAGGAAAACTAAAAAATTTTCCCTCCTATTGTTTGGTGGGAAGAGAAAGAGAGAAGAAAATAACAATTTTAAGTTTTGTGAATAGTAAATTTTCCTTCCAAATCTCAGCCGTCAAAAACCGAAATAGACGGGCCGAATGCACTGCTCGGGCACCACGTGATTCCCCGCTCGGCACCCAAAAATTTCTCCACATTAGAGAGTGTTTGAAATATGGGGCACGACGTGGTTGGCTGTAGGGTAGTTGTCGGTCATTTAACTATAATCATCTTATTTTATTTTATTTTATTTTGCTCGGCAAAAAGAAACTTTTATTAATCTCGAAAGGGTACATCAAGGAAAAAACAAAACATTAGCGCAAAGAAAATATCCAACCGAAGTTGGATAATACAACAATTTACACCTTCACTTTTCGAATCCCATTCAAATAACCTTAATTTGAAATCCTCCACAGTATAGATCTTGATGTCGAACTTAGCCTTCATCCACGTAGTTACTCTTGTTTTAACTAAATCCGCCACTTCCGAAGCCTGTTGTGTTGCCCATTGAAAATAAACCCGTTCCTCATCAGCTAGATGGACCAAAGTGTAGCAAAGAAACATGCTTCCCAGATATATTTCTCCAAGTTTCGAAACCTGTTCCCGAACCACCATAGAGCTAACTCTGCTATAGAAGACGGGCATACCCATTGAATGTTCCACCAAGCCAGAATTTCAGACCACACCATCCACTAAAATCGACAATGTAGGAGCAAATGTTGAGGTGTTTCCATATGCAAATCACACAGAGGGCACTTTGCCAAATGAAGTTCAGAAATTAAATTCCTTTCGAAAAGTACCGACCTTGTAGCAACTCTATTTTGGATGGCCATCCAGGAGAAAATTTCCACTTTGGGGGGACTCAGATTCTTCCACAACGAACCAAGTAGAGCATTCCGTGACTGAGTCTGTGTCACACCCTCGATTTTCAACATAAAATATAATGATTTCCGATAAATGATACCTCGCAATAATACAGATAATACCCCAAATCATGGCTCATTCCCATATTTACAAATTAAGTTCAAAGTTTCTTGTCAAGCTTGACGATCCAAATAACATAATAGAAATGAAGTTTTAGGGTTTACAGTTCCCCATGATCAAACGATAGACATAATAGAAATCAATATTACACTGCCAAAGGGTTTTACAAAACATGCCAAAGTAATTTCCATATCAGCTTTCAAAGGGATGATGTCAAAATATGCGAGCAAAGCACTCCATGTCGTTATCTCCGAGTGTACCTGAAAGAAGGATAGGGTTGAGCAAAACACGTGCCCAGTAGAGAATTCTATACTCAAACTATATGAAAATGTAATGAATCACGCACCATGAATGAATGAGTAAAGACAGATACACCCAAAGTACGAACGATTACCAACGAGCTGCACGCTTTGATCAAGAATTCTAGACTTCCCCGGGAGGTCACTAACCTTTTACTCCTCAAACTAGATGTCTCAATAATCTCACGTCTATCCACCATAGTCTATAACCAGTTCTAATCATCTTATTATTCTTCGTGCAATACTACAATAATTCTTGTGTCCACATTCGTCATCACTAAATCCCTTATTTACAAACCTTTCCTTTCTTTTAATCAAGTGTATCCCATCAATGATCACTAGGGTCACCTCGGGTCTAGTTCCCTCGAGCGTAGGGTCACCCCGAGTATATTCCCTCAATAATAAAATCACTTGGGCCACCTCGGGTCTAGTTCCCTCAACGTAGGGTCACCCCGAGTCTATTCCCTAAATAATAAAATCACTTGGGTCACCTCGGGTCTAGTTCCCACGAGCGCAGGGTCACCCCGAGTCTATTCCCTCAATCAGTAATAATCATTGGTTAGCGGAAACGCACATTGCTTAACCGACCATCCGTCATTTCACAATCAACTTCATCATCAACTTGTCGGTCGTACCACTAAACTTTAATCCACCGTTTCCTAATTCCACAAATGTACATGTTCATACCTTTTCATTAATTTACAACTCCGCATTTTACTTAACGTACCTAGCCCGTAAATAAAATCTTACAATACTCTATTCATTTGTTGTCCTCGTTCATTCCAATTCTCATTTCACAAACCTCAAAACATCCAATCAAATCCAAAGACCATTTAATCAATCGCATGGTCTCACAAGACCCACAATCTACCGTATCGCATACAAGCAAAGACACACGTGCTCACCGTATCTCTAAGTATATCCCCGCACCGACACAGCGTGCTACTCACAAGCAATTTCTAAAGTACCCGACCTACTAGCTCCTATACTTGAATCCCATAGCAAGTGTACCAAGGTGAATCGATAGGTTCAACGAATCGTGAAGATACAAGTTACCACCTTACCCTTAAAGTTATTGGACCACTCTCATCAAGCATCTATACCCACCATGATGTTCATACAACCTACGGTACTCATAAACACTCTACAATACGTTTTCCGTCTACAATAATATATACTAAGATCACGCTTAACCAAAGCCTAGGGAATAAGAACGATCAACGGACCATCAAGGGACGAGCAACCAAGCTTAAGGAAGGTTTAAAGATGCTTTAGAGGTGTTAGAAGTGATTGGAAACCAAAACGGTGAAGTACGAAATAAAACAGCAAAAGCTGGAGATAAGCAACAGGTATCGATACCTAAGGCCCTGAGGTCAAAAATGACTCCAGACGCAAGGGTATCGATACCAATGACAAATGGTATCGATAACAAAGGATTTTCTGGGCTCGTAACACAAAGGTATCGATAACAGTTCAGTTCGAGGGATTTTCTGCAGATTTTTGAAACTATTCTTAACAACCAAACCAATGATTTCAAACACGATCAAAGCACAAATTCAACTCATAGGCATATAGAAAGAGCAAGATATCCCTACCTCGAAGTTGGAGAGCAAACACGAAAGGAGATCGGGCCACGCAAGCCTTTGACTCCGAAATCTTGAAATCGACTGAAATACACCTCCTCCGAGCAAGACCCACGAAATTCAAGCTCGGTAACGCGTAGAGAACGTAAAACGAAGGTGGGTTCGTGTGGGTTTCGAGTGGTTTTGATTGGGAGCAAGAGGGAGTGAGAGATAGAGAAAGAGTGGAGCCGAGAGAGAGATCGGGAGGGAGGAGAGAGAGAGCTTTGGGATTTTTAATCCCCTACACACACTTTCTCATATATATACTCACACACACACAACTCACACTTGCACCCCCTCCACTAACAATCCTTTCACATTAGTCCCAAATCAAATAAACTTAATAAATTCCATCTTTTCTTTCAATTATAATATCTAATAAACTTTTTAATAACTTTTGAAATTACGGGTCCTTACAGTCTGGGTTTCCCACTGCCTTTAAACCAATTTTACCGAGAAGACTTTATCGGCTGTCCAAATCCACTGTAACAGATCATCATGCTTTGAGGGATCTAGCGTCACTCCATCCAATCTTCGTTTCAAAACCTTGAGTTGTTGTGATTCCCGAACCCTGAGTATGCCTCTAAACATCAAATTCCAACCACCACTGGCCCCTACTCCACAACACAGTTGCACATGCAAGACCTCCTCCTGTTGAATTGAACGCCGATACAACCTAGGGTATTCATCTTTAAGCGCTGTAGGACCCAACCACGAATGCTCCCAAAATAGAGTATCTCGACCGGAGTTCACCTGCACCTTGAACCCCTCTCGAATAGAGAATCCAAGTGCCGAATCTGCATTGCCAATTGCACAAATATCCCTCCATACATTAGAATCATCTTATTTTACACCCCAAAAAATGCAAAATTGTAGTATATGGAAAATACTAATTGCAGCCCAACAGCACAAAAAAAAAAAAAAAAACTTCTATGTAGTATTAAAGTGTCTTGAAAACTGTTAAAAATGAATACTGCTTCTAGAACGTTCACCCTTATACCAAAAATCTCATTACATAAATACTGCTTCTAGAACTTATTAGGCCCGTTCTTATTTTTTAAGTACTTATTTTTCGCTTTACGATTCAGGACATTCTCTCAAATTGCATTACGTTTAATTTAGAAATAAGTACTTATTTAACAAATGAGTACATATTTTCTTTAGCGGAACGAGACATTAATTTGCTACACATAAGAACAAAATCAAAGTATTCATCACTTTTAAATGATTTCATGCTTTTTTGTCGAGATTGAATCCTGCCAAGTCTTATTTTGTGCAAGTGTCTCATTATGGTCTCCTTAGAAATTATTTAAAAAAGAAAAAAAAACCTCTCTCCACGTATACCCCTTAGGGGTAGTTTTCCTATTTTGTCTAAAAGTACTTTTTTTTCATCACAAGTCTTTTTTTTCCTTTACAAAATACTAATTTATTAAACTCGATGTAACTTTATCGAGTTTAATAAATTTTCTTTGCCGATAAAAATAAAATAAAATGTTTAGCAGTTTTGGCACTCTACCCTTAACTTTCATTAAGAATTGAATTGAGATACTTGACCTCGCATGCCCTAAGTTACATAATGCGCGAACGCGTTAATGAGCGCAAGCGTAAAAACGTTTTCTACAAATATTCTAAAGTACTTCATTTCACGAGAGCAATGATTGATACCGCAAAATATTTATTCATTAAATATGATCTCCATCTTTATAGAATATGTAATATATGATCTCCTCCTTTAATTTCAAGAGTGCGACATATGGATGAGAACCTATCCACGTGGATCGGATATATGTAATGCATGTATGGCAATATCAGTTGGTGGAGAAGGTTCAAACGGGGGGGGGTTCATTTTGGGTACCATCATTTCCTTTGTCTTCAAAATTATTTTGGGTACATATATATTAGGGCTGCTCAAAAAATCCGGTGAACCGTGAAACCGGATCGGATCGAATCGATCCGCACCTTTTGGATTTTGTCCGTGGATTAATGGTCCGGACACGGATTGAAAAATTAAAAAACCGTGACTCACGGTTCGGTCCATGGATTTTCATTACGAAACCGTGGATTAACCGAACCGGACCGTGAGAATTTATTATAAATAAATAAATAAATAAATATTAATATATATGTCTATACATAAACAATTTTCACCTATAAATAAATTTGTATACCAATTTTAGTATTTTACTTAATATTGGGATATATTTTAAGTCTGCAAAAACTTTAGGGGGGTAAATCGTAGTTTGTCAATAAGACATTAACCCTATTTCACTGAGCACTGAGTTTAAATAGAAGCTTTGGGCGTCATTCCATATGTAGCTACGTATATTCTAGAGAGAGCAACAGAAAGAGTAAAGACGCTGCATTTCGGTATTTCCTAGATCAGTAGATCTGATTCTTCAAAGTTCAAAATAGTAAAGACGCCGCACACCTCTCTCTCTCTCTCGCTCGCACACCGCTTACTTATGTACCAAAATCCGTGGACAAAACCGTAACCGAACCGTGAGTCATGGATTGGATTGGAACCGAACCGTGGGACTTTTGGTCCGGACACGGATTTCATTTTCAAAAAACCGTGACTAGCGGTTCGGTCCTCGGATTTTTAAAAAACCGAACCGAACCGGACCGCGAGCACCCCTAATATATATCTAAAGGAAACATTAGCTTGTTTAAGAGCAGCTCTAACTTAGGATTGTCCCAGTGGTTCGGGCGGATATTCAGGCTTTGAGAGTATTTCTTAAAGTTTGGGGTTCGATTACCCTGAAGTAAGTGGGGGGCCGTGATTTGTGTGGTCGCGCTAGCTCTCTGGAGATTTGGGTTGCGCAGTCGGGTGGCCTGAGTACTGTTCCTCCGTTATCAAAAAGAAAAAAAAAGCTCTAACTTTTTTTTTTCAATGGCAAGAAAAGAGTATTTTGTTAATCCATTATAACTTACAAAGAGATTAAAGGGACAAGAAGAAGAGCACATATATGCAGAAGCATTATAACGAGAGTAAGGCATCCGAACTGACTATGTTGACAGTACCCTAATCGCTTGATTATCATACGCTGCTCTTGCCCGAGAGAAAACCATGGTTGGCCAGAAATCAACCAACCGCGACCAGAACAAAAGCAAAACCGTACAGAAGTAAAGCAAAAACACTGGTAAGCGGTTGATTAATGCCATGGTAAACCATGGTTGGTAAACCGTACAGAAGTAAAGCAAAAAGTAGCGGAGTAGTTGGTTTTTGCATTCCCCATTCTCTCTTTTTAGAGAACACCTCCCTCCAATCCTAAAACACCGGCCACACTTTCTCTTCTTATTTCCCTTTCTTTCCCTTGGGTTTATACCCAATTTTGGGCGGCGGGAGGGGAGGAATCAATCTCTGCCTTTAGATTTGGTTTCCCCTTCCCTACTCAAATCGCTTGCCATTCGTCACCGCTCCGCTTGCCGCCGGTGGCTTCTTGAGTCGTCAGCTTCAGAACTTTGATCGGTAGGGGGTTAGACAAGAGAAGGGCTGCTCAATGACGGAGTAAAGTGTATGCTTTGTTTTATTTTGTTTTTGTCCGAATTCAGTCCAGTTTTTGTTCGGACTTAGTCCGATTTCTGTCCGAATTTAATCCGATGGGTTGTTGATTTCCATCGGCTTTTTATGCTGTCTTTGATATGGAGCTCCGCCATCCTGAGACGTCTAGTGTCTGGGTGCTATAGCTCTACTTATGCCGATCCATGTTGATAACGGTGTGGAATGAGCGATGGCTCTTGTTTAGGCGTTAGACATCAGTCCAGTTTTTGTTCGGATTTAGTCCGATTTCTGTCCGGATTTAATCCGGTGGGTTGTTGATTTCCATCGAATTTTTATGCTGTCTTTGATATGGAGCTCCGCCATCCTGAGACGTCTGGTGTCTGGGTACTATAGCTCCACTTATGCCGATCCATGTTGATAACGGTATGGAATGAGCGATGGCTTTTGCTTAGGCGTTAGACATCAGTTTCGTCTCTTTGCTTTTCCTTTATATCTTTAGCTTTAGAGTTTAGATGTGTCTCTGTATCTCTGTATTCAGGTGAGAATCTGTTACTGCCACATAGCTTGATCTGTATTCCGGTGATAATATGTAAATGCCGTATGACTTTTATAAATGGGTATGCTTCTTCCGTTGACATAAAAAAAAAAAAAAAAAATTTAATACCTGGCCGGGAGAAATTATTAGGTGGGACATGTCCATAAGGTCCATCCATGTCGACTACTTGCGATGGCAGGAGCGGTCCCGGTACGAAGTCTATCACTTAACTATTTTGGACTTTGCTAGCTCAACTGTTCATGTACTGAATTACTAAATTGTAAGCTTGCCGACACAATGGTCCCGGTGGATTATTAACCATGTGCTTTTGGACGTGTGTGATTTTGGAATTAATTCATGAACCAAAAATCTCGACACCGTGTTGCATAAGTACATCTGCTGCTCAAATCCCTGTCAATTGCCAACGGGGCTGTTGTGCCCATATCACAGCAGCGTGCAACTGTGCCGTTTAAGCCATCTAAAAGTGTTTCGGGCGGTGCGGATGATCCTATTATTTATTACCGCTAATAGTATTATATTACCGGTCATAAAATAACTCTTACTTGAACCATTGATTGCTGAGATGAACGGCTTGGATGGCATAGCTGCACGTTGTGAGATGGGCACAGCAGCCCCCGTGTCCATTGTTAACTTGCTATTGATACACTGCCTTGCAGTAGACAAAAAAGACAGATGTTGGATATTTAATTTTTTTTGTCTTCAATGAACTTTTTTTTGCTTTTGATTATAATTTTTTTATTTTTTAGACTCTTCTTGTCGAGACGGATAATTCATCCAAAAAATGTAAAGCAAATTTAATAAAAATTAAAAAAATAACAAATAAAACACACAAACCTAAAAAGAAAAAAGTTCAAGTTTGAAGAACCTAGCCTAAATACTTGACAAGGTACACATATGCTCAAATCCCTGTTAGTCGTAATAGTGTTTCTCCACAAAAGTGCAAAAACCAAATCGGCTTGGAATCGCAGGTGTGTCAGGACAAGATTGCTGTCCAAATTTGTATCAAGGCTCGGAAGCCTCAATCTGACTTCTAACTGGACAAAAGTGCACGGCCTAAGGGTGAAGACCGTGAGGTGGTTCGTGGGTTGCCTTAACAAAAAGGACTTAAAATTTCCTAACCGTTGTTAGAAAATGGAAAGAAAAGTATAGCAAGGCCTAAAACAGAAATAAAGGGACTTTATTAACGGTTTAACAAAGTCTGATTACAAGGAAATAAAACATCAACTAGGCATGGCTAGTGTGATGAAAGATAAAGACATTTGCTGAAAATGTAAAGATAATTGAAAGATAAGCCGTGGGCTTGTTGGTGCTGGGACCTTTGCCAAGGCCTTCAACTCTGGTATTTATAGACAGAAGTTCCAGGCCTTGAGCTGTTTGAACTGCTTCCACAGGCCTTCATGCATGGCTGCCAATAGACAAAAAAGACAGATGTTGGATATTTAATTTTTTTTTGTCTTCAATGAACTTTTTTTTGCTTTTGATTATAATTTTTTTACTTTTTAGACTCTTCTCGTCGAGACGGATGATTCATCCAAAAATGTAAAGCAAATTTAATAAAAATTGAAAAAATAACAAATAAAACATACAAAACTAAAAAGAAAAAAGTTCAAGTTTGAAGAACCTAGCCTAAATACTCGACAAGGTACACATATGCTCAAATCCCTGTCAGTCGTAATGGTGTTTCTCCACAAAAGTGCAAAAACCAAATCAGCTTGGAATCGCGGGCGTGCCAGGACAGGATTGCTGTCCAAATTTGTATCAAGGCCTGGAAGCCTCAATATGACTTCTAACTGGACAAAAGTGCACGGCCTAAGGGTGAAGACCGTGAGGTGGTTCGTGGGTTGCCTTAACGAAAAGGACTTAAAATTTTCTAACCGTTGTTAGAAAATGGAAAGAAAAGTATAGCAATACCTAAAACAGAAATAAAGGGACTTTATTAACGGTTTAACAAAGTCTGATTACAAGGAAATAAAATATCAACTAGACATGGCTAGTGTGATGAAAGATAAAGACATTTGCCGAAAATGTAAAGATAATTGAAAGAGAAGCCGTGGGCTTGTTGGTGCTGGGACCTTTGCCAAGGCCTTCAACTTTGGTATTTATAGGCAGAAGTTCCAGGCCTTAAGCTGTTTGAACTGCTTCTACAGGCCTTCATGCATGGCTGCCAAGTGTACGTCCTCCTGGTAAAGGCTTAGGCTTGAGCTGCTTCTGAATGCTCCAATAGGAAGCTGCCATCTGTCAAAGCCTTGTTCTCCACTCCAAGAAAATGGTTGCAGGTATGAAAAACTTCCTTTTTGCCTAAAAACCAGTTAAAGCAAAAGGAATGTGCAGCAACACAGCATCCCTAGGCTGATCAAAAAAAAAAAAAACACAGCATCCCTAGGCCCTTTGAGTTGCTTGTGAGCAGCTTGTGTGCATGGATACTTGTAAAAAAGGGATATTTGGACCCACCAAGGCCAAAAACGCAGGCCTAGTTGAGCTGCTTGTGAGCAGCTTGTGTGATGTTAGAGAGAACCTTCTAGGCCTTTGAGCTGCTTGTAGCTGCTTGGGATGTCTCCATGCATGGCTGCCATGTGTCCCAAGCCTTACTTCATACTGAAGGATAGTAGAGACTCAGGGCTTGAGCTGCTTGTAAGCAGCTTACCTTACCTTACCTAGACTTGCTAAGCAAGAACATTCTAGGCCTTTGAGGTACTTGTGAGCAGCTTGCTTTACAAGCATGACTAAGCAGCTTATGGCCTTCTTGACTTAGTCAGTTTTAGGCCTGAATAAATCCAAAAATATGGTCCCAGACCTGAAAAACGAATCTTGGCCTTATTGGGCTAAATAGGCCTGAAAAACTAGTTCGAGTTTTGATTAGTTGGGCCAAGGCCTGAAAATGGGCCCAGATCTAAAAATCAATTTGGGCCTTGACTAATTAGGTCATGCTCCAAATATTAATGTGGTCTAATCAATTTTCAAACTCTCTCCTGCCCTTCCAAACTCAATTTGGCTTAATTGTGGCCACTTTAAATTCTTCTAAATGCCCAATTCTGCAAGTGACCGATTTATAAGGCTTCTCAAGGCCTAAAACTACCTCCAAGGCCATTCTTCTATCCTATTTTTAATTTTGGCCAAAAATGGGTGTAAACAAATGGGAAGACGATTTATCTCATACGGGATCGAAGAAATTATTTTGTGGTAGTTGGGACTTTTTAAATGTGAATAAATACAATTTGGGAAGCTACCACTTCATTATTGAGAACTCATAAACCCTACATCAAATTTTGAACTTGATTTGAAAGGAAATTGGAGCAAATTAATGACATGACAAGAAAGTTGACAAAAAGTCATAAGTTACAAAGGGGTAAAATGGTAAAATTGACATAGTCAATGTAATTTTGATCTTTCCTTAAATTATGTGAAAGTCAAAATAGGCGCAACAAATTGGGATGGAGGGAGTAATTTTTTCTTGGTGACTGATTTTCAAACTCCTATACATGTCTTTTTAAAATAAGCGTATGGGCAAATCAAATTAGGCGCTTGCAAGTGATGAGAAATCCATGTTTAAACGACGTTTTCACCAGATCAAAATTCAAACATTTGAACTTGCAACCTCCGATTCCCCAACTATCCCTCTTTCTGCTGAGCCACTTAACATTAAGATGATAATATTGCAAAATCTAATATGTCAACATTATATCAACTATCCCTCTTTCGGCAACGAGAATGCTTTGGCAACGAATTTTTTTTTTGTCGCTAACTGTTCTTATTGGCGACGAAGTGGATAAGTTGACGAATGGGTGCGACGATTTTTTTCGTCGGCAATGCTTATGGCAACGAAAATGAGCTAATTGGAAATTCGTCGCCATAGACCAACTGGGGGACCAATTTTTTCCTTTATAGTTAATTGTAAGTTCATACAAATTTCAGCGGTAATGTTATATTTTTTATTTAAATTTCAAATGAAATAAAAATTAGGAAATAAGCTTTGGATAATTATTTTAATTAGGCCCTGCCAACTCGAAATGATCAAACTAATGCTAAATTGCCCACATATGGTGGCGCAAGAGAAGATACGTCCCCTTCTACACTGGGTTGAATGACGCTCTACTCCCAAGATTCAATGATTCTTCGAGAAGTTTTGTGTGCAGTTAAAGTTTACTTACGAGCCCATAATTGCTTCTATGATCAAAATATAGGAGTAGCTTTTAAAGTAAAAATGTACTACTGGACAAGCAGAGTGAATATATAAAGGTTTGTTTTGTTGCTATAGAAGTGTGCGGGTATTTTTCTTCTCTGTATTTCTCGAAGGAGAAGACTTGATACAATAAATCATAAAGAAGGAATGGTGGACTATTTGTTGGAAAGCGACTAGAATTTCTTATTGGAGTCGGTTTAGGCAATTATGTGACTAGAATTCTATTCTAAATCTGTTTAGGTTTATTTAGTGCTTTCCTATAATAGGGACCTTGGGGGTTCCTGGGTTCCTAGGGTTTGTCCCTTGTGTTTGTTAAGGAGAGACTCCTTTGGGTATTATTGTGGAGTTTTTCATTCCTTTTGTTGTTGGGGCTTGATATTAGAGTTTTGAGTTGTCTCTTTGGATTCCACCAAGGGTTTGTGCTCCCTTTCGGGTTCCACCAGAGAATTGTCTCTGAATATCGTTTGGTGCTTCTTTGGGAGTTATGGATATAGCCGGCTCTTTGTAATCTCTCGTTCATAGTAAATCTTCTCTCGCGCTTCGCCCGTGAAGTATGTTCTTGCTTTGTGGCGGAACCATGTATATGTTTGTGTTCTTATTTATCGCTTCTTGGTTTGTTATATTCTCACTTTCGTGTTTGCATGGCACAGCAAATTGGTACATGCAATTAATGGCAGATTGGGTAAGGTAATTGCCCAAACTTATCTGTCCCTCGGTCCATCTTGACTTAGCTAAATCTCCATGATAAATCCTAATGAGCAGAGGGGTTCAGTAGTACACTTTGCTGGAGTAATTTTTTTTTTTGACATACCTGCGAAACATTGAAACTGCTCGATCCTTGTGCTTTAAAACTTAAAACATTACCATCGCTTATAGTATGTCCGCGAGTTTAACACAAAGTGAAAGCCAAAAACAGATAAATACAAACCATACCCTAACAGATCGATGAACCACTACATTGACTATCAATCTGAAAGGCATGATCGGATATCCTCCATTATTGATACATATTTTAACACGGTGCACGGATATCATAAACAGCACCTAACGTACAATCTTAGTTGCCACCTCAAACACCGCCACCGCCATGTCCGCCTCGGTCTCCCTTGTGTCCACCACCTCCTCCTCCTCCTCCGCGGTTGTAACCACCGCGTCCGTCTTCATAACCGCCGCCACCACGTCCGCCTCGGCCTCCCTTGTGTCCGCCACCTCCTCCTCCGTGGTTGTAACCACCGTGTCCGTCTTCATAACCGCCACCACCAAACCTCTTATTTAATTGCTTTAGTTTCTTTTAGTTCTCAAAATAATCAAACCAATCAACTCTCTTTTTTGTTCCAAATTAATCTAACGATACTCGGTCTTGACCACTATTCTACGGAGTAGTAGTTAATTCTTAGTTTTATAAATTTATTTTTGACACGGTACGACGCGGTCAAGGGCCGACTTAACAGACATATATTTTTTATCAGAACGTATTATATCATAAGGTTAGCTTTGCAGTTAATTACATTTGTATATTGAAATGATTTTTTAGGTTATTTCAACTGTCACATGCTTATTTTTTATTTATGAAAGAAATTGAGAAATGAGAATATAAAATAACCGAATTTTTTTATCAAATCGAAGCAAAATTATTAAGATTATAAGTAACTATACATGAATAATTATCAATAATATTCAAAATCATATATATATATATATTAAAGGATAAAAACCTATTAAAATCATTAACTTTAAATATTCAAACTTCTGGAGCAATCACCAATATGCTAGAAGGAAGTCATCCAATTGCACTAATTTACAGATTATACTATAAGTGTATGAAAACTAATTTAAATATTCATGCCTTAGTCAAAAGTCCAAAAAACAAAACTGTCTTAATTCAAAGTAGTTCAGAAGCTAATATACAAGTTCCCAAAACAATTTCTTGGAATGATATCCAATTACCCACAAGTTGGATTACAGAAAATGAAAGTTTCCCACAAGTAATACAAAATGACACAGTCAACCTTGATTATATTCAACAATATTTAGATGGCACTGTTAGGATCAGCTTTGACCAACAGAGACCCAATCCCCTTAGAATTAGAGAATTAAGTAGAACAAACAGTACTACAAGTATACCTAGACATAGTACATCCAGTATTCCTAGACAAGATTCAGAATTATTAAACCCAAGAGTCACTCTTAGAGGAATAGATTCCAGTTCCCAAATTAGTAAACCATGTTATTCAACACAATCAAAATTAGAAGATGATGAAACTTCTCAAGGGTCTCCAACACAGTCTGATTTTGAGTCAGCCATTCCACAATCAACAACACATCACCCTTCTCTTAATGTCCTGCATAAACCTTTCTCTGTTGATTTTAAAAAATTATATAAAGATTACAAGTCACCCAAAAATGAAAAAAAAGACAAGAATTTCGTAATAAATATGATAAGAAACAACAAACAGATATTCGTAGTCAATGGAAAGAGTTCATGAATGATACTAGAAGTCAAATTAAATTTTTTGATTATTTAAAAAATTATTTTGAAAAGAATATTAGCTCTACAACAAAAGTCACCATACTAAAAACCAAAAAATCAAAGCAACCTAATGTTTCTTTGTCCGTTCTTTCTCAGAATATAGAGTCAGTTCAAACTTTAAAAAAAAAGAGTACCATTGCTAGTACTAGTACTAGTACACCTAGTGTTTCATTACACGTTCTTGCTAAAAGTAAGATTCCAATTCAAACTTTGCAAGAAGAAGTTAAAAAAGTAAAAAGAGAAATTATTATTTTTTTTAAAACCCCACCAAAAGAATCTGATTCAGTAAATTGTGCAGAAACAACCACCCAACAAATCAATACTCATAAGTGGTACATTCAACCAAAATTAATAATTCAAGATTATACAGTAGAAATTCCTACACTAATAGATTCAGGAGCAGATCTGAACTGTATTAAAGAAGAATTAATACCAGTCAAATATTATCATAAGACTACTGAACAATTGAGTTCTGCTAATGGTAGCCTGCTTGACGGTTTCCTAGTCCTAAAATAATGGGTTGCCCCAAGCGTAGGGCGGAGACCGATATAGCACAATATCCGGTAAGACCGGAGTCGAATCCACTAAGGACGGTGAAGTGTGTGCTGTGGGAACTCGGGTTGTAGAATTTGAAACGGCTCTTAGGTAGCCACCCCTTGTTGATTTGGTTGAGAGATTAACTAAACAACGAAATTGATTAACTATTCAGATAATTAAAAGGAGGTACGGTCGAAGGGTTCATAGCACTCGCGACCAGCCCGGATTAGCCTGCTCCATTCAATGTTCTTAAAAACGTTTAACTTTAGTTTAGAAAAGATACCCCGTGTTGGGCCCGGAGTGCCCCCATGGATTTGGTTACACAATGCCACTCCCTGCGACCGCTCTAAAAACAGACTTGCGGGTGCGATGTCGAATGCCATAAAAGACTTAATTGAAACCCTTCCTACCACCAATTGGTTTTAGGAGAGATGGTGGAAAAGCGGTCCGACAAGTGGTATCAAAGCCGGGAAGTCATGGGTTCGAGTCGCGGGAGCGTCATCGCAGGGAGTGGCATTGTGTAACCAAATCCATGGGGGCACTCCGGGCCCAACAATCACTATGAGTCTAGTGTTGAGGGTACTAATGATGATGAGGATGACTTAGATTCTATTACTGATGCTTATAATGAACTTCTCAAAGAATGCGTTAAATTGAAAAAGAAAAAGAAAGAATTGATTCAAGTCATTAAAAAGGTTGAAACAGAAAGAAATGATCTTTGTGTTGATATTGGCTCTAAGATTCACGAAATAGAAGAGTTAAAGGCACACCAAACAAAGTTCAATGAAAATTTTTCAAAAATCGAAAAAGAACGTTTGGAGGCCTTGAAGGCGCTTGGGATATCTAATGAGAGAGTTAAACTCTTAGAACATGACTTGAAAGAGGCTAGTGAGGCCATTAAACGTAATGATTGTGGTGCTTCTCGTATATCAGAATTAACTCGTACGTTTAAGGATAGAAGTGGTCTTGGTTTTATTGATCCACCATCTCTTACTTCCCATGTAAATGAAAAACTCAATAAGAAGATAAAATTTGTAAAACCAGCTGCTCCTGAAATTGTTGCTCCGTCTGCACCTGTGAAGCGTATTATTTCATGTCATTATTGTGGTGTTTCAGGTCACATTCGCCCATATTGTTATAAACTCCACAAGGCTAATAAAAGGGAATATGGAATGACCAAACTGCCTAATGCTCATTCCGGTCCTAAACACGGTGTTTCTAAATATGATAAACCTCATGTGTTATTAAAATCTAAGGCTGGGAAACGCAACGAAGATTTTGAAAAACAATTGAGTAATTTGGCTAATCAAACTTCTCACATCTTAGACCAAATACAAAAATTGTCAAATAGTGCCAAGGAAGTGAATGAGCATAAGGGTGGTTTTGTTAAGCATTCTCTGGATCACATGTCTCGGATGCATATTAAACCCAAACAAATGTGGAAGAAAGTGGATGTTGTTTGTCATGTTGCACACACTGCACTTAAAGCTAACGACTCTCGTGTGTGGTATTTAGACAGTGGTTGCTCCAGGCATATGACAGGTGATAAGTCTTGGTTTGACAAGTTGGAGAAATACAATGGAGGTGATGTCACATTCGGAGATGGTAATACCGGTAAGATCGTTGGGCAAGGTACTGTTTCTTCTCCTGGTCTCCCTCATTTAGAAAATGTCTTCTATGTTGAGGGGTTAAAAGCTAACTTGTTAAGCATTGGTCAATTCTGTGATAGCATGCATCAAGTTCAATTTTCTAAATCCGAATGCTCTATTGTTGATGAATCTGGTACATGCATTGTTAAAGGTGTTAGATCCTCTGATAATTGTTATTGTGTTCAAACTACTAGTCCTGTTGTGTGCAATCGTATAATGCTTGATGATGTTGAACTATGGCACCAACGGTTAGGACATGTTAATTTTTCAGAGTTGCATCGTATCACTAGAAACGAAGTTGTGAGAGGTGTGCCCAAACTTGCCAATGGGCAAGGGTTAGTTTGTGGAGGTTGTATGAAAGGGAAGCAAATTAAAAGTTCCCATAAAAGGACTAACATCATTGCTACCACTAAATGTCTAGAACTTCTTCACATGGACCTTATGGGTCCCTCTCGCACTGAAAGTCTTGGGGGTAAAAGATATATTTTAGTTATTGTAGATGACTTCTCTCGCTTTTCTTGGGTGGGTTATCTTAGAGAAAAATCTGATGCTTTTGCATGCTTTAAATCTATTTGCCAACGTACTCAAAATGAAAAAGGATATCCTATCATACGTGTTAGAAGTGATCATGGTGGAGAGTTTGAGAACTCTGAAATTGAAAAATACTGTGATGATAAAGGCATTAAGCATGAGTTCTCTGCTCCTCGCACTCCTCAACAGAATGGTGTTGTTGAGAGGAAAAATAGAACTCTCCAAGAAATGGCTAGAGTCATGCTCCATGCTAAACATGTCCCTAGAAATTTGTGGGCCGAGGCCATTAACACAGCTTGCTACACCATAAATCGGGTCTATGTGAGACCCGGTACTACTTGCACTCCCTATGAGATTTGGAATGGTAAAAGACCCTCCGTGAAATATTTTCGAGTTTTTGGTAGTAAATGTCACATCCTAAGAGATAGCGAATCCCTTGGGAAATTTGATTCTCGGAGTGATGATGGTATCTTTCTGGGATACTCCAACACTAGTAGAGCTTTTAGAGTTTATAACCTTCGTACATCTACTCTTGTTGAGTCTGCTGATGTTGTAGTTGATGATACTACTCTTGATGAAAATATAAACTGCAATGACGATGATGAGGGGAGTTGGGATATTTTTGAGGGGGAGACTTTGTCTAAACCCATTGATAATGTCCCTCCTACTAACTTGAAAAATAGTGATGTATGTGAGCCTGAGGAAGAATCTATTGTTAATGAAGTTCAAACGGATGAGGAACTAGGTCAGCATGACTTGTTGCCTGCTGATGCTAAAGAACCTTCGTCTCGTGTTAAGCTAAATCATCCTAAAAACCTAGTCATAGGAGATATTAATGATAAAATGTTGACAAGACGAAAGGCTAAAAATGTGGTTCACTGTGTCTGTTACACCTCCTCACTTGAACCTAAAAGAGTTGAGGAAGCCTTAAGTGATGAGTTGTGGATTGAGGCCATGCAAGAGGAATTACAACAGTTTGATAGAAATAGTGTGTGGTATTTAGTTCCTAGACCGACTCACACGAATGTCATTGGCACAAAATGGATTTTTAAAAATAAAAAGGATAGTGAAGGCATAGTGGTTAGAAATAAAGCGAGATTAGTCGCTCAGGGCTATACACAGATTGAGGGAATCGACTTTGAGGAAACCTTTGCTCCAGTTGCAAGGTTGGAGTCTATTAGACTTCTTTTTGGCATTGCTTCACATTTAAATATTAAACTCTCTCAAATGGATGTTAAAAGTGCGTTTTTAAATGGAGATTTGATGGAAGAGGTTTATGTTGAGCAACCGAAAGGTTTTATTGATCCTTGTTTTCCTAATCATGTGTATCGTCTCCGAAAAGCCCTTTACGGGTTGAAACAAGCCCCTCGTGCTTGGTATGAGCGTCTCACTGACCATTTATTAAACACTGGCTTTGTTCGAGGGGGAGTTGACCAAACTCTTTTTATTCGCAAAATTGAAAAAGATATTCTGATTGCGCAAATCTATGTGGATGATATAGTTTTTGGATCCACATGTGAGTCTTATGCCAAACAGTTTGGGGCTCAAATGTCTCATGAATTTCAAATGAGTCTTATGGGTGAGTTGACCTATTTTCTTGGTTTTCAAATTCGTCAACTCAACGATGGTATATTTTTGTCTCAATCAACTTACGCAAAGGACTTGGTCAAAAAATTTGGCATGGCTGATTCTAAAATCACACGGACACCAATGAGCACTAGTGTCAAAATTGCTAAAAATGTCGATGGTGTGAATGTTGATCCAACTCTTTATCGCAGCATGATAGGAAGTCTTTTGTATCTCACTGCTAGTCGACCTGATATTTCGTTTAGTGTGGGTATTTGTGCTCGCTACCAGTCAGCTCCTAAAGAGTCACATTTAACCGCTCTCAAGCGGATAATTCGTTATGTTAAGGGTACTTCTTCCCTTGGGCTCTGGTATCCTCAGGGTACTAATGTTGACTTAGCGGCGTATTCCGATGCTGATTGGGCTGGTAGTGCTGATGACCGTAAAAGCACTTCCGGTGGTTGTTTTTATCTAGGAAATTGCTTAATTGCTTGGCATAGTAAAAAGCAAAATTGTGTCTCATTGTCCACTGCCGAAGCTGAATATATTGCAGCGGGCAGTTGCTGCACTCAACTTTTGTGGATGAAGCAAATGCTTCAGGATTATGGTTTGTCTCATGGTGCAACGACTGTATTCTGTGATAACACTAGTGCCATAAATATCTCTAAAAATCCCGTTCAGCACTCTCGTACTAAACATATCGACATCCGTCACCACTTCATTCGTGAACTTGTAGAAGATGGTGTTGTTACTCTTGAGTTCGTTCCCACTCATGATCAAAAAGCTGATATTTTCACAAAACCTTTAGATTCTCTTAGGTTTGAGTACCTTAGGAAGTCTATTGGTCTCATCTCTATGGATTAAATTCATTGGGTTTGCATGTCTCTCATTTGCGTGCTTTGTGTGCCTTCATTCTAGAGTAGACATATAAATAAATCAATCAATAAAAACTTTCTCTCTTTGTTTCCGTCTTTTGCTTTGCATTCTTTTTATCTCTTAAATAAATATAAAAAAAATCATAAATTTTTTTTGGTCTAATGGTCGATGTTTTTCATATTCATAGCCCTTATAGTCAGAATGTTTGCATCCAATGTGCTCTTTCATCTTTGAGATTTTTCTAGATTTTGGATGCAGCATGTGTCATGGCACTTTGACTTGCACTATCTCATGTACATGTTTTTACTGCTCCTTAACACCACTTGGTTATTCTCATGTACTTGGCCATGTTCATGTATTAGTCCCCCTTTACATTGACCGTTGGCTACTATTCCCTAGTGAGTTGTGACTGGACTATTGGGGTCCGCTCCCACCGTGCTGTTTTTTTTTTAAATAAAAAAATTCTTGTGAAGGCATCATTGAATGTGGTTAGCTTGGGTCTCTACATAAAGCCTTTTTGACTTGAGCAATTAAGTCCGTAGGGATTAAAATCTGGTGCTCTAAGGCCGCTTGGCTTGGGGATAACCGACCTAAAGCTCGCTAAAGGGTCAACTAGAAAGCCCGAGAGATCCGGGTATTGCACGACCACATGTAAAAGAAAGGCGTTAGCTTGGGTCTCTTCATAAAGCCTTTTTGACTTGAGCAATTAAGTCCGTAGGGAATAAAATCTGGTGCTCTAAGGCCGTCTGGCTTGGGGATAACCGACCTAAAGCTCGCTAAAGGGTCAACTAGAAAGCCCGAGAGATCCAGGTATTGCACGACCTCATGTAGAAAGGGAAAGCAAATAATAATAATAATAATAATCACAATGCCGCCCTTTGAGGAATTATTATTTCTTCCTGTTTTCACTTTGAGGACCTAGCTTGGTTTGACTTGTTGAGGGGGAGTTTTCTTGAAAATCCTTGCGTCCATGAGAATGTCCTTCCTGTTTTGAGTCGAGCTTGACATTATGTACATGATGCACACACACACTTTGTCCTACAGTCATGTCTTATGCTGCATTATTAATCTCGATATCTCGTTGATGCACGCTTACATTGCGAATTAAGTGTTCTGCATATGCGGTGTTTTTGAAAATGGTTAACATTGATTGTGTTCGCATTATGTGTGTTTCTTATGCTTTTGTTCATCCGTATGATTTTCCTTCATGTCTTTGCATCTTCCTCCTCCTATCCAGAGTAAGTGCCTCCTTAGGGCTTTGATAGCATGAGTGCCCAATTCACAGGAATGCTGCTCTTATATTTTGAAGAGATTCGGAGACCTTGGGCTTCCGAAGGGAATAAATCGTGCTGTATTGGTTATTGTTTTATTTTGGGCTTCTTTTCATGTTGCACTAGAACTAGTCCTACTTACTCTCAGTGGTTCAGTGGTTCTCTTGTCTATCTACCCTTTGGATTTATTTTGGTCTCAATGGTTCAGTGGCTTCCTTGCGACATTGGTGGAGCAGTAGCCCATTCTTGTAGGATTTGGCTCTCTCTTTTTATACGAATTTTAGCTACAACTTCAAAGAGCTGGGGCGCCTAGAGGGCTTCGCCGTGTCCCAGCCCTTGTAACACGGTGGTATGCCTTTTTTAGACCTTTATTTATTTTGTTTGGGAGTACTTAGAGTGCGGGCATCTTTGGTTGGTTATTTTTTCTTCTTCTGGCACTAGTCCCTTTTGCCTTCCCGTGACAAAAAGGGGGAGAAGTTATATGCTTTATAACTCTGCGAACTTGGGGAAAGGTTAGTTCTGGGGTGATGTCTCTTTGCTTATGCATATGGTGGCTATTCTAATTGTTTATATTTCTTTTGTGCTTCGTTTTGGGATATTGCTATCTTACTACATGCTTGCATTTGTGTTGGATGAGCTTTCTTTGCAGGGTCTTGGCTATTACCGTGGAAGTTTGGCTATCTAGTTAGCTTGTTTTTTTGTAGTTTCTCAGCTAGTTAGGATTTGCTTCCATGTGCGTTTTTATATGAATGGTTTTGTCCCGGAAATGCCAAAGGGGGAGATTGTTAGGTATATTGGCACTTTCCGGGGTTGTCCAAAACTTTTATTTCCGTTTTAATTATAATGGGTAGGTTTCTCAGGGGTTAGTTGCTTCCTCAATGCTCTGCTCATTATCTGCACCAAGTTTACCGCTGCCAAGTCAATCAATTTGTGTGAAAGGTAAATGCATTGCACATCATATCATGCATATTATTTGCAAGATTAGCAATTTTATTTTTCCACGATTGTCGTTCCAAAAATAAAAATAAAAAGTCTCCGCAAATTCATTTACCTCACGTGCTCTCCGAAAATCTTATTTTCCTTATATATACTTCATATTTATATAAAGTCTAAAGGATCTTTTCTTTAAACTTTCCGGAAATTTTTTATTCTTGGTGCTCATTCCATTAAAGCTTTTCTCTCCTAAGTTAAGTATATAAAAGGAAGACTTTGGGGGGTTAGGTTAGAAGGCGTTTAGAAAGGAATAAAAAGGGTTGGGCGAGAGAGAGATTTTTGGATCTATATATTCTCTGGGAGCCCTTGATTCATGCAAAGTTTCTTTCCTTTGGCTGAAAATCTTTTGTGTTTCCTAATTCAATTAGGGTCTTTCTTTGGTCCATCTATTTCATATAAACTCTCGACAATTCGGTGAGCAGTAGAGGTTTTTTTTTACTCGGCAAAAAAAAAGGGGAAAAAGAAAAACCAGAGTTTTTGTAGAGCAAAGGTTTTTCATTGTTTTGTATGAGTTGAAAATCAAATCAACTCATACTGCAGAGAGTTTTTTGTGGCAATCTTAATTCAACGTTCTTGCATCCCGCATTCGACCGAACGTTTTTGATTGTCCTGTTCATTCCGCACATCATTCATCATTCATCCAGCGAACCTGTGGTGCCGTTGCTACTGTGGCCGGGTCTGCGAAAGATTCGGAGCCGGTTGAATCCGGAGATCGGACGTGAAAAATCCGTGGTTTGCTATTGGGTTGCAAAGAAGCTCGGGGAGCATCGGAGGTTGGCGAGAATAGGTAAAACTTGGGGTAAGGGGTTTTGCTATTTTGTCAATCTGTACTTCTTTTCAATCAATAAAAATTAACAGTAGTATTAGGCCGTGGTTTTGGCTTAGGGTTGTTCAGGACCCTAAGTTTTTCCACGTATATTGCGTGTCTCTTGTCGTTATTTATTTTATTGCTTTACTTGTGTTTTGGTTTGGATTAGTCGAGATAATCATCCCGTTCGTCAATATTAATTTTTACTCGGTTAATCTCCTCAAAAATTGGCAATTTTTATCTAAACTCCTATTCACCCCCCCTCTAGGAGTATATTGTAAGCTTCCGCATTATTTCAAGTGGTATCAGAGCCGGGAAGTCATGGGTTCGAGTCGCGGGAGCGTCATCGTGAGGGGGGGATTGTTGGGCCCGGAGTGCCCCCATGGATTTGGTTACACAATGCCACTCCCTGCGACCGCTCTAAAAACAGACTTGCGGGTGCGATGTCGAATGCCATAAAAGACTTAATTGAAACCCTTCCTACCACCAATTGGTTTTAGGAGAGATGGTGGAAAAGCGGTCCGACACCCCGAAAGATGCGAACCTTTATGGTCGCCGTATACCCATGCGCAGCGAAGAACGAGTTTTGTTCCCCCATTCCCCCGTTCACATGGGCTCCGGCGATGCCCCGGGTTCGTCTAACGAATGTTCTAATTAACCCAAAATTACTTTTTCATTATTTAAAAGCAGGAGCAGGACCCGAACTGATCACGGCGTGCTAATCACCCCGCGACCCTACCTATGAAACTACTCACTCATTATTGAGAGAAAATTAAAAGAGATTTTAACTTGCATCATGCTTCGATTATTGGAAAAAAAGAAATAAACAAGAAATACCAACTAATTGAATGCCAATAAACAACTTTAATTAAGAACGAAAACTGAAACGAGTTACCGAAGTGTGAAGATCTGAACAGAACTTGAAAACTTGAAAGAAATTAGCTCTGGAACGGAAAGAACGGAAAAATAAAGCTGCTAATAAAAGTGCGAACCCTAAAAACGGAGTTTAAGAGGGTATTTAAACAAACCCTCTAAATTCGGAAATAAAAGAAAAAGGAAATAAAATGACGAAACGAAAAATTCCCGTTGTCACTCTCGGTATCGATACTGCCCAGGGGGGTATCGATACCCATCTTTCTGATCAAATCTGGATTCGTTTTGCACTGAATTGTATCGATACTATTGATAGCAGTATCGATACCGATCGCGTTAAGTGGCCCGCTGAGGCTTGCATGGATTTTTGCCATCCGACGTCATCCAATGCTTCATGCTTCCACTTCGACCTCCCATGTCGACGTCCAAAACGACCTCAAGGTCTCCCATCCAATCTTGGCGTAAAAACCGCCTTATTACCTATGAAAAATAACAAAAGCACAAAACAAAAGAACGCACGGAATCAAGTGGATAATGGAATAAAACGCGCCTATACCGCGCTAACTTGCCCTACTTAGGCACTCATATCTATGATATCACGCGCCTATCACACCCCCCAACTTGAGCGTTACTAGTCCCTAGAAACGTACGAACGAAAAAAATAATAAAGGAAAGACTACAAGCCAAAACGGGGACACGAAGGTTATGCATGTTGTACAACAATTAGGCGGGCCAAAAGATTTTTACCTCCTCACTTACCTGCAACTCAAACACATGCATGCTTTGGCCAAAGGATAAACAAAAATTAGCGCCAAAACACATGCAGAAATAAATGCCCCACGATGGCAACATTGTTACACTCGCTCGCCGGAACTCTCAAACATCCCATGAAAAAGCGTTTGGCGAACTACGTGGGACCGAAACAAAAGCCTCCACGTGCCAATCAGAACTAACGCTCACAAAGAATAATAGCACGATAAGACAATCATGAATCCACAATATAAGCAGCATAAAATAGAAAACATGCATCCATGAGAGTCAACAACGTGCATAGGATCTACAAAGGACTTCAGCAAGCTTAAAATGACCTTGGTTCTGAATAAATGGGAAACTGCAAAATCAGGCGGCGGCCTATAGTAACGTAAGGTAACTACCCAGACTGACCGCCACCTTAACCCCTATGCACCAGCATGCACCCATTGGTGCCAACTAAACCACAACCAACTGATAAAACAAAATAACAATCACGAAAGTTATTACAGACCCACATGAAATAACAGAAAATAAAAATAGTCCACCGACACTAACGACTCACAAACATAAAATGACACCACCACTCTAACTTCATGCATCATTGATATCCCAGCTCAATCCGACTCACTCCCTGCAAAATCATCACTAACTTCCATCTCCGGAAGCTGCAGCGGCTGATATGGTTGCGAGGCCTCTACTGTCCCTACGACGCGGTTGTACAACCACTGATTCTGGTGGGCCAGTACCTGCTGTGTACGCCCAACCTGACGCACCTCCTTCTTCAACTTCTGTTGGCTCTTAGCTACAGCCGCCTCAAGACAGAAAAGCTTCCTCAACCAAGTGTTTGTGCTCGCATTCGCCGGGGGCTCAGTCAACAATGCCCCCCGCCTTCCCTTGGAATGGGCCGCACTCTTCTGAAGAATGGAACTATCAATATCACCCGGATGAGCTTCGTCATTCTTAAAGTATTTAGAAGCTAGCCCCTCTACAGCCCTACAAATGGTTGAAATCAAAACCGGATATGGCAACCGAGTGTTGGTTGATACGTCTCTAAACTCCACAATCTTAACAAAAATATAGCGGGCCCAATCACACAACGTCTCCTCCTCCAAGAATGCCGACAACATGTTCCCAGTAGTTTCAGAAGGTTTATTCTCGGTCGCCCGAGGGTCCAAATTATAGCACACCAACTGATTTACAAACCTAAACGCCGGCCTGAATTTACCGGGCCTGTGGGGAATCATTGCATTCCTTTTGTCCATATACATATTCTCAAACACAATATCCTTCTCAAAAGTCTCATTCAGGGCCGGGTAGCTTGTTTCCCCCGTGGGGGGGGCATATAACATTGTAGCCGCAATAATACCCGGGGTTACTTCCACCGGTACCCTACCAATTCTCGAAGTGATACGGGCCTCGGGATGCAATTCAGTCCCGGCGTCAGGCACAATCATGTTCTTATAAAACTCCTCTACCAATTCAATATTTAAACCAGGATTATCCTCAAACCAAAAAGACAAACCTTGCCTGACGACTGCCCGTATGACTTCATTGTCCGGTGGAAAGCTATCCCGGATGATGAACCTCTCTGCCTTTATTCCCCGGCCCTTGCATGAAGCCTCCCATGCCAACTGCTCATCCCTCCTTATCTGATCTCGGTTCCTCCTCCGTGGCCGGGCCGGAACCTCCTCCGGGGCGGAATCTTGCTCAAAATCCGGGTTCGGTGCATGACCCGAGGAACCCACGCCTTTCCCTTTCTCTGCGAGACTAGCCTTCTTCTTGGGTGCCATGTGAGAGATGGGAAGAATATAGGGTAAGTTAGGGTTTTTAGATCCGTACGGATTCGGGTTTTTGGTGGGGTTGAGAGTGAAGTATGTGGTAGAGATGGGAAAAAGAAAAGTTTTGGTGAAGTTTGGAGTAATTTTGGTGGAGGGAAGTGGAATTTTCGGAATTTTGGTGGAGGTTTTTGGGTGTGAAGTTTTTGGGTTAATGGAGGGTTAGAGAGAGAGAGAAGTGAGGTTGAAGAAGATAAAAGGTGGAAAAGTGAAAAAGTAAGAGAGAGGGAGAGAAAAACCGCCGGCCCTTTTGCTTTAACCTTTTTTTCTGCGTTTTTTTTTTTTTTTTTTTTACCCGAAGCGACCTCGGTATCGATACACCCCTAGGGGGTATCGATACCCATCTAACTGATCAACTTCGTCCAGTTGTCCCTTTTTTTTTTTATATGGTTAAAGGTTTACGGGTTTGGTGGTTGGATAAGGGTTTTGGCCAAGATTGTGAGGATTTCACCAACATGACACCCATCAAAGATTCTTCCATTCCATCCCAAAAAACAACGATGCTCCGAACAAAAATACCCATGATGCACAAAGCTAGACCCCTAACTTGAATCCAACCCACACACCGTTTTCCTAGGTTAGACTCAGGAACTGACTCGGACTGGTTTAAGATTGGTCAAAGGGACACATATGTGGTCTAATCATAAAAGAGTGCCTTGTTTCATCCCCTACGCACGATATTAACTCTCGCAAATGCATGCAACCCATTCAGCCATTCCATTATGAAACAAACGCCTACTTTTTTACGCAAATGCGAGACAGATAAATCAAAGAACATGGGAATGCTTCTTCTGTTTTTTTTTTTAAATTAACCACGTGGGGACACTTACTCAATGTAAACGACAGCATAAACATGTTCACGAAACGCCAAATATATGCATGAATCTCAGTTAAACAGGCCCAAAGATTTGGCTAATTCTAGCATGCTCGCCTAATCATACAATCAAGCATAACAAACGTATCCCCAAAATTTACCCCTAGCAACGCCACGAGAACATGTACAAAGTACACCCCTCCCCCCAACTTAAAACATGCTATGTCCCCAAAGCATGAAAACACAGCATAAGAAAAATAAGGGAGAAGAAATGGACCAACGGGTGGCAGCCAACCACCATGACCTCGGCCGATGTTCGAGGAATTTTCGTGCTCCGCACGCCGTGCAAAATTCCGCACCCTGCAAAACATTAGTGCCACCCGGTTCGTGGTACCCGGGACCCCAAAAACAAAAGAAAGACGAAAACAAAAACAAAACAAAAATCCACCACTTTCTTCACGCGAAAGACACGAGTACTACTTTTCTCCCTGGTCAAAGACTGTGGTTCCTTACTTGTTGGAAGAGCAATATGCGTAGGATTCAGCGATATCTTGAGAAGTGGTACCATCATCTAATAGGCTGTCACTTCCTCTGGGGCTGCCAGATTCCTTACCCACCACCCCGTTTTGAAGCAATCTCCACGGAGTTTTAACATTAAAGCCAGATGGTTCAGACAGATTTCTCGCTGCTAACTACGCGCCTGCCGCCAGACCCAACCTCCTAAGTACTACATACGTAGCTTTGACCAGGTGGCTATACCAGACCATGATGCTATTTATTTTAATGCTTTTCCAATTTTCTATTTTTTTTTTTAAAGCATTGTGCCCAAAACCCAAGTCAATGATGGGTACCCCTATTACTAGGGGCCGGGTCCACTCCACAATGAATAGAGTGGTACGCAAAAGCTACCCGTCAAAACGTAGCCACGTACGACTACACAACCGGGTCATCCGAATAAACAGGATCGACCAAAACCTCATCAGGTTCACCTACTTCAACAAATTCCAAAAATGGTTTAAGACGTTGTCCATTAACTTTGAAAGTATTATTATCCTTTGGGTCACAAATCTCTATCGAACCATTTGGGTAGACTTTATGCACAATGTAGGGACCGTCCCATCGGGACCTCAACTTACCAGGAAAAAGATGGAGGCGCGAGTTATACAATAACACTTTTTGACCAACAATAAAGGTTTTGCGCTGAATGTTCCTGTCATGATACGCTTTAACCTTAGCCTTATAAATACTCGTGCTCTCATACGCGTCATTCCTAATTTCCTCAAGCTCACACAACTGGAGCTTCCTATGGGCACCCGCCTCTGGCAACCGCGTGTTCAACGTCTTAATGGCCCAATAGGCCTTATGCTCCATCTCAACGGGCAAGTGGCAGGCCTTACCATACACGAGCCGGTAGGGTGAAGCACCCAACACAGTCTTGTAAGCAGTGCGGTAGGCCCACAAGGCATCGATCAACCGAAGTGACCAATCCTTCCTATTCGGGTTCACGGTCTTTTCAAGGATTCCCTTAATCTCACGATTTGCTAGTTCAGCCTGACCATTTGTTTGAGGATGATAAGCAGTAGACACCTTGTGAGAGATGCCATACTTGCTCATTAACGCCCCAAAGGACCTATTGCAAAAATGCGTGCCTTGATCGGAGATAATGGCACGTGGCATGCCAAACCTCGATAGAATGTGAGTTCGTAAGAACTCAAGCACGACCTTAGAATCACTGGTCCTAGTGGGAATTGCCTCTACCCATTTCGACACATAATCCACCGCCAAGAGGATGTACTCAAACCCATTTGAAACCGGAAACGGGCCCATGAAATCAATACCCCAACAATCGAAAACCTCTATCACAAAAATATTCTGGAGGGGCATCATATTCCGTGGCCCAACCTTTCCCAACTTCTGACACCGGTCACACGACTTGCAAAACACGTACGCATCCTTAAAAAGATTTGGCCAAAAGAAACCACACTCATTGACCTTGGCGGCGGTCTTCTTACCGGAGAAATGACCCCCGCACGCCTCGGTGTGACAAAACTCTAAAATTCCCCTTTGATCAGCCTCGGGGACACACCGGCGCACAATCTGGTCCGCGCAATATTTGAATACATATGGATCATCATAAATATAAAGCCGGACCTCTCTCAAAAACCGCTGCTTCTCAGCTGTAGACCAATGGGGTGGAATCTGCCCAGTCACCAAATAATTGGCGATATCTGCAAACCATGGGCACGTATTAACAGCAAACAACTGCTCGTCAGGAAAAGTATCCCTGATGGGGAGATGAGAGGTGGGGTCCTCAAACTCCAAACGAGACAGGTGGTCGGCCACTACATTCTCAACCTCTTTCTTATCCTTAATCACGAGGTCGAATTCTTGCAGCAAAAGAATCCACCGGATAAGACGAGCCTTCGCATCCTGCTTGGTCATCAAATATTTCAAGGCCGCATGATCGGTATACACCACGATTTGCGAACCCACCAAGTAGGACCGGAACTTGTCTAAGGCAAACACCACCGCGAGCAATTCCTTCTCGGTAGTGGTGTAGTTCATTTGTGCCTCATTCAGCGTCTTGCTCGCATAATACACGACGCAGGGATCTTTCCCTCGCCGTTGCCCTAAAACCGCCCCGACTGCATAGTCGGACGCGTCACACATTAACTCAAAGGGCAAACTCCAATCCGGAGGCTGTACAATCGGCGGAGTAGTGAGACTCCGCTTCAACGTCTTAAAAGCCTCCTCACACGCCCCAGTCCACACAAAGGGCGTGTCTTTTGACAACAAATGACACAACGGTCGAGAGATAGCACTGAAATCCTTAATGAAACGCCGATAGAAACCGGCGTGACCGAGGAAAGACCGAATGTCTTTTACAGACTTTGGAGTGGGAAGATTTGCGATCAAATCGATCTTCGCCTTGTCCACCTCAATACCCTTGGATGAGACAATATGTCCCAACACAATTCCTTGAGTGACCATGAAGTGGCACTTCTCCCAATTAAGCACAAGTTGCTTCTCCTCGCACCGTTCCAAGACTTTCTTCAAGTTCTCGAGGCATTCGTCAAACGAATCCCCAAAAACCGAAAAGTCATCCATAAACACCTCCACAATCTTTTCTACCATGTCGCTAAATATTCCCATCATACACCTTGAAAAGGTTCCGGGAGCGTTGCACAAGCCAAAGGGCATGCGACGGTAGGCAAACGTTCCATAAGGACACGTGAAGGTGGTCTTTTCCTGATCCTCCATGGCTACCTCTATCTGATTGTAGCCAGAGTACCCATCCAGGAAACAATAGAAAGCACGACCAGCCACCCTCTCCAGAATTTGATCAATGAATGGGAGAGGGAAATGATCTTTCCGGGTGCTCGCATTGAGCTTCCGGTAATCTATGCACACTCGCCACCCGGTTTGAACACGGGTCGGCACTAGTTCTCCCTCGCTGTTTCTCACGACGGTCACTCCAGCCTTCTTAGGCACCACTTGCACCGGGCTCACCCACTCACTATGGGCTATCGGGTAAATAATACCCGCATCTAAGAGTTTAAGCACCTCAGCCCGAACCACCTCCTTCATATTGGGGTTCAGACGACGCTGAGGTTGCCTAGAAGGCTTCACATCCTCATCAAGAAAAATGCGGTGTGTACACACCGTTGGGTTAATACCTTGCAAATCTGCTATCGTCCAGCCTATTGCGCCCACGTGCTCTCTCAGCAAGGTAAGCAACTTAGCCTCTTGATCCGCCTCGAGGGATGAGGAGATCACAACCGGAAAAGTATCATCGCCTTTAAGGAAGGCATACTTAAGTGTGTCCGGCAGAGGCTTTAACTCTGGTTTGGGTGGCTGGACAGACGATGGGAGAGCTTTAGGAAGTGGGGTGCCCAGCGGCTCAAGAACTGGGTTCCAAGCGACACCACACACATCCTCTACTGCGAGCATCTCCATCAAACTTCCTACCTCTGGAGAATCTAAGAAAGACGCCTCCTCGGCGGTTAGGGCTATCTCCAGAGGATCCTTGTATAACATACTATCGACATGCTCTTGCACTAGCGTGTCGATCAGACTCACCTCATACACCTCATCATCATCCTCGACCTTACTATCCACATTAAAAACATTCACCTCCATTTTCAAGTCCCCAAACGACAATTGGACTTGTCCAGTTTTGCAATTCATGACAGCACTGGAGGTGGCCAGAAAAGGACGGCCAAGGATGATAGGAGTCTTCTCAAAGACCTCCGGTATTGGGCAAGTATCCAGGACAATGAAGTCGACTGGAAAGAGAAACTCGCCCACTTGAATCAAAATATCTTCCACCACTCCCTTGGGAATTCTCACACTCCGATCAGCCAACTGTAGCGTGACCGGTGTGGCTCTCAGGTCGCCTAAGCCAAGCTTCAAGTATACCGAATATGGGAGCAAGTTGACACTCGCTCCCAAATCTAGTAAAGCCTTATCAAACTTCTGGCCTGCGATAGCTATAGGGATGGTGGGACAACCAGGGTCCTTACACTTGGTGGGGATCTCAGCCTGAAGAATGGAGCTCACTTGCTCCGTCAGAAGCACTTTGTTCTGACTCTTGGTTCTCCGCTTAGACGTACATAGATCCTTCAAGACCTTTGCGAACTGAGGAATGGCGTCAATGGCTTCCATCAAAGAGATGGGAAACTGAACTTTCTTGAACAACTCCAGCATTTGAAAGTTCACATTGACTTTGGGCTTCGCCACCAAGCGATTTGGATAAGGAGCAACGGGTGGCGACGGAGTCGTGGGGACTGCAGGTGCAGGTACCACCACTTCAGGAGACTCCGCATCTCTCTCTTCCTCAGGGACATTTCCTAGGTCTGGAATGGCTATTGGCACAGATACCGGTACCGGGGGTGGTACCGATTTTTGCTTAAGAGGTAAGTCCTTGTTGATCACCTTCCCACTTCTGAGCGTGGTGATCGCCTTAGCCTCCTCTAGGCTAGGATCCGAACTGCTTGGGCCAGAAAAATCACCCACATAATGCGTACCGGCGGCATTGATTAGAGGTTGAGAAGGAAACTTTCCCTTCTCCTGTTGGGCTTGTCCAACTGCCGCCGTCAACTGGGTCAATTGGGTCCTAATGTCACCAATCGCCAGCTTGGTCTGCTCAGTAAAGCTAATCTGAGACTGCATGAGAGTCTTCATCATCTCATCAGTCTGCTTATTCCGTGGGGGATGGTTAATGCCAGGGGGTGGTCCAAAAGACGAAGGACCGAACCTCTGCTGCTGCTGAGGTGGGTAACGGAATTGGGTTATTGGGCCTTGAGAAGATTGGAATGGCTGTACTGACTGTTGAGGTGGTGCTTGGGGTTGCACTGGGGCTTTTTGATCCCTCCAACTCAAAAGTGGGTTATGGGCCCACCCTGGATTGTAGGTATTAGAATACGGATCCCAACGCTGGTTAAGCGCGTTCACCTCAGCCTGGTTACTATGGTATGCATCTTTCACAATGGGAAACGCGGGGCAAGCAGTGACTAAATGCCCCGGACACTCACACAAAGCACACACCTCCTCAACTCTCATCTCATTCACCTGATGGACTTGCTTAAGTTTCAAGTCCTCTAACTGTTTGTTCATCTTGTCCAGCTGGGACTGGAGGTTGTGTTCTCTCACACTCGAAGGAAATATGCCGGACCCACTGGGTCCTTGAGCAGCCATAGCTCTATCACCGAGGTCAGAAGGTTCCCAACCCCGGTGTTTCTCGGCCAACTCATCAAGAAAATCCCACGCATCATCTGGGGACTTGTCGAGGAAATCTGCCTCCTTACAGAGGTACTCAATTTGTTGGACCGTGGCAACATTCAAGCCCAAATAGAAAAATGACACCAACTGATGTTTCACGAACCCATGATGCGGTAAGGACAACAACAAGTCCTTGAACCGCTCCCAGCACCTTAAAAATGACTCGCCCTCTTTCTGCTTATACGACTGGATTTGGCGAGTCAGGTACTTCGACTTACTTTCCGAGAAATATTTCTTGTAAAATATATCTCGGACAGCAGCCCACGTCCTCAGAGACTGGGCTTTTTGCATACGTAACCACTTATCCGCATTGTCCCTAAGTGAAGGGGGAAAAAGCCTAAGGCAAGCATTCTCCCACTGAGCAGTGGTGGCAAGGGTGCTCACCAACTGCTCGAAGCAACGGATATGGTTGTACGGATCCTCATTCTCCTTCCCGTAGAACAGGGGAAGGGCATTATGCGTACCTGGCTTGATGGTGAAAGCGTTACGTGCTTCCACTGTCTCTATTGGTAGAACTATTGGACTGAGAGGAGTGGTCCTCTCAGGATGCATGTGCGCACGCATCGACATCGGTGGATCTGCCATTGGTGGCTCGATTACTAAGTCCACAAAAAGGCCACCGATATCGAAAGACTCACCACCAAAAAAGTCTTCCTCCACAGTTACTCTCGGAACTCTCTCAATGGCTACGAGACGCTTGGTATTGTCTCGATAGTACTTAGGTTTTAGAGGTGATTGCTTTCCTACGATGGAGGATTGCTTACCTCTACCTATGTTGACTCCAAACAACTAAAAAAAAAACTAAAAATAAAAGAAAATAAAAACAACTACCCGAATTCTTAACACACGTTACCGTCCCCGGCAACGGCGCCAAAAATGCTTGACGGTTTCCTAGTCCTAAAATAATGGGTTGCCCCAAGCGTAGGGCGGAGACCGATATAGCACAATACCCGGTAAGACCGGAGTCGAATCCACTAAGGACGGTGAAGTGTGTGCTGTGGGAACTCGGGTTGTAGAATTTGAAACGGCTCTTAGGTAGCCACCCCTTGTTGATTTGGTTGAGAGATTAACTAAACAACGAAATTGATTAACTATTCAGATAATTAAAAGGAGGTACGGTCGAAGGGTTCATAGCACTCGCGACCAGCCCGGATTAGCCTGCTCCATTCAATGTTCTTAAAAACGTTTAACTTTAGTTTAGAAAAGATACCCCGAAAGATGCGAACCTTTATGGTCGCCGTATACCCATGCGCAGCGAAGAACGAGTTTTGTTCCCCCATTCCCCCGTTCACATGGGCTCCGGCGATGCCCCGGGTTCGTCTAACGAATGTTCTAATTAACCCAAAATTACTTTTTCATTATTTAAAAGCAGGAGCAGGACCCGAACTGATCACGGCGTGCTAATCACCCCGCGACCCTACCTATGAAACTACTCACTCATTATTGAGAGAAAATTAAAAGAGATTTTAACTTGCATCATGCTTCGATTATTGGAAAAAAAGAAATAAACAAGAAATACCAACTAATTGAATGCCAATAAACAACTTTAATTAAGAACGAAAACTGAAACGAGTTACCGAAGTGTGAAGATCTGAACAGAACTTGAAAACTTGAAAGAAATTAGCTCTGGAACGGAAAGAACGGAAAAATAAAGCTGCTAATAAAAGTGCGAACCCTAAAAACGGAGTTTAAGAGGGTATTTAAACAAACCCTCTAAATTCGGAAATAAAAGAAAAAGGAAATAAAATGACGAAACGAAAAATTCCCGTTGTCACTCTCGGTATCGATACTGCCCAGGGGGGTATCGATACCCATCTTTCTGATCAAATCTGGATTCGTTTTGCACTGAATTGTATCGATACTATTGATAGCAGTATCGATACCGATCGCGTTAAGTGGCCCGCTGAGGCTTGCATGGATTTTTGCCATCCGACGTCATCCAATGCTTCATGCTTCCACTTCGACCTCCCATGTCGACGTCCAAAACGACCTCAAGGTCTCCCATCCAATCTTGGCGTAAAAACCGCCTTATTACCTATGAAAAATAACAAAAGCACAAAACAAAAGAACGCACGGAATCAAGTGGATAATGGAATAAAACGCGCCTATACCGCGCTAACTTGCCCTACTTAGGCACTCATATCTATGATATCACGCGCCTATCATAGCCAAATGATAATTAATTATAAATTACCAAAAGTACATATTTGCCAGAATAATGTTTGCTTTAAGACATCCTTTCTATTAGTTAAAAATCTTACTGAAAACATAATTTTAGGAACTCCGTTTCTTACTTTACTATACCCATTTACAATAGATAATTTCGGAATAACTACTCAACCTTTTGATAAAAAAGTATTCTTCCCCTTTTTAGAAAAACAACAACAAAGACAGTTAAAACAATTAGACACTAAAAATAACCGGTTAGTACAATTGCAACAAGAAATTAAACAAAAAAGAATAGAACAACAATTGCAAGATCCAACAGTCACCCAACAAATTGATAATTTCAAAGAAAAATTAGAAAAAGAAGTTTGTTCTAATCTCCCAAGTACTTTTTGGTACAGAAAAAAACACATAGTTACTCTTCCATATATTAAAACTTTTAGTGAAAAACAAATACCCACTAAGGCTAGGCCAATTCAAATGAATTTTGAGTTAATGGAAATCTGCAAACAAGAAATTAATAACCTGTTAGCAAATAATATTATTAAGAAAAGTAAATCTCCTTGGTCATGCTCAGCCTTTTATGTGAATAAAAACGCTGAAATAGAAAGAGGAGTCCCAAGATTAGTAATTAATTACAAACCACTAAATGATGTATTAGAATGGATTAGATACCCAATTCCCAATAAAAAAGATTTAATTGACAGAATTCATACAGCAGTCATATTTTCTAAATTTGATTTAAAAAGCGGATTTTGGCAAATTCAACTACACCCCAATGATACTTATAAGACAGCTTTTGTAACACCATTTGGTCATTATGAATGGAATGTAATGCCTTTTGGATTAAAAAATGCCCCAAGTGAATTTCAGAATATAATGAATGAAATTTTCAACCCATTTAGTCACTTCATTATTGTCTATATTGATGATGTACTTGTATTTTTCAATTCTTTAGAAGAACACTGGAAACATTTAAAGTCATTCCTGGAAATAATTAAGAAAAATGGATTAGTTATTTCTGCCCCAAAAATCAAATTATTTCAGACTAAAATAAGATTTTTAGGATATGACATTTACCACTCAATCATCACACCAATTAGTAGAGCCATTCAATTTGCTGATAAATTTCCAGACATAATTACTGATAAAAATCAACTACAAAGATTTTTAGGATCATTAAATTATGTAGCAGAATTTTACAAAGATCTTAGAACAATTTGTCAACCATTATTTGAAAGATTAAAAGATAATCCTCCTCCTTGGACAAACAATCACACTTCAATTGTCCAAAAAGTCAAAAAATATATTAAAATCTTACCTTGTCTTGGTATTCCTACTAACCACAGTTTTAAAATTATCCAGACTGATGCTTCTGATGCAGGTTATGGAGGAATTCTTCTACAACAGATAGATTCCTCTTCCCCAGAACAGCTTGTCCGATTTCATTCTGGAGTTTGGAATAAAACCCAGAAAAATTACAGTACAATTAAAAAAGAAATTTTAGCAATAGTTTTATGTGTTTCAAAATTCCAAAATGATATATTAAATCAAAAATTTTTAATCAGAGTGGACTGTAAAAGTGCAAAATATGTTTTAGAACAAGATGTTCAAAATATTGCTAGTAAACAGATCTTTGCTAGATGGCAAGCTATTTTAAGTATTTTTTATTTTGACATTACATATATTAAAGGTAGTCAAAATTCAATCCCAGATTTTCTAACTCGAGAATTTCTCCTCAATAATAGATAGTTATCATTTGCATGAGGGAGCAGTGAGAATTTAGCAAGTTAATTAATTTTGAGGGAGCAGTGAGCTTTGAGGGAGATACATCCTAATCTATATTTTTACAGGAATGGCGGATCAGAAAAAGCAGCTTGCCCTTCCACCAGCAAGATCAGCTAATCGATACCAACCACTCAATCAAGTTACTAGTTACAAGTCAGCATTAGCCACAACTTCCTCTTCAGACCAAAAACAAATAACTGACCCATTTGCTTCCCAAATACAACCAAGTCAACCCAAATTCCCTTACCCAGCTAGGAAAACAGAATATGTACTAAAACCCTAGTCTTCCAATTTATTCTACATTGAACTAGTCCATGCATCTATTACTGACCCAATTCAACTTGCCAAAGCCTATTTTCCCCCAGATTGGCATTTTATCCCCTCACATCCACAAAAAACTCTAGCTTATTATAGAGACATTCTACTCCACCACCAGTCAATAGTCATCAAACCAATTCCAGATAGGAATAACCCAAATGTCACCATTTACCACTCTTTCTATATTCACAACATAGTCAGCCTAAAAGAATGGGGACACCCTTCCCAACTCAAAGAACTCCCAAATCACCCAGTACCATATAGTTACTATGATTATATTGATCCATTCTCTAAAGTTCTTTACTATGAGAATGAAACTTTCAGTCATTCATGGTTCTTATCCTTCGACCACAAATTCAAGTCACATATACCATCTTGGTTTCTCCGATGGTGGTCACAGCATGGAGCTACCCCAGAATTGTTACCTTCTGATTTATCAGAACAAGTCAACTACTTTAAAGCGGTGTATCCCACAGATCAACATACTAGCAAAATACCAACTTTTTTGCTATTTATGGCCAAGTACAAAGTCCCTTGGATCTTCAAATGGAGATACCACATCCAGTCAGATATACTCACCCGCCAAATGCTTGTCAAATGGTGGGATACTTACAAACATCAGAGAGTAATTGACCAAGTCAAACAAGAGTTTCCAGTCAACACTATGGCTACACCAATCAGAGCAATTCACCCAAGTCCTCCGGAGGTTTCTACAATCAGACTTGGAAGTCCCTCGCCAAGTATAATTGGAACATCCAAGTCCAAGACTAGTAAATCTAAAAGCACCAAGTTACTAGAATTAGCCCAACAGCTAATTGCTCAGGCCAGTCAAGCTTCAGACTCATCATCCGAAGACTCAGTCACCAGTAAAAGTCCATATGATTCACTGTTTCAGGATGCTCAGGACCCATTTGCCTGATTATCTAAAGTAAATAAGGAATCATTCTGCTTTGGACAATAGTAAAATGAGTCATTGGCATTTACTATTCATGGAAGACAAAAGCTTTATCAGTAACCCACGTGATGAGGAAACATTTTCCTATTTAGTCAGCTTTATTAAAAGAGAAGGCATCTCTAGTCATTCAGAAGGACAAAGACATCTCCCAACAGTAATCCAGTCACTTTCCCACCGAAAGAAGTCACATGGCCACAGTAAAAGCAAGTCACATGGCCACAGTAAATCCACTCATTATTTGTAAACAGTTTCTGGTTCCTTATTCTATAAAAGGAACCACAGACTTCAGTAGTAAGCAGGCTCAATTTTTCAGTTTTCTAGTTTCATTACTCTCCTCTCCCCCCTCTCTCTAAGTTTCAGGATACGAAGACCCTGATCTTCATCCTCTTTCAGTAAGTTTTATTTTATGTTCTACGTTTGTACTAGAGCCTCCTTTCTGTGAATAAATTATTTCATGTTTAATTATCTCTTTCTTTTATAGCTATCTTTTCTTTCATAGCTCTTCTAATGTATCTGTGCTTCCGCCATTATATATATATATATATATAAGACAAAAAATTTAAAATTCGGATGCTTGGGGAGCCGGAGCTGGGGCCCCTACATACCTCTGCCCCTGGTCTCAGCATAGGGATGATGAGATGCCCGGCCTGCAAATAGCTATATAAAGTGTTGACGGCATTAAATCTTGACGGATTAACTAGGGAGTAGTTTACAAATAAGTACGTATTTATTTTTTAAGAATCTTTTTTTTGTTGTTGTCAAAAAGTGAGAAGATTGTATTAATAAACGCATAGCGGCACTTACAAAACGGAGATCATTACAAAGAACTTGGACAAAGCCAAACTAATCGTTAAACAAATACAAAACAAGTAAAACACAAGGCAATCGATGTCTTTCATCCTAACCCAGATATGGCCTGATGCAATAGCGACACTTTTAAACTGCCTAACATTTAATTAGGAGTCTCAAACGAGAAAAAGTACAAAGTTAAAGACAAAAGACACCAAATACCCACACGATCAGATGCACTCCACATAAGTATGAACGCACTAATGAACTCCCAAGAACTACAGATCTGTCAAGCTGCCACGGGTTGCCTCGCCAAAGACATCATGTAGGGATGGAACGCTGAATCACAGATATTGTTGTGAAGAAACCTCGATTGAGAGAACCCGATCTGTAGACAAAATTCGTCCAAAGACGAAACTAATAACTCTCGTTGAACAAGAGACAAAACTCTCATAGATCAGACAACAAGTCGTAAATCTGAAGAGACGGAAGGGAAAAAAGAATAAGAAGAAATGGAGTCGGTAGTACCATGGCCTCTCCCTCCCGCCGCCGCACACGGGTATGGAACCCACGGAGGGGAGGGAAATGGAGAAGATCGAGGAGTTGTGGTGGCTAGGGTTGAAAGAGAGGAAGAGAGAGATAGGGTTAAGAATCTTTAGTGGAAGCTATTTTGGACTTATTACTCAAATGTTCATGTACGGTCCCGCTGGACTATTAACCATGCAATGCATGTGTTTAATTTCGAAAATGAATCTTCCCATGATGTGAGTTCGTGTTCTGAATTACTACATGACTTCCTCGATCTTGTGGCTTTCATCTTTAATCTCTTTATGCATGTGGCCATCATTGTAGTCAGATTCAGATAATGCACGCATGTTTTCTTGATATATAACTCAGATTCCGAATCATTTCACATTATGGTAAAAATTGATCCTAAGCAAAAAGATAATCCTTGAAAGCCCTCCTCCAAGCCCAGGACAGCACCCAGCTCTAACTGGAACTGTTAATTCCAGGTGACACCACTAAGGTCACTACCAAAAAAAGAAAAGAAAAAAGAGCGATAGTGACAAAAAAGTTATCATTGAGTTCTCTATCTGTTACTATAGGTGAAAAACTGTCACTAAATATTTTTATCTACACACTTTTAGTGACAACTTTATTGTCACCGTATATAGCTCATTTATTTTGTAGTGTGTTTGAATTTGAAGTGGAAGAATGCTCCAAGCTACCTGCGAAAAACCCAAAAAATCCTTAGCGGATCTTAACCTAAGTCTGTCGCTGACCACAGTATTGATAGCATATGAAACCGAAACAAAAACTGAACCGCCGGCCGGCTATTTCAAATTAAAAATCAAAATAATAACCACAGTTAAGTGATTAGTTAAAAACCGTCTCAATCGATTCGGTTCTATTCAGTATATTTAAGCTCAAGCTATCTTTATGTATGTTCTAGAAGCAAGCCACCCTCATCAGTCACCACCAAGATGTTGGTTCAATGGGCAACTGTGCAAGTATTTGGGTTCCTCGCTCAAAGCTTAGGCTCAAATCATCATGGTCAGCCGCATGGTGGGGCTAAATATACCTTATCGTACACGTAAAATACGATCGGAATATCTTACATTCGGTCTCAACCAGTGGTGGAGCCAGGATTTTGATACTGGGAGGGCCAACTTAACAGACATATATTTTTTATCAGAACGTATACTTATTATATCATAAGGTTTTTGCTTTGCAGTTCATTACATTTGTACATTGAAATAATTTTTTAGGCTATTTCAACTGTCACGTGTTTATTTTTTATTTATGAAAGATATTGAGAAATGAGAATATAAAATAACCAATTTTTTTTATCAAATCGAAGCAAAATTATTAAGATTATAAGTAACTATACATGAATAATTATCAATAATATTTAAAATCAGGTATATATAAGACAAAAAATTTAAAATTCGGACGCTCGGGGAGCCGGGGCTGAGGCCCCCCGGGCCCCTACATACCTTCGCCCCTGGTCTCAACATAGGGACGATGAGATGCCCGACCTACAAATAGCTATATATAGTGTTGACGGCATTAAATCTTGATGGATTAACTAGGGAGTAGTTTACAAATAAGTATATATTTATTTTTTAAGAATCTTTAGCGGAAGCTATTTTGGACTTCACTCAAATGTTCATGTGCTTCCGACACAATGGTCCCGCTGGACTATTAACCATGCATGCATGCCTTTAATTTCGACGTGTTCTGCCAAATTAAAGAAAATGAATCTTCCCATGATGTGAGTTCGTGTTCTGAATTACTACATGACTTCCTCGATCTTGTGGCTTTCATCTTTAATATCTTTATGCATGTGGCCATCATTGTAGTCAGATTCAGATAATGCGCGCAAGTTTTCTTGATATAACTCAGATTCCTGATCAATTCACATTATGGTGATGAGAATCTCTAATCTAAACCTTCCACCGGTACCCCCATTACAAAAATTGATCCTAAGCAAAAAGATAATCCTTGAAAGCCCTCTTCCAAGCCCAGGACAGCACCCAGCTCTAACTGGAACTGTTAATTCCAGGTGACACCACTAAGGTCACTACCAAAAAAAGAAAAGAAAAAAGAGCGATAGTGACAAAAAAGTTATCATTGAGTTCTATCTGTCACTATAGGTGAAAAACTGTCACTAAATATTTTTAGCTACACACTTTAGTGACAACTTTATTGTCACCGTATATAACTCATTTATTTAATTTGTAGTGCGTTTCAATTTGAAGTGGAAGAATGCTCCAAGCTACCTGCGAAAAATCCAAAAAATCTTTAGCGGATCTTAACCTAAGTCTGTCGCTGACCACTGTACTGATAGCACATATCACATGGTATCACCCTCTCTTATTGATGTTGTTGGGCCCGGAATGCCCATTGAAATTGTTACACAATGCCACTCTCTGCGATCAGGGCCGGTTCTGAGATTTTGGAGGCCTAAGATGATCTTCGAAAATGAGGTCCTTAAAAATTGTAAACGAATCAAATAAAAAGTCAATCACACTGAATAATTTTGATTCGGATATAGTATTTGTTTGCAATGAGAAGTACCGGAGTAGTAGCGTTTAAGGAGGGAAAAAGATGCATCCATACACCCACCACACTGAATAATTTTGAATGGCTCCAAAGATTTTTGGTGATCCCGTGACCTTTTACTCCTCCTTTTTGTTTTTTTTCTTTTGTTTTTTTCCTGCATTCCGTGTTCCATTTTTCTGGGCCATTGGGGCTTAAGTATAAAATGTCCTCTTGGGTTTAAAATTGGGCCCTAAAATAACACATATATATTAGGTCCTAAAAATAAGTTGGGGCCCTATTTTTTGACATTTTTAGGGGGCTTAGGCGTGGGCCTTAGCCCAGAGCTGGCAGTGTCTGTGATCGCTCTGAAAACATACTTGTAAGTGCAATATCGAATGTCATAGAAATTGAAGCCTTCTCTACCACCAATTGTTTCAAGAGAGATAGTAAAAAAATGATCTGACAAGTGATGCCTTAGTTTAATTTGGCAGTTCAACATATGGATGAAAACCTATTCACGTCGATGCGATATAAGTATTGCATGTACGGGCAGGACAGTGCGGGACCGGACCAAATTAAAATCTGGACAGTGCGGTGGGTGTATCATTTTTGCTATTTTTACCCCATGTCAATTTACCCAAAAAAAAAAAACTCCGAATATTGGAAGTAGCAAAAACTACCAAAAAAATCCCAATTCAATTTAATTTGTACCTAGCAAAAATCAAATACTTGTATTAAACCATAAACTGTTTTTAATTTTGGATGTCTATATTACCATTTTACCCCTCATTTCTCTATTTCAAATTCAAATTCGAACTTGATTTGAAAGGAAATTGGAGCAAATTAATAACATGACAAGAAAGTTGACAAAAAGTCGTAAGTTACAAAGGGGTAAAATGGTAAAATTGACACAATCATTGTAATTTTGATCTTTTCTTAAATTATGTGAAAGTCAAAATAGGCGTAACAAATTGGGATGGAGAGAGTAATTTTTTCTTGGTGATTGATTTTCAAACTCCTATACATGTCTTTTTAAAATAAGCGTATGGGCAAACCAAAGGCGCTTGCAAATGATGAGAAATCCACGTTTAAACGACATTTTCACCAAATCAAAATTCAACATTTGAACTCGCGACATCGGATTCCCCAACTATCCCTCTTTCTGCTGAGCCACTTAACATTAAGATGATAATATTGCAAAATCTAATATGTCAACATTATATCAACTATCCCTCTTTTGGCAACGAGAACGCTTTGGCAACGAATTTTTCTTTCTTTTTGTCGCTAATTGTTCCTCTCGGCGACGAAGTGGATAAGTGCTTGACGATTTCCTAGTTGTAAATTAATGGGTTGCCCCAAGCGTAGGACGGAAACCGACGTAGCACAATATCCGATAAGACCGGAGTCGAATTTACAGAGATGGTGATGTGTGCTGACTTAAAAACTCGGGCTTAATTAATTTAAACGGGATCTTAGGTAGCCACCCCTTGTAGTTTGATGCTGAGATTAACTAAAACTAAGAAAAACAACTGTTCTTTTCAAATAATTAAAAGGAGGTACTCAGGTACGGTCGTAGGGTTTATAGCACTCGTAACCAGTCCGGATTATCCTGTTCCATTCGGTGTTCTTAAAAACATTCAATTTTAGATTGAAAAAGATACCCCGTAAGATATGAGACCCTATGGTCGCTGTTTATCTATGCGCAGCGGAGAATGAGTTTTGGACCCAATTCCCCCGTTCACATGGGCTTCGACAATGTTCGGGTTCGTCTACGTGAAGTATTTTACCAATCTAAAATTATTTTTTCATTATTTGCAAATATGAGCAGTACCCGGACTGGCCACGGTGTGCTAATCACTCTGCGACTCTACCTACACGACTACTCACTAATCATTGCACAAGAAATAAAAGAAACCCTAAATTGAAACATGTTTGTATTACGCGAGATAAAAAAAAATAAACAAAAGATAACAACTAATTGAATACCAACAAACAATTTTAATAAAGAACATAAATCAATACGAGTTACCGGAGTGCGGAGATCTGAACAAAACTTCAAAAAACTTGAAGGGAAAAGAAAATCTGGAAAAAAAACCCGTAAGAATAACGCTGTAAAATAATTTTCGAAACTTCTCCTGATCGCCGCTCCCGTTCTTTTCTCCTTTTGATTATTTCCTACCGACTTCAACCTACCCATGGCCCACTATTTAGTCATCAACTAATAAACATTGGGCCCACACAATGGAATTGCAAATCATTTTTCCTCAGTAATGCCCATGGACTAATTAGTCAACTCTTGGACTCCATATGACCTTCCAACGGACCGCTTCAAAAACCATTTAATATTCTTAACTTTGTGCACTTTTGTATCAAACCCTTCAGATACCTACAACACAAGAATAAAAGCTAAAATAAATTCAAGACAATATTATTGTGGCTCATGAGGTGTTTCATTATCTCAAGCACAAGAAGAAAGGTCTTAAAGCTTTTATGGCAATCAAACTTGATCTCAGCAAAGCGTATGATCGGGTATGCTGGGACTTCTTGTTCAAAATTATGGAGAAGATGGGTTTTTATAGTAAGTGAATTGGTTGGGTATCGCAAAGTGTCTGTTCGGTTAAATTCTCAATCAATGCTAATGGGGGACAGGTTTGTGTGGTGTCTCCAGGAAGAGGTCTTCGCCAAGGTGATCCGTTATCACCATACCTCTTTCTTTTAGTGGCTGATGTGTTCTCCACCTTGCTGAATAAAGCCATTGCGAAGAAATCTTTGGGAGGGATCCGAATGAAAAAGAGGTGCCCTGTGGTTTCACACCTTCTATTTGCTGATGATTCTCTTGTCTTTCTTGAGGAGGACCCAAAATTCTGTTCGAACTTCATGGATATCATGGGTTGCTTCAGTGAGGCCTCTGGACTCTCTCTAAATGCAAGCAAGTCTAGCATTCTTTTTTCTCCTAATACGACGGCTTCTGTGAAAAGGGAGATTCAAGAAATTCTGGGGATGAAAGAAATGAAAGGGTCAGAGAAGTATTTGGGGCTTCCTTCATTCTGGGGAAAATCGAAAAAGGAATCATTGGGCTATCTTAGGGACAAGATCATGAAAAAGACTCAAGGTTGGGGCAACAAAGACTTGAACCATGCTGGAAAGGAGGTCCTCATAAAATCTGTGCTATAGCCAATTCCAATGTTCACCTTTATGTGCTTCAAGGTACCTCTCTCTATCTGCTCCTGTCTTAATTCTGTCATTAGTAACTTCTGGTGGGGTAAAGGAGATAATGGAAATAAACTTTATTGGGGTTCTTGGAAGAAAATGACTGTTCAAAAAGGAGAGGGGGGAATGGGTTTTAAGGATTTTGAGTCCTTTAACATTGCTTTGTTGGCCAAACAATTCTGGCGTTTAATCAAAAACCCCAATGCCCTTTGGGCTAAAATTCTAAAAGGCCTATATTTCCCAAAAAAAGCTCCCATGGAAGCCGTCAGAGGAACCGCCCCTTCTTGGATTTGGTGCAGTTTGCTAGAAGGCAGAAAATTAATCCAGGAAGGGATTCAATGGAGTGTGGGTAACGGGGAACTTATTCGCTTCTGGGATGATGCTTGGATCCCTAATCTTCTTGGGGGAAAAGTTACCCAACCTCCTAACAATCATGAGGAGTGTTTTCAAGTTGCAGAATTCATTGATCAACCCTCCTCTTCTTGGAATCTGGAGAAGCTCAGGCAGTATATACCTGAAGAAGAGGTCCAGTCCATAAGAATGATTCCAATAAGCATATCCAAGTCCATGGACAAACTTATATGGTGCCATACCAAGTCAGGGTATTATTCGGTTAAATCTGGCTATCACCATTGGGTTAAGAAAGCTTCAAAATCCAAACCTAACCACCTTTCCTCTTCCTTTATCCCCTCTCGTGATATGTGGTCTAAACTGTGGAATGTGAAGGTTGCCCCCAAAGTGATTATGTTTATGTGGAAGGTAGTTAAAAATTGGGTAGCCTGTAAAGCTATCCTTTTCAGAAGGAAGTGTGCCCCTAATCCTTTGTGCCCAATCTGTGAGAACTCTAGCGAAACCGTGGAGCACCTTCTTTTTCATTGCCCTTGGAGCAAGGCAGTTTGGTTCGGAAGTGGAAGGCTTTTTTGGGTAAATCAGACCGATGTTGGAGCAGCTGATAAGTGGTTGGAGAATCTTCTTTGTGGTGATTTGGCTAAAGAAACAAGTGCAGAAGACATTGGGGCAATCTTCAGATTTATTGGTCAATATGGAAGGCAAGAAATGGCTTTGTGTTTAGGGGTAGACATCCGAATCCAGCTGAGGTTATTGAGCAACCAAGTAAAGGTAATTCTGATTATCTTAGTGCTGTCTTTTCCAGTAGTCCCTTAGCTCCTAGAAGAGTTTCTCAGGTGGAACGGTGGGTTTCACCACCTACATCTTTGCTTAAAATTAATTGTGACGGAACATATAAATCCTCTTGCAGCCTTGCTGCCTTTGGCGTTATCGTCAGAGACCATAGTGGATCGGCTCAAGTCTGGCGGTGTGGTCGAGTAAAGGTGTCTTCAGCTCTTGCTATCGAGGCATGGGCGTTGAGAATTGCTTGCGATCTGGCAATAGAGTATAACTTTCTGGCTGTTATTTTTGAATCTGACTGTAAATGCCCTATTGACATTATTAGTGGATCTAACTCGAATGGATGCTGGGAAATCCGGGCAATTGTGGAAGATATTAAGTCTTGGGCTAAGGAGAGGCACTGGTCGTTTGTGTGGGGTTGTCGATCAAAGAACAAAGCGGCCCATTGGATAGCTACTAATTGTCTAGATAGGAAAATTACTTCTAGTATGGGTTGTATTCTGCCCGAGTTAAATGCTATCTTATGTAAAGATTCTTGTTGAGTTGGTAATGAAAAGTGACACTTTCCAAAAAAAAATAATATATAAATAGGACTTAACAAAGATAAATTAGTGGGCGCTAATGTGAATATTTATGCGCCTATCAATAAATTGACGAATGGTGTGGGGCTCCTTTTGGGATGGTCCGCTCCTTGGCTCTGGGGTTTGGATTTCACTCTCAATCTTCCCCGATCCTGCAAAACGAAGCACGACTAAAGACCACACCGGAGGTCCTCCGGAATGGCCCTCCGGTGCAAGAATCAGAACACTTGCAAGAAGAGGAGGAAAGATCGAGAGCTAGGGTTTTAGAGTTGTGTGAAAACGTACCTCTTTCAAGAGGGTATCCCAGTGTATTTATAGGGAGTCCTAACTTGACCTTCAAGGCGGTTCCATTGTATGACACGTGTCGGCTTACGCCACCCTTACGTCACTTTAGGGTTTCGTAACCGTTTAGAGAGTGAGCTGGCTCCTTCACGTGTTCCCATCACCCTGGTAACCGTTCGGCTGACGTCATAGTCGTCATCATGGCCACGGTGGCACTCCCACGTGAATGAGGAAGGGTCCTGGCCCCCACATGTGTTCAGAGCCGAACGCGAGCCGACAATCAGAGAGTTGGCTAGCCGAGAGAATCATGACAATGGAAGGAACCAAACAGGTGATGTACACCTGTCGGCAATCCGAGGCGTTGTTGGCATTTCCTCGGAACGAACTGGACCGTCGGTCCTATGGAATGGAATTTCGCTCGATGCGGCCCGAGCCACCTGACTCGGCCTGCTACAATAGCCCCTCAATTCCTGCCAACGCTTTTCAGACGGTAGGGATTGACTCCAGTTAGGCCGAGCCCCATCCCCAGCCGAGGGTCTTCCCTTGATGCTTGTAACGATAAGATTCGAGCCCCAATGGTCACTCGACAGATGTCAAACGATGAAGGGCCGTGTCAATTGAAAGGACGTTTTGGCAGATGAAGGGACGGTTTTAGTATGCATGGGAAACGGAGACGGCCACGTGTCGTGCTTTCACTGGTCAGTGGTTCGACGACGTTATGATTGCGCGGGAAACTCGAGATACCAGCTTCTCTTATAAATAGCAGAGGGGGAGGAGAGAGAGACTTCTTCTGCGCTTTCTTTCTCTAGAATCCAGAGCCTCTCTCTCTAAAAACCACGCTCCATTCTGCGATCTCGCCCCAGATTCCAGAGTTCAAGCTTGAATCAGGCTTCTAATCTTCCAAGTAAGTGATCGATTTCTTCTGTTCTTCACCTTTCTCCAATTTTTCCATGCTTTTCTGGGTTTTTTGGGGCGATTTGGGGTGTTTTCTGTTTTTCTAGGAATAGTAAATACTGGGGATGAACAGTGCGTTCATCCCCAGATTCAACCTGTTCTTCCGAGCCCTTGATCTGGGGTTCTGGAGACATGCCGAGACTCGTCTAATAGTAGCTTAGGTTGCCGAACGTCAATACTCTTGATGTTTCAGCCGAATGCTGAGTAGCCTTCGGAGAGCGCCGAGCCCAATTTAGGAGCTAGAGAATAACTCGTGAGCTTATAGCTTTATCCGAACCTTTTACTCTTTTCTTTTGCCGACGTAGATGTTTGGCCTTCTCATTTTCTTTGTTTCCCTTTCTTCTTAGGTTTGGCTCACGAGGTCATCGACATTTCTTCAGATTCGGATCACTTAGAGACCGAATCCGAACGTCGGCTCATCAATTCGCTGGTAGAACGACGTAGGAACCATCGCCGAGCCTCAAAATCCGTATCTACGAGGATGTCTGCGACTTCTCCAGCGTCCGAGGATTCAAACGTCGAGAGGGTTTTTGACTATGCCGCTGACGACGACTTTAATACCGAGCCCGAGATTGTACTCTCCACTGAGACCGAATCAGAAAATGAACCCAGAATGGGTCAGGAAGCCGAGTCTAGGTTTAGCTCTGGAGCCGAGGCTACCACTTCGGCGAGGAGCGACGACGATCTCTTTGACAATGGACTCTTGTGCCCTTATGCCCATTATTTTTCTGGGATCGCCGGTGAATACGAGGCGTTCTGCCGTAAGTATAGTATTCCCGACGACGTCTTTTTGCATCGGGTGAAGAGTAGTGAAATCCAAGACCAAAGAAAAGACCGTCCAACACACATAACCGTGCCCTTAATGGCCATCTGCGAGGCCGGGCTTCGGTTTCCTATTCATCCCTTCCTTAAAGAGATACTTTGGAGGTTCAGCCTGTGCCCTCACCAGTTGGCGATCAACAGTTACCGGATAATCATGTCGGTAATCGCCTTGGTCGAGAGCCAGAACCTGGATTTCAAGCCGACCGATCTCTTTTACATATATACAATGTCTCGGCATGGCAAATCCGGCTGCCGATTCTTAACGACTCGCCCCAGGAAGGATTCCTTGATAGAAGGACTCTCGGATACCGACAAGTGGGCGAGTATTTTTCTTGAAGTCAACGGGAATTTCGAGTTCGGGGGTATCCACCGTCGGCACGAAATCCCGAGGTTTATTGATAACCGAGGTAATGAAAGTGGATTCCTTTTTTGCATATTGATTCTTTCCTTTGTCTTCTCTTTTTGATTGAAGTTTTCGTTTGCTGTGTTGGCTTTGATTTTCAGAGCTCGGCCCAATTTCGAAGACTCTTAATTCCACGTCTCGGGAAAGAGCTTGCGAAACGCTGCGTGCTCAGATTTGCCGACACGCTCCAACTCTTTTGGACTACGAGCCCTCATACAAAGGAGTGTTGAAGAAGAAGGAGAAGAAAAAGGACGGTGAGCCGAGCGGCGTGACAAAACAGAAGAAAGCGAGCAAACCAAGCCAATGGGTGAAGAAGAAGGGGGCACCGTTCGATACCGAGGGACCACGCCAAAAACGTCAGAAAGGGGTGAGGCTGCCGAAGATCGGATATTCTGCCGAGGAGTGGCTCACACCGCTTGGTCGAGAGGATATTTTCGAACCGACAGTTCCTGGTTTCAACGTTCCCCTCCAAATTCACGAACCGACTGCCGAGGAGATGTCAAGGAGAAATATTCCGAGGCCAGTCATCCCGACAAAGACTGCGAACCCTGCGCGTAGCCGAAGCGCTTCAGATCAACAGCAGCAACAAAAAGTAAAGAGACAGAAGCTTTCACAGGATGTCCCCCCGCCGAACGTCTCTCAGCTCATCCCATCCGAGATTCCCCGACCTTCTCCGCCGAAAGATTTGGGTCGCCAAGCCGAGCGTAACGCCGATCTGACTGGCACTCCAGCCGAGGCTCAAGTCCAACGTCCATTCAGCCCCTCCTATACAATGGTTGATGGGAGGGTGTTGCTCCTCAAGGACTCGGTCAAGGAGGAGCCGAATTTGGCTGTCACCCTGCTGAGGGGGTTGGCCCTCCCGAGGGATTATGATCAGGTTCCTACCGAGCTGCTCCCAGGACTCGGAGAGATGTGTTCCCATCTCGTGCAGGTACATTTTCAGACTTTGAGTTAGGATTTTGGAATTCAATTTATGTTTCATGTTTCTGACCTGTTCCCTTTTCAGGTTGGCCAGGCTGCTTTAAAGCTTATGACAAAGCCTCTAAGGTCTCTACTGAGCGTGAGCGCTATCGTACTGACAGGGATAACTTTCGAGCCAAATTCAAAATCTCGGAGTCGCAGCTGCAGGAGACCGACGCTGAGGTAGAGAAGCTGAAAAAGGATCTTGCTGAGGCTAAAACTGCTGCTTCTTCCGCCGCGGCTGAAGTGGAGAAGATGAAGAAGGGCCGGAGGAGAGTGAGAAGCTGAGGGAGGCCGATGCTAAAGGGTATGAGGCTGGCATAAAAAGGGCGGCCCTGGAGTACACGCAAACAGCTCATCAAATGGTGAATGATGAATTGGAGGTGAGGCTTCCAGACTTCTTCAGGCTCGGGTATGCTGCAGGTGCCGACGCAATGGCTGGGGTCATGGCCGTTGAGGCTGATTCCGGGTTTCTCAAGCAACTTCCCAAGCCTGTGATTCCCGACCTGGAGCTGCCCTATACTGAGGAGGAGTGTGCGCCTCTGCCTCCAGAAGAAGATGATGATGAGTCGATGGTGGATGCCGAGGCTTTTGGATTGGAAAAGCCCACCGAGGGGGGTGAAAAGCAGGATCGAGTAGCTGTTGCCGAAGGCGAAGACAGAGCTGTTGCAACCCTTAATCTTTTGACTTAGTTTTTTTAGTTTTTCTCAAGTACTGTTGAACTTTTTGAATTTTGTTTGTAATAGTTTGAAGGAGGGACGGCGCCGAACGATTTACCATGCCGTACCTTCCTGTTAAGATTTTGTTCAACACATGCTAAGTTTTTCATGCCTTTGAATTTTGCATGTGTTTGCTTGTCTTAATGTTTGAATATTTCTGCTTTTTTGCCTTAGAAATATTTGTGATGAATATGCCGAGGGTTTTAAACCCTTGTCTAACCATTTACTCATTGATAGCCCTTATTTTGGTATTGGACTCGGCTCAAAGATGTCAGTCTTATACCAAAATAAAAAGCTAAGTAAATGTTGAATGTGGCCGCTTTCATTCAAGTCAAGAAATGAACTTAGCCGAACGGGAATAAACCAGAAGGTTTAATGATCATAGTTGGCTGAACGTCAAGTTGTCCGAGCCAAGGTTAATTTGTGGATACTAGATCCGAGCTGTGTGACCGAAGTCGAACAATTTAAATGGGAGTATGGAAAAGCAAAAGCTGGTGCTTTGGATAATATTATCTCTGATTCAAGTAAAAATGTGCTCAACACTTGTTACAAGATTTGAAATTAAAAACAGATAGAGGCCGAGATAAGCTCAGGTGTAGACACCCCAATTTGGCTCAACGATTATTTCAAGTCCCACCTTGGGGACCATCCCGATGATGAATATGATATGTGGTTGTTGTGGTTGACTTCATGAAAGCCTTAGGAACTTTGTGGAACTCTTAAGGGATTAAGGAACACTTTGAAATAGGTGATAGGAGTGCCAAGCGATACTTAGAGTGGATAGAAATGTGTTTTAGCCTTGGTAGCATCGTCGATCTTCAAATAAGTTTGCTTTCAGCCCATTTTTCATAAATTAAACTTCCTTATTTTTGTGGTTGGATTCCACCATCTTGTAGTACTTTCAAAACCCTATTTATTGATATATAATAAGCCTTAAACCAATTTGAAACGAGGGAGATACAAGAATTTTACCAAAACAATCCATTTTCTGACCCACTAAGGGTAAAATTGTCATATCTTTTGATGTACTAAATATATTTGATCCAAATCACTTGGGTTAGAAAGTAGACTCAACAAGCTTTCCAACGGTCCAAAGAACGCGCAAAACCGAGTTCGGGAGTGTCCGGAGCGAGCCCGCAAAGTTTGGCCTTTTGCTGGAAAATCCTTTCCGCGGCCGCGAAATCCTTTCTTCGGCCGTGAAATCCTTTGGGCGGCTGGTAGACCGATGTTTTCCAGATTCTGGAGTGTTCAGCAGCTTTTCAATCCGTTCGCCCAAACCCTAGCAGCCACGAACCATTACTTCGAGGCTACGAATACACTTACCATAGAGGTCTTATTGCCCTAGAACTCCACTTTGATTCACGCCATTTGATTGACCGGAGTGAGTCACCAATTGCCTATATAAAGGGCCTTAGGTGTAAGTGCAGAAAAACCGAGAGTGGTTTAAGCAGCACAAGAACGTAACGGCTACTTTGAGGTCCTCGCCGGAACCCTAATACGTCGCCGGAGTCTTTATCTGCAAAACAGACAAAGGGTGAGTGCACCTTTGCCTCTCGTGGCAAAGGCCCTCCGATGCCTAAGTTAGTATCACGTACTGATCGAAAACCCTAATTCAAGTAGGAGAATATGTAAAATCGTAATGTATTGTGTACCTTTTTCCTTTAGGTTTACCTTGTATTTATAGGTTTATGGATGCTTGTTGCCCAAGTTCCCACGTTTCCCTAAGTTTCCTATCTCGTATAGGAAACCCAGAACATCTTGGATCCTCGTTCCCTTATCAGTTCATCACTTTAATCCGTTTATGACTCTTTTCCATAACTGGCTGAACTTCCCATTCCCGTCGGGTATCTTCCCAAGATCCTATTTTATTGGGATCTCATTTCTTCACGGAATATCTCTGTTTCTGGAACCTCCTGGAGAGTTTCCCGTGCCTGGGACTGCTTTCGTATAAATCCCTCCTGTTCGGCCCCATTGTTGCCGAACAAGCTACCTGGACCAATAACTTCACATGTTACTGGTCCTTTGTCAATCCCTTGGTCCAATATCCTCTCGTGTTATTGGACCTTGACTTCGCATAGACTCTCTGGACCAACGATTTCTCATATCATTGGTCTCTGTCGCCGACCACCGTTTTCCACAGCGACTGTCCCCAACATGATTATATTGTGGTCCCACGTGCCATGTGTTCGGGCACTATTTGTACTTGTTCGGGATTTACTCCCTACAATTGCTCCCCAGCTTTATTCGTTATTTACTCTTAATATGACGAGCAAAGCTTCTCAGGATCAGAGCATCATTCCTTTGCTCTTGCACCCTTTATTCCTCAAAGTTGGTGCATAGATCATCATTAAACCAAGCAAAACGTCTAATCGTTTGGGCTCTCCAAGACGTTTCCTGCCCCTTACTTTACACATGGCACTTATCGTACCGTTCGTATTAAATGCGGATGCACACCTCTCGGGGAACGAAACGCCCAAACGGCGTCTGGGGTGACGTTTCGCATACGTCACCCCACTAATTGGGGTACATTTGGGTTTTCACCTTATTTCGAAACCCCCTTTCTCTATCTTGATTCCCTCTGCAACCAGAGCTTTCAAACGCACCCGCCATTGGAGCCCTGTTCACCATCTCGAGATTTCTCCTGTGCATTTTAGAACTTCGATCATCACAATCGTAAGTCATCGTTCCCTTTTGCCCCTTTCCTCTCGTTACTGTAGGGTTTCTCAGATCATATCTAGGGTTTCTTCGTACCCGTGATCTCCCACTGTAATAGACCCACTTTTTTTTCAAAAATGGGGAGGTTCAGGCGTCACTGCAACACCCCTCAAACCATGGCCTCGTTTAGGTCTCGCTATGAGATCCCTGACGATGTGGCCGTCAGTTTGGCTCCTGTAGACGCTATACGTCAGAGCCCTAACAACGACACTCTACACATTCCAGTGGTCGCCGTTGTAGAGGGCAGTGTTAGATTCCCCCTGGCGCCACTACTCCGCCAGGTTCTGGCTTACTACAGGTTATCCCCTATGCAGGTGTCTGCCAATTTTTTCCGAGTGGTTATGGGTATCAATACCCTAAACCAGATGTTAGGCACATCTTTAGGCCTGTACGATATTCATCATCTGTACAGCATTTCCCGTACGAAAGACGCCCTCACCTACTACCTAAAGAGTAGAGATTCCAGAAGGCGGCTGGTGCTTGAATTGCCCGACTCCGCTCGAGGAGACGACGACGATTTCCTCGTCGTTACTGGAAATTTCGAGCCCAGAGACGAGGACGGCCAAGTGATAGGCTTTCACGCCCCTCACAGATTTGGGCAACCACGTCAGTTCTTTCTTCTTCGTAAAATTCATTCACCTAGCAATTCATTCGTATTGCGTATTCAATTTCATCCATCTTCTGACTGTCAACTTCTCGTGTTGCAGCTGAAAATATCAACAAGGGGTATGCTATCATCACGCCCCAAGTACATGTGGCACACATCACCCAGGCCCTAAATTTCAACGGCGAGGGTACCTACTTGGCAGGCCGAGCAAGAGCAGCGCAGGTGCTCCTGAGTTACAGAGCATCTTACGGGGGCTTCATTGATCGGCGCATCCGAGCAGCAGACGACCCGCCAGTCCCTGGACCTGCCGCTGCACAACCCGCACAGCCCGAGCAAATAGAAGAAGAAAGGCGTTCTCAGACTCCTCCATTCCGTAGTGCTTCTGTGGAAATTGTCGAGGAAGCATCCACATCGTCAGACGGTTATTCCCCATCTCCACATTCTCAAGAGATGAATCAGCCAATCAACCTCGAAAGTCTCCTCACAATCCCAGGAGCTGGCCGAGGAAGAAGCCGCGGCACTGCTCGTGGCCGAGGTCGCTCCCAGAGTCCAGCGCCTTCACATGGCCGCCGAGGAACAGCACAACTTGATGCTCCCCCTGGATTTTCTCCCGAAGAACTTGAGGCTAGCCACAGGGACAAACGCCCGCGTTTGGAAGCACCTGGGGGGACCTCGACTCAGATACCCATAACCCAAACTCAAATCTGGGCTCCCCAACTTTCACATGGCAACAAGACTGTCACTGTCCAGGACAGTGTGGAGTCTGAAGGGACCGCACTGGCCCTATCCCAGGCTCTCATGCTCCCCGGGGACATGCAGAAGGAGGTGGTGAGCTCTCCGGACAACTTGCTTGGATCTTTCATGGTGCACAGCTTTAAGGTAAACCTATTTATGTTCTTCTTTTCTTATAATTTAGCCCCTTCTCAACTATACTACTGAGCCATGATTAATACGTTTAGGCTGCGCTGCGCAAAAGATGGTGGCCATGGCCCAAAAGTTGGGCCACTCAGAGCCCCAGCGTGCAAAGCTGGCCAGCGAAAACGCCAAACTCCTGACCTCCATAGCCCGGCTTCAGAGAGAGAGAAACCAAGCTCGAAACGTGGCAACTGAGTTGAAGAACAAGCTGGATGGTGCTGAAGATAGCCTGAACCAGACTCTGATAGAGCTGGAGGCGAGCAAAAGCGAGGCGAAGATGTCTTACCAGCAGGGGTATAACGAAGGGATCAACGTAGCCACTGAAAGCTACAAAAATCAGATGCCCAAGATCCAAGATCAAATATTTGCTGCTGGGTGGACCGCTGGCCTCAGGAAGTCTGGTACAGCTGATTCTTCTGCCTTGTGGACGAAAATTGATCTTCCGAGCAATATAGTGGTCCAAGACGAAGATGAGATCGAGGAAGAAGTGGACAATCGCGATGAGGAGGACAATGCGGAGGTTTCCGAACAGCAGGATGCTGGTGCCAATGCTAATGATGAAGTGACCAACCCTGGCCAAAAGGAAGCCAGTGGTGGTCCAACTAATGGAAGCATTACTGTGGAAGATGTCCCCGCACAAATCCCAACTCCAGTTGCTGAAGATCAAACCCCAAATCCAGTCACTCAAGATCCCATCGTGGATCAGTAGGTATGCACTCCTCCTCCTGGAACAATATAATTTTTGACACATCGTGGTGGCCCTGCGCGGCTGTAGGTTTGCCCTGTATGGCACTGACATATTTCAATACTTTTTAATTTAAGCATTTGGCCCTTCGTGGCGTCTAACTGTGTTTTGCCTGGCCTTTCGTGGCCTTTTGACATTGCTGGTGGCCCTTTCATGGCCAACTGTTTGACTTTCATTAATCTTGCTAGGGTGCTTCTCATGTTAACCCATGCCTGGACAGTTAACCGAATGGATTCGAGCTTCAGCTTTTCGCTTTAGCATGTTTTCGAATGCTTGCTGAATTTTCCTCGTAATTTGGAGGTGACTCTAAGTATGTTCGTACTTAGATGATTTCGTATTTTCGTCATACGTCTCTGAGTATTTCGTACTTAGTCGAAATCTGCATGTATGCATGTATTCATATGCTGCCCAAGTTTTCCTCATGCTTGGGGACAACTCCAAGTGTATTCATACTTGTACATATTCGTCTGCTCCCCATTCTTTATTGGTTTGAACTAAAAAACTATCTAAGTTTATTCGTGCTTAGATTTCCAAATGTTTTCGTATTTGGGGGAGCTATGCATATTTTCGCATGCATGCCAAACGTTCGTACGTAAGTCTAAGTGTATTCATACTTAGTTTATCCAAATGTCTTCATATTTGGGAAAAATGTGTACATTCACATATGCACACCAGGTTTGTTCATACCTGTGTTCGTAGTCGAGTATATTCGTACTTGCAAAGTTTTGAATCTTCCCTAATATATTCGTATTTGGTCATAAACCTATCCCTCTGCTCCCCAATACGAAGTGAGGAGCAAAAATTAGGTCCTAACTTCGTATTTAAACAAAACAAAAGACAATGTTTTTATTCTAAAACGCAGAATTTTATTCATAATTCAAAAAACTCAAGGGGGCGTTACGCATGCCCCTTGCAACTAACAAAATAAAAGACAAAGGAATTGTATTCGTAATTCCCACACAATCATGATGTGCATCCTAAAACAGAAAAAATAAATTGAAGTCTGTTTTAAACAAAAAATTTCCTCAAATTGTGGACATTCCATGGCCTCGGTACCGGGTTCCCGTCCAGGTCCGCCAGTCGATAAGCCCCAATGCCCACAACTTCTGTAACTCGATATGGGCCTTCCCAGTTTGCCCCCAACTTGCCCTCGTTGGCCACCTTGGTATTGCTGAGCACTTTTCGAAGCACAAGGTCCCCAATACCAAACTCTCGTGGATGGATAGTTTTGTTATAGCTTTTCATCAACTGCTCCTGATAAGAAGCCAAATGCACCAGGGCCCTTTCTCTACGTTCTTCGGCAAGGTCCAGCTCGATTTCCAGAGCTCTGTCATTTCCCCCACTTTCAACCAAAATGGTCCTGTTGGTCGGCAAACCAACCTCTAATGGGATTACAGCTTCTGTCCCATATGCTAATGAGTAGGGGGTCTCTCCCGTAGACCTCCTAGGCGTTGTTCGGTGCGCCCATAGAACAAGTGGCAATTCATCGGGCCATTTCCCCTTTGCTTTGTCCAATCTCTTCTTGATCCCATCAAGTATAGTTTTGTTGGACGCTTCCGCTTGCCCATTACTCTGTGGGTAGGCTGGGGTAGAGTAATAATTCCTTATCCCATACTGGGCACAAAAAGCCTTAAACTTTTTCTGAAATTGGGACCCATTATCCGTAATCAAGGAATAAGGGACCCCAAACCGGGTGATTATACTTTTCCAAACGAACCTTTCTATCATAGGCTCAGTGATCTTGGCCAATGGTTCTGCCTCGATCCATTTGGTGAAATAGTCCGTTGCTACTAACAGAAATTTCCTATTTCCAGTTGCTTTGTGTAGTAGACTGCTTACATCCGCAACCTAACCTCTTAGAAAGGCTTGCACCCGAGCATAGGGCTAGGTCGTTGATAGCATATATACCGGAAGACCGGATCGTTCCCACAGAGAAATCTTCTTCAGCGAACTTGGAATAGATGTAATGTAAAGTGTTTCGGCATTCAAGCGGCCAACTTTTGGTGATGATTCGAAAGATGGAATTAAACTTGGAAATAAACTAGATTAAGGTGGTCGAGTCAAAAGGATCGATTTACCCATGACTTAGCCATTAAACGGTTTCTTCATCTAACTCATGTATGGACCGAAACCGTCCGGATTCCACTAGAAGAATTAAAAGCTGAAGACTACTTGTAACTTAATTCAAAGTTCTAATTCAAACTGAACTCATTTAACGCAAGTGAGAGACGAAAAAGGATCGTTCGCACGCGTAAGATTAATCAAGCACGTAGCATGAGGCGATAGACTTCATTGATCAAAAAAGCCACCGACCTCATGATCAAGGCTAGAAATCATGGGTTTAATTCATTCAAAACCTTGAGATTAAGCTAAAGTTTAAGCGAAACCATTTAAACGACTAATCCATGGAGCAAACCTCACCCTATGACCAAACCGATTAACTACTCACTCATAGCAAATTGACTAGAAACAAGGCTAGGAAGTGAAAACATGCTTAGCCGATAAAAACGGAAATAAACTTGATTTATATAGAGATCTCACTAGTGGCTACAACATTAACAAACGAGAAATTAACGGGAAATAAGTACCTTGAGTAGTTCTTGAAGGAAATGACAAGAAAAGCTTGAAAGACTAACAATAGAGTTCCTAGGAAAGCAAGAAAGAAACTTAGGCCTAAAAACTAACTAATGGCCTCCTTTTTTCCATAAATGGCATACAAGCCTATTTATAGACCTTACAAAATCAGGCAAAAAGGCCCCTAAAATATCCCAAAGACATGCCAAAAGTAGAAACTTTCCATAAAAGGAAAGTTGAAATATTCAGCAAAAGGTGTTGGCCGAAGGGCATTGGCATGGATACCTCAAAAATGAGGTATGCATACCAATTCAACTGTCTTGCAATTCGGCATGATGGTATGGATACCTTATTTTTGAGGCATCCATACCTCTGTGAAAAAACTGCAGAACTGGACAGCTTGGTTCACCAAGCCTTGTGGTAGTCCGACGGCCTTCTGATGCTTCATTACATGATCAACGGGACTTGGCGGAGGTATGCCTTGTGGCCTTGGATCATCGGATGCCCTCGAGGGCCGTCCTCGATGCATTAGGCTTACTTGAAATACTTTGGCACGCTTCTCGCCAACCTTGACCACCGGCCAATCTCCGAGGCTTCTTGTGGCACCATTAGGCTTCGGTGACAATGAAATGAGAACCGGCGGGCAGCTGGACACTTGGTTCATCCCGGAACATCGCTTGGCGTCCAAAACCACATTCTTGGCACTTTTGACCTGATAAGCTTACAAAAGATACCTTACGAGCAAAATTGAAATAGAAGCTAAATAAACGCAAGATAAAACAACATAAAACGGGACTAGCCGCACCAAATATCTACAAAATTGGGTGCTCATCACACCCCCCAACTTGAACTTTGCTAGTCCCTAGCAAACTAAAACAAAATGTATTAAACTAAGCTAAACAACCTCCCCGAAATGAAGATACAAAAACTATGCTCAATAACTACAACTTGGCAAGAGTCCAAAACACCCCTTCAAATCCAATCATATGCAATCCCCGCACAAACATGCCATGAACTAAGATGAATAAATTATGCCATATTAGAGTAGTCAAGCATGCATGCACCACAATGAGTTTCGACTCCAAAACTCACAAGGATACACTCTTATTCGACTTTTCACACATTGAGATACAAGATACATCCCATGACAAGCGCTAGCGAGCAAATGCAATAGCCAGAGACAAAAAGCTACGCATGCTATCAAAAGAGCGCTTAGAAAGGAAGGAAAGCTAATTATTGACAAGTATGCACGACAAAGGAATAAATCATACTCAAAAAGCAGTAAATATCAAACATGCATCAAACAGAGTTAATTAGCGTACTAAAGATCAACGGAGGACTTTATTAGCTTATAACGACCTTGGATACAAAGGGAAAGAGACTACAAAAATGTAGTGGCCATATATTTGCATGGTTCATCTACCCCTTGGCCACTACCGACCCTAAACTACCCAAGGCACAGCCACATACCGGCCAAACACCAAACAAAGTTATGGAAAAATAAAGAAAAACTACTACCACCGACTCCACCACACGTAGACGTCATCCACATCCGGCTCCTCTTGGTATTGAGCATCGAGCTCCCCCTTTCCATCAGACTTTTTCTCATCCGGAATGTATGCAAGCCCGGAGGTCACACCAATTCTCTCGTCATAGTATTCAACCCTCTTTCGAATATGCTTTTGCTCTTTATAGCATTTCTTTTATTTTTCTTTGAGGAATAGGGTCATTTGAATTGAGATTTGTATTGAGAGAGATTGAGGGTCCAAGTTTGAAGGCTTTGGAGAGGGAGATGAAAAATTTGGGGCTTTATCTTTTGTAGTGGGAGAAGAGAGATAGGGGATCACATATCAATTCTTCTTTTGCATCCCAACCACTTCTATCACATTCACAACACCCTCAAACCTCCTTGAAGCATTGAAAACTATAGACACACAACCCTCCGAACATCCGGTTACCTAGGTTTGAACAATGGAAGATACTCGGACTATGGTTCAAAACAAGGACGAGGAGACTCTTATGTGGTTTAATCAAACAAAAATGCCTTGAATCATTTCCTAAGTACGCTAGCAACTCCAACAAGATGCATGAAAGATATATACACTACTCAAGCATGAACAAAAGATGTTATTTACGCAAGTGCGGGAAATGAAAACAAGAAGCATGGGATGCCTAAAAGTGAATCTCTACTTTAGCGATGCACAACACTTGACTTAACTTTTAGGCTCAATTTGTTCATCAAAATTCATGTATATGCATATAACATGGATTAAAACACACAACCGAATTCGACGGGATACATGACTCTTGCCATTATTAACACAATTGAGCATAATTAAAGATCTAGCATACGAAAACACTACTAACAAGGGAAGATTGCACACACAAAAAAAAATTTAAAATTTTTACCAAAACAGAAAAATGAGACAAGTCTTATGAACATATATATATCCCTCCCCCCAACTTAAACGATGCTATGTCCTCATAGCATGAAGACAATAGAAATGAAATACAAGAGAGGGAGTAAACGTACCTTCCAACCAACTCTTCACGCGATTGAACGAGTCATACTTTTCTCCCCATCCCTTGCGTGAGCAAAAGAACGGGTGGCTATACCAGACCATCAAAAGAGAAAAAGAAAATAGAACGAAAAAGAAAGAGTTTATGTACGTTCAGCCAAACGCGGCTCCGAACATTCAACATGCCTGCAAAAACCAATAGTAGGAACATAGCATGCCACCCCACATTCTTCGCCAAGAATTGAATTCGACCATTCCACAAGAAAAGATACTTAGAGTAAAGCATATGCCAAATTCGTTTCAAAAATTGAAGTTCCACCAAGTGTATATGCCAAACCAGATTAACCTTCAAAACAAGAGTCGAATTCTCAAGAGTAGGAGACCTACTCTTGGTCTCATATGCATTATCTTGCTCTGCCCACAAGGAGTCCATAAAAGGTTCCTCAATTAATTCGACTCCAATGAAGTCTTGCTTCGCACAAGTAGGAGACCAACAGTTGGTCTCAATCTTTTGGTCTCGCTCTTCTAACAAAGAGTACAAATAATCCACCTCCTCGTCCATTTCCTTAATAGTGAGTAATTTCCCCAATGGGTAGATACCACAAGGAGAGGACACTTGATCTATCGTGCTCACCACAAGAGCCGGTTCCTCACAAATAGGAGACCAACTGTTGGTCTCATCCACGGTCATCTCTTCAGCTATGAGATGTTTTTTCTGCGGAGCCTCACACAGAGGTAAGGACTCAAAGGGAGAATATTGGAAATTGAGCTCATCATTCCCTCCAAACTCTGAGGAGTTTTCGGATTCCGAATCTGATTCTTCAATAAAGATAGATTTCTCAAGAGGAGAACAGTGGATATTAAGTTCATCACTCCCTCCAAGCTCGGAGGAGTTGTCAAAAACTAAACAAACATTTTCAACAGAGCTATGTGGCTCAAGTCCCTCTTCCATGGCATTTGAGTTGGAATCTTGAAAATGTTTAACAAAAACCCGAGATTGTAAAGTTTGAGCCAATCGATCAAAGAAATCTAAGGCTTCAGCGGGTTCTTTATCAAACAGTTTCCCATCGCACAACATGTCTATGAAAGCATGACTCTTGTGACAAAGTCCGTCATAAAAATAGTTAGCAAGTTGAAAATTTTCATAGCTATGATGTGGGACCGCATTAAGCAAGTCCTTATATCTTCCCCAACATGCATAAAATGACTCATTCTCTCTTTCAACAAAGGTTTGAATTTGTTTCTTGCGAACCCCCGTATAGAAAATGGGAAGGAACTTTTTGTAGAATTCATTTATCAAATCAACCCAAGTTAGCACAGATTGAGGGTTCAAGGAATTGAGCCAAGTTTTGGCATTATCCCTTAAAGAGAGAGAAAAGAATGTCACCCACGCGGACTCTGATTTCACAATGGCACCAAGGGTACCAAGTTTGTCCTTGAAAGCCGCAACATGTTTGTAAGGCTGTTCGTGCTCCATGCCATGGAAGCGGGGCAACAAATTGGAAAATTTCATTTTTATCTTAAATACATTGACGGCAGGAGCAGTGGGAGCAACGATGCAAGAAAGTGAATAAGCATGATCGGGATAAGAGTAGTCCCACATAGTCATGGGGACTATTGCCCCATTTGTTGCCACCATACTATTAGATAGATAAGACATAAAATAAACAGGCTAGAGGGGCTATACCGCCACCTCTTTCAAAACAGCTCCGTGGGGTTATGCCACCACCACGTTATACAAACAATAAAAGAAAAAGCAATTGATACTTACTCTAGCTTCGTTACACCTCAAATTTGATATGAAGATCGGTTAGAGGTATCCGCTAGACTATGTATAAGTTGCAAAAAACAAAATAAAGCGGAATACTTACAATGGTTTGTCGAACCTCCAAATAAGCTAAAATAAGATATCCCCGGCAACGGCGCCAAAATTTGCTTACATCCGCAACCTAACCTCTTAGAAAGGCTTGCACCCGAGCATAGGGCTAGGTCGTTGATAGCATATATACCGGAAGACTGGATCGTTCCCACAGAGAAATCTTCTTCAGCGAACTTGGAATAGATGTAATGTAAAGTGTTTCGGCATTCAAGCGGCCAACTTTTGGTGATGATTCGAAAGATGGAATTAAACTTGGAAATAAACTAGATTAAGGTGGTCGAGTCAAAAGGATCGATTTACCCATGACTTAGCCATTAAACGGTTTCTTCATCTAACTCATGTATGGACCGAAACCGTCCGGATTCCACTAGAAGAATTAAAAGCTGAAGACTACTTGTAACTTAATTCAAAGTTCTAATTCAAACTGAACTCATTTAACGCAAGTGAGAGACGAAAAAGGATCGTTCGCACGCGTAAGATTAATCAAGCACGTAGCATGAGGCGATAGACTTCATTGATCAAAAAAGCCACCGACCTCATGATCAAGGCTAGAAATCATGGGTTTAATTCATTCAAAACCTTGAGATTAAGCTAAAGTTTAAGCGAAACCATTTAAACGACTAATCCATGGAGCAAACCTCACCCTATGACCAAACCGATTAACTACTCACTCATAGCAAATTGACTAGAAACAAGGCTAGGAAGTGAAAACATGCTTAGCCGATAAAAACGGAAATAAACTTGATTTATATAGAGATCTCACTAGTGGCTACAACATTAACAAACGAGAAATTAACGGGAAATAAGTACCTTGAGTAGTTCTTGAAGGAAATGACAAGAAAAGCTTGAAAGACTAACAATGGAGTTCCTAGGAAAGCAAGAAAGAAACTTAGGCCTAAAAACTAACTAATGGCCTCCTTTTTTCCATAAATGGCATACAAGCCTATTTATAGACCTTACAAAATCAGCCAAAAAGGCCCCTAAAATATCCCAAAGACATGCCAAAAGTGGAAACTTTCCATAAAAGGAAAGTTGAAATATTCAGCAAAAGGTGTTGGCCGAAGGGCATTGGCATGGATACCTCAAAAATGAGGTATGCATACCAATTCAACTGTCTTGCAATTCGGCATGATGGTATGGATACCTTATTTTTGAGGCATCCATACCTCTGTGAAAAAACTGCAGAACTGGACAGCTTGGTTCACCAAGCCTTGTGGTAGTCCGACGGCCTTCTGATGCTTCATTACATGATCAACGGGACTTGGCGGAGGTATGCCTTGTGGCCTTGGATCATCGGATGCCCTCGAGGGCCGTCCTCGATGCATTAGGCTTACTTGAAACACTTTGGCACGCTTCTCGCCAACCTTGACCACCGGCCAATCTCCGAGGCTTCTTGTGGCACCATTAGGCTTCGGTGACAATGAAATGAGAACCGGCGGGCAGCTGGACACTTGGTTCATCCCGGAACATCGCTTGGCGTCCAAAACCACCTTCTTGGCACTTTTGACCTGATAAGCTTACAAAAGATACCTTACGAGCAAAATTGAAATAGAAGCTAAATAAACGCAAGATAAAACAACATAAAACGGGACTAGCCGCACCAAATATCTACAAAATTGGGTGCTCATCATAGACCCACGATGTCCATCCCCCATTGTGCGAAAGGCCAAGGACTTGTCAAGGGCACCAGATCTTCGGCTGGTGTCCGGATCATTGGTGAGAATTTTTGGCATCTCACAAATCTTTACGTACACCTTTGCATCTTCCTGCATGTGAGGCCACCAGTACCCTTGGGTTATTGCTCGGTGGGCAATGGACCTACCCCCAGCATGACTCCCACACGTTCCTTCGTGGATCTCGTGGAGAAACTTCTACACCATCTCGGGGTGCACACAAAGTAAGTAAGGACCAGTGAAGGATTTTCTGTACAGCTTTCCTTCTGGTGACAGCCAAAACCGTGCAGACTTTGTTTTAATCTTGTGAGCCTCCTTTTTATCTGTGGGGAGTGCCCCGTCTCGTAGGAACTCCACTATTGGATCCATCCAACTCGGTCCTTGGTTCACATCCAAGACCAATTCCACACTTCTTCCAATGCTCGGCTCAGCAAGATAATCTACTGCCACCCGTCTTTTGAATTCCGTTGGTACAGCTGCAGCCAGCCAGGCAAGTGAATCAGCATGGGCATTCTGCCCAGAACTTATTTGTTCGATGTACACTTTTTCGAAAGTATCAAGCAAATCTCTCGCAGCCATCACATAGGCAGCCATCTTCTCGTTCCGGGCCTCATATTCCCCGGACAACTGATTTACTACGAGCTGTGAATCACAGTGCACTCGTATCTTTCTCACCTTCAGGGTCCTTGCACTTCTCAACCCTGCCAGAAGTGCCTCGTATTCTGCCACGTTATTCGAAGCACTGAACCCCAATCGAAGGGACAGTTCCATCATTGCTCCTTCAGGAGGAAAAAGTACCACACCAATTCCTGAACCCGTGTTACATGCAGAGCCATCAACAAATAATTTCCATTCCAGGGGATCCTGTTCGGCCGGAGCTTTCTTTGTTCTCGTTGATTGCTCCTTCACTTGCTCCTTTCTCGGCTCCTGTCTCATAGGAGGCTTGGGAGCCACCGTAGGTGAAAACTCAGCTACGAAGTCTGCCAGCACCTGCCCCTTTATTACGGTGCGCGGCTGGTAATCTATGTCGTACTGACTTAATTCGACCGACCAAGTCGAGATACGCCCCGAGAAATCCGCCTTTCGTAGCAAAGACTTCAATGGGAATTCGGTGTATACCACAATCCTGTGACTCTGAAAATAATGGGGCAACTTTCTCACCGCCGTTCTTAAAGCTAAAACCAACTTTTCTAGGGGCAGATATCTCGTTTCTGCATCTAGCAATGTTTTGCTCACATAATAAACGGGGACTTGCTCGGATCCCTTATCCCTCAATAATACTGCACTGACAGCATGTTCGGACACTGCCAGATATAAAGTTAAAGACTCACCTTCTTCGGGTGTGGATAATAGGGGAGCTGCTGCCAAGTATTTCTTCAGGTCTTGGAACGCTTGCTCACACTCCGCTCCCCATTCGTATCCTTCCCTCTTTTTCAGCAATTGGAAGAAAGGTCTACATTTGTCACTGGACCTGCTTATGAATCTATTTATGGCTGCTGCCATTCCCGTCAATCTCTGGACCTCCTTCGTGGTCCTAGGACTCTGGAGCTTTTGCAACGCAGTAATTTGATTGGGATTGGCCTCTATCCCTCTTATGGTCACCAAATGCCCTAGGAACTTTCCCGAGTTTACACCAAACGCACACTTCGAGGCGTTGAGTTTCAGCTTATACTCTCTCAGTATCTCAAATGCTTCCCTTAGATCAACAATGTGGTTTTCTTTCTCTTTGCTTTTGATCACCATGTCATCTATGTAAACCTCCATGGTTTTACCGAGCAGCTTCTTTAGCATAATCGTTGCTAACCTCTGGTATGTTGCACCGGCATTCCTCAGACCAAATGGCATGACACTATAACAGTACAGCCCCCTTGGTGTGATAAAGGACGTCTTTTCCTGATCGGGGCCGTACATCGCTATCTGGTGGTACCCTCGATAAGCATCAAGGAAGCTCATCCGCCCGTATCCAGCGGTTGCATCGACGAGTTGGTCTATCCTGGGAAGGGGGAAGCTATTCTTGGGACACGCTTTGTTCAAGTCGGTGAAATCGACACAGACTCGCCACTTCCCGTTTTTATTCTTCACCACCACAGTGTTGGACAACCATTCTGGGTAGTATACCTCCCGTATAGCCTTTGCTTCGAGCAGCCGGTCCACCTCCTCAATGACAGCATCCACGTGCTGTACGGCAGACCGTCTCTTCTTCTGCATCACGGGCTTATGTTGTGGATCCACATTCAAGTGGTGACAAATCACGTTTGCATCCACTCCAGGCATCTCCTCGGGCACCCAAGCAAACACATCGACGTGCTCCTTGAGGAACCCCACTAATTCTCTCTCCTCGGTTTCATTCAAATTTTCCCCAATCAGAAAATACCTTTCTGGATCATTCTCGTTGATCTGAATCTTCTTCAAGCCTTCCACCACTTTCTCGGCGGGATCCCCTCCGACATCCTCGATGGTCGGCTGATCCGGAACCTCGATTGCTTGAACTAACTGGGCCTTTGGTGCCTTCTTGATTATAGAAACCAAGCACTGCTGGGCGACCTTCTGATTTCCCCTAATTCTTTCGATACCATTTGACCCGGGAAATTTTACCATCTGATGGTAAGTGGAGGAAACCGCCCTCATCTTGTGCAACCATGTCCTTCCAATAATCGCGTTATAGGAAGATGGTACATCTACCACCAAAAAATCGGTTCTTAGCACAACTGTTCCTGCCCGAACAGGAAGAGTTACTTTGCCCAATGGCCACACTGCTCCTGCACTAAATCCGACCAGAGGGGTTGTTGACTGCACCAAATCCGCTTGTGTCAGCCCTAACTTTTTGAACGCGTCATAGTACAGTATCTCCGTGCAGCTTCCCGAATCTACCAGGATCCTCTCCATGTCATATTCCCCAATTCGTAGGGTTATGACTAAGGCATCATTATGCGGTACCTGGATTCCCCCCAGGTCCTCATCTGTGAAGACTATGCCTCCGGTGCATTCTTCTCCTTCACGTCCTCGTTTCTTTCCCAACTGCATCACGTGTTGGTCGTGTTTTACTTGTCTCTGGAGCAACCTCACCTCACTTCTCGTGTAAGGCGCGGCCAATCCATGTATCATATGGATTACCCCTCTTGGATTCTGCTCATAATCCAATTCCAACGCTTTCTCTGCACCCTTGTGCTCCTCCTGAATAAATTCCTTCAGGTAACCCCTCGATACCAGATCGTCGAGGTGTTGTTTGAACATCTCGCAATCCTCCGTCATATGTCCCCAATCTTTATGATAACTGCAATGCTGACTCGTAGCCCTCTTTGCATCTTTATTCCCCTCCAGCCTTGGGGGCCATTTGAAATATGGGTGATTCTTTATCTTGTAAAGAATTCAATAGATCGGTTCCTTCCAAACCATTGTCACTGAAAAGAAAGACTTGGGATCTGGGGCGTGCCTCTCTTTATATGGCTCCTTTTTGACCTGCCCATATTCCTTCCTTTCTTTGTAGGTTTTGGGTTCCGGCTTATCCACCTTCCTCGGTAGACCCTTTGCTTGTTCGGCAACCACCCTATTGTCTTCTCGCAATATGTCGTCCTCATTCCTGGCATGCTGCTCAATTCGTTCCATTAACCTTGCCAATGTATCTACCGGGTTCATGTTCAGGGATTTACGTAGTTCTCCCCGAACAGGCAGTCCTGTCTTGAATGTGGCTATTGCATATTCTTCACTGCATCCTTCAATCTCGTTGAAAGTTTCCCAGTATTTCTTGGCATAGTCCCTGATCGGTTCATTCTCCCCTTGTTTCATAACAGAAAGGCTTTCGAAGGTTTTTGGTGCTTTCCTGCTCGTCAGAAACCGAGCAGTGAATTCCTCGGCCAACTGTCTCCATCCTCGTACGGTGTTCGGCCTTAGCTTATGGAACCATGACAAGGCCACTTTCCCCAAACTCGATGGGAACATCTTGCACTTGATTGCATCATCCCCGTCGTGCATGAACATTGCCTGCCGGTAGTGTTGTATATGTGTCACGGGATCATTATTTGTTTCGTAAAGTACGAATGCCCCGTGCTTCACCCTGCTCGGAAGCCTTGCCTCCTGCAATCTCTTTGAAAAAGGGGATGAGGCTATATTGCTGAGGGCTTTCCGTGCCGCTTCTCGTGCAGACATGGCTCCCTCCTCTCGCTCTTTTGCTTTCTTGGGAGTACTCTTTTCCCAATCGGAATCAGGTCTCTCATACCTATCCCTGTGATGTCTTCTAATCTCTCCTTCTTCGGGAGTGAGGCTTCTGCTTCTTCTTTTTCGTGAAGAAGCCCTTTTCTTTTTCGGAGTGGGACTCCTAGACCTGCTCCTCCTTCCTCTTGAAGGAGCCTTCTTGTGTTCCACCATTGCTAGCCTTTCTTCTCTGAAATCTCTTCGTGACAGTCCAGAATCCTCCGGATGTCCTCGTATCCGTTGTAGTTCTTGGATTTCGTACTCCCGTTTTTTAATCAAACGAGCGTACTCTTCGATCTCTTGTCTCTTTTTATCCAAGATATCGTCACGGTTGTGTGCACTTCTTGAATGCGCCACTGATTCTCCCTCACGATGGGATTTGCTCCTTCTCGTGGATCCTGTGGCCGTCCTTCCCTCCTTGTTCTTGGAGTCATCATGGACAGTCAGGGGGTTATCCTTGTTTGTGGGCTTCTTTGCTTGCCCACCGTCGGGCTTTCTTGGAGGATCTGGTGGCGAGTTGCCACCTCCTTCCCCCAACTGGTGTTTCGGATCATGTGGAGTTTCTGGATCTTCTTCCATCATGGTCGCTTTTCAGAGGGATCTCTTTCGTTTCCCACAGACGGCGCCAATTGTAAGTGCAGAAAAACCGAGAGTGGTTTAAGCAGCACAAGAACGTAACGGCTACTTTGAGGTCCTCGCCGGAACCCTAATACGTCGCCGGAGTCTTTATCTGCAAAACAAACAAAGGGTGAGTGCACCTTTGCCTCTCGTGGCAAAGGCCCTCCGATGCCTAAGTTAGTATCACGTACTGATCGAAAACCCTAATTCAAGTAGGAGAATATGTAAAACCGTAATGTATTGTGTACCTTTTTCCTCTAGGTTTACCTTGTATTTATAGGTTTATGGATGCTTGTTGCCCAAGTTCCCACGTTTCCCTAAGTTTCCTATCTCGTATAGGAAACCCAGAACATCTTGGATCCTCGTTCCCTTATCAGTTCATCACTTTAGTCCGTTTAGGACTCTTTTCCATAACTGGTTGAACTTCCCATTCCTGTCGGGTATCTTCCCAAGATCCTATTTTATTGGGATCTCATTTCTTCACGGAATATCTCTGTTTCTGGAACCTCCTGGAGAGTTTCCCGTGCCTGGGACTGCTTTCGTATAAATCCCTCCTGTTCGGCCCCATTGTTGCCGAACAAGCTACCTGGACCAATAACTTCACATGTTACTGGTCCTTTGTCAATCCCTTGGTCCAATATCCTCTCGTGTTATTGGACCTTGACTTCGCATAGACTCTCTGGACCAACGATTTCTCATATCATTGGTCTCTGTCGCCGACCACCGTTTTCCACGGCGACTGTCCCCAACATGATTATATTGTGGTCCCACGTACCACGTGTTCGGGCACTATTTGTACTTGTTCGGGATTTACTCCCTACATTAGGGTTCCGAAATAAGGACCACGAAATACACATCTCTCCACTTCATGATCCGTCCCCAAACTCTACAGAAATCATCTCCTATCAATCCTCTACAAAAGCCCTAACCTCCCGTGAGTAGCCGCATCCGAGAGTAAAAACCCCCAAAGAACTCACTTTGTTCTAGGGTTTTGTGAAGTTGACTACCACAATCAACCACTATTATCTACAATCAATCGCAATCCAAGCAATCAATTACTGAGGGATCAAGGTGGTGAGGCCCAACGGCCTACGGTTTGATTTAATTTCCATCTCTCGCTTTTAATTAGTTCTTTCTATTAACTGTTCGTATTCTGGCGTGAGGAAGAACATCGGCTGGGGAATCAATCATTCGGCCGATATATAGAACCAGTGGGATTCCTCGGCCGTGACATCAATTCACCGGCCGAGGGATCTATTTGCTGGGACATATTTGTTTTCTGTTTATTCTGATGCATGCTTTCATTTATCGTACTGGCTCACCTTATCAACTGTTAAAGGCTAAAAACCAGATTATGTGTTAGAATTAAATAAAGCAAATATACATTGTATGTCGAACGATTATGGGCCAGTCTCACGACTGGGCAAAGAGGGGTGCCTAACACCTTCCCCTTATTGTACTCTTGGCTCCCGTACCCGGAATCTCTGTCCATTTTTCCTAGTTTTAATAAACTAGGTGGCGACTCTATTTTGATGATAACCGTTATTGTGTGGCGATGTTCCTAGCCATGGGAATGTCCACGATCTTGGTTTATGAAGTGGAACCAAACAAGCGTGATCAATCTGTATGGCGATACCCCGTTTGGGAGGTGTCTACAGTTTTTGGCGACTCTGCTGGGGATTTGAGAGCCATAACCAGAAAGTTCAACATGGAATTAATATTTGCTTTATTTAATTCTTTTTCATGTGCATCGAGCGGGCAACCCATGTTGAGTTCACCTGATATCCCGGCATGACACGGGCTATGTTAGAGGTTCCAGCAAACTCCTAACGGGGCACCCTTTGAGACTACCCGAAACCTTGCATATTGTAGAAAGCCATAGAACTCTTTCCAAATTAGGACAGGAAATCCCAAGCAGGTTAGGACTATGTGTTGCATTATATCTGAAACTCTTGTTTGATTCAATGATTAGTACTCTTTAGAGTTTTAATTGCTGTAGAAGATGAATTCATGCTCATTTTATCAAGAGTTTGTGATGAAGTCTATCTCTCTTGAGATAAAGAATAGTCCTTGCATAACTCTGTCTCTCTTTGAGATAAGTTTTGACTTGTGAAAGGTTGTCATAGTTTTATACTGTTAGGAGTTTCGAAAAAAAAAAAAATCTTCTTTTATCTCTAGGTTTTTATTTATTGCTAGGATTCTTTAAAAAAATAAAAAGAAACGAATCTTTCTTTTTATTTCTTTCTCTTTCAATCTTTGTTAGGATCTTTTCAAAAGAACAAAAAATATATATATTTCCTTATTCTTTAGGTTTTCATAAATTTCTTTCTTTCTTTGTTTTTTCCTAGGATCTTAAAAAGAAAAAAGAAAATGTGGGAATTTCATCAATCTTTTATCTTGCATGGTACATTGTATATATGATCACTTGATTATATAATTGTCGCATGATTACTTGCTGTATTGCATTACTACCTGATCACATCACTTCATATATATTACTAATATGTTGTTCAACCACTTGGTTGCATGCATGGTATATGGGTCATTATATTAGGGGCAGCTTACATTCTAGGGGGCAATAGGCGTTGGTGCACTGCACAATCACTTGATTTGGGATGTCTCAACATAAACGTAATTGAGCTTTTGCTTCTTTTAGATTTGCTTTTGGACTTAGCTGTGACAGTTGTGGCCGCCAATCTCTCAGAAGCCCTTTCCTCCAGAGGTTGATAGCGTCGTGATCATAATGGAAAACCATGAGCTTGCCCAACAAGTCAAGGACATCAAAGCTGCCTTGGCTCGCTCAAAAGGAGATCAAATCCTTGATTTTGATGGACTCTGCCTTTTTCCAAATGCCAAACTGCCAAAGAAGTTCAAGATGCCTGATATTGAGAAGTTCAATGGCACCGGCAATCCCACCAGCCATGTCCGCCATATCATCAATACCTTGAAACCCATGGGCCTGAATGATGAACTCATTGCCCAACTTTTTCAAAGGACTCTCACAGGCAGTGCTCTCGACTTGTTTCTCACTCTGGACTTCACAAAGTACAACGGGTGGCAAGAAATTGCCAATGCTTTCATCAATCAATATGCCTACAATGTCCAGATTGAGGTAACCACCCGAGATTTGGAGATGCTCAAACAAAAGCCAAATGAGAGCTTTGCCAATTTTCTTACTAGGTGGAGAAAGAAAGCCGCACAGATGAAAACTCTTCCCTTAGAAGAAGACCAAATCAGAATGGTGGTAAGAAATTTGCAGCCGCAGTTCCTGAGGCACATGTATTCCCAAGCAATTTCTACTTTTAAATGCCTTTATGCTACTGGATTGCAAGTTGAAGATGGCCTTAATCAAGGATTACTCGACAATGGAGAAGTCAGCCACAAGGTAGAGACAAGCACAAATACCAACACTGATAGTGGTATTAATATGGTGAGATCCCAACACAAACGTAAGAGGGAATTTGTTCCTCTTGGAATGAAGTTAGAAGATGTATTCCACATCTTAGAAGCAACAGGCGATCTGAAATCATTGCAACCAAAATTTCCTAGTAGTCTTGCACAGAAGGATGGGGAGTATTGCAAGTATCACCAAGTGACTGGTCATTCCATTGAACAATGTGGGGCTCTCAAGAATGCAGTCCAAGATCTCATCGATCAAGGGATAGTTGATCCAACCAAGCTGGATGATTGAGAAGCGGTGGCCAAATTCTGTCATATGTTTTGAGTCAATCTTTGGGTCTTTCTTTTGACCCTTATTTGCTTCTTTTTAGGGTTTGAATCTCGAATTTGTTCTCCCTTAGGAGTTTGAGTCTTGAGTTTATTTTCTCTTGAAATTAAAGTCATTTTGTTCATCTTGATTTTGGATCAACTCTTTGCACTCAACATGAAATGTGAATCTCTCCCGGAATGTGAATCTCCTTAAACCTGAACTACGAATGGCCTGATTCTCTTTAGAGATACGTAGGCACCTTAGGGTCGGCCACATTTTTGAAAATGTTTTCTCTTGTGCTAATTTGCTGCCACAGAATACTCATGATAACATTAAGTGTTGAAAACAATCCTCAAGGATTTCAAAGTAATCTCATGATATCGCTTGAAACACTTCATGATCACTTGAGTTATCAAAATCACCAAAAGAGTTTTCAAAACGAACTGTGACCCATGTCATTTCTGTTGAGTTGAGGGGGAGTTGAAAATACTTGTGCACTTTCATGGAGCCACTTGTAAGAGGAGCAAGCTGTTGAAGATAAAAAATAAAAGGAAAGAAAAAAATGAGCTCGCTAGATTGGAAAACCCTCAAGGGCGGTCTAGGCAAAAGTTAGAGCATAAAAACAAAATGAAAACTTAGCCATATCTCCATGCACCCACTTTGAGTCTCAAGACTCGTCCTTGATTCTGAGGAACCACTTGGTAAAATATCAAAGCCTCTTAATCTCTTGGTTAGGATTCTAGTTGCTCTGTCGCATGATTCAAAATGAAGAAAGGCCATCATTTCTCTATCCAAACACTTATCCCTTGCTAGCCACATTGAGCCTCTGGATATATTCTTTCAAATAAAGCCTGCTAGACAGCCATCCCCCACACTGGGGTAGATAAAAATGCAATGAGAGATGACTACAAAACTTAAAGTAAGCATCCCGTCACACAAGGGGATTTTGAAGGAAGAAAAACATCATCCCTTCCAATCCAAAAAATAGGGGGCATTTTGAAAAAACATCTTCCTCTCATACAAAATAGAGCGATTAGATGGCTGCTAGCTTTTGGAACCCAAGCATGAGTAGAAAGTAGGTTTGAGCTGTTATATCCCTTCCTTTCTTAAGCCAACACCCTAACCTACAATATGGTCCATAATAAAGTCCTCTCGGATTGAAGAACGCGACTTAGCAACAAAATCCTAAATACTAGGGGCATAACCAATGTGGAAGGAAAAGTGGTGTGAAGCAAAGGGGCACAACTACATCCCCCTTTTAGAAGCGCACAATCTCTCATGAGGCACGCAGTGGTCACTTATCAATCCAACTCAAAGTAGTCAATTCACCCTGAAGCAGTAAACTCGCTAGGGTCATGGGTTCGTGGAACAGTCTTGCGTCTCTTGACGACTGAGTGGTTTTGAATGTGAATCATGTAGGTAAAATGACGTGGTTTTGAAATCCTCAAGGAGAAATTTTCAAAATTGATTTTATCCTAAGCATTTTTGACATAGCAAGTACAAGCACAATTACTTATTTGTAAATTTTCACGGAGATAATACGGGTTTCCCATTTCATGAGGAGTGTAGCTAGAAGGTCCCTGGGCCATACAGTGTGTTAGCAGCGTTGCTAGAGTGTTGTAATCTTTCAAGCCTCTTGGATCTCATCGCCTTCTTTGTCATAGCCATTTGGCTAGTATAGAGTTTGTTGCCATCTTATGGTGTAGGAGAAGCACTAGCTTGAGTACGTGAAAGTTGAGATGTCCCAGAACACTTGCTTGCATATCACCACAATCACATGGTTGCTTGATGTGTAGTTTAGGCGGTTGCATTGGCCTCTTGGCCCGTACAGTTGATTTGTCTACATGAGCACCTCACTGTTTAGTCTTATCTAGACATTTTCCTAGGCCTCTTTGGCCCGCGCATTTGATTCGCTTTCATGTCTTTATGGCTGTTGTGGTTATTTGGTCTTGCATTGGTCTCTTGATCTAATACTTGATTTTTGTCTTCACTACTACATGTTGCTTGCATTATGAATATGTTTGATTATCTGTTGGTATGACGCCTCTTGGCTAGAGGAAAAAATAGGCGCTATCTCTTGATATATTAGGTCTCTCGACCACTATGCCTCTTGGCATTGCATCTCTCGATGTATTAGGTCTCTCGACCACTATGCCTCTTGGCATTGCATCTCTCGATGTATTAGGTATCTCGACCACTATTCCTCTTGGCATTGCATCTCTCGATGTATTAGGTCTCTCGACCACTATTCCTCTTGGCTATACATCTCTCGGTGTTATGTCCCTTGATGCCTGAGTCTCTTGACCTACATGCCTCATGGCCTTGCATCTCTTGATACGTTATGTCTCTCAACATGTTGCGTCTCTTGGCCCCTAAATGATGTGGTATTGTGGTATACTATGTCTCTTGACATATTTTGCCCCTTGGCATCCTTTAATGTGGTATGAACTATTTTACTCTAAGCATTCTATTAACAAAATAATGTGCACATATCTCTTACACCATTGTCTTGAATAATGTGGCTTGCAGTGGTTGATGTCTTTGTTGCATGTCACTTGACGTAAGCTAATCACATGTCCAACGATTCGAAGCATAATGAGTGTTACATTCTAAATTCCAAATAGAGTGCACAGATATCAAAATTACATCTCTCGTCTTGTACGCCTCATGGCGTTGTATCTCTTGATGCATTATGATGATGTTTGTGAGTCACTAGATTTATTTTGCTTGAACATTCTCTTGAATGAAACCTGATGCTACACTCATAGGGTTCACTAGTTGAATGCATTTTGCTATCAAATATACCCTGTGTTTGCATTTGAAACAGGTTACAACCGGCTCTACGCCTCGGTTCTATCACTTCAAGCTCCAAGCTCCGACTCCACAGGCTCTCGCCTTACAAACTACAACCGGCTCTACGCCTCGGTTCCATCACTTCAAGCTCTAAGTTCTAACTCCTCAAGCTCTCGCCTCATGACTGCAACCGGCTCCACGCCTCATCTCAAAGCTCAGCGCTCCAGTTACTGGTCTTGTGTCCCCATATCTCAAAACCAGCGTCCGATTCATCCCCAGAAGATGGTTTGGATTCCGCCCCAAATTACATCAATTCCATCGAGCTCATTCGCAAGGATAGGCTACTCTACCGAGCTCCCCTCAGTCAAAGTAAGGATGATCATGAAAAGCAAACGACTCACCTGCTGTGTATTGATCTACCACAAAATACTGAAGATGCTCTCCGCAAGAATTTTCCCGGCAGCTCAGCGCTCCTTCAACTACTCTCCGCCAAAATCCTGGCATATTCAAAGGCTTGGTATGGCCCGATGGCAAATTCCTCCTCTAAAGCTCTGCGCTTTTGTTTTTGGTTGTCCCGAACTACGAATGGTCTGAATTTCCCCTATGGAATACGTAGGCAGCCTCCCGGCCCGACCATAACTAAAACCTTTTTCAAAAACCCTTGGAATAGTGGTTGGACCAAATTGAGTTGCTTTTTTACAGCTTTGACTTTTACTTGAATACGCCTCGCGGTCTATCCAAGTTCAGTCAAAGAGGGGCATCTGTAGACACCCCAATTTGGCTCAACGATTATTTCAAGTCCCACCTTGGGGACCATCCCGATGATGAATATGATATGTGGTTGTTGTGGTTGACTTCATGAAAGCCTTAGGAACTTTGTGGAACTCTTAAGGGATTAAGGAACACTTTGAAATAGGTGATAGGAGTGCCAAGCGATACTTAGAGTGGATAGAAATGTGTTTTAGCCTTGGTAGCATCGTCGATCTTCAAATAAGTCTGCTTTCAGCCCATTTTTCATAAATTAAACTTCCTTATTTTTGTGGTTGGATTCCACCATCTTGTAGTACTTTCAAAACCCTCTTTATTGATATATAATAAGCCTTAAACCAATTTGAAACGAGGGAGATACAAGAATTTTACCAAAATAATCTATTTTCTGACCCACTAAGGGTAAAATTGTCATATCTTTTCATGTACTAAATATATTTGATCCAAACTACTTGGGTTAGAAAGTAGACTCAACAAGCTTTCCAACGGTCCAAAGAACGCGCAAAACCGAGTTCGGGAGTGTCCGGAGCGAGCCCGCAAAGTTTGGCCTTTTGTTGGAAAATCCTTTCCGCGGCCGCGAAATCCTTTCTTCGGCCGTGAAATCCTTTGGGCGGCTGGTAGACCGATGTTTTCCAGATTCTGGAGTGTTCAGCAGCTTTTCAATCCGTTCGTCCAAACCCTAGCAGCCACGAACCATTACTTCGAGGCTACGAATACACTTACCATAGAGGTCTTATTACCCTAGAACTCCACTTTGATTCACGCCATTTGATTGGCCAGAGTGAGTCACCAATTGCCTATATAAAGGGCCTTAGGGTTCCGAAATAAGGACCACGAAATACACATCTCTCCACTTCATGATCCGTCCCCAAACTCTACAGAAATCATCTCCTATCAATCCTCTACAAAAGCCCTAACCTCCCGTGAGTAGCCGCATCCGAGAGTAAAAACCCCCAAAGAACTCACTTTGTTCTAGGGTTTTGTGAAGTTGACTACCACAATCAACCACTATTATCTACAATCAATCGCAATCCAAGCAATCAATTACTGAGGGATCAAGGTGGTGAGGCCCAACGGCCTACAGTTTGATTTAATTTCCATCTCTCGCTTTTAATTAGTTCTTTCTATTAACTGTTCGTATTCTGGCATGAGGAAGAACATCGGCTGGGGAATCAATCATTCGGCCGATATATAGAACCAGTGGGATTCCTCGGCCGTGACATCAATTCACCGGCCGAGGGATCTATTTGCTGGGACATATTTGTTTTCTGTTTATTCTGATGCATGCTTTCATTTATCGTACTGGCTCACCTTATCAACTGTTAAAGGCTAAAAACCAGATTATGTGTTAGAATTAAATAAAGCAAATATACATTGTATGTCGAACGATTATGGGCCAGTCTCACGACTGGGCAAAGAGGGGTGCCTAACACCTTCCCCTTATTGTACTCTTGGCTCCCGTACCCGGAATCTCTGTCCATTTTTCCTAGTTTTAATAAACTAGGTGGCGACTCTATTTTGATGATAACCGTTATTGTGTGGCGATGTTCCTAGCCATGGGAATGTCCACGATCTTGGTTTATGAAGTGGAACCAAACAAGCGTGATCAATCTGTATGGCGATACCCCGTTTGGGAGGTGTCTACATCAGGCCGAGTGGTGTTACAAAGATAAGCCTTTCTGAGGTTGAGAGCGTTCCAAGGGTTCTCAATTTCCCTTCCATCCTTGTCTTCCAGTTTGTATGATCCATTGCCGACTTCCTTGACCACTCTGTAAGGACCTTCCTAGTTGAGTTTGAATTTTGTTTTCTGATTGGCTCGGACAACCTTCCTCCAAACCCAGTCATCGATTTTGAACTTCTTAAGCCGAACATTCCTGTCGTAGCCCCGAGCGACCTCTTGCTGATAACTAGCAAGTTTGAGCTGGGCATCATCCCTATTCTCTTCGGCTAGAACTAGCTCGGTGGCCACTGCCTCATCATTAGTTTGTGGATCATAGGTCTCGGTACGAAGTGTTGGGAACCTTGACTCTAGTGGAATTACGGCCTCCATGCCGAAGGCCATTGCGAAGGGAGTCTGGCCTGTGGAGTGTCTTGGAGTGGAGCGGTAGGCCCATCTTCCTCTTTTGGAGTCCAGCCGTCGTTTAATGCCAGTATAGACGGTTTTGTTGGTAGCCTCGGCCTGGCCGTTACCTTGGGGGTACGATGGAGTAGAGTTGAAGAATCGAATTCCGAACTCTGCGCAAAGTCCAGTCAGCTCTTTACCGACGAATTGAGAACCGTTATCAGAGACGATTGCATAGGGTACACCGAACCTTGTGACTATGTTTCTCCAGACAAACCGCCGAACGTCTGCCTTGGTCGTTGTGACAAGTGGCTCGGCTTCTACCCATTTTGAAAAATAGTCTGTTGCTGTTATCAAAAACTTGAAGCCCCCAGGAGCAGTAGGAAGCTTACCGACGATGTCCAAGCCCCATTGAGCAAAAGGCCAAGGGCTGGTGATAGGTTTTAGAGCTTGGGCAGGTTGCTTTGGAATGGGGGAAAACAGCTAGCACAGTTTGTACCTCTTGACCACTTCTTCACAATCCTTCTTCATTCCTTTCCAGAAATATCCCTGACTTGGAGCTCGCTGACGAAGAGAGCGGCCGCCCGAATGGCACCCACAGCTGCCAGAGTGAAGCTCGGCCAGTATCGTGGGAACCTTGGTAGGATGGATGACACGAAGGTACGGCCCAGTAAAACTCTTTCTGTAAAGTTGACCGTTTTTGGAGATCCAGTAGTTGGCCGACTTGCTTCGGACTCGGTGTGCTTCCTTTTTGTCCGCGGGAAGTGAGTCGTCTTTGAGGAAAACAATAATCTCATCCATCCAACTAGGGCCGAGGGCGATGTTAAGAACCTCTGCAGGACCTTCAAAGCTTGGTGCGTCAATTTCTCCGAGGTTGATGCTTCTGTACTCGGAGGCTTTGCTTGCCAAGGCCAGATTTGCGAGAGCATCGGCGTGAGCGTTGTGTTCCCTGTTAATCTGTTCGATATGGAATCCTTTGAATCGTCGGATGAGTTCCAACGCCGTAGCTTGACACTTCAGCATCCTTGGATCCCGAGCCTCGTAGTCTCCAGTTACTTGATTAACAATCAATTGAAAGTCGCAAAAGACGTGGAGGTCCTCGACTTGTAATTTGGCGGTTGCGCGGAGGCCAGCCAGTAAAGCTTCATACTCGGCTTCATTGTTTGTTGCTGGGAAGTTGATCGTGATGACACTTTCATGTAACACGCCGTAGGGAGTGACAATGACAACTCCTGCACCATCGCCGTTGTTGTTCGATGCACCATCAACGTGGAGTTTCCAAACTTCGCCACTGAAAAGGTTCCATGTTTTCCGAGCCTCATGTTGCTCCAACATTCCATAATCTGGCCGAATCAAAGCTTCCTCGTCGGGGCTTCCAGGAGTGAATTCGGCGATGAAGTCGGCCAAAACTTGTGCCTTTATTGCAGTTCGAGGCTCGAAGTGGATGTCGAAATTGGCCAACTCCACTGCCCATTGGGAGACTCGGCTTGAAAGATCTGCCTTCCGAAGGAGATTCTTCAGTGGAAATTCTGTGAGGACAATAATTGGATGCTCTTGGAAATAAGGGAGGAGCTTCCGAGCCGCTGTTACTAGAGCAAGCAGAAGTTTTTCCAAAGGCAAGTATATTGTCTGGGCTGGAAGCAACGTTCGGCTTGCGAAGTAGATAGGCTGATCCTCGGGGCCTTCGCGTCGGACCAGGGCCGAGCTGATGGCGTGTGGGGAGACGGCGAGGTATATGTACAGTGTCTCAAAAGGCGACGGCTTGACGAGAAGTGGAGCCGAGCTGAGATATGCTTTGAGTTCAGCAAGTGCCTTGTCGCAATCCTCCGTCCATTTGAAGCTCCGACGGCTCTGCTTCTTTAGGGTTTGGAAGAAGACGTGGCATTTATCCGAGGACCGACTCATGAATCTGTTAAGTGCTGCGGCCATGCCTGTTAGCTTTTGTATCTCCCGAGGAGTTGAGGGAGCCTTCAATTGTTGTATCGCCGAGATCTGGCTGGGGTCGGCCTCGATCCCTCTACGAGTTACAAGGTATCCGAGGAATTTTCCCGAGCTGACACCGAAAGCGCACTTCTCGGCATTGAGACGTAACTTGAATTTCTTCAGTATTGAGAACACTTCGGCGAGGTGTGCTAGATGGTTTTCAGCTTTGAGACTCTTGACGACCATATCATCGATATAAGCCTCCATGATTTCACCAATGAGTAGGCCGAACAGCAGATATACCATCCTTTGAAACGTGGCTCCAGCGTTTTTGAGGCCGAAGGGCATCACAAGATAACAGAAGAGACCCTTAGGTGTAATGAAAGCTGTCTTTTCCATGTCGTCTGGGTCCATTGCTATTTGGTGATAGCCCCTATAAGCATCCATGAAGCTTAATCGAGCGTGGCCTGCTGTTGAATCCACTAGTTGGTCTATTTTGGGGAGAGGGAGGCAGTCCTTTGGACAAGCATCGTTCAAATTGGTGTAGTCCACGCAGACCCTCCACTTTCCATTTTTCTTTTTCACCACCACTGGATTGGTAAACCAAGTGGGGTACTGAACTTCTTTGATAGCCCCTGCTGCGAGGAGTCTGTCTACCTCTTCGTTTACTGCTTCGGCGTGAATAGCTGCCGAACGTCTTGGTTTCTGGATTACTGGTCTTGCGGACTTGGAGAGAATGCCGAATGAATTGTGGGTCAATGCCAGGTAGTTCGTAAGGGGTCCAAGCAAAGACTTCGATATTATCCTTAAGGAACTGGACCAGCTCGTCACGCTTGGCATCCGTCAAACTGGAACCGAGCATGAAGAAGCGTGATCCATCTTCGTTGATTGGTATTTTCACGAGGTCTTCAATTGACTTTTGTTCGGCGGGAGCGCCGACATCTTCAAGGACTGGCTTGTCTGGAACTTCCACCCAATGTACTCTTTTAGAGTTCGGCGCCTTTCCCACGGCCGAGACATAACATTGCTTTGCCTGGACTTGATCGCCGTGCAGGTCTTCTTGTCAGCCTGTGGTTCCATTATACCGTACCACTTGATGGTAGGTTGAGGCAATGGCTTTGATAGAATGAAGCCAATTCCGGTCGATGATTGCATTGTAAGGACTCGGAGCGTCTACAACAATAAATTCCATATTGACAGCGACCAAACCAGTGACAACGGGGAGAATCACTTTGCCGAGGGGCCAGACGGGTGTGCCGCTGAATCCCACTAGAGGAACGGCACTCGGTACAAGTGATGACTCTGGGATGTTGAGTTCTTTTAAGAGAGACAAGTACATGATCTCAGCCGAGCTTCCCTGATCCACAAGGACCCTTTTGACCAAATGAGTTGATATCTGTACTGTCACCACTAAGGCGTCGTTGTGGGGAGTCTGCACACGTTCGAGATCTCTATCGGTAAACGTAATTGACCAAGGGCGTTCGGACGTCCTAGGCCTCTTGAGAGTTGTAGAGACAGAAAAAATTTCTGTGAATTTTCTGGCCTTGTCAAGCTCAGACCGAAGCTGCTGTGCTCCTTCCTTGGTTACTGGTCCGTGGATTACGTTGATGACGCCGACTGGTCGTGGAATTTGATTTTGACCCCCGGTGTTCGGCTGGCGCCTCGGTGTTTTGGTCCAGTCGATGTGATCATCCAAGAGTCCTTGAGCTGCCAGATTTTCCAAGAGTGCCTTGTATGGGGCGCATGCCGTTGTGTAGTGTCTGAGCTCGTTGTGATAGGAGCATCTCTTCCTAATGTTATCGTTCCCTGCTTCGGTGTTGAGCTTGGGTGGGTTCGGCCATACAAAGAACGGCTCGCGCTCCAAAGTTTGTAGATGGAAGTAGATTGGCTCTTTGAATACCGTCGTCTCGGCTACGTAGTCGTGAGCCTTTGGAGCCTTCTTGCCTGCGACTTTTACCGTATTGACTTGTTTCTTCGGCTGTGAGACAGCTACTGGTTTCGGTGCAGAAATTTGAGGGGTAGGAACGTGGAGTTGCTGAGGGATGGCTGAGTTTTGACCGCCTTGAAGTTCTCGCTCGGCAAGGAACTCCTCGTAAGAGCAGAACTGCTCAACCGTTCTCATTAGTTCGTTCATCCCGTGGGGTGCCCGAATTGCCAATTCATCTAAGATTTTATTTCCAGTCTCCAATCCATTCTTGAAATTTCTTGCTGCCCAGTACTGATCAACACCAGGTATCTCGTTGAACAATTGCTAGTAACACTCGGCGTACTTCCGAAGTGTTTCGCCAGGCCTTTTCTTCATTTGAGCCAAGGCGTCTTCCTCTTTGGCTTGCTTGTTGCTTGTGATGAATCTATAGTTGAAGGCTCTTTCAAGCTCTTTAAAGCTATGGATTGATCCCGCCTCCAGCTGATTGAACCACAGCAGGCCGAGGCGTCCGAGACTTGAGGGAAATGCTTTGCACATGATGGCGTCGTCATCGGTGACGCAGGAGATGGTGCTTCTGTAGCTAATGAGGTGGGTGTAAGCCTCAGTCGTGCTGGGATCGAATTTCTGAAATTTCGGCAGGTGGAGGCCGGGTTTCGACAGAGTTGCTTGAATCTTGGCCGAGAAGGGAGATTCGGTCAATTTTTTCAGCTGATACTCGTGCGTTGGCCGAGGCGGGCGTCTGTCTTTGTCGTTCCGAGACTTTTTAAAGGCTCGGTAGTCTTTATCTCTGTCGTCTGCTTCGTCGTGCCGACGCTGGAGTGTCCTATCCCTTTTGTTAACGGGACCTTCAGCTGATCCGCGTCAGGGAGATTTTCTGTACGATAAACCTTGCGTCGGCTCGGCTGTTCGTCGTGCCGAACGACAACACTCACACTCTTTTCCCGAGGGAAGCCTCGTGGGTTTCTTGAGTTTACCGTGCGTCCGACGTGGGTATTTTTCCGAGGGAAATCTACATGTTCTGGGGAGAAAAATTCAGGATCTTTGCCGGTCCTTCTAGACGTTCGGCTCTTACGCCGTCCTGGATCGTGTGGAATTAGGGCCAGATCATTTTCGTTGTCATGAAACTCAACCGTATCATAACTTTGAGACTGAGAGTATTCGTCCCCAGCCGACGAGCTTGAGTAAACTGTGTAAGGGCTCACTTCCCTTCTTGTTTTTCCACCTCTGTGTCCTGCACCACTGCCGAGACGCTTATGAACCGGGGAACGTTGCTGCCCAAAGCGAGCGCTGTCCCCGGCTCGATTGTTTGTTAGTGGTGGGTCCAGGCATTCATACACCGAGACTCGATGCGGTTCTCTTTCACCGACCAAATGAGATGTTGGTGGCAAGATTCTTCGCCGGCGCCTTCCCTGAGAGCCAGAATGGGAGGCCGCCGGACGTTCGTTTGCTTTGATTCTAGCCATTTCTATTTTGAGTATGGCAACATCAGTATTGGTTTGTTCCTGCTGCTGCTCCAGCATTTGGACGTAAGCCAGGGCGTTATCGCTTAGTCCCACCGGACGCTGAATAGAGGTACTAACGCCAGGAGGGGTAAAGCCAGGGGGGTGAGATGAGGAGGCGGTGTGGACGCCTGTATCTGATAGGATTTGCAAAGCGGGGTTGAGGGTTTGAAAAGGAGGTGGTGCTCCGCCCATTTTGTAGAGTGGAAAAGTGGTGGAGCTATGGTGGGGAAGAGTTTTTGGTCAAGGAATGAAAGGATGGACAACGAGGGAGCCGCCACTGATCAGAAAAAGGGTTCACGTCGGGTTCACCAAATTGTGGGGCTCCTTTTGGGATGGTCCACTCCTTGGCTCTAGGGTTTGGATCTCACTCTCAATCTTCCCCGATCCTGCAAAACGAAGCACGACTAAAGACCACACCGGAGGTCCTCCGGAATGGCCCTCCGGTGCAAGAATCAGAACACTTGCAAGAAGAGGAGGAAAGATCGAGAGCTAGGGTTTTAGAGTTGTGTGAAAACGTACCTCTTTCAAGAGGGTATCCCAGTGTATTTATAGGGAGTCCTAACTTGACCTTCAAGGCGGTTCCATTGTATGACATGTGTCGGCTTACGCTACCCTTACGTCACTTTAGGGTTTCGTAACCGTTTAGAGAGTGAGCTGGCTCCTTCACGTGTTCCCATCACCCTGGTAACTGTTCGGCTGACATCATAGTCGTCATCATGGCCACGGTAGCACTCCCACGTGAATGAGGAAGGGTCCTGGCCCCAGAGCCGAACGCGAGCCGACAATCAGAGAGTCGGCTAGCCGAGAGAATCATGACAATGGAATGAACCAAATAGGTGATGTACACCCGTCGGCAATCCGAGGCGTTGTTGGCAATGCCTCGGAACGAATTGGACCGTCGGTCCTATGGAACGGAATTTCGCTCGGTGCGGCCCGAGCCACCTGACTCGGCCTGCTACAAATGGGTGCGACGATTTTTTTCGTCGGCAATGCTTATAGTGACAAAAATGAGCTAATTGGAAATTCGTCGCCATAGACCAATTGGGGGACCAAAATTTTTCCTTCATAGTTAATTGTAAGTTCATACAAATTTCAGCGGCAATGTTATATTTTTTATTTAAATTTCAAATGAAATAAAAATTAGGAAATAAGCTTTGGATAATTATTTTAATTAGACCCTGCCAACTCGAAATGATCCAACTAATGCTAAATTGCCCACGTATGGTGGTGCAAGAGAAGATACGTTCTCTTCTGCATTGGGTTGAATGACACTCTACTCTCAAGATTCAACAATTTTTTGAGAAGTTTTGTGTGTAGCTAAAGTTTACTCACGAGCCCATAATTGCTTCTATGCTCAAAATATAGGAGTAGCTTTTATAAAGTAAAAATGTACTACTGGAAGCAGAGTGAATGTAGAAAGGTTTGTTTTGTTGCTATAGAAGTGTGCGAGTATTTTTCTTCTCTGTATTTCTCGAAGGAGAAGACTTGATACAATATATAGGTCCAAAAGTAGACATAAATCATAAAGAAGGAACGGTGAGTGGTGGACTATTTGTTGGAAAGCGACTAGAATTTCTTATTGGAGTCGGTTTAGGCAATTATGTGACTAGAATTCTATTCTAAGGCTCCGTTTGTTTCGATATAAAATGTTTTACAATGTAAAATATTTTCCATGTAAAATATTTTTTCAGAAAATAAACTTCAAAATTTTATTTTTCGGTGTTTGGTTGGTACTTGAAAATATTTTCAGAAAACAACAAAATAGTGTAGAGAGAGAGATGGGGAGCTTAAACGGTGGAGAGATATGAGATTATTGGAATTGACGTGAGTCAGGACTGACGATCGAGGAAACTGAGCAGTGAGAATTGTAGTAGAAGGCAGCGGGTTCATTTCGGAAAATAACTTACGGAAGATTTAAAGATAAGTTATTTTCATCCAATTGATGGAAAATGTTTTACATGTAAAATGTTTTCCTCATTTTTCAACAACCAAACACCGGAAAATAGGTAAAATATTTTACCGGAAAATATTTTACGTCCAAACAAACGGAGCCTAAATCTATTTAGGTTTATTTAGTGCTTTTCCTATAATTGGGACCTTGGGGTTCCTAGGGTTTGTCCCTTTTGTGTTCGTTATACCAAATCGGTTGGATAATGGTAAGGGTTTTGGCGAATTAATTTAGGCTATGTTGGAACTTAAGGAAAGGAAAGGAAAAGAAAAGAAAGGAAAACTAAAAAAATTTCCCTCATATTGTTTGGTGGGAAGAGAAAGAGAGAAGAAAATAACAATTTTAAGTTTTGTGAATAGTAAATTTTCCTTCCTATTTTCCTCCCACTTTATTTTTTTTTTCCTTTCCTTTCTTTTCTTTAGGTTCTAAACAGAGCCTTAATCATTATTCCTTAGAATTCAGTCATGAAATCGATCATGCCTAAACCGACGTCTAAATAAGCTGATTTTCCCCCCTCAGAAACTCTTAAAAACATGTTTTAACAAATTGAACGATTAAGATCATTCATATGGAATCCCGAGATGTGTCTCATACGATCTGGTGTACATTTTGTGCGCACTAAACTAAATGGCGTACCCATAGTTTTCTTTATGAATTTATGTGAGCTCAGCTGTACCACTACATTATTGAGAAAATGATGAACATATTTGCACACGTGTAATGTTGAAAGACCTAGGTCCCGTATGGATAAGCGAAATAACTTCTTCTGGGTACGAGTACCGATTCTCAAAAATCGTATGCTATTTCCTATGATTATCGTCTGGGCCAGAAAAATGCGTTCGCATTTCATGAGAAATCCACGGTTTTTCCTGGTTGGAAGAGGGGATTTTTTTATTTTTTATTTTTTTTGTCATTCGTTAAACCTAATCTATTATATTCTAGGGGACTTGAGGAGGAAGATGAGTACTTACGGAAATCAAACCCTACCCATGTGCATGAGAGTATAAGGGAGACACTAGCTGCACTTCGCTCCACCTGCGAGGAGAGGGTTAATTTTCATTCAAGAGAACAATCCAAATGGATAAGGCTACAAAGCTCAGAAGGGAGTACCGCAAATGGTGACGGGGCATGCAATGGTGACGGGGCATGCAATGTCGACAGGCATAGAATTGGTGCCTAGCATGGGTCGAATCACATGCATTTTTCATATTGATGAAAAAACAAAGTATTTTGCTACTTGCGATGTTGGAAGGGGAGAAGTTATTGTGTGTATAAATGAAGCCACCGTTTAATTTTATATATGCAACTTAAAAAAAAATTGATAATTTCAAAATTTGGGAAGTTTTACCGCACACATTGAGAATTATATATATATATATTTGGCTCTCAAAGAACTTGTAAGAACGAATTCCATAGAATTTTTTTCTAATTAACCTAAAAATTAGTATAAGCGAGATTCAGGTCCCCTATTGCACCCCAAAAATTAGTATAAGCCGCCACTATTACAATGAGACTCTGCAAGATTAGCCAAAAAATGAGCCACTCTAATTGCCCACGCTCCGGCCGCCAACGCGGATGACGCCCTTATCCTGCCATAGTTGATCTCCGGCAAAATTTTAAAATATCCCTTAAACTTTACATTCAGGCTCCGTTTGTTTCGATGTAAAATGTTATACTCCCTCGGTCCCTTATTTATAGTCCTGTATTCTATTTTGAACTGTTCCTTAATAAGTGTCAATTTTGTAAATTTAGTAGATAAAAGTTGATGCATTATCTATTTTGTCCCTAAAAGTAGATTTCATTTTGAAAAATTAGTGAGTAAAAGTGTAATGATGATGGGTAAGTAGGAAAAGTGGAGGAAAAAGTTGATGTGAAAGGTATAATGATAATGTCTTTTTAATAAGTTGGTGTTACGAAGCAAGACACTTAAAAAGGGACGGAGGGAGTACAACGTAAAATATTTTCCATATAAAATGTTTTTTTTGCAAAAAACAAACTTCAAATTTTTATTTTTTGGTGTTTGGTTGACACTTGAAAATATTTTCAGAAATCAGCAATATAGTGTAAAGAGAGAGAGAGAGAGAGAGGGGGGGACTTAAGTGGTAGAGAGATATGAGATTATTAGAATTGAACGTGGGTTAGGACTGACGATCGAGGAAACTGAGCAATGAGAATTACAGTAAAAGGCAGTGGGTTCATTTCGGAAAATAACTTATTGAAGATTTAAGGGTAAGTCATTTATCCAATTGATAGAAAATGTTTTACATGTAAAATGTTTTCCTCATTTTTTACACAACCAAACACTAGAAAATAGGTAAAATATTTTACGTCCAAACAAACAGAACCTTCTATTAGACACTTATATTTTTATAAACTTTAATTTTACTCCTAACCTATTCTTTCGTTATTCAATTAGTCCCCCTACCGTCTAAATTCAGTCAAATTGCCGCCTGCTTATATCCTTTGACAAAAAAGATCCATCGCAATTGAACTTGCAGAACCCAGTTGGAGGACGTTGACACCTCGAGGCTTTACTATCCCCGGTAAGCCGGAAACTCTAGAATAAGCAGCAGCCAAATAGTCCCCCGTAGCAACGAAGGCTGAAATTCCTCCATGTATGCATCTTCAAATAGACCAACAAACTTGCAAGGCAAGACGAGTCATTATATATGGGCTTGTTTGTTTTGAGATTTTGACTTTGAATTTTGCGTAATGAGTGGAGAGATAGATAAAAAATGAGAGAAAAAAATTCATTGCAAACCGCGTACAGAGTGAAAAGTTTTGGAGAGAGATAGATAAAGAATTGAGAGAAATTTTTTATTAAAGACCGTGCACAGAGAGAAAAGTTTATCGAAGAATGTCCAAAAACGAACAAGCTCATACTGGTCAATATTTCGAACAAAGATCATCAAATCAGCGCACCGATGGAATTTTTCACATCCTTGAATCCCACTTCGCTTCCGGACGTCAACTGTCCACTTATACCGAAAAAGATCGAGCATGTTCTATCGATTCAACTTCCTGATTACACAGAGGGGGTTCCAAGCAGAAACGGGGTCCAAGCCGTCTAACTCGGCTATCAATAGTTCAGATATGTTTGTTAACTCTTACCGTAAGAATTAACTTTCACCACTAAAAGTGCTTCATCGATTCTGAACGAATTGCAGAGATTAACGGTCAGATACCACACTACAAGGTGCACTACAGGGTCTCCACTACAAGATCTCCGGGTTCATTCCGACTTCCAAGCACATTTTCTAAAGAAGAGGTTTTCCTTTGAAGCAACAGCGTTTTTCAAAACTCGCCACATAAAATTCGTAATTCCTGATGGGATCATATATTTCTAATTTCTCATTGTGTTATATAGTCCGATCAATCATACCATTTTCAACTAAAGTTCCACAAGAGAACTAATTAATGATGGGGGCTCTCAGCATTACGCTTGGGCTGGGCCGTGGTTTGGGTGTGCAAGATTTAGAAGATGATTGGAACCGGAAGAGATTACTTTAGAGGGTCCGTTTGATTAGAAAGAAATTTATGTTGGAAAGTAAAAATGAGAGAAAGGAAAGTAAAAGTAAAAAAAAGTGAAAAGAAAATTTATAATATATATGTTTGATGAAAATGAAAAGTTTTGTGAATCTTGTACGTACGCAAATGCCTATAGTTACTAATTTACCCTTACCATACTATATGGATGCTGGTAGGAAAGGAAATAAATTATAGGCATAATGGTAAGTGTCTATTTGTACCATATATTTACCGCCTGTCAATGATCGACCGAAATATGGCGATTATGAGAATGCTTCCTATTTTATTATTTCGTATTAATAATATAACTAGTTTTTATTTCTTTTATTTGTTTATATTTGCATGTAGGATACTTGTCATCATCCTACACACTTTGAAGTTGAAGAGAAATTATTTGGACAAGTAGCATGCTACTACACACTTTGGAGTTTGTGGGAAGTTATTTGGACACCTAGAAGATGATGAAGAGTAGTGAGAAGTTAGGAAGTTATTTTCTGCACATTTTGTTTTCCTATAAATAGTCTTTTTAGGCCTCATTGTAAACCTCTCCAACAAATCAAAGTCTTAACTTTGTTCTTAATTTTCTTACTTTCAATGAGGATCCGTCCTTCTTGATTGTAATTCTACCTTGGAAAAATAACAAAGTCCATTTGTTATTTTTCTTCCGCTCCACCCCACTTCACTAAACCATCAATCCACTCCGCCTAATCGATGAGTCGATTCCGTTCTTGAAGATTGGCGGGTGACGGTCTTCTTTTACGAGTCGATTCATCACCACCAAAAATAGCATTTGATTCATTCGCCATTCCGGTGAAGTCCTGAAATACGGCAAGGAACCTCAAATCCGTTTATGCAGACAAGCCGCATTCGCCTTTATTTTTGTTGTTGGTTTTGTTTCCCGAAATCTCTATCGATTTCGATCGAAGAAAAAAATAGGTAAATAGTGTCATAAGAGGTAAGTATCATAAGATGTGGTAACCTTATCATGAAAATAAGATTTCTTTGTGTTTTTAACAAGAAAGTGAAAGCCATACAAGCATATGCTTAAATGAGTTGAACGAGAAAATTTACTTTCTCGTATTTTCAATCATTTTCATGCTAATCAAACACAAAGAAAGTGTCATTTTTTAGTTTTTTTCCCTTATTATTTTCACTTTAATCAAACAAACCCTTAATGATTTTAGATTCTCGGTTATTGATTTTAGATTCGTATAGTCGAAACTAAATAGGTATTTGTGAAAACGGTCTTACTATTGTCAACCCACTGGACTGACGATAAGTACACTAGAAGGCAAGGAAAATATGTATTTCTGTTTATTTTTTACACCCTTTAATACACATTCACACACCTACTATTGTCAGTCCATGCATTGGGCTGATTTTAGAATTTTCCTTGTGAAAATTTTATACCCAACTCAAAGTCAATGACAATGAGTGGAGATGTCACAACATCGTATTAAATGATCACTCATTGTTTGTACTCCCAAGAAATGTGAGACTATATTTTCTTAATATTGGAAGAAATTTGAAAAAGAAAATAAAGTATCCGCTTAATGATAGCGTAAATTGCAAACACCCTTGTGGTGTTCTAGTACATACTAATATTTATGTCCTTTTTTTAAAATAAAGAAATCGAATCAATACACTTCTAGTGAACTTTAAATATACGCGCTGTTAAGAGCATCTGCATTAAGCTCGCCTCTCCCCTTGCATGTGGCGCTAGACTAGCGAGGAAAAATGGACAAAACCTAGGGCATCAGCCTCGCCACTGATTGGACCAAATTAGTTCTTGCTACCGTACCGTCACTCTCTAGAAGAAGAGAGGCACTATTCATTGGTTCCCTAATATTTTTTTGTTTTTTACACCTCATCTATTCCTAACATTAACCCCTTTCTCTCGGGTAGTATTAATTATTTTTCCATGTACTTTTAAGTAGAGGAAAAATATATAATTGAGAAGTGAGTGCGAGTAGAGAGTCTGATGCAGTAAACATTCTAAAAGTGGGTAGCTAAAGTAATAAAGTGACTTTTAAAGGTGTAAATTGGTCCAAAATGCAGAGAGGCTGGTGTGGATGCTCAGGTAGTTGCCTGAACTTATCCCTCCCTTAGTCGCCCGTTTAGACTTAGCTAAACGAGTAGAAGGGTAAAGTAATTTTCTTTTTCGCCAAATGATAGGATGTTAGGGGTTAGTTGTTATGACGAGAGTCGAGCATCAATTCGAACTCAGTATCTCTCTCTTAAAGGGGAGAATAATGAACCAACCACAATAAGAGCGGTGTTCGAATTATACTGGAGTATATTGCATACATAAAGTTGCGCATTTTTCCGGAAAACACTACGAAACATTCAAACTGCTCCTTGTGATTTAAAACATGCATTATAATCACTGATACTCGATTTAACACAAAGTGAAAACCAAAAACAGATAAATACAAACCATACCCTCACAGATCGATGAGCTACTACATTGACTATCAATCTGAAAGGCATGATCGGATATCCTCCATTATTGATACATATTTTAACACGGTGCTCGGATATCATCAATAGCACCTATAATCTTTATTCCCGCCTCAAACACCGCCACCACCACGTCCGCCTCGGCCTCCATGTCCTCCTCTGCCACCTCCACCACCATGTCCTCCTCTGCCACCTCCACCACCATGTCCCCCTCCATGACCGCCGCCTCCACCATGTCCCCCTCCATGACCGCCGCCTCCATAATACGCGACATTGGCGTCATCTACCCCGTTAGTCTGTTCAGCTGCACAATTGATGTGTACATTTGAATAGTTTAGAGGTGGTTTCATTTTAATAATCGAAACAGTTCATTTTGTAAAGAGCTCGTTGAGAACATTATTCTTGCCACAAATTATAAAAGTGGATGTCAACTAATGTATTTATGGTTACGTATAAAAATGGGATTTGATGGATTTAATGAAGTCTGGCCGAACCCATTTTTGTCAATATTAATGCATTCCGGAAAGGTATTAACGGGACTTCGATTTTCCGATGAGTTCAAAGAAATTAACAATTAATTTCAATCATTAAAATGAACCCTGCTTGAGCACGAAAAGCACCGATTGTAAGTGTAATTCCTAAAAGGTGACTGTTGAGAAGCTTCTTCTATTTTCTTTTCTTTTTTTTTTATTTATCTTTTTTGGTTTTTTTGGAGAGACTAATTCAAATTATTGAGATGAGGCACAAATAATATATAAAGCTGTGACTATGGGTAACAAACTGAAATTTGAAGGTGACGTTTTTCGAAATTCATGTGCTATATATAAAATAAAAAAAAAACTAATATCACCCAAGTTCATGTTTATATATAATCCTTTCCCCTCATTTTCTGTCCATTTGGAAATATGATAGAGAACGAAACAAAGGCATATACATGCCTTAATCAAGAAATCAACATCAATCAATTCAGTTTAAAATAACTCACTAGAAGTGGAAGTCTCAGCCAAATCCTTGGCTGTCACCCCCGAGGTGAAGAGAAGAACAATTGCCAGAAAAAGGCCAAGGAAAACAATTGCTTTGGAACCCATTTCTTTCCCTCTTATTTAGTTGAGATTTGGTGGAATTGGATGGAATGAAATTTAAGTGCAAGTTTGATGTCTATTTATAGGCTCAGAGCTAGATATTCCAGTGGCTATGAGTACATGCATGTACACATTAGAGGAGAAATTTTTGGGTGCTGGGTGGGTACTACGTGGCCATGTCCACGTGGTGTCCGAGCAACTAGCGCATTCAGGCTGTCCAAAAGTGTGTTGGACGGTCTAGATTGAAACCTTCTCTCTCCTCTCACCTCACCACTCTGTCTCCTTTTTCTCTCTCCAAATCTCAGCCGTCTAAAACCGAAATAGACGGGCCGAATGCACTGCTCGGGCACCACGTGATTCCCCGCTCGGCACCCAAAAATTTCTCCACATTAGAGAGTGTTTGGCTGTAGGGTAGTTGTCGGTCATTTAACTATAATCATCTTATTTTACACCCCAAAAAATGCAAAAATGTAGTATATGGAAAATAATAATTGCAGCCCAACAGCAAAAATAAAAAAATAAAAAAACTTCTACGGAGTATGTATTAAAGTGCCTTGAAAACTGTTTAAAGTGAATACTGCTTCTAGAACTTTCACCCTTATACCAAAAATCTCATTACATAAATACTGCTTCTAGAACTTGTTAGGCCCGTTCTTATTTTTTAAGTACTTATTTTCCGCTTTACGATTCAGGACATTCTCTCAAATTGCATTACGTTTAATTTAAAAATAAGTACTTATTTAACAAATGAGTACTTATTTTATTTAGCGGAACAAGACATTAATTTGCTACACATAAGAACAAAAATCAAAGTATTCATCACTTTTAAATGATTTCAAGCTTTTTTGTCGAGATTGAATCCTGCCAAGTCTTATTTTGTGCAAGTGTCTCATTATGGTCTCATTTTGGCTAAAAGTACTGAAAGTACTTTTTTTCCCTTCACAAAATACTAATTTATTAAACTCGAAGTACCCTTATCGAGTTTAATAAATTTTTTCTTTGCAGATCAAAAAAATAAAATAAAACTTTTAGCAGTTTTGGCACTCTACGTACCCTTAACTTTCATTAAGAATTGAATTGAGATACTTGACCTCGCATGCCCTAAGTTATATAATACGCGTACGTATTAATGAGCGCGAACGTAAAAACGTTTTCTACAAATATTCTAAAGTACTTCATTTCACGAGAGCAAGGATTGATACCGCGAAATATTTATTCATTAAATATGATCTCCTCCTTTAATTTCAAGAGTGCGACATATGGATGAGAACCTATCCGCGTGGATCGGATATATGTAATGTATGTATGGCAATATCAGTTGGTGGAGAAGGTTGAACCGGGGGAGTTCATTTTGGGCACCGTCATTTCCTTTGTCTTCAAGATTATTTTGGGCACATATATATCTTGAGATAAAATTCTTTCCAACCATTGGAGGAAACCTTGGGTTTTCCACCACGGCCTATTACGGGCCCTACAAGACATCTTTTGTTATAATCTAAACCGTCCATTTTGTAGGGTCCGTAGAACAGTATATCCACGCAAAAAACAGAGATTTATCGGACGTCAATAGGTATATTAAAAATCTACTTTCGATTTAAAAAATGGACAATCATGGATAGTTTAACTTCAAAATCTATGACCGTCCATTCTGTAAACCAAAATTCAATTTTTGATATATTTATCGATATCCAATCAAGCTTATTTTTTTCATGGATATACTACTCTATGTACCCTACAAGATGAACGGTTCAAATTAGAACAAAAAAAATCTTATGGGGCCCACATGCAGTGGTGGAAACCATGGGGTTTCCACCTCTGGCGGAGAGAACATACTCTCATATATCTTTAGGAAACATTAGCTTGTTTAAGAGCAGCTCTAACTTAGTGTTGTCCCAGTGGTTCGGGCGGATACCCAGACTTTGGGAGTATTCCTCAAAATCTGGGGTTCGATTCCCCACGTACAGGGTGAGTACCTTGAAGTAAGTGGGGAGCCGTGACAGGTGTGGTCGCGCTGGCTCCCTCGGAGGTTTGGGTTGTGCAGTCGGGTGGCCTGAGGACTGTTCCTCCGTTGTCAAAAAGAAAAAAAAAAGTTCTCTAACTTCTTTTTTTCAATGGCAAGAAAAACGGTAAATCTGTCCACATAGATAATCTGTGCACAGATTTTATTGTGGGGTCCACCATGGGTTCCACACAAACGATCCGAGCCGTTCATTAAATGTAAAACATTTTTTCAAGGGTTCCCGTAAAAAATCAACTCAATCCAACACCTATAGTGGCTTGATCTAATCATCTAATTTTTCATTACCCGAAAATCTTAATAAAAATTTAGATGATTGGATCGAGCACCTATAGGTATTAGATTGAGCTTATTTTTTATGGGAACCCTTAAAAAAATATTTTTTATATCTAATGAACGGCTCAGATCATTTGTGTGGGACCTGTGATGGACCCCACAATAAAATCTGTGCACAGATGTATGTGTGGTTAGCAGGGTTCCAAGAAAAGAGTATTTTGTTAATCCAATATAACTTACAAAGAGATTAAATTAAGGGACAAGAAGAGCACATATATGCAGAAGCATTATAACGAGAGTAAGGCATTCGAACTGACAATGTTGACAGTACCCTAATCGCTTGATTATCATACTATAGGCTGCTCTTGCCCGAGAGAAAACCATGGTTGGCCAGAAATCAACCAAGCGCGACCAGAACAAAAGCAAAACCGTACAGAAGTAAAGCAAAAAGTAGCAGAGTAGTTGGTTTTTGCATTCCCCATTCTCTCTTTTTAGAGAACACCTCCCTCCGATCCTAAAACACCGGCCACACTTTCTCTTCTTTTTTCCCTCCCTCTCCCTTGGGTTTATACCCAATTTTGGGCGGCGGGAGGGGAGGAATCAATCTCTGCCTTTAGATCTGGTTTCCCCTTCCCTACCCAAATCGCTTGCCGTTCGTCACCGCTCCACTTGCCGCCGGTGGCTTCTTGAATCGTCAGCTTCAGAGCTTTGATCGGTAGGAGATTAGATAAGAGAAGGGCTGCTCAATGACGGAGTAGAGTGTATGCTTTGTTTTTATTTTGTTTTTATCCGAATTCAGTCCAGTTTTTGTTCGGATTTAGTCCGATTTCTGTCCGGATTTAATCCGGTGGGTTGTTGATTTCCATCGATTTTTTGTACTGTCTTTGATATGAAGCTCCTCCATCCTGAGACGTCTGGTGTCTGGGTACTATAGCTCCACTTATGCCGATCCATGTTGATAACGGTGTGCAATGAGCGATGGCTCTTGCTTAGGCGTTATACATCAGTTTCGTCTCTTTGCTTTTCCTTTATATCTTTAGCTTTAGAGTTTAGATGTGTCTCTGTATCTCTGTATTCGGGTGAGAATCTGTTACTGCCACATAGCTTGATCTATATTCCGGTAATAATATGTAAATGCCGTATGACTTTTATAAATGGGTATGCTTCTTCCGTTGACATAAAAAAAAAAAAAAAAATTAATGCCTGGCCGGGAGAAATTATTAGGTGGGACATGTCCATAAGGTCCATCCATGTCGACTACTTGCGATGGCAGGAGCGGTCCCGGTATGAAGTCTATCACTTAACTATTTTGGACTTTGCTAGCTCAACTGTTCATGTACTGAATTACTAAATTGTAAGCTTGCCGACACAATGGTCCCGGTGGATTATTAACCATGTGCTTTTGGACGTGTGTGATTTTGGAATTTATTCATGATCAAAAAAATCTCGACACCGTGTGTGTTTTTGGACGTGTGTGATTTTGGATATTTAAATATATATTTTTTTTGTCTTAGTGAGCTTTTTTTTGCTTTTGATTATAATTTTTTTACTTTTTAGACTCTTCTCGTCGAGACGGATGATTCAACCAAAAAATGTAAAGCAAATTTAATAAAAATTAAAAAAATAACGAATAAAACACACAAAACTAAAAAGAAAAAAGTTCAAGTTTGAAGAACCTAGCCTAAATACTCGATAAGGTACACATATGCTCAAATCCCTGTCAGTCGTAATGGGAAGAGGATTTATCTCATGCAGGATCGAAGAAATTATTTTGTGGTAGTTGGGACATTTTAAATGTGAATAAATACAATTTGGGAAGCTACCACTTCATTATTGAGAACTCATAAACTCTACATCCGGCGGATCAAAAAAAAAAAACTCTACATCCGTGTAAAGTTCGAAGACCATAGTCCCTCCGTCCCATTTTATTATGCCCTTTTTTTTTTGGTTGTCTCTAAATGATGTGCTTGTTTCAAAAAAATTTAATTTTGGATGTCCATATTACCATTTTACCCCTCATTTCTCTATTTCAAATTCAAAATTTGAACTTGATTTGAAAGGAAATTGGAGGAAATCAATGACATGACAAGAAAGTTGACAAAAAGTCATAAGTTACAAAGGGGTAAAATGGTAAAATTGACACAATCAATGTAATTTTGATCTTTCCTAAAATTACGTGAAAGTCAAAATAGGCGTAATAAATTGGGATGGAGGGAGTAATTTTTTCTTGGTGATTGATTTTTAAACTCCTATACATGTCTTTTTAAAATAAGCGTATGGGCAAACCAAAGGCGCTTGCAAATGATGAGAAATCCACGTTTAAACGACATTTTCACCAAATCAAAATTCAACATTTGAACTCGCGACATCGGATTCCCCAACTATCCCTCTTTCTGCTGAGCCACTTAACATTAAGATGATAATATTGCAAAATCTAATATGTCAACATTATATCAACTATCCCTCTTTTGGCAACGAATTTTTCTTTCTTTTTGTCGCTAATTGTTCCTCTCGGCGACGAAGTGGATAAGTGCTTGACGATTTCCTAGCTCTAAATTAATGGGTTGTCCCAAACGTAGGACGAAGACCGACGTAGCACAATATCCGGTAAGACCGGAGTCGAATCTACAGAGATCGATGGTGATGTGTGCTGACTTAAAAACTCGGGCTTAACTAATTTAAACGGGATCTTAGGTAGCCACCCCTTGTAGTTTGATGCTGAGATTAACTAAAACTAAGAAAAACAACTGTTCTTTTCAAATAATTAAAAGGAGGTACTCAGGTACGGTCGTAGGGTTCATAGCACTCGTAACCAGTCCGGATTAATCTGCTCCATTCGGTGTTCTTAAAAACATTCAATTTTAGATTGAAAAAGATACCCCGTAAGATGTGAGACCCTATGGTCGCCGTTTATCCATGCGCAGCGGAAAATGAGTTTTGGACCCCCATTCCCCCGTTCACATGGGCTCCGACAATGTCCGGGTTCGTCTACGGGAAGTATTTTACCAATCTAAAATTATTTTTTCATTATTTGCAAATAGGAACAGTACCCAGACTGGCCACGTTGTGATAATCACTCCGCGACTCTACCTACACGACTACTCACTAATCATTGCACAAGAAATAAAAGAAATCCTAAATTGAAACATGTTTCTACTACGCGAGATAAAAAAAATAAACAAAAGATAACAACTAATTGAATACTAGCAAACAATTTTAATAAAGAACATAAATCAATACGAGTTACCGGAGTGCGGAAATCTGAACAAAACTTCAAAAAACTTGAAGGGAAAAGAAAATCTGGAAAAAAAACCCGTAAGAATAACGCTGTAAAATAATTTTCGAAACTTCTCCTGATCGCCGCTCCCGTTCTTTTCTCCCTTTGATTATTTAAAAAATTGGTGGGAGGTCCACTGTAGCATGTTTGTAACCCACTAAGTCCACTAATCAAATCTCTAACCCACTAAGTCCACTAATAGGTATTTGGTAAGGCATGAAGTCCACTTCATTTAAAAGATAAATAATCCCTGACAGATTTACCCTTCCATTCAAATCCCATCCATTTAGCTCATTATCTCTCCATTATCCCTTCTAATTTTGTACTTATCCATTCAATCACGGGTATCTCTCTCTCTCTCGTCTCTCTCTATTTGAAATCACGTCAATCACGTTGTTGTACTTATATAACGTTATATAACAGTCGAAGATTCTCCGTTTCTGATACACTATATATAACATTATTGTACATATATAACGTTATATATTCTCCTTTTTAAGAGTTAAGCCGCTGCGCGGACCAATAAATATAAGGTTGTCTATGGTTATATATGATTATGATTATATGTTTATGCATATATATGATCAAGTTTTAACAAGTATTATGTTGGATCAGTTTTGTATCTAACGTTATTGTATTGATATAACGTTGTATAACATTGTATATTCTGCTTTGTAGAGTTACATCTTGATCTCAACTGCTTTGTTGAATTTTTTTTGAGTTTCGCTGCACAAAAACTCTCATATAACATTATATTTTTACTTTATTGAATTGGTCCGCGCAGCAGCCTCAATAACTTGTTTCTACTAACAATAATACACAAAAAAAAACGTAATACATGTGACAAAAAATAATCATATAACCTTATAACGTTATACATGAGATTTTGTCATTTCTAACTCTAAAAAAATAAAAAGAGGAGATCTCGTAACTTCTTTCCCTTCGTCGCCGTCGCCTTCTTCACAGTCGACTTCACAGGTAACTAAATACTCTTCACCCCTTGCACAACTGCACAAATAACAGCCGTTAACAAAATTAGTATATAACCAACATTGATATAACCATATATACTATCAATCGAATCTCTAACTTAATTCAACCATACCATAACATTATATGTTCAGGTCTGTTAGGCCGCTGCGCGGACCAATTCATATAAGGTTATATATGGTTATGGTTTATTATTCTTTTATAGGGTTATATGGTTATAACGAGTAAGGAACAATATGGTTATATGGTTATATATTCAGATCATACATAACCTTATATGTTTTTTTGTTCTGCTTCTTATTTATGCAACCATACATCTTCACAGAACAAAATGACATTTTATAAACAACCAACAGGAGAATATATAACGTTATATAATTTGTTCTGCTTCTTATTTATGCAACCATACATCTTCACAGAACAAAATGACATTTTATAAACAACCAAAAGGAGAATATATAACGTTATATAATGTTACACAATAACATATGAATGACATTACAATGTTATATGTTTACATCCGGGGGCGTGGGGGCAGGAGCCCCCACGGCACAAGAACGTACTGCAGCGAAAACGATACTTTCAAGAACTTGGAGTGTAATTTCAGCCATAGAACCCGACCTAGTTATATATATATAACCACATATAACCTTATATGAATTGGTCCGCGCAGCGGCCTAACAGATCTGAGTATATAACCATATATGTACCTAACAGCCACTAACGAAAGTACAAAAAATAAAACCCTAACAGATCTTAACATATAACCATATATGTTCCAACAGCAGGTAAACAAAAATACAACATACAAAACCCTAACAGAGAGGAATTCTTATGTTTTTACTGGTGTATAAACCCTTCAAATGCAAAGAACCATACCGAGGGACACAAGGCGACGAAGATCGAGTTATTTGTTACGATTTGGAAGGGCACCTGATGTTTTGAACAGATATATGATGACGAAGGTGTCGGCGACGGTGGTAGCGGTGATGGAGGGTGGGAACTCGGCCATGGTGGTAGTGGCCATGGATGTCGACGAAGGGCGGCGAGGAGAAGGAGGAGTGCACCGCGGCGAGCAGGCGAGGAGGAGGAGGAGCAGGCGGCGAGCAGGCGATGTGATGGCGACGGGAGGTGGGTGGCGATGGCGACGAGATATTTGTCGTTGTTCGTTCTGAAATTGTGGGGGGGAGGCGGCGATGGGAGGTGGGTGGCGATGTTTGTCGCTGTTCGTTCTGAAATTGTGGGGGAGAGGCGGCGACGGGAGGTGGGTGGCGACGGCGAGTCGCTGTTCGTTCTGAAATTTTGGGGGGAGGGGGGGCTGGGGGGAGGGGGGGAGGGTTTTGTACTGAAGGGAAGGATAAATTTTCGGGAGAGAAATCGGGAGAGATTTTAGGGATTAGAAATTTCAAACGTTTTTTTTTCAAATAGATAACAAAACGTGGCAAAAGGTTTTTTAAAAATAGGGGTATATTAGACTAAACAGGTTTATTATATCCTGATTAGTAGGTTAGTGGACTTAAGGGGTTATAGAATTTAGAAGTGGACTTATGGGGTTTTGGAATATGGTACAGTGGATCTGGGGAAAATTCCCCCTTGATTATTTCCTACCGACTTCAACCTACCCATGGCCCACTATTTAGTCATCAACTAATAAACATTGGGCCCACACAATGGAATTGCAAATCATTTTTCTCAGTAATGCCCATGGACTAATTAGTCAACTCTTGGACTCCATATGACCTTCCAACGGACCGCTTCAAAAACCATTTAATATTCTTAACTTTGTGCACTTTTGTATCAAACCCTTCAGATACCTACAACACAAGAATAAAAGCTAAAATTCCAAGTAATAATATAAATAGGACTTAACAAAGATAAATTAGGGGGCGCTAATGTGAATATTTATGCGCCTATCAATAAATTGTCGAATGGGTGCGACGATTTTTTTTCGTCGGCAATGCTTATGGCGACGAAAATGAGCTAATTGGAAATTCGTCGCCATAGACCAACTGGGGGACCAAATTTTTTCCTTCATAGTTAATTGTAAGTTCATACAAATTTCAGCGGCAATGTTATATTTTTTATTTAAATTTCAAATGAAATAAAAATTAGGAAATAAGCTTTGGATAATTATTTTAATTAGACCCTGCCAACTCGAAATGATCCAACTAATGCTAAATTGCCCACGTATGGTGGCGCAAGAGAAGATACGTTCTCTTCTGCACTGGGTTGAATGACACTCTACTCCCAAGATTCAACAATTTTTCGAGAAGTTTTGTGTGCAACTAAAGTTTACTCACGAGCCCATAATTGCTTCTATGCTCAAAATATAGGAGTAGCTTTTATAAAGTAAAAATGTACTACTGGAAGCAGAGTGAATGTAGAAAGGTTTGTTTTGTTGCTATATAGAAGTGTGCGAGTATTTTTCTTCTCTGTATTTCTCGAAGGAGAAGACTTGATACAATATATAGGTCCAAAAGTAGACATAAATCATAAAGAAGGAACGGTGAGTGGTGGACTATTTGTTGGAAAGCGACTAGAATTTCTTATTGGAGTCGGTTTAGGCAATTATGTGACTAGAATTCTATTCTAAGGCTCCGTTTGTTTCGATGTAAAATGTTTAATAATGTAAAATATTTTTTCAGAAAATAAACTTCAAACTTTTATTTTCCGGTATTCGGTTGGTACTTGAAAATATTTTCAGAAATCAACAAAATAGTGTAGAGAGAGATGGGGAGCTTAAACGGTGGAGAGATATGAAATTATTGGAATTGAACGTGAGTCAGGACTGACGATCGAGGAAACTGAGCAGTGAGAATTGTAGTAGAAGGCAGCGGGTTCATTTCGGAAAATAACTTACGGAAGATTTAAAGGTAAGTTATTTTCATCCAATTGATGAATATCGTTTGGAGGTTTGTTGGAAGTTATGGGTATAGCCGGCTCTTTGTAATCTCTTGTTACTAAATCCTCTCTCGCGCTTCACCCGTGAAGTATGTTCTTGTTTTGTGCTTGAGCGGAACCACGTATATGTTCGTGTTCTTGTTTCTCGCTTGTTGGTTTGTTACATTCTCAATTTCGTGTTCGGCACAACAAATTGGTACATGCAATGGCAGATTGGCTAAGGTACGTAATTGCCAAACTAATCTGTCCCTCAGTCCATCTTAACTTAGCTAAATCTCCATGATAAATCCTAATGAGCAGAGGGGTTCAGTAGTACATTTTGCTGGATTAATTTTTTTTTTGACATACCTGCGAAACATTGAAACTGCTCGATCCAATCAACATAAACCAAAAACAGATAAATACAAACCATACCCTAACAGATCGATGAACCACTACATTGACTATCAATCTGAAAGGCATGATCGAATATCCTCCATTATTGATACATATTTTAACACGGTGCATGGATATCATAAACAGCACCTAACGTACAATCTTAGTTGCCACCTCAAACACCGCCACCGCCACGTCCGCCTCGGCCTCCCTTGTGTCCACTGCCGCCGCCTCCTCCTCCTCCTCCGTTGTAACCAACACGTCCGTCTTCATAACCGCCGCCACCACGTCCACCTCGGCCTCCCTTGTGTCCGCCGCCTTTGTGTCCGTCTTCATAAACGCCACCACCATGTCCGCCTCGGCCTCCCTTGTGTCCGTCGCCTCCGTGTCCGTCTTCATAAATGCCACCACCATGTCCGCCTCCACCTCCCTTGTGTCCGCCGCCTCCTCCTCCACGGTTGTAACCACCACGTCCGTCTTCATTACTGCCACCGCCGTACTTGGCGTCATCTACCCCATTAGTCTGTTCAGCTGCACAAAGGATGTGTATGTTTGAAAAGTTTATAGGTGATTATAAACTTAAATGCCAATTCCAATCAACATAAACCATTTGGTCAGTCGTTTTAGGTTTACTGGTACTCCACCTTCAATTATAGTGGGCATGGTATGGACCTATAGTCGATGCTTTTTGGGCATATATAAGCAGGGTGTATATTAATGATCAGAGCTATTCGATCGGTTTGTATATATAGCTCATCCTAAACAGTATGTGTCACCAATTATAAAATGAACCATGCTCCTTTTATCTCATTAATTTTCTGTCCAATTATAGCCGAAAAACAAGTTGAAATATGACAGAGATTGTGAACGAACCAAAGGCAAATCGATCTATGCATGAATTAAATAAACTCAATGTATGTAGTACCAAGTCTAGTCCGATCAGTAGAAGTGGAAGTCTCAGCCAAATCACTGGCTGTCACCTCCGAGGTGATGAGAAGAACAATGGCAAGAAAAAGGCCAAGGAAAACAATTGCTTTGGAACCCATTTCTTTCCCTCTTTGGTTGATTTGATATGGAATGAGACTGAAGCTAAATTCTGATGTCTATTTATAGGCTCAGATAGGAGAGGATGTGATTGAGTACTACACATTAAAGAGTCTGTGACACATGAGGCTCGATGTGGTTAATTGGCTGTTGGATTATCTCTAAGTCAGTAACTTTGTATTCGAGAGTGAATCCATCTTCCAAAAGTTCCAATTTCACCTTTCATTTTTCGACCTCATGATAATATGTTTACTTTCATAATTATATTTGTGGTTCGGTTATGGTTCGGTTTCGGTGCAGTTATATAGCATATGAAACCGAAACGAAAACTGAACCGCCGGCCGGCTTTTTCAAATTAAAAATCAAAATAATAACCACAGTTAAGTGATTAGTTAAAAACCGTCTCAATCGATTCGGTTCTATTCAGTTTATTTAAGCTCAAGCTATCTTTATGTATGTTCTAGAAGCAAACCACCCTCATTAGTCACCACCAAGATGTTGGTTCAATGGGCAACTGTGCAAGTATTTGGGTTCCTCGCTCAAAGCTTAGGCTCAAGTCATCATGGTCGGCCGCATGGTGGAGCTAAATATACCATATCGTACACGTAAAATGCGATCGGAATATCTTACATTCAGTCTCAACCAGTGGCGGAGCCATGATTTTGATACCGGGAGGGCCAACTTAACAGACATACTCCCTCCGTTCCAATTTGAAAGTCCCGCTTCGAGATTCCAACTTTTTAAAAGAGCTCAATTATTACATACACAGAATTTAGACTCTCCATTTTTGCCCCTCAAATTTTTTGTAGTAACTTTTTAACCAATTTAAATTGGTACCAGTTGTTTCCAAATCCCGAGATGTCAGGTGGCAAAATTGGCTCCAATTTATGGGGAACAAACTAGGCGGCATCTAAAATTCTCAAAGAAAGGAATTCAAATTTGAATGCAAATCAAAAGCTGCAAAACCAATAAATGAATTTCAAGGAGGGCAAAAAGGGAAAATAGGATACTTATTGTTGTCAATTTTGGAAAGTGGACAATCAATTTGGAACATCCAAAAAAGGAAAGTTGGACCTTTAAATTGGAACAGAGGGAGTATATTTTTTCTCAGAACGTATACTTATTAATCCCTCCGTCCGGATTTTATTGTCCCTAGTTCTATTCTAACCGGTTAAAAAATGGGTTATATCTTTGAATCCGTAAAGAATTTCATATCGAATATGGATCTTGTTTGATAGATCTCAATTAGTTCTATAATATAATGTAGTGGTGGCAATCTCAACCCATATTTTTCTAACCCATCCAATCCGTCCACTTATAACCCAACCCAACCCGCCCATATTATATAATGAGTTTATATGGGTTGAACCCATATCAACCCATATTTATGTGGGTTTAGGTGGGCATAGGCTGGACTTAAAAAGACACAAATGTCTCGCTACTCTTTCTTTTTTGTCTCGATACTCTTTCCTTTTTCTATCACTGTGACTAGTAAGAACTGTGGAACACAGAATTTTAAAAAAGTTTCAAGCAGAGGGGAAAAGAAGGAAAATGAGCTGAGGTATATTTAAAATTCGGAAAGAAAATACTCCAGTAAATAATTTCCTTTCTATATCACTGTGTCACGTTTTTCTTTTTACATTTCCAGCTACTTGTATATTTAAAATTGGGAAAGAAAATACTCTTTCCTTTCTCTATCACGTTTTTTTCTGTTTGTTTTCAATTTTTTTTTGCATTTGTTAGTTTTATGTCAAACTTTTATGACTTACTATTTTGTCTCGACGAGAGGAATTGAAAAAGTAAAAAATTATAATCGAAACTCATAATTTTTTTTAGAAAGACAAAATGAGTTTAAAAAAAACTGTTTACCACAAAATTATGAGTTTTGATTATAATTTTTTACTTTTTCGATTCATCTTGTTGAGATGAATCAATAGGTCACAAAAGTTTGACGTAAAACTAACAAATGCGAAAACCAATTGGCTTATATAGCCGAAAGACCCCACGGGGTTTTGCCCATTTGTGAACGTGTTTCAACCCATATCGGGGGAAGGCAGTGAAGAAGGAAGGGGAAAAAAGGGAGGGGGGAAGGGGAAAAGGGAAAAAAGAAAAACAAAAAAAAAGAAAAAGAAAAAGAAAAACGGGTCGGGTCGGGCGGGTTAGGGTTTGATTTGACCCATATTTGACCCGACCCATTTCAACCCGTTTATTATTTGACCCGTGACCCGTTTCAACCTGTCCAAACCCGCCCATTTGCCACATCAAATATAATGTTTTCGAAATGACGTAAAACATTATAAATTAAAAGATATAATCGATTGAAAAATGACATGAACTCCAAAAAAGAACTATTAAATCCGGACGGAGAAAGTATATCATAAGGTTTTTGCTTTGCAGTTCATTACATTTGTACATTGAAATGATTTTTTAGGCTATTTCAACTGTCAAGTGCTTATTTTTTATTTATGAAAGAAATTGAGAAATGAGAATATAAAATAACCAATTTTTTTTTTATCAAATCGAAGCAAAATTATTAAGATTATAAGTAATTATACACGAATAATTATCAATAATATTCAAAATCAGGTATATATAAGACAACAAATTTAAAATTCGAACGCTCGGGGAGCCGGGGCTGAGGCCCCTAGATACCTCCGCCCTGGTCTTAGCATAGGGACGATAAGATGCCCGGCCTGCAAATAGCTATATATAGTGTAGAGGGCATTAAATCTTGACGGATTAACCAGGGAGCAGTTTACAAATAAGTACATATTTATTTTTTTAGAATCTTTAGCGGAAGCTATTTTGTACTTCCGACACAATGGTCCCGCTGGACTATTAACCATGCATGCATGCCTTTAATTTCGACGTGTTCTGCCAAATTAAAGAAAATGAATCTTCCCATGATGTGAGTTCGTGTTCTGAATTACTACATGACTTCCTCGATCTTGTGGCTTTCATCTTTAATCTCTTTATGCATGTGGCCATCAGATTCAGATAATGCGCGCATGTTTTCTTGATATAACTCAGATTCCTGATCAATTCACATTATGGTGATGAGAATCTCTAATCTAAACCTTCCACCGGTACCCCCATTACAAAAATTGATCCTAAGCAAAAAGATAATCCTTGAAAGCCCTCCTCCAAGCCCAGGACAGCACCCAGCTCTAACTGGAACTGTTAATTCCAGGTGACACCACTAAGGTCACTACCACAAAAAAAGAAAAAAAGAAAAAAGAGCGACAGTGTCAAAAAAGTTATCACTGAGTTCTATCTGTCACTATAGGTGAAAAAATGTCACTAAATATTTTTTGCTACACACTTTTAGTGACAACTTTATTGTCACCGTATATAGCTCATTTATTTTGTAGTGCGTTTGAATTTGAAGTGGAAGAATGCTCTAAGCTACCTGCAAAAAACCCAAAAAATCCTTAGCGGATCTAAACCTAAGTCTGTCGCTGACCACTATATTGATAGCACATCACATGGTATCACCCTCTTTTATAGATGTTGTTGGGTTCGGAGTGCCCCAATAAAATTGGTTATACAATGTCACTCTCTGCGATTGTTCTAAAAACAGACTTACGGGTGCGATATCGAATGTTACTCCCTCCGTCCCTTTTTAAATGTCCTGCTTCGTAACTCCAACTTATTAAAAAGACATCATCATTATACCTTTCACATCAACTTTTTCCTCCACTTTCCCTACTTACCCATCATCATTACACTTTTACTCACTAACTTTTCAAAATGGAATCTACTTTTAGGGACAAAATAGACAATTCATCAACTTTTACCCACTAACTTTACAAAATGGACATTTATTAAGGGACAGCCCAAAATGGAATACTGGACTGTAATAAAGGGACGGAGGGAGTATAAAAATTGAAGCCCTATCTACCACCAATTTTTTCAGGAGAGGGTGAAAAAATGATCTGACAAGATGATGCCTTTAGTTTAATTTGGCAGTTCAACATATGGATGAAAACCTATCCACGTCGATGGGATATAATTATTGCATGTACGGGAAGGACAGTGCGGGACCGGTCCAAATTAAAATCGGGAAAAAATGCACATCCAGGTGGAGAAGGTTCAACCGGGGGTGTTGTTTCTGGGCACAATTATTTTCTTGAGAAAAAGTTATATCCGGATGAACCGGTAACTCAACCTTTTTTTTTTTTTTTTGATCCGCGGTCACTCAACCTTTTAAGTTAACTATTTTTACCCCATGTCAATTTACCCAAAAAAAAACTCCGAATATTGGAAGTAGCAAAAACTACCCCAAAAAATCCCAATTCAATTTAATTTGTACCTAGCAAAAATTAAATATTAAACCATAAACTGTTTTTTTTATACTAAAAACTCATTTTATTTGTTTTGAATGGCGTTGAATATAGGCGGAGAAGAATTAACTCGTTCGGAGGCGAAGATGAGCCGTGTCGATTTTTCAACAACGAAACTCATCCATTAACAAATAAAAAACAACAAAATGAAGCTAAGTATGGTTTTTTGGGCTTTTTTTTTTTGGCCTTATTCAAATTTTTTCGCGTTTGCTTGTTTTGCAATAAACTTTTTACCCCTAATGATTTGTCTCAATGAGAGGAATCAGAAAAGTAATTTTGTTTTACTTTTATCCTAATATTTTTTTGTAATATCCAAGATAAAGTAATTTTTTGGGCTTAATCTTGAATATTTTAAAAAATGTTTGGGTAAAGTTTTAATTTTTAATTTTTTTGATATCTCTTGTTGAGACAAATCAATAGGGGTAAAAAACTTGTCGCAAAATGAACAAATGCTAAAACAAAAAGGAATAAAGACAAAACAAAAAAAGCCTAAAAAAAAAACCAGTGGAACTTAGCGTAACTTAGCGTCCATGTTGTTTATTCCCCCCCCCCAGTGCATCTACTCCTTTTGATGTATGATGAAGATCGAAAAAAATAAAAAGTACTCCATCCGTCCCCTTTTTAAAGTCCAGTATTTTATTTTGGGTTGTTTCTTAAGAGCATCCACAGTGGAATAACCAAAAGTCAATAACCAAAAGTTGCCACATCATCTTTTGGTTATGCATTTAAGGGGTTGCTAAGGTTAGCAATGTAGAGGTCCACAATAGTACAATCAAATTTGAATAACCAAAACTTGCCACATCACATTTTCAATTTATAAAAATCTAAAAATTGTGAACATAGAAAACAATTTTTTAAAAATAGGTTTCAAACTAATAAAAACAGGTTATTAGAAAAAGAGAAAATAGTTTTTTGAACACTTTGATTTAAAAAAAAAAAAAGTTTTCGCGAAAAAGTTAAACAAAAACAGTTTTTGAAAAAAAAGTTTTAATAAAAAAACTGTTTTTGCAATATATATATATTATTTTTTTTCGCATATAAAATAGTTTAAAAAAAAAAACAGTTTTTGCAAAAAAAATAAAACTTTTTTTTAAAAGTATTTTTCTTAGAAATATGTTGAAAGTGGAAGAGAGAGAATGTTTTTGTGTAATGATGGTGTATTTGATTGAGGAAATATGGGGAAAACTAAATTTGATTATTGACAAAAAGTTGCTAGTTTTGATTATTCAAGGGCCAAAATTAGATGAGTTGCTAAGAGGTTGCTAATTCTGATTATTCCACTGTGAGCTCTTTTTTGAGCAAATGTTGCTAATCTTAGCAACATTTTAGTTTTGATTATACCACTGTGGATGCTCTAATAACTATCAATTTTGTAAAGTTAGTGGGTAAAAGTTAGAACATTTTCTATTTTGCCCTTAAAAATAAATTTCATTTTGAAAAGTTAGGGAGCAAAAGTGTAATGATGATGTTTCCATAGAGGGTAAATAGGAAAAATGGAGGTAAAAATTGATGTAAAAGATGTAATGATTATATTTTCTTAATAAGTTGGAGTTACGAAGCGGGACATTTAAAAAGAGACGGAGGGAGTGGTGGCGTTCCACTTTTAGAAAAAGAAGGTAATTTCAAGGTCAAAAATCATGTGTTGACGAAAATAATTTCCCTACCAATATGATCTTGTTCGATAAATCTCATTGAAATCTTTTAAACGGTGCAAAAAAAAATTGAAAAATTAATTTTCATTTTCGTTATATTTGAATTTGAAATTACATTCTTTTTTAAAAAGAAGATTTTGGGAGAAAGTGGAACAGGGTCTAAGTAGTACTCCCTCGGACCCTTTTTTTAGAGTCCAGTATTAAATTTTGGGTTGTCCCTTAATAAGTGTCCATTTTGTAAAGTTAATGGATAAAAGTTGGTGCATTTTCTTTTTTGCCCTTAAAATTAGATTTCATTTTGAAAAGTTAGTGAGTAAAAGTACAATGATGATATTTCCATAAATGGTAAATAGCGAAAGTAGAGGTAAAAATTGATGTAAAAAGTGTAATGATAATATATTTTTAATAAATTAAAGTTACGAAATAGAAAACTTAAAAAGAACGGAGGTAAAAGTTAGTAACTCAAAGGGTTGAGTGGACCCGTCCACATTGTTGACAGAGAGTAAAGGAAAGAACACGTTATTTAATGTCCTTTACTGATGCCGCTGCAACTTCTGCCATTTGGGTGACGTGGGGTTCTTCTATTGGTTTACCGGATAAGGTTGAGTAACCGGTTCATGCGGATATAACTTTTTCTCTATTTTCTTTTGTTATGAATAGAAGGGTAGATACATAACAAACAGAGGCAATATACCTAGGAATAGAAGTTTATCAAAAAAAAAAAAAAAATACCTAGGAATAGAAGGGTAGATACATCGGATCAAAAGAAGGGTAGATACATAAATCTCCCACCTAATTGAATCGGGGCGGTAATTATTTGCTAATGCATCAACACAACGATTTGTTTCTCGATAAATATACTTGATGGACACAGTACATCAAATTCTTGCATCAGGAACCTGCAATCAAGTAAAATGCTACCCATACGATGATTAATCGAATTATTATCATTAATCAGTTGAACAACACCTAGTGCGTCCACTTCAATTTCGAGCCTTCGGATATTATGTTCTCTTGCAAGCACCATACCATCCCTTACGGCCCACATTTCAACTGCTACTTTCACTACTTTCTATAATAGTGAGATTTAATTGATCTCATTTAATGAATATTATCAAGTGCCTTAACATGTGTCTTCGGGGATTATTTTTTTGGGTGTACTTTTAAACATTTACATGAGTCGCCACATGTTGATTTTTTGCTGAGATTGAATTAATTTGCTCTTAATAATCCATATGGCTATCCTAGTCTTAATCCAATCCACAACCTCACTACTTTCATCCGGAATCTTGATATTGTAACACAAGATCATTTCTTGCTAACCAAAGAGATCGACCAGAGTATACCTAGCAAAGAATCCAACCTTCCACAATGTTTCTCCAAATTGCAAAAGCTAGCCATTATCAAATCAAAGCTAATTGGGAGATAGACAAAGGGCTCAACGAGTGCAAGTATTTGGAGTTAATTCCATCTCTCAAAGCTTTGGCTCAAGTCTCTATATCTATAGCCACTTCGTGGACTAAATATACCCTTACGTAAGATGCGGTAAAATCTTAGCTACGGATCTTGCAGAGGGCGGTGCACACGCTTCGAACCTGGGATCTCTATTATCAACTCTCCTTGGGCGGTGCTCCCTTTTAAGATCTCAGGTTCGAAACCTCTTAAGTGCTATTAATTTATTTGGGACGAGTCCATATACAATTTTATTCTGACTTTAATTGAAATCCCCGCAATTACTCCTGCAAGATTAGTTGAGGTGCAAGTATGCTTGCCCAGACTCCTGAATTAGCAAAAAAAATTCAAAAAAGGAATAAGAATCTTGTGACCTTAGGCTATTGGAGTATTAGAAGAACTCACGATGACTTCTCCTTTATGTGGGCAGTCAATCAGGTTCATTAGCCCTGTTATCAGTTGGCCCAACCTTTTTTTTTTGCTCAGCAGTTGGCCCCAACCTTAGTCTGGTTCAATCACTATGTCCCAAATTGGGGCTAGCTGTTAATCAATGGCCCTAGCTATATATTCAAGGTAGATTGGAAACAAAAGATAGGCTATTTATTTATTTATTTTTGATAAGCAACAAAACTTTATTAAAATCTTGACAAATGGTACATCGAAGAGGGGAAAGGGAGAGGGGAATCCAACCAAAAGTTAGATGAAAATGAAAAAGCAGTTTGGGACCGAGCCTAAATCGCACCCAGAGGGCTAGGCCCCTTAACAATAAAGCCTTAATCTCCATGGACCTGACCTGAAACAAACAGCCCAAAACAAATAAAGATCTACACAATCAAGCCGGCCAATGCCGCCACTCGCACTTCCACCGCGACAACCAACAACACCCACAACAGCCAACCACAACCACCACCACCACTAGCCATTACCCTGCCACCAGAAACACCCAAATCAAAGAAGTAAGGCCCATAGGAAACATAGGCCAAGCCCAAGAAAGCAAAACCCATAGGAGACATAGGCTAAGCCCAACATCCCAAACCACCCCAAACCTACCAGAAAGTCTCCGCCGGCCATCCACCCAGGCATCACTGAACCACCAAGACCAGCACCGGAACGAACAAAACCACCATACGCCAGCAAACAGCCCAGGCCGCAAACAGCCCCCGTGTGCAGCCAGAGACCCAAAAATGGCCGCCGAGACACCGTCGATTCGACTCCCTCAAACGACCTGAGAAAATCGACCACGGTGGTACCAATCACCGTCACACGCTTCCAGCCGTCGCCACTCATGAACACCCAAGCAAATTAAGCCTCAACCAGATCCGCACTTGACGTGAGACCATTGCTTGCCGTTAGGCCCAAACCATGACTACCCCGAAGTAGAAACCAGGTGGGTGGCCGCACGGGGAAAGTGATTTATAATGAGGATCATGCATGTCCCCTGTATACACCTCTTCTTTGTGCCATAATCATCTAGATGAAAAGGAAGAAATGACGTGTTCTGAATTAAATATTGCACCGCGTCATTTGGGCTAATCTGATTCACTGCTTACTTAAAAATAACTCAGTGTCTGAGTTTGGCACATGCCAGGGTTCAAAAGGGTTTCTCATCGAGTTCAAAATATCTACGGGGAATAAGGTATCAAATTTTGGATATTTGTAGACAAAAAATAATTAAGTAACCTTTCCATAGAAACAAAAATCTTATAAATCATTTCATTTCTATTTTCTGTTGGAAGTACGTCTAATAAAATGGTCATACAAACAACCTAGACCAGGCTGTGGGACTTCGTATACTGGGCTAGATGGAAGCCTACTCAAGCCTTTGGGTTTATATGAAGACTAGTCCATTTCAATTAGTTGTTTTAATGGATCTAAAGGTTGTTTCAATTCCCTAACTTTTTTGCTCCAAGTCTTTACCATATTCTTTTCTTCAAAATATTTGTTTGACCAGATATGATGCGCAAATTACATATTTGATGCTTGAATTAATTAATTTTATAAGGTCCAAATTAAATGCCGTCTAATATGGCAAAATAGACAAGATAAACAATATCATAAGAGTGATCAAAATATTTCCCACTATTAATCGCATGAGATTATATTTCTTATTTTCTTATGTAGTGCAACCAATCATGTTTGCCATTTGAGTTTTACCATTTTCAAGACAGATCCTCGAGAGAACCAATGATTGGGCTCCAACCATTAAGCTTGGGCTTGGCCGTGGTTTGGGTCTGCAGGATTTAGATTCTTCATTATTGATTTTAGATTTTTATACTCCGAAACTTCAGAAGTGTTTGACAGAAATTTGAGAAACAGAGAGTAATTAATACTTGGGTTTAATCCGAAGAAATAATTTCAAATATATCCCATTCTCCATTTATGATGGCAATTTGAAAACTTATAAATATTTAGTGGCGGTGGTGGGTGGGACCAATGGATGGTGGATATGCATGCAGTTGATTGTAAGTTCATACTCCTACATTTTACGAAATAGTTTTGCATAATTGCTTAAATTAATCCGCGCCAAGTAACTCAAAATGAATTTTGGAGAAACCATAATCGAACCAATGCTAAACCGCAAAAACCCTTGTGGGACATAAGTACAGAAGGCAATGATTCGGACCCGAACCGATATGGATCAATTCGGGAATTTATTGATCCGGGTGATTATCATTTTGCCATGTTGCATAAGTTGCACATAAGTCGATGCAGGTCTCATGCACAATTCCGATTAGGCATGTTGAAGTTGGTGAAGTATTAAAAAAGAGAAAATACTAGGAAACATATTCAAACTTGTAGCTCCTTGTGCTTCGAAACATACCAGTAATATTACTTGACTTTACATAAGTTGAAAACCAAACATAGAAAAATACAAACCTTGCCCTAACAGAGAAACTGCAACATGACTATTAATCTGAAGGGCTTGGCTAGATTTCTTCCATTATTCATACGTACTTTATCAAGGTGCATAGATATCTTAAATATTAGCACCTATATACAGTATAATGTTAATTCCCTTCTTCGTAACCGCCGCCTCCATATCCTCCGCGTCCGCCACCTCCATATCCACCGTGTCCACCGCGTCCGCCACCTCCATACCCGCGTCCACCACCACCTCTGTATCCACCGCCACCACCATAATACTTGGCATCATCAAACCCATTGGTCTCTCCATATCCACCGCGTCCGCCCCCTCCATATCCACCGTGTCCACCGCGTCCGCCACCTCCATATCCACCGTGTCCACCGCGTCCGCCACCTCCATATCCACCGCGTCCGCCACCTCCATACCCGTGTCCACCACCACCTCTGTATCCACCGCCACCACCATAATACTTGGCATCATCAAACCCAGTGGTCTGTTCAGCAGCTTCAGCTACACAAATGATATATATGCTTGAATAGAAGGAACATAAGAAGTGAATTATATGAACAAATTGAGGCGACAGGTCGGGTTGAAAATTGAATCTGAATGAAGACAATGCAAGTGAGGTGGCTTGCATCGTTTTTAAGTTAATTGTACCTAAATGAATTACAGGGGCAGGAACCCTAATTATGCTATACTACTGACTTTAAATAAATAAAAAAAATGACAATGTTTCTTCCCGAAGAGATCAACTAAAATTAATGGGATTATCCTGTTATCACCTCCTCTAGTATACAATATGAGATAATAATGAAATTATCTGCCAGCACATGAGGATGCTATTGAATTTGTTTCACAATACGGGTTTAGTCTGTTAAAAATAAAACTAAATTCATCTTTAATTCCAAAAAACTTTACGTAGAGATTCATTGTTTTATCGCAGTATACTAGCATTCTTTAAATTTTGAATTTGTAGGATTTCTTAGAATAATGACGCAAGCAATCTTGGTGAGTAATATTAATTAGAATAATTAATTAAAACACCTCTACGCATACGTGGATCTTTTTATTCGGGGGCAGAACCATGATTTTATTGCACGTTCTGCCATGGAGAGAGGGAAATAACTACTTGCATGGCTAGACATTTCTTTTTGGTAATTGCAAAGAGAAAAACATATATCTCATTCAGGGTTGATGTGAGAATTAACTTTGATAAAATAAAGGCGTAAAAATGATATACTATTTCGTTGTATCAAACAAACTAACCAAGGGTTTATACTTTCATTTTTTTTCTCCTTTTTCTCTCATTTTCTGTCCAACTATAACTGAAAACTAAGTGGAAAAATGACACAGAATGAAACCATTAAAGGCAAATCCAGGCCTTAATCAATTCGGTCAAAATATACTAATAAACTCACTTGAAGCAGTAGAAGTGGTAGTCTCAGCCAAATCCCTGGCTGTCACTTCGGAGGTGATGAGAAGAACAACGGCCAGAAAAAGGCCAAGGAAAGCAATTGTTTTGGAACCCATTTCCCTCTTTAGTTGATTGGATGGAATTGAATGGAATGAAATTGAAGTTCAATTTGAAGTCTATTTATAGGCTTGGAGAGATTGCAGTGGCTGTGAGTCATTGGTCTTTGACATACTCCCACCGTCCCGATTTGTTTGTCCCCTTTTTGACTTTTATATATCCCAAATTGACTGTCCAATTTTTAAAATCAATGGATTAGATTATGTAAATTTTCAAATCAATGGTTCAGATTTGTTTCCTTAATAAGTTGGAAATCCAAGATTAGACAAACAAATAAGGACGGAGGGAGGGAGTATGTGGCACAATGTGGTTGGCAGTTGAGTAGTTAATTGGTCATTAAATTAATAATCACAAAGTTAGCAACTCGCTACTACTCAGTTCTCTCATGGTTCCGGAAAAGAGTTGTCCACCTTACCACCCCATCAATGTTGGCCTTATCGTGCGTTGCGTTTTACTGATTCTGTTCATCTTGTAGATTATGCAGATTAGTATATCTTTTCAAAAATGTCATCTTATTCTGATATCAATAGATATATAGAAAATTAAATTTGGATAAATAAAATGGAAAGTCAGTAAATATAAAGTAAAAACTATCTATGACTGTCTATTTTATGTAATAAAATTCAAGTTCTGATGTATCTATTAATATTCGATATTTAAGTTAAATTTTTGGGTGGATATTCTACTCTATGGGCAATACAAGATAAATAGTTCAAATTGAATGCATATATATAGGGGGAGATTTTAACGAAATTAAAGATATTGGTGAACGAGTAGGGTGTTTGAGAATGGATAGGGGTATGAAGGATTTTATTGAGTTTTGCAATTCCATGGAAGTTGTTGACCTGCCAATGCTTGGCAGAAAGTTCACGTGGTCTAACTTTCAAAATCAAGCTGTTCAAAGTAGGTTAGACAGATTCTTATGCTCCCATGACTGGATTATGAGGTATAAAATTCTTCAATGGGGTTTACCTCGACTGATTTCTGACCACTGCCCTGTTATGATATTGGATGACAATCGTAATTGGGGTCCGAAACCATTCAGATTTCTGGATATTTGGTTGTCTAACCCCAACTGTTTGAAGGTAGCGGAGGAAACTTGGAACAATGTACAGGTGTCTGGGTGGGCGGGATTTATTCTTCTTCAGAAAATGAGGGCAATCAAAGATAGGCTAAAAATGTGGAATAAGGAAGAATTTGGGGATATTAATTGTGCTTTGACAGTGGTTGAATCTGAGTTGAACCGTTTTGATATTCTGGCCGAGGAAAGACAACTTACCCTTGATGAAAAAGCAGCGAAGTGTAAGACGAAGTCTGAATTCTGGAGATTGTCTAAACTGTCAGAGTCATTGTGGAGGCAAAAGTCGAGGGTAAATTGGTTGAAATTGGGGGACAAAAATACCAGATTCTTCCAAGCAATGGCTAATAACAGGTATAAGAGGAACATGGTAGGTTCGATTACGGTGAATGGAAGGGTGTTGGAGGATCCGTTGGACATCAAGGAAGCTGCTGTTGAATATTTCAGCAGTAACTTTTTCGAAGAGAGAGTTCATAGAGCAGTTTTGGAGGGTGAATTCCCAAGATCTTTGTCTCGGAGTGCAGCTCTTGAACTTGAGAAAGAGTTTGATGAGGGGGAAATTGTAGCAGCTTTGAAAGGGTGTAGCAATCTCAAGGCTCCAGGTCCAGATGGTTTTAATTTCTCATTCATTAAGAAGGGGTGGACTTTTATGAAGACCGTCATCTTACAATTCTTTTCAGAATTTTATGAGAATGCAAAGCTTACTAAAGGTATCAACTCTACTTTTGTTGCTTTGATTCCTAAGGTTGAATGCCCTTCGTCCTTTAGAGAATATCGGCCTATAAGCATGGTGGGTTGGATATACAAAATCCTATCTAAAGTGTTAGTTAATAGGTTAAGAGTTCACATTCCAACTGTCATAGGAGAGGCACAAGCTGCCTTCATTGGGGGTAAACAAATTCTTGACGGTGTTCTTGTTGCTAATGAAGTTATCCACAGCTGGAAGAGTAAAGCTAGAGGTGGTCTTATTCTGAAACTGGATTTTGAAAGGGCTTATGATTGTGTTAACTGGAGATTTATGTTGGATATGCTCAAGAAGGTGGGATTTGGGGATAAATGGTGTAGTTGGATCAAGGAATGTTGCTCGTCAGTATCCATGTCTGTTCTAATTAATGGGTCAGCTACGAAAGAATTTAAGACACAAAAAGGCCTAAGGCAAGGGGATCCCATATCTCCTTTTCTCTTCAATATTGTGGTTGAGGCTCTCAATATTTTGCTGGAAAGAGCGAAGGAGAAAAGCATTATTAAAGGGGTGGTAATGGGTCGTAATGGGCTGGTGTTATCACACCTGCAGTTTGCGGATGACACCATTCTGTTTTGTAATAATGACAAGGAAGAGATGTGTAACATTAAAAGGATCTTAAGGATTTTCCAATTGATGTCTGGCTTGAGGATAAATTTCTCGAAGAGCTCTCTTTGTGGTATCAATGTAAGCAATTTAGATGTGGCTGCTCTTGCCCAAGTAATGGGTTGCAAAGTTGAAAAATTGCCCATTAAATACCTTGGTTTACCCTTGGGAGCTAACCCAAGGAATATCAAAACATGGGATTCAGTTATTGAGCGCTCTCAAAAGAAGTTGAGTATTTGGAGGAGTAAATTCATGTCTACCGGAGGTAGACTAAACCAGCTTAATTCCAATATGTCCAATTTGCCTGTTTACTTTATGTCAATCTTTAGGATGCCGGTGGCAGTGGCGAAAAAGTTGGAGAAGCTGCAACGACAATTCTTTTGGGGGGATACGATCCACAAGAAGAGATTGCATCTGATAAAATGGGAGAGTATAACGAAGAAAAAGGAAGCTGGGGGTTTAGGGGTGAAAAGGCTATTACAACAAAATTTAGCTTTGCTTGCTAAACGGTGGTGGAGGTTTAGTAAGGACAATGAATCTTTGTGGGTAAAGGTGGTGAGGTCGAAATACAAATTGGATCAGAGGAGTTGGTTTCCGGAATACCCAACGAGAGGCTCCGTTTCAACAGTTTGGAGTGATATATGTGCGGTGGGTGATCCTAGTTCGGGTATTGGTGGAATTGTGAAAGAGGGTTTCAAAATCAAAGTTTATTCGGGCAACAATACTTACTTTTGGAACCATAGATGGTTAGGACCTTGTACTCTCAAAGAGGAGTTCCCAAGATTGTTCCTGTTATCCTCTCAAAAAGATGAGGTGATTAGCAACATTTGGGGAGGGCTGGAGGTTGGAAGCTGGGGGCTGAATTTTAAAAGAAGGCTACGTGATAGGGAGAATCAGCAATTGGGGGCATTGGTACAAAGATTGCAATCCTATGCAATGGATCCGTCCAAGCCTGACTCTTTGCTATGGAAGTGGACGGAGGACAAGAGGTTTACAGTAAGGTCAGTGTATGAACAGTGGGAGTCGCTATCTCTGGATCAAAACTTATTCCTGGGTTCGATTTGGAAGAATTTATGCCCCCCTAAGGTGGAAATTTTGGCTTGGATGGTTATTCAGGAAAGGGTGGCCACGAGGTCGGTTCTACTCAGCAAGAACATTGTGCTGAACGATCAGTCATGCCCGTTGTGCGCGCTGCATCAAGAATCGCCTAATCATTTATTTCTCCACTGTAAGTTCTCTTGGTCTGTTTGGTCTCAAATTTTGGATTGGTGGCATTTTTTCTGGGTTTGTCCATCCTCGATAGCCGGAATGGCGAGTTGGTGGTTTGATTCTAGTTTCCGCAATCTAGAAAAACACATTTGGGAAGCTTGTTTCTATGCGACAATATGGTCAATTTGGATTATGCGGAATAAGCTTATATTTCAGAGCGTGACGATCAGCTCAGAGGAGGTAGTGGATTTAATTAAATACAGGGTGGCCATGTGGATGAAGGTTAAATTTGAGATTAAGGTGTATTCGATTGAGGAGTTCAAAGGATTCTTAGATGGTATTCGTTTGCTAAAAATGTAATCCTTGAGGAGTCCTCATCCAATCTCCTGCTGGATGAGTTTTGTTTTTGTTTTTCTTTTCGCTGAGTTGAGTTAGTTTGCTCCCCAGCGTTTCCTCTCGATGTAACCTTTCGAGTTTAATAAAATTCTCTTTTGCCGAGCCAAAAAAAAAATTTAAACTCTTCGAAAACATATTTACTGTCGTAATTGTACCACACATTTGGTTAATCGGGTTGTCTGCACCATGTTAAGCTCGTCATCATACCCTTATCCTTCATAATTAGTCACTCTTTTTTTCGCCATCCCTCTCACTTTATGAGGAAAAACCTCCGAAAACTGAGTTGAGATACATATGTGACCCCCACATGGCTCGTGATAAGTGAAGTCCGTCACTAACCACTATGTTTATAGCACTAGTTCAGTAGTCATCAAAACTTAAAGAAAAATCAAATTATATGTTTTGTTTTTGAAAAATAGGTGTGCTTTTTTTGAGCCCAAGTGTCGGCTTGAACCCTCAACCTGTGGTGCGCCCACTCCAGAAAAATGTAACCATTAAATATGATTACCATATCCATTGGTACAGGGCCTTTCCAATAAGGGATCTCTTATTGAGTTAAGTTAAGGTCCTTTCCTTTCCTGATCAAATTTTGATGATCTGAATCGTTCAATGTGTTCAAAACATTATTATATGGGTACTCAAGAAAAATCAGTTCAAAATATGACCGGAAAGTGCTTGATCCAAACAGTTTTTCATAAAGCTTGACATGAACTATTCTATGTATAAATATTTGGATCAAGCACTTTTCGGTTATATTTTAAGCCAATTTCTCACGGGTGTCCTTAAAAACATGTTTTAAACAAGTTGAACGGTTTGAATCATCAAAATATAATCCATAAGGTTCTAAACTATGAGGTCCATAACTTAGGTCCTCATTTTAAGGTTCTTATTAAAAGCTCATTGTCCATTGGTAATGCATTCTTTAATTTGATTAGAGTGCGACATATTTGATAAAAACTTATCCACGTCGGTCAATGCGGGACCTTTGTCAAAAAATATTGATCAAATGTGCATCCTGTTGGAGGAGGTTCTCTCTCTCTCCTGATCATCCTGTTTTTGTTGAGGAGGTTCAATCTCTCTCTCTCTCTCTCCTGTTCATGATCCTGTTGGAGGAGGTTCAACCGGGGGTGTTCTTTTTTTACTCTTATTTGTTCTTTTTGGGCATGCACCATTATTTTTCTTGTCTTCATGTAGATATTTTTGGGGTTAGATATTTCTTTTTGGGGGTATCATTCATTGCTTAAGAGCAGAGCTCCAACTGGAGCTTTTAATCCGGCCCTAAGTGACACCAGCAACGTTCAAGTTTGAAGCCGAAGAATGCTCTAAGCCAGTTGCGAAAAAAATTGACACCTCCGAATTCGCAAAGCAATGTCAAATTTACGTGGCATCTCATGTGATGAATCGACATTTCAATTAACTCAAATCATAACCTGAAATTTGAAATGTGAAAAGATGTCAAATCTTTACTTCGAAAACATTATTCGATACAAAGGTGTGTATCATACACATCTATTTGTGTGGTTTCTTATTGTGCCACTTCATAATAAATGATCAGGAGAATCGGTCAATTAGTAAGTTATTATATAGATTCACAACTTTAATATTACAAGGAATCAAAATATATTGGTTTGCGTCAAAATAAATTTGTGAGCGCCATGATTTGTGTATATTCAGTCTGGTTCCCATCAGGGATTCCGGATTTTGTTATTGTTCGCACTTCCCATTTTTCGATTGAATTTCGATGATACGAGCCGTTCAATATGTTTAGAACGTGATTTTAAGAGTACCCGTGAGAAATCGGCAAAAAAAAAAAAGAGACCGGAAATGGCTTGATCCGAATAGTTTTTCATAAAAATGCATTTATAGCATTTTTACACAAAATGCATCGGATCTTGCCCTTCTCAGTCATTTTTTTTGCCGATTTCTTGCGGGTACCCTTAAAATCACGTTCTGAACATATTGAGCAACCTGGATCATCGCAATTTGATTGGGAAAGGAGATGTGTGGACGGTAAGCAAAATCAGGAATCTCTGATAGAAGAACTGGTGTGTGTATATTATTGTGCAGTACTTTCAAAACTGAAAAAGTTAAAAGCAAAATATTACAGATTTATATATGTTCGTTGAATCTATTAAAAAAGATAGGAGTATATTTATGACTACTTACGGTAGGCCTATTGTGCACTACTTTCAAAAATGAAAAAGTTAAACAGAAAAATATTATCGATTTATGTTCGTTGTACAAAATTTATGATTATGTATTTATTTTCTCCCTTTGTAAAACTCAAGGTACGTTTATGTACGTACTAGAAGCAAGCCACCCGCATCATCAAGATATATATTAGTTCTTCGTACAAAACTTGGGTTCAATTCTCCATAGACACTTGTTGAGGCTATACGTACTCTTTCGTGCCCTTAGAGCACAATGGGATTTTGGCTACAACGTTGACATATATAGGCGCGATGAGATCACCTACAAATGGCTCAACGGTATTGAGGGAAATAATTCTTGACAAATTTGTGAACGAATTGGTCCCGTTCCACTAATATTTTTATTTTTGAAGTATTTATTTTTCGCTTTGCGAGACAATTTATTTTCTCACAATATATCACATTTAATTAAAAAAATAAATATTTATTTCCCTTAACGAAACCTTCAAGGCCTTAGTGGAGTAACGTACTTATCTGCATATTCAATCTTCTTAGATAAGCACGATAGAAGCAGGCCACCCACATCAAGTAGGTGGGCCATTTCATTAAATTTACTATTTTAGGAAGTGGACAAAATAATATATTATCTTTTCCAAGACATGAAAAACCCACTCTTTCTTTCTCATTTAATTTGTTGCTTCTCTTTGATTGAGATATGTCAGTTTGGAATGATTAGCAAATGATGGGAGAAATTATTAGGGCAAACTAGACTTCGACCCCGTGGTTAGTACATAAATCCTCGTGGTTTGTAGACCTATGTGCACCCACAAATATCCATTAGTGGGTAGTATATACGGAGTAGTTGATATGAGTGGATAAGAGTTGGTCGATAATGTGATATACAAAATGATTAGAGGAGAAATGTAGTCTTTTTCGCCACCCGAACAAAAGCTAATCCTAGGTTGGGAGGTGTTGCTAGCAAACACCCTTTAGAGCAACTCCAACCCATGATTCTTCATTTCTTCATTTTAGAGACCCAAAAAACTATATTTTATGCAAAAAGTGAATATAGAAAATGTTACTATTCACATACACTCCAACCACAAATCTCCATTCCAATCATATTTCAAAAATTCATTCATTTCTTTTTAAAACTCAAGTTTCCCTCCAAATACTAAATACTAATTTTTTTTCAAATGTTGACAAAATATATTCAATAGTAGTCTCATTTTGTAGATATTGTCGATACGCGTTGAACAATTCCAAATTTATATACATCAGAACAATATATTTTATGATATACATAAGTTTTTTATATAGAGATCACTCTCTATTTGTTGCAAACATCTCTAAATATAGAGAACCAAATTTGAGTTTCCAAAATAGAGACCTAATATAGAGTATGGTTGAAGTGAACTTGTTCTCTATTTTAGAATTAGAGAACCAATATTATAAGCTTGGTTGGAGATGCTCTTAGAGAGGAATACGCTCTCCCCCTCCTCCCTTACCCAGTGCCGGTCCCGACATTTGGGTTGCTCTAGCCCAACATCATGCTTTGTTGCCCACTTTCAATTAAGTCATACAAAATAAAGAAATATACAAGTACAAAAAAATAAAAATTACATTGTTGTTTTAGCTTGAATAACATCAAAATATAAATCCCGGTTATAGTATTTTGTGATTAGCACAATCCGATTCAAAGAAAATAAATTCTCCTCACATTTTTTGAAGCAAAATTTCAATTGAGTCATCGTACTTTATTTATCTAAGAACTTGGAGCCGTTCCACTAATTTTTTGATTTTGGGCTTTTTAGTTGATATATGTAAGATGAATGACTTGTCTTGAAAAGCGTAAAAAGTTAAAAAAAAAAAGCCCCAAATGTCCAAAAATGCACTTAGTGGAATGATAGTTCGAAGGTAAAAATAAAATCCATGTTAGCTTGCTCGATTTATTTTATTTATGACTTTTTTTTAATCAAATGTAAGAACATATTACTTATACATTACTTTTGTGTTTGTTAAATCAAAAATTTTCAATAAAAAAAATTAATTTTTGTAAAATTGTGCATTGGGAGGAAACAAAAGGAAAATTTTCAAAAAAAAACTTTATTGCATATTTATTTACTGCTAAAAGAAAGAAAGAATTAAAAGTAATTTTTGGAAGTAAAAATTAAAAAGAAAAGGGAAGGTGTTACCTTCCATTAAGTCCATCTGTTACAAATTGACGGAATGAGACGACAAGGGCCTAATTGTTGAAGGAATAACAAGTTCATGTGTCTTTTTGTCATTAGTTAAAGTCCATGCTGTTTTGAGAATTTGTGACAAGTTCAAGGGGGGTTTTTGAAATTTTCCGGAAAAAAAGAGGAGTGTAGTACTAGTACTGTAGTAGAATAAAAGTGGATAAAAGGAAAGGCACGCCAGGTGTTCCGGTAATCAAACTCGGTTCTCCTAGGATTAAAGGAGCTTGCTGCCCCGCCACACCAAGACAATCGCTTGTGCTGTTAGAGAAAACTTTTTTTTTATATTTGTATGTAACTTAATTTTTTTTTTGTGTGGTTGCTCCAGCCCGGGGATTGCCTGAAACCGAGGGCTTGCGGGGCTTACCCCGGGGCCGGCCTTGCCCTTACCCCTCTCTTATCCTCTCAACAAACAAGCCATTAGGGCCCGTTTGTCGACGGATAAGTCTTTATGCCATTTAATTTGCAATGACAAGTAGTAAATGCTGGGGATATAAATTATTGGGGGGGGGGGGGGGGGGGGGGGGGGACATGTCCATTAAGATCCATCCATGTCGACTACTTGCAATGGCAGGAAGGTCCTGGTACCAAGTCTATTATCACTGACTATTTTGGACTTGCTAGCTCAAGTGTTCATGTACTGAATTACTAATTGTAAGCTTGCCGACACAATGGTCCCGGTGGATTATTAACCACATGTGCTCTTGGACGTGTGTGATTTTGGAATTAAATGAGCCAAAAATCTCGACACCAGGCACATCTGCCGCTCAAATCCCTGTCAATTGCCAACGGGGCTACTGTGCCCATCTCACAGCAGCATGCAACTGTGCCGTTCAAGCTGTCTAAAAGTGTTTCGAACGGTGTGGATGATTCTATTATTTATTACCGCTAATAGTATTCTATTACCGGTCATAAAATAACTCTTCCCTAAATCATTGATTGTTGAGACGAACGGCCTGGATGACACAACTGCACGCTGCTGTGAGATGGGCACAGCAGCCCTTGTTGGGATTTGTCCCACATCGGTTGATTATCTTCTCCAAAACTAGTATATGAGCCTGGACGGCCTCTCCACTCTTTGCTAATTGGTTTGAAGTTGGATGCTTTAACATGGTATCAGAGTTAGGATTTCGGAGAATTTGTTCCCCCTTATTTTGTGCTATAAGTGCACCGTTGTTTGTTGTAATCCTAGTGTTATGGATCCTTTATTTACCTCTCCACGTGCGAGTCGAGGGTCGCTCGTGCGGGGGAGTGTTGGGATTTGTCCCACATCGGTTGATTATCTTCTCCAAAACTAGTATATAAGCCTGAGTAGCCTCTCCACTCTTTGCTAATTAGTTTGGAGTTGGATGCTTTAACAGCCCCCGTGTCCATTGTTAACTTGCTATTGATACACTGCCTTGCAGTAGACAAAAAAGACATGTTGGATATTTAATTTTTTTGTCTTTAGTGAACTATTTTTTTGCTTTTGATTATAATTTTTTGTTTTACTTTTTAGACTTTTTTCATCGAGACGGATAATTCATTCATAAAATGTAAAGCAAATTTAATAAAAATTTAAAAATGACGAATAAAACACACAAAACTAAAAAGGAAACTAAATACTCGATAAGGTACACATATGCTCAAATCCCGGTCAGTTGTAATGGGAAGAGGATTTATCTCATGCGGGATTGAAGAAATTATTTTGTGGTACGGAGTAGTTGGGACTTTTTAAATGTGAATAAATACAATTTGGGAAGCTACCACTTCATTATTGAGAACTCATAAACCCTACATCCGTGTAAAGTTCGAAGACCACAGTCCCGTAGGGAATACCTAAATAGTTTCCTCCGTCCCATTTTGTTGTGCCCTTATTCTTTTTTGAGATATCCAAAAATGATGTGCTTATTTTAAAATTTTCCATTTTTGATGTCCATATTACCGTTTTAACCTTATCACTAACTATTATCACTAACTATTTTGGACTTGCTCAAATGTTCATGTACTCAATTAATTGTAAACTTGCCGACACAATGGTCACGGTGGATTGTTAACCTTGTGTTTTGGACTAGGGAGTATTAGACAACATAGACGGTTGTTTGATATTTAATTTTTCCGTATTCAGTGAACTTTTTTTTTTGCTTTTGATCATAATATTTTTTTTCTTTTTAGACTTCTCTCGTCGAGACGGATGATTAACTCAAAAAATGTAACGCAAATCTAATAAAAATTCAAACAATAACGAATACGACACACAAAACTTCAAAAAAAAAAAAGGTTCAGGTTTGACGAACCTAGCCTAAATACTCGATAAGGTACATCTGCTCAAATCCCTGTCAGTTGTTAACTTGCTATTGATACACTGGCTTGCGAGCAGGGAAGAGGCCAAATATCCGTAATGGGAAGAGGGTCTATCTCATGACTGGATGTGACTCATTCAATTTTCATTGAATGTAATTTTGTTTTGTTTTCTCTTTTCTGCAAGCCTTTACAGTACCACTTCCTCCGTGGTCTGTGTTTGGTCTTTTCTCAATGTACCATTTGTTGAGTTTCTTAATAAAATTTTGTTGCTTATCAAAAAAAGAAAAAAAGCGAGGGTCTATCTCATGTGGGATTGTAGAACTTATCTCGGTGACTGATTTTCAAACTCCTATGCATATAAGTGTCTAGGCAAACCAAAGGCACTTGCAAGTGATAAGAAATCCACGTTTAAACGACGTTTCACCAAATCAAAATTCAACATTTGAACTCGCGACCTCTGATTCCCATACTATCCCTCATTCTGCTGAGCCACTTAACGTTAAGATGATATTATTGCAAAATTTAACATGTCAACATTATATCAATGATTTTCAAATTAATCTATGTGTGGTATGGATATTTTTGTATATTACTTATTTTGGATAGTATAAATGTTTTCAAAGTTAAAAGATAATTAGTCTTAGATTTGGCGGTTTGAAAATCGTATTTCCTCGCCAAATGGTGTAAATTTTGGCTACAAAATTAATATGGTTTTCCTTGCAAAATGATACTTTTTTAATTTGGTGAGGAAAGAGGATTTAGTGGCCAAAAAGGTACCTTACTTGGCAAGAAAAGATGATTTCGTAGATATGGGTTTCCTTATCAAAATGTACGTACCCATATGGCTTTGGAATATGAGACTGCCTTTTGATTCATCATGGACAATTAGGAAGATTTTTAAGCTGCTGGAGTGTAGTGTAGAGTTGGATAAAGCACAACAATTGTGAATGGTAACTCTACTTTCGTTTGGTTGGACAATTGGCACTCCATTGGTCCTTTTTTTTAATCATTAGGGTGACAGGATTCTGTATAACCTTGGAAGGTCTCTAGCAGCCAAGGTCAGTTCGATGATCAAGAAATGGGAGTTAGCAATATTGGCCAAGTCTCAGGTTCAAAACCTTTTAGGTGCTATATATTAATTTCTTTTGGGATCCATTCATACAAAGTTTTGTTCTGGCTTTAATTGGAATCCCCTCAATTGGTCCTTCAGGATTAGTCGAGGTGCGAAAATGCTGATCCGGACACCTGAATTATAAAAAAATATAAAAAGGAGTAAGAATCTTGTGACCTAGGCTATTATTAGAAGAAGAACTCCTGATGACTTCTTCCCGTACGTGGGCTGGGAGAATGGTAAACTTTAAGTCCCTTCCCAGAATGGAAAAGTATACCTCTAGATCAGTTAGGCAGGCAATCAGGTTAATTAATTCATGAGTCCTGTTATCAGTTGTCACAACCTTGTCTGGTTCAATCACCATGTATTAGAATAATTAAAAAGAGAATAATATATAGAAGACAATTTATAGAAAAATGCAAAATTGAATAAAAAAACGAAAACTTCAATCGAAGCTCGGGCCCTCACTGGACCGTTACTATTGTTGCCACTGACTTCAAACTGTTACCGCTAATTGATTGAGCTGATTTATTACAAAAACTCTAAAAAAAAAATATTTTAAACAAATCAATGGCTCGAATTGTATTTGTGAAATTTTGAGGTGGGTCCATGACCATCCCATGTACTCATATGTTTTGTTTTATATTCAAATGGTAGGAGCAGCAGAACAAAAATCTAATTAGCCTTTGAGTAACTAGTATTTGGTGGGGCAGTCGTTGCTATAGCTCATTAGTCCTTCTAAAGTCCGCCACGGGTTTGAAGTTCGATCATATCCAATAGAAGGTTGCTATACCAAAACATAAAATTATTATTACGAAATTCTACTTATGATATTTTATATTAGAGTGAAAAATTTGAGCCATAATCATCTAGATGAAAGGGAAGAAATGACATGTTCTGATTTAAATATTGCACCGCATCATTTGGGCTTAACCTGATTCACTGATAAGCTTACCAAAAAATAACTCAGTGCTCGAGTTTGCAAAATCCCAGGGTTGGCATCTCATCGAGTTCGAAATATCTACGGGGAATAAGGTATCAAATTTTGGATATTTTTAGACAAAAAATAATTAAGTAACCTTTCCTTAGAAACAAAAATCTTATAAATCATTTAATTTCCTATTTTATTTTGGAAGTACGTCTAAAAAAATGGTCACACAGACAACCTAGACCAGGCTGTGGACTTATATGAAGATTAGTCCATCTCCATTAGTCGTTTTAATGGATCTTAAGGTTGTTTCCCCAACTTTTTTGCTCCAAGTCTTTTTACCATATTCTCTTCTTCAAAATATTTGTTTGACCAGATATGATGCGCATATTACATATTTGATGCTTGAATTGATTTTATATGGTCCAAATTAAATGCCGTCTAATATGCCACAATAGACCAGATAAACAATATCATAAGAGTGATAAAAATATTTCCCTCACCATTAGTCAAATAAGATTACATTTCTTATTTTCTTTTTTATATAGTCCAGCTAGCCAATCATGTGTGCCATTTGAGTTTTACCATTTCAACACAAATCCTCTACCGTGCTATCCACACAGATTTCTTTGCACAGATCATGCATAGATTTCAATGTGAGGTCTACTGCGGGTCTCACACAAATAATTCGAACCGTTCATTAAATGTAAAATATTTTTTCAAGGTTCCACGCAAAAAATCAGCTCAATCTGATACTTATAGAGACTCGATCCAATTATCTTACTTTTCATTTGGATTTCAGGATAATGAAAAGTTAGATGATTGGATCGAGCATCTATATGTATCGGATTGAGCTGATTTTTTTTTTTGGCCCTTGAAAAAATGTTTCACATTTAATGAACGGTTTGATCGTTTGTGTGGGACCCGTAGTGGACCCCATATAATGATCTATGCATGATATGTGTATGAAAAGTCTGTCTAAACAGACTTTCTGTTAATCTTGGGCTTGGCCGTGGTTTGGGTCTGCATGATTTGGATGCTTCATTATTGATGGCAATTTGAAAAGTTACAAATATTTAGTGGCGGTTGTAGGTGGGAGCAATGGATGGTGGATAGATGATTGTCAGAGCATCCACAATGTAATAATCAAAATCAAAAGATTGCTAAAATTAACAATGTGTGCTTAAAAAAGTGCTCACATTATAATAATCAAAGTTAGCATCCTCCTAACCAATAACCAAATTTGGGCATTTGAATAATTAAAAGTAACAATGTGGGACTTCACATTACTAACTTTAGCAACCCTCTAAATGAATAATCAAAAGCTGACGTGGCAAATTTTGATTATTCACTTTTGATTATTACATTGCGGATGCTCTAAGTTCATAAATTCTAGGGGTAATGTTGCCTTATTTATTTTTAATTCAAAATGAGATAAGAATTAGGAAATAGTTTTGAATAATTGCTTAAATTAATTCATTCCGAGTAACTCAAAATAAATTTTGGAGAATCCATAATCCAACCAATGCTAAACCACAAAAACCCTTGTGGGACATAAGTACAGGCAATGATTTGAACCCGATCGAGTCGATATGGATCTATTCGGGTATTTATCGTTTCAGGTGAGATTATCTTTCTTGGGTTTATAAGCAGTCCATTTTGCCATGTTGCATAAGTTGCACAAAAGCCGACACAGGTTTCACAATTCCGAATGACTATGCATATGTTGTAGTTGGCAAAGTAGGAAAAGAGAAAATACTAGGAAACATATTCGAACTTATAGCTCCTTTTACTTCGAACCATACCAATAATATTACAACCTTACACAAGTTGAAAACCAAACATAGAAAAATACAAACTTTGCCCTAACAGAGAAACTGCTACATGTCTATTTATCTGAAAGGCTTGGTTAGATTTTTCATCATGTCCATGAAAGGCTTAGATTTTTTCCATTATTCATACGTACTTTACCAAGGTGCACAGATATCTTAAATATTAGCAGCTATAATGTTAACAGAAAGTCTACTGGTACAGCAATCTGTGCACAGATTGTGCACAGATTTTTTTTGCGGCCCACTACGGGTCCCACACAAGTGATCCAAACCGTTCATTATGTTTAAAACATTTTTTCAAGTGCCCCCGTGAAAAATCAGCTCAATCCGACACCTATAAATACTTGAATCTAATCGTCTAACTTTTCATTCTCTAAAAACCCGAATGAAAAGTTAGATGATTAGATCAAACACTTATACGTATCGGATTGAGCTAATTTTTCATGGAGGCCCTTGAAAAAAATGTTTTAAACATAATTAACGGCTCGGATCACTTGTGTGGGACCTTTAATGGGCCCCACAAAAAAATCTGTGCACAATCTGTGCACAGATTGCTGTACCAGGAGCAAGGTTCTAATGTTAATTCCCTTCTTCGTAACCGCCGCCTCCATATCCATCTCGGCCGCCTCCATATCCACCATGTCCACCACCTCCATACCCGCCACCTCCATATCCACCACGTCCGCCACCTTTATACCCGCCACCTCTGTATCCAGGGCCCCACCAAAATACTTGGCATCATCAAACCCATTGGTTTGTTCAGCAGCTTCAGCTGCACAAATGATACATATATATGCTTGAATAAAAGGAACATGCGAAGTGAATTATAAAATTGAATCTGAATGAAGACAATGCAAGTGAGGTGGCTTGCATCGTTTTAAAGTTAGTTGTACCCAAATGAATTGCAGGGGGCAGGAACCCTATTTATGCTTATACTAATGACTTTAAACAAAAAAAAATGACATTTTTTTCATCCCGAAGAGATCAACTAAAATTAATGGGATTATCCTGATATCACCTCCTCTAGTATACATTATGAAATAATAATGAAATTAACTGCAAGAACATGAGGATGCTATTGAATTAGGATCACATTGGTTTAGCCTGTTAAAAATAAAACCGAATTCATCTTTGATTCAAAAAAACCTTTACGGAGAGATTCATTGTTTTATCGCACTACACTACCAATCTTGAAATCATGAATTTGTAGGATTTATAAGAATAATGACGCGCGCGGGCAATCTCCGAAAGTAATACTATTTTTTAGAATAACTAAAACACCTCTACGCATACGTGGACTTTTTTCTTCGGGAACAGAACCAAAATTTTATTGCATGTTCTGCCATGTAGAGAGGGAAAAAAACTAGAGGAATATATGACTTACTACGTGCATGGTTAATCATGACATTTCTTTTTGGTAATTGCAAAGAGAAAAACCTATATATCTCATTCAGGGTTTGATGTGAGAATTAACTTTGATAAAATAAAGGCATAAAAATGAAATACTATTTTGTTGTAACAAACAATAGTAAGCAAGGGTTTATACTTTCACTATTGGAAAAGACTAGTAAATAAAAAAACGAAGTTATTCAAGGTTTATATTGAAGATGTATTATGGAACGTTACAGTTCATTTTTTATTCTCCTCTTCTTTCTTTTTTTAATCATTTTCTGTACAATTATAGCCGAAAACCAAGTGGAAAAATGACAGAGAATGATACCATTAAAGGCAAATCCAGGCCTTAATCAATTCGGTTAAAATATACTAATAAACTCACTTGAAGCAGTAGAAGTGGTAGTCTCAGCCAAATCCCTGGCTGTCACCTCGGAGGCGATGAGAAGAACAACGGCCAAAAAAAGGCCAAGGAAAGCAATTGTTTTGGAACCCATTTCTCTCTTTAGTTGATTGGATGGAATTGAATGGAAAGATGATAGGCGCGTAAATGTTCATATTAGCGCCCCCTAATTTATCTTTGTTAAGTCCCATTTATATTATTACTTGGAGTTTTATGCGTTTATTTTGTATTGTAGGTATTTGGAGGATTTGATACAACAAGCGCTAAATTGAAATATAACGGTGTTCGAAATTGGGTCGTTTGAATTCAATCAAAGTTACAAGTCCGAAACGCAATATGGAGTCGAGAGTTAAAACTAGACTTAATTAATCCACAATTGGATTTGGACTTGGACTTTTGTATTCTAAGTGGGCCTCATAATTATTTGCTATTGTAATTAAGAATGGGGCCAGGGTTTCAACAATTGGGTAATTGGCATACACGGCTGGGAGCTTATAAAAGAAGAAGCTGCGCACAGGGGCATCACTTCTTCCCACGGAACGAAGAACGGGGCGACGCCGAGATCTTTTCCGATAGTTTTTCTTCTGAGTTTTATTTATTTCAAGTTATTTGAAGCTTTGTTCAATTACTCGCATTCCGGTAATTCGTTTCAATTTCTTTTTTTAATTAAAGTTGTTCGTTGGTATTCAATTAGTTATTATCTCTTGTTTATTTTTCATTCCAAGCAATAGAAGCATGATGCAATCTAAGATTTCTTCTAGTTCTTGCGCAATGATTAGTGAGTAGTCGTGTAGGTAAGGTCGCGGGGTGATTAGCACGCCGTGGCCAGTCCGGGCACTGCTCCTCCTTTCAAACAATGAAAAATATAATTTTAGATTGGTAAAGAACATTCGTGAGACGAACCCGGACATCGTCGGAGCCCATGTGAACGGGGGAATGGGGGTCCAAAACTCATTCTCCACTGCGCATGGGTATACGGCGACCATAGGGTCTCGCATCTTGCGGGGTATCTTTTCAATCCAAAATTGAACGTTTTTAAGAACACCGAATGTAGCAGGTTAATCCGAACTGGTTACGAGTACTATGAAACCTACGACCGTACCTCCTTTTAATTATTTGAAAAGAACAATCAATTTCTTTAGTCTTAGTTAATCTCAATCAATCGACAAGGGGTGGCTACCTAAGAGCCAGTTTAATTATATAACAATCCGAGTTTTTAGTCAGTACACATCACTGTCTCTATGGATTCGACTCCGGACTTACCGGATATTGTTCTGCGTCGGTCTCCGCTCTACGCTTGGGACAACCCTTTATTTTAGGACTAGGAAATCGTCAAGCAAAAGAAATGGAAGTTCAATTTTGATGTCTATTTAAAAGGTCTTTGACATATGAGGCACAATGTGGTTGGCTGTTGAGTAGTTAATTGCTCATTAAATTAGTAATTAGTATCACAAATTTAAGTCAGCAACTCACTACGACTCAGTTCTCATGGTTCCGGAAAAGAGTTGTCCACCTTACCACCCCATTAATGTCGGCCTCACCGTGTGTTGCGTTTTACTGATCCTGTTCATCTTATAGAGTATGCAGATTAGTACTATATCTTTTCAAAAATGTCAACTTGTTCGGACATCTCTATATATATATATATATAATTCAATTTGGATAAATAACATGGAAAGTCAGTAAATATAAAGTTAAAACTGTTTATAACTATCTATTTTATAAAATAAAATTCAAGTTCTGATGTATCTATCAATATCCGATCAAGATAAATTTTTGGGTGGATATACTACTCTATGGGCAATACAAGATAAAGAGTTCAAATTGAATGCATATATAGTGGGGCCCACAATGGTGTTGGAAACCGAGGGATTTCCACTTTAGGCGAAAAGAATTTGAAAGGAAGAAAGAATTTAAACTCTTCAAAAAAATATTTAGTTTCGCAATTGTACCGCACATTCGGTTATTGTCTGTACGATGTTAAGCTCGTCATCATACCCTTATTTCTTCATAATTAGTCACTCTTTTTTCCGCCTACCCTCTCATTTTATGAGAAAAAACCTCCAAAAATTGAGTAGAGATATATATGTGACCCCCATATGGCTCGTGATAAGTGAAGTCCGTCGCTAACCTCTATATTTATAGCACTAGTATCCAAAAAGGGGTAGCTCTTGGATTTTAGTTCAGTGGTAATCAAAACGTAAGATATGGAACTATATATATATATAAAATAAACAAATTTAATTTTGGTTGAAAATTAGTTAGGCTTAAAGTATTTAACTTTGTTGAGCTACGTTATCTTCGTACACACAACTTTTTGTGAATTTTCTTTTACTTTAGTTACATATGAATAAACGGTGAAATATAAAAAACATTGAAATACGTAAAAGAAAAATCAAATTATATGATTTTTATTTTAAAAATGATAGTGCATTTTTTGAGCCCAAGTGTCGGCTTGAACCCTCAACCTATAGTGTGCCCGCCCCTGAAAAATTTAATCATTAAATATGATTACTCTTTTCCATTGGTAATGCATTCTTTAATTTGAGAATGCGACATTTGATAAAAACTTATCCACGTCGGTCAATGCGGGACCTTTGTCAAGAAATATTGATTAAACTAGCGTTTGTCCGTACCTACGGCATTACGCATCCCGGTAATACCACAGGCACAGGCATTTTTGTAATATATATTTTTTTTTATGCCAACGCCAGAAGCCGAGCAGTGGGTAAAAAGAACCAATGACATTTTTGTAATATATTTGTAAGAGTTTGGGTGTTTTCTTAAGAGAGTTGGAGAGCACACATCAGCCCTTAGATCAAATGAATCTCAGCTATTCATTCAACTTGTGTTTGTATGGTCCCCACACCCTTGTGTTTTATTAAATAGATGTGCAAACAATCACACTCTCTCTCTCTCCTCTGTTCATCCTGTTGGAGGAGGTTCAACCGGGGGTGTTCTTTTTTATTTGTTCTTTTTGAGGCATGCACCATTATTTCTTTTGTCGATTCGTGTGGATTTTTTTGGGTATCATTAATTGCTTAAGAGCAGCTCCAACTGGAGCTTTTAACTCCTTAGTGACGCCAGCAACGTTCAAATTGAAGTGGAAGAATGCTCTAATTAAGCCAGATGCTAAAAAAAATTGACACCTCCGAATTCACAAAGCAATGTCAGATTTACGTGGCATGCCATGTCGATGAATTGACATTTCAATTAACTCAAACCATAACATGAAATTTGAAATGTGAAAAAGATTCATCTTTTCTTTGGAAACATTATTCGATACAAATGTGTGTATCATACGCACCTATTTGTGTAGTTCTTACTGTGCCACTTCATAATATATGATCAGGAGAACTAGTCAATTAGTAAGTTATCTATATTTTCGTGTGTGTCAAAATAAATTGGTGCGCGTCATGATTTGTGTATATTATTGTGCAGTAGTACTTTCAAAATTGAAAAAGTTGGGGACCAGATTAAGATCAGCTAGCGAAGTAGAGGACCAGATTAAGACTAAGGTGGCAATGTGGATGAAAGCTAAGTTCGATATCAGGGTGTACTCTGCGGAGGATTTTAAATGTTTTCTTCATGGTACTCGTAAGCTGAAACTCTAATTTTGGGTTTGAGGTGTAACACATCCAACCCCCGGCTGGATGATGTGTTTTTTTTTCTTTGTGTTTCCTTTTTGTGGTTGAGCAAGTTCGCTCTTCCTTCTTTTCCCCTCGATGTACCCCTTTCGAGATTTATATAATTGTTTCGTTTGCCGAGAAAAAAAAAAACTGAAAAAGTTAAAAAGCAAAATATTATATAGATTTTTGTTCGTTGTGCAAAATTTGTGATCATGCATTTATTTTGTCCCTCGTAAACTCAAGCTATGTGTATGTAAGTACCAGAAGCAAGCAACCTGCGCGCATCATCAAGATATATATTAGTTCCTCGCACAAATCTTAGGTTCGACTCTCCATAGACACTTGTCGGGGCTGTACATACTCTTTTGGAGCAGGTTGATGTTAGAATAAATGTATATAATAAATAATATCTTGATTATATCATGATATTGAGATTGAGATTTGATTGTAATTAGAATAATTTTCTTTCATAATTAATTGGTATGATTTCCTTCTTTAATTAGGCTCTCTCTCCTCTATAAATAGAGGAACTTATTGTATAGTGTTATCGAAGTCAATAAAATATTTCTTCTCATAAATTTAACATGAGATCACCAATCAACAAATGGCTCTATGGTATTGAGGGCAATAATATATTCTTGATGACACTTATCTGCATATTCATCTTTTTAGATAAACACGAAAGAAGCATGCCACGTACCCACATCAAGTAGCTAGCTATAGGTGGACCATTTCAATTATAATCTCTACCGCCTTTGCGTTAGATTTGTTTGCCATCGTCCAAACATCATTAAATTCGCTGTTTTAGGAAGTGGACAAAATAATATCATCTTTTTCTAGATTAGGAAATGATGGGAGAAATTATTAGAGCAAACTTGACTTAGACCCCGTGGTTTGATCGATGTGCGAATGGGCCCCTGATCTTCATTTATTAGCACAGAAATCCTTGCGGTTTGTAGACCTATGTGCACCCACTAACATCTGTTCTGCTTGTAATGTACTCAATTTCTTCCTCTCTTACATCCCAACACTAATACTTCTATAAAAAATGTTGGTGTTATTGGCGTTTTTCAGATACCGAGAAACCATTGGAGTATGTAGTTTATTCTCTCATTTGTCATGTAGCCAATTCTTTATATCTTTATCTTCTTGCCAAATTCGAACATCACTACCACAAAAAAGACCTTTGGCGACAACATCACTGTCATTTTGGCGAAATTCAATGTTCCTCGCCAAATGTACCTATTGGCGACAGAATTCAAATTTGTCACCGAATAAATGGTACCTTTTGGCAAGGAACATTGAATTTCGTCGCCGAAAAAGTACCTTTGGACGACGATATGCCAATGTATGTAAGACTAATTAGTTTTTTATTTTCAAATATTCATATATTTTTAAAATAAAAAATCAACATTGTCATATATTATAGTACATAGATTACATAAAAATTACTAAAAAAATAATATATATTAAATTTTGCAATATAGTAAACGCGCAAAATGTTAGTGGGAGTGGTAGTTTATAAGATTAGGAGGTCCTGAGTTCGAGTTGGACCAGCACCAAAGTGCAAATAGTTTTTCTACGCCATACGCTCACTATAAGAAAATTGTGATCTTCCAACGATTTGTTTAGGAACAATTTAAAAAATTGTCAGTATTGCTTGGATCTAGTAACGGTTTCCAAGTCGTGACTGAAAGAGTGTTTAAGGCCACGGTTTTCATTGAGCCGTTACTATAGCCCCTTTGTATTGCCATGACTTTCTATGGACCGATACTATTGCCCCTTTGTTTGGAACTTTTTTCCCAAAACAGTTTTATTTGGGAGCGCACTGCCAGATTTCCCCCCAAAATAAGCCCAAAGTCTTTTTTCCCTCTTCTCTCACTGGTGTATCGATCACTTCCATGCCAAACATCAATCCATACACCAGCAACTCTCATCGATTTTCCCTCCAAGCCACACCAAACATCGATCGATTGGTTTCTCCTCCACACCACACCACACCTAGATAAGACGGCAGGAACTCCCTCGCTCCTTCCTCTCGCTGTAATCTCTCTCTCTCTCTCTCTCTCTCTCTCTCTGCGTGTGTGTGTTCTCTCAGTTCTATCGATTCTCCACTATAAAAAAGTTGGTCTATGGCGACAAAAATTATTTTCATCGCCAAAGGGTTGCTTGACGAAAAAAAATTTCATCGTCGAAGGCTTAGTGCTAATTGCTACCCTTTACCGACGAAATCATGAAATTTGTCGCCAAAGGGTAGTATTTAGCGACGAAATTTTTCGTTACCATTGGGGTAGCTTTTTGGCGAGGTAACAAAAAATTCGTCGCCATAGGACATCTTTTTTTTTTTGCTCGGCAAAGGAATTTTTTTTAATAAACTCGAAAGGGTACATCGAGTAAAAGGGAAGGGAGAATCAGAAAGTTCACCACGACCCCAAGGAAAAACAAAATTGAAGCAAAATTACATCAAAAAAAAAAACACCCAAGGGTACACCTAAATCGTGAGCCTTCTAATACCATCAAGATTCTTTTTAAAATATTCCACCGTATACACCTTAACATCAAATTTGGCTTCGATCCATAGGACATCTTTTATTGAGGAATCCAGAATTGGGCGCGACGATTTTTTTTCGTCGGCAAATTCGTTGCCATAGACCAAGGGGGACCAAATTTTTTCCTTTATAGTTAATTGTAAGTTCATACAAATTTCAGGGGTAATTATTTGGATAATTAGGAAATAAACTTTGGATAATTATTTTAATTAGTCCCTGCCAACTCGAAATGATCCAACTAATGCTAAATTGCCGACGTATGGTGGTGCACTCCTAAGGTCTTGTTTCTAATAACAAAAAACACTGAAAACTTAACGCATTTTATCATTTCGTTTCCATTAACAAAGAAGTTTCAGTATTTTACCATCTCATTTTCACTAACAAAAAAATTGTCAAAAAAGTTTTTTTTGCTACAGTAATAGTACTCACAAACCCATCAACAACTTATTCATTACCGGAATCAACTTAACATTTATCACCAACTTATTCACTATTGAAAATACCTAACAATTTTCCAACCACAAATAAAAATTTACAAATTTTTCACTGCCAAAAACACCCCCTAAGAGAAGATACTTCCTCTTCTGCACAAGGTTGAATGACGCTTTACTCCCCATATTCAACGATCCTTCGAGAAGTTTTGTGTGTAGCTAAAGCTTACTCACGAGCACTACGAAAAAAATGAGCGACAGTGACAAAAAAGTTGTTACTGAGTTGTGTGTTGCTAAAAATTTTTATTGACAACTTTTCACCCATAGTGATAACTGTGACAACTATTTTGTAAGTATCACTTTTTTTTTTTTTTTTTTTGTAGTGGAGCCCATATATAATTGCTCGTATGCTCAAAATATAGGAGTAGCTTTAAAGTAAAAATATAAACTAGAAACAAAGTGTGTGTATATATATATATATATATAGGTTTGTTTTGTTGCTATAGAAGTGTACGAGTATTTTTCTTCTCTGTATTTCTTGGAGCAGAAGACTTGATAAAATATATAGGTCCAAAAGTAGACATAAATCATAAAGAAGGAATGGTGAGTGGTGTACTATTTGTTGGAAAGCGACTAGAATTCCTTATTTGAGTCGATTTAGGCTTATCTTACTAGAATTCTAATAAGTCTATTTAGGTTTATTTACTGTTTTCCTATAATAGAGACCTTGGGGGTTCCTGGGTTCCTAGGGTTTGTCCCTTTTGGGTCCATTAAGGAAAGACTCATTTGAGTGTTATTGTGGAGTTTTTCATTCCTTTTGTTGTTGGTGCTTGATATTAGAGTTTTGAGTTGTCTCTTGGGTTCCAACAAGGATTTGTGCTAGCTCTCTTTTGGGTTCTACCAAGGATTTGTGCTCCCTTTCGGGTTCCACCAAAGATTTGTCTCTAGATATCGTTTGGTGCTTTGTTGGGAGTTATGGGTATAGCAGGCTCTTTGTAATTAATCTCTTGTTCATAGAGAATCCTATCTCGCTCTTCGTCCGTGGAGTATGTTTTTGCTTTGTGTTTGAACCACGTATATATTAGTATTCTTATTTATCGCTTGTTGGTTTGTTACATTCTCAATTTCGTTTTCGGCACAACAAATTTGGGACATGCAATGGCATATTGGCTAAGGTAATTGCCCAAACTTTATCTGTCCCTCAGTCCATCTTGACTTAAGCTCAATCTCCATGATAAATCCTAATGAGCAGAGGGGTTCGGTATAGTACAGTTTGCTGGAGTAATTTTTTTTTGACATACCTGCATGCGAAACATTGAAACTGCTCGATCCTTGTGCTTTAAAAATTAAAACATTACCATCGCTTATTAGTATGTGCGCGAGTTTAACACAAAGTGAAAACCAACAACAGATAAATACAAACCACACCCTAACAGATCGATGATCGAACTACTACATTGACTATCAATCTGAAAGGCATGATCGGATATCCTCCATTATTGATACATATTTTAACACGGTGCACAGATTGTTACAAATTTAAGAAGAGAAAGACTTTTAACACAATAAGAACAAAGAAAGAGTGTACTAATCTGCACTTTTATTGATAAACAAAACAGCCTTTTTATAGGCAAGTAAACAAACTGATAGCAGCTAGAAAACAGGAACTACTAAAGCATGAAAATAGGAACTGCATAACAGACTCAACTTACTACTTAGACTAAGCCAAAGTAGGCCACGTACAACAACTAACTAGGAACAACAGTAAACTAACTTCCTAAAGACTAGGACAACTCCTTGACTTTTCCAACAGTCCCTCCCTTAAACTGATGTTTCAACATTCAGTTTACTGAAGGCATCCAAAGTGCACACACCAAGCATTTTCCTTAGCTTCTGAAACGCAGGAAACTTGAGAGACTTTGTTAATATATCAGCAACTTGGTCTTCACTTCTGTAGTAAATTAGATCTATGACTCCATTATTCGTGAGATCCCTCAAGAAATGATACTTCACATCTATATGTTTGCTTCGGCCATGTAGAACAGGATTTCTTGACAGCTTTATTGTTGAAGTGTTGTCACAATAAATCGGAGTAGGCTCGTCTTCCTTGAAATGTAGCTCTTTGAGAATCTTCTTTAGCCAAATAGCTTGACAAGCACAAGCTGTTGCTGCAACAAATTATGCTTTTGTAGTTGATAAAGTCACGATTGATTGCTTCCTCGATGACCATGAAACTGCTCCTGTCCCCATCATGAATACATACCCTGACGTGCTTTTCCGATCATCTAAATCTCCTGCATAATCACTATCTGTGAAGCCATACAAATCTGATTTTTCTCCCTTCTTGTAGAACAGCCCAAACCCCCTAGTACCTTGCAAGTACCGAAGAATTCTTTTTGCAGCCAAGAGATGAATCTCTGTAGGACACTCCATGTACCTACTGATGACACTTACAGCATGCATTATATCAGGCCTTGTTGCAGTCAAATACATTAAACTCCCTACAATTTGCTTGTAAAGAGTGTTGTCGACCTTTGTTCCTCCATTATCTTTGTTTAGCTTTAAGCCAAACTCAGATGGTGTAGTCACAGGATTACAATCCTTCATCTGGAACCTGTCCAAGATTTCTCCAACGTACTTCTTTTGAGAAATAAAAATTCCCGTAGAGGACTGCACTATTTCAATGCCAAGATAATAATGCATCATGCCAAGATCGGACATCTCAAATTCAGCCATCATAGATTTCTTAAAACTTTCAAACATGGTTGTATTACTTCCAGTGTAGATTAAATCATCTACATATAAGCAAACAATGAGCATTTTCCCTCCATCGTCAATTTTTATGAAAAGTGTATGTTCATAAGGACATTTTCGAAATCCTTCCTTCAAAAAATAAGTCTCTACACGATTATACCAAGCCCGTGGAGCTTGTTTTAATCCATATAGAGCCTTTTTTAACCTATACACTTTATGCTCATTGCCAAGTTTCACATAACCAGGAGGTTGCTCAATGAATACCTCTTCTTTCAAATCTCCATGGAGGAAAGCCGATTTCACGTCCAACTGGAAAATAGGCCATGAGTTTTGAGCTGCCAATGCAATCACCAATCTGATTGTGTCATGCCTTGCAACCGGAGCAAAGACTTCTTTGTAATCAACACCAAACTCTTGTTTATAGCCCTTGGCCACCAAGCGCGCTTTGTACTTGTCAACTTCACCATTCTCCTTCAGCTTTGTCTTGTAAACCCACTTCACACCAATTGTTTTGTGCCCTTCTGGAAGATCAGATAACTCCCATGTATCATTTTTTTTGATGGCTGCAATTTCTTCATCCATAGCCTTCCGCCATTTTGATTCTTTGACAGCACTTTCGAAAACTGTAGGATCACAGTCCGAAAATAAAGCAAAGTGAGTGAGTGTGTCTTCAGATTGATCAATTCCGGTTACCTCATAATCCGTCATCCATGCTGGTCTTCTTCTGGCACGTTGAGGTCGTTCCTCTCCTTCGGTAATTGCTGGAATTGGCTGCTGTTCATTCTCCACCAGCTGCTGCCTTCCATCTTCATTCTCTTCATCAAAATCAGCAGGAATCTGTTGTTGAACACCATCATTGTTCCACGGCCAGAACTTTTCTTCATAAAAAACAACATCTCGACTAATAATGATTTTCTTGGTGCTAGGATTGTATAGCTTATAAGCTTTTGATTGATCACTAACACCAAGGAAAATGCATTTTACTCCCTTATTGTCTAGCTTTCTCCTCTTCTCGTCTGGAATATGAGCATATGCAACACACCCAAAAATTCTGAAGTGATCCACCGCTGGTTTTCATCCGCTCCATGCTTCCTCCGGTGTCATATTTTGAACAACAAGAGTGGGACTTCTGTTCAAAATATGAATACTCCAATTTACTAACTTTTTGGAACTCCACTTCTTAACAAAAGGCTTCGCACCATGTTCATAATAGTGCGATTTTTCCTCTCGCTAACGCCATTTTGCTGGGGCGTATAAGCTGCAGTAAGTTGCCTCTTGATTCCATGGGTCTCACAGAAATTTGCAAATTCATGTGAGTTATATTCTCCACCACGATCCGTGTGAAGAACTTTTATGAGCTGCTCAACTTCTTTCTCAACAAGCGCTTTAAAGCTTTTAAAGGCTGCAAAAGCTTCAAATTTTTCCTGCAAAAAATAGACCGATATCTTCCTGCTATAATCATCAATGAAGGTAATTATGTATCTTTGACCTCCATTAGAACATGGAGTTATTGGCCCGCAAATGTCGGAATGAACAAGTTCCAACGCCTTCTTCGCTCTCCATGGTTTCCCTTGTGGAAACTGATTACGGTGTTGTTTGCTAACAACACATTCTTCACAAACTCCAGATGGAGCTGCGATTTGAGGAAGACCAATCACCATATTTTTCTGTTGTAAAGTCTTCAATCCACCAAAGTTTAGGTGACCATAGCGAAAATGCCATAGCCATGCCGCATCCCGCACCTTTGCTGAGAAGCATGAATGATTGGTGTTGTGGAGATGAAGCGGGAACATGCGATTTGCCGTCATGTTAACTTGAGCAATTAAGCCCAACTTTGCATCTTGAATTTGACAAACTCCACCTTTGATAGAAATCTCGTATCCCTTTTCTTGCAACTGACCCACACTAAGCAAGTTGGTCTTTAAATCTGGCACAAAAAGAACATTAGAGATAGTGTGGGTGAGATTTCCTTTGGTCTGGATGGTTACACTTCCTTTTCCCATAACAGCAACCGTGGAATTGTCGCCGAACTTGACAGTGTTGCAGAAAGATTCGTCCAAGTCAGAGAACAACTTCTTATCCCCACACATGTGATTGCTGCAGCCCGTGTCTAAATCCAACATGTTCGGTTGAGTTTCTTCCTTCACGTGACACACCATCAAAAGAGACACCTCTTCTTCTTTTTCTGCAAAGTTAGTTCTTTCGCCACTTTGTTTATTCAAATTAGTACGGCATTCGGACTGATAATGACCATACCTATGACATTTGTAGCATTCAACATTGGACTTGTCTGCTGACTTTGGTCCATAAGAAGTTGAGTGATGACCACCACGTCCTCTTCCTCTTCCTTGAAATTGATTTTCTTGATACTGATGATGATGTTGTTGTTGGTTTCCACGATCATTGTTGCCTCTGCCTCCTCGACCTCGACCTCTGTCCCTACCTCGTCCTCTATCAGCTCTACTTGTTGTAGAGTGATTTTCTAATGAGGCCTTCAATGCTTGTTCCTCTTTCTCCTGTTGGTTAATTTTTGCTCATGAACCAACAAAGAACTCTGTAATTCATCAATTGAAAGTGCATCAATATCATTAGCTTCTTCTATGGAACAGACAACAAAATTAAATTTTGTTGCCATGGATCGAAGAATCTTTTCAACAACGGTGACATCGTCGGTCTTGTCGCCATGGATCCGCATCTTGTTGACGATTGTCATCGTTCTTGAAAAATAATCTGTAATTGACTCTCCTGATTTCATTCGAAGCAATTCGAACTCCGAACGAAAGGCTTGAAGCTGCAGCCTCTTTGCCCTTGCTGATCCTTGGTACTTCTTCTTCATAGAATTCCAAATATGCTTGGCGTTGTCCTTGCAAAGAATGGTTTCCAAGATTGAGCGATCAATAGCTTGGAAGAGATAATTCTTTGCTTTGAGATCTTTCAACTTCAGCCCTTCAAGCTCCGTCTTTTGCGCATCTGTCAGCACAACACCTTCGGCTGGTTCTGCTACTCCAGAAACAACCACCGTCCAGTATTCTTTGGACCTTAAGAAGTTCTCCATGAGCATGCTCCAATGATCATAGTGACCATCAAAGCGTGGAATGGCTGGCTGCACAAAAGTTTCTGAAGCCATCGTTTGCACATCGGCAAAAAACAAGTGAAGTAGAAGTAAAGCTGCTGCTATACCCACTCTCTATCTCACTTTTCTCACTCGGTGGCTCTGATACCACTGTTACAAATTTAAGAAGAGAAAGACTTTTAACACAATAAGAACAAAGAAAGAGTGTACTAATCTGCACTTTTATTGGTAAACAAAACAGCCTTTTTATAGGCAAGTAAACAAACTGATAGCAGCTAGAAAACAGGAACTACTAAAGCATGAAAATAGGAACTGCATAACAGACTCAACTTACTCCTTAGACTAAGCCAAAGTAGGCCACGTACAGCAACTAACTAGGAACAACAGTAAACTAACTTCCTAAAGACTAGGACAACTCCTTGACTTTTCCAACACATATATCATAAACAGCACCTAACGTACAATCTTAGTTGCCACCTCAAACACCGCCACCGAGGCGGTCACGGCCTCCCTTGGGTCCACCGCGTCTGTCATCATAACCACCACCACCGTACTTGACGTCATCTACCCCATTAGTCTGTTCGGCTGCACAAAGGATGTGTACGTTTGAAAAGTTTATAGGTGATTATGAACTTAAATGCCAATATGAGACATTCATAAAATCAAGGGCATGCACATGAGGATGCTACTGCCCACAATTGTATAGTGCCGTATAAGAAAAAAGATAAACCAATTAGTATATCACACAAGAGTTCATGTTCATACTCTGTGGGCTCCCGCGCCCGAAGCGCGATTTTAGACAGAGTCGCCACCCGGATTTTTGAGATGGATGATCCGAGGAACCGAGGGGTTTTGTTTTGAAAAGAAAAAGGCCTTTTGATCTAGCGAAACTGTTTGAAATTTTGGATCCGGGAGCCAGGTTACGAACGGGAAAGGTTTTGTTGAATAGCACCCCGCTCGCCCGGTGAAAATCGGTCTCTACTAAGCATTTTAAATGGGGGGATTAATACAACTCGGAAAACCTTGAAAACACATAAAAGGGAAAGGGAAACAAGATAGATCATCACACGTTATCGTACTAGTGGTGCTTGCTGTACAGAGATGACAAAGATGACATGGTGATGATATAAACAAGGAAAAACGTAGAAATGAACTGTCTGAATCACTGCCCTCCGTCAGACGGCATATCGGCTTGAAGCGCGCGGCTTACCAATATACCATGCGTGGTTCCGATCCCGATACCAAACTTTTATAGTTTTGCAAAGCTTCGCACGGCGTACCATTACATCGCACGGTTTTATTTTAAAACTTCAGACAACCCACAGCTGTTAGATCGTCTCAGATCTGCACCATTCTTTTAAACCACGAAGGGAAAACCATTTTTGATACGTTTGCTTGTTTTGAAAAGATCTACGGAGTTTAAAACATGGCTTGTAGAAATGGTCTCATTCTGAGACAGCTTTTGGTATACAGAAAGGACCCAACAACGGACGATCGCGATCCAGACAGTTTGATCAAGAAAACAGTATTCTTTTTGAAATGCCGTGCGTGTTGGTATGCTACGCCGTGCGACGCTATAAAGAGCCGCACGGCTTAGCACACCTTCGTACAGAGCCCTGGTTTTGTTTTGAAAAAGAGGTTTTGGGTCAGATCTCAACCAAAAGGGTCAAGCCTGAAAACAGAAAGGGCCCCTCAGGGCCAGGATAGAGCATAGCCCAAGGAAACTTGGTTTTTACCTTGGATCCGGAGCTTGAATGAGCTTTGATGAAGGAGGAAGGACGTCGGTAGGTGGAAAAAGAAAGTAGAAGTGTGGATGTGTGTAATAGATGGGTATATTGGGTGGTTGGGACCTCAAAGTTAGTAAGGGACTAACTTCAATGGTAAGGAGAAAAATGGAGTAAAAGGCCTAGAGAATGTCTTTTAAGAACAACATTCTCAAGGCTTGGAAATGGGAAAGTGGGTGTGAAAGCAAGAAGAGAGAGAAAGGGTATAATGGTGATCAAGGGCCCTTTTTCCTTGAGTGGAGGGGTGTATTTATAGGCAAGAGCCTTGGATTTTGAATTTCAAAAGTTGGAGGCATTTTCTGGACGGGCCAGAAGTGTGCTTTCGGCTGAGCCGTATTGCAGCTGTGGCTCAAATAGGCGTGACCGACAGCTTTCTGAGCCAGTCAGAACTTTATCCAAAATGCCGTGCGGTTAACCTCATGACTGCGTGCGGCGCATTAAATTTCGATACGCCGTGCGGTGTAGAAGTGTTGCGCACGGTACTTTAGGTTCGATCCAGGGCTTTTTTGGGCTTTCTCTGGGCTTTCTCTGGGCTTTTCTGGGCTGATGGTTGGTTTGGGCTGCGGATGCTGGAGGAATACTTCATTCAAGCTCACAAAGGCTTTGTTTCCTTTATTTCATCATCGGGGCGATCAAAGACCCTTCGAGGTCCGGATTGGGGTGTCTACAGTAGTCCCTCTTTAACGTAACTCGAATACCATTGTTTTGATACGAGTTACGCCTAAAGAATAGGCATCCCGATCCGTTTGCTCTAAAGTCTTTGAACAGAAACAGAAAACGAAATGCTCGAAAATGTAAGTAAATGATGATGGTGGTCGCGTTCGTGGAACTGCCTACGTACCCCATTTGTAGGGATCAGATCAACGTAGTTCAATTGGGACGATGCAAAATGTAGCAACTAATGCGAAAAATTTTAATTGAGACAAGCCTTCGGGAGGCGCATTTTTGAAACTGATTTGAGACTTGAGACTTGAATTGAGACGAGCCTTCGGGAGGCGAATTTTTGAAATTGAGTTGAGACTTGAGACTTGAGACGAGCCCTCGGGAGGCGAATTTTTGAAATTGATTTGAGACTTGAGACTTGAGACTTGAATTGAGACAAGCATTCGGGAGGCGAATTTTTGAAATTGATTTGAGACTTGAGACTTGATTTGGGAGGAGCCTTCGGGAGGCGAATTTTGAAATTGATTTGAGACTTGAGACTTGAGACTTGAATTGAGACGAGCCTTCGGGAGGCGAATTTTTGAAATTGATTTGAGACTTGAGACTTGAGACTTGAGACTTGAGACTTGATTTGAGACGAGCCTTCGGGAGGCGAATTTTGAAATTGATTTGAGACTTGAGACTTGAGACTTGAATTGAGACGAGCCTTCGGGAGGTGAATTTTTGAAATTGAGTTGAGACTTGAGACTTGAGACTTGAGACGAGCCCTCGGGAGGTGAATTTTTGAAATTGATTTGAGACTTGAGACTTGAATTGAGACGAGCCTTCGGGAGGCGGATTTTGAAATTGAGTTGAGACTTGAGACTTGAGACGAGCCTTCGGGAGGCGAATTTTTGAAATTGAGTTGAGACTTGAGTTGAGACGAGCCTTCGGGAGGCAGATTTTTGAAATTGATCTGAGACTTGAGACTGGCAAATACTGCGAGCAAACGTGAGTACGATCGATCCTCGGGGGACGGGCGATTTTTTGCGAGTCCCGGGGGACTAGGATCAAATAATCCTAACATTAATGCACGCTATTCCAAAGGATTTCTGCTGTAAAACAGCTGGAGCCTTTTGGATTCCGAGATGATTTTGGTGGCTGGAGTGCTCAATTTCTGAGAAAACACATTTATTCTTCTGAAGTCAAAATGCCGTGCGGGCGATCATAAGGGCACGCGGCCTTTAGTTTTCCCATGTACCTCTTCGATTTCCGAGATCAGTTGGCTGGTTTAAGGGTGCCCATTAATACAGGTGTGCCCTTTCGTCGGTCAGAACCTCTTTTAAAGGGATGGGGGTGCCTCATTCTATGCACTATCCTCCCAAATCTTTCTAGGTTCCTAAATTCATAATCCACTTCTCAAGACATGGTGGCAGACGACTTGACAGCGCGTGTGATTTCTTTGGAGGCAGAGATGGGCTTTTACCGCGAGGAGATTGAGCAACTGAACCAACAGATCGCGAGGCTCATATCAACGATTCGCACCCTCCGTCGCGCGGTGTCCAACCTTCAGGACTTCGCTTTTGATCAGATGGATAGCAAGCATGACCCGGAGTATGTGCCGGGGCATGATTCGGACGGGACTGCAGAGGACTCGGAGGGGAATCCGAATGGCTCGGATGACCGTTCCGGCGGAGGGGATGGTGCGTCTGGCGGAGGGAGCGACTGAGGAGGAGGATTGATGAAGAAGAAAAGGGACAGTAGGATTTCTTTTGATTTTTCCACCTTTTTCTTCTTTTTTTTTTTGAACAATGTAATGCAAATCCCGGGGACTTCTTCGGGTTTGATGGAATGAAAAATCTCCCTTTCTTGCCATTGTTTGTCTGTATTTTCATTGCTTATACTGTTCATGAACAAGACCGAATGTGAATGCCATGGTCAGAAGCCTGCTCTCAGAATCTGAACTGTCGAAATAACCCAGTATGCCGTGCGCAGCATGGGTAATACCGTGCGTCGAGGGAACTCGAGAATTTTCATCTAGTTAAGCCGATATGCCGCGCGCATTGATCCATTATGCCATGTGGTGCACCTACCTTCAAACCCGGTCCACTTAAAGTCCAGACGAACCGGTTCAAGGGATATATATATATATATATATATATATATATATATATATATATATACGGGGCGTACACAGTACGCCCCGATCGTTCGAATTTCCCTCCTATCTCTCTCCTGTCTCTCTCTCTGGTCTCTCTCTCTCTCGTCTCTCTCTCTCATCTCTCTCTCTCTCTCCCGATCATCTCTCTCTCTCGCTGCCTCTCTCTCTCGCTGTCTCTCTCGTCTCTGCTCTCTCTCTCTCTCATTCTCATTCTCTCTCTCTCTCATTCTCTCTCTTTCATGGATAGCGTGGATACACCCGGGGGTGATCAACCCCCGCGGGTCGAGGTTGTGCCGGCCGTGGTGGCCCCGGTGAGCGACGTGGCAGCCGAGGTGGGGCCGGAGACCATGGGGGTCTCGGCCCCAGCGGCATTGGTCGAGGAGTCTACGGCCTTGGCTGCTGCGGTGGTGGGTAGTGACGGCGGTGACGGTGGCAGCGGAGTGTTGGCTGGGTATGGCCAGGAGACAGAGACTCCGAGTGCAGTGGAGCCTAGGGGTGAGGACGAGGCTATGGGCCGGACAGAGGGTGCAGTTGGTTCAGCGGAGAGGGTCACGGAGGCTTGCGGTGGTGACGGGCTTGTCGGAGTGGAGGTGGTGACAGAGGCCTCCCCTGTGAGAGAGCCTCGGACTGACCTGGGGAAGGGTCCCGTTGTTGAGGAGGAGTTGGTGGAGGAGAGGGAGACGCCGGCCATGTTTGTTGGCAGTGGCGAGGGTGCAGGGTCGTCGCGGCCCATTGGTTTAGGCGACTACCTCAAGGAGGCGTCCCTCGAGGACTTGGTTGAGACCTTACGGGGGGTACCTGGACTGGCTACGGCCTTACTCGAGGCTCAGGAGAGGGTGCTCCAGGTTGAGCTTGAGACGGGGGCCACTGGAGAGCCACAGGGAGCAGAGGAGGAGGCTGCCGGAGGTGGGACAGGCCCTCGGAGGAGTGTTGTGGAGGAGGCGGCAGCGGCCCTGAAGGGGCGTGGACCTTACGGGGCGGAGTCTTACGTGCCTTTTCAGCACGTAGTGGTTCCTACGCTTTTGGACGCCTACAGGCCGGCGCGGCCTACGTACGACGAGGCCCTGGTCCTGAGGGACCCACAGCAGCACCTTTCTCTGCGCCGAGACGAGGTATACTTTAAACACTTGCATTTCAAATTCCAATGTATCGTACTTTCATTTCTTTATCGGAATGCCGTATTTGCATTAAATAGTATACCTGTTTACTGAATGTTATCAACTCGTTGCAACAGGCGATCACCATCTCGTGCTACGGCGGCGTGGTCGACGTGCCGACGTTCTGGGAGAGACTCCCTGAGGCTGTGAGGGAGATAGTGAGGCAGGCGGGTTTTGGGGAGTTCCTGAGTGTGCTCACGAGGGCGAGCAACGATCGCCAGGTGGTGAGGGCACTGGCTGAGAGGTGGTGGGACACTACGAACACATTCCACTTCCTTTTTGGCGAGCTGACGGTGACGCCGCTGGACTTTGCGGCGATCACTGGTCTGAGGGTCGGGGGTGACCCTATCCCCTACGACGCTGTTACGGGGAGGAGCGCGGTGCTCCAGCGGGAGATACTGGGGCACGTGCTGAAGGCAGAGAGTGAGGACGCCCAGTACGCTCAGCTGTTGGGGTTTTGGACAGAGGAGCTCCCGACTGACAGGGTGCAAGAGGAGCAGATGGCGCGGTGCTTTCTGTTGTACTTGCTCGGTGCGTCCCTGTTTCCCAACAGGCGCAACCGGGTACACCTTTCACTCCTACCGGCCTTGAGGGACGTCGGGGAGATAGCCCGTTTTGACTGGGGCGGTGCAGCTTTGGGGGCGTGCTACGCCTTCATGGGGTCTCTTTCCCGAGGAGCGGGGAAGAGCCTCGGCGGTTACTGGAGGGTCTGGGAGGTATATGCTTGACGATTTCCTAGTCCTAAAATTATGGGTTGCCCCAAGCGTAGGGCGGAGACCGATATAGCACAATATCCGGTAAGACCGGAGTCGAATCCACTAAGGACGGTGAAGTGTGTGCTGTGAAAACTCGGGTTGTAAGATTTGAAACGGCTCTTAGGTAGCCACCCCTTGTCGGTTTGATTTAGAGAGTAACTAAAAACTAGAAATTGATTGAACTTTTAAAAATAATTAAATGAGGTACGGTCGTAGGGTTCATAGCACTCGTAACCAGTCCGGATTAGCCTGCTCCATTCAATGTTCTTAAAAACTCTTAACTTTAGTTTAGAAAAGATACCCCGAAAGATGCGAACCTTTATGGTCGCCGTATACCCATGCGCAGCGAAGAACGAGTTTTGTTCCCCCATTCCCCCGTTCACATGGGCTCCGGCGATGCCCCGGGTTCGTCTAACAAATGTTCTAATTAATCCTAAAATTACTTTTTCCATCATTTAAAAGCAGGAGCAGTACCCGAACTGATCACGGCGTGCTAATCACCCCGCGACCCTACCTATACGACTACTCACTCATTATTGAAGGAAAAACAAGAGCAATCCTAACTTGCATCATGCTTCTATTGCTTGGAAAGAGAAATAAACAAGAAAAATCAATTACTTAAATATCAACGAACAACTTTAATGAAGACTAAAAATTAATACGAGTTACCGGAATGCGAAGATCTGAACAAAACTTGAAAGCTGGAAAAGAAAATAGCTCTGGAACGGAAAGAACGAAAAGTAAAGCTGCTATGTAAAAGTTCCAACCCTAAAAACGGAGTTTGGGGGTATTTATACAAGTCCCCGAATAAAAAAGGAAAAAAGAATAAAGAAAGAATAAAATAAACGACGAAAACGAAAATTCTCCGTTGTTGCCTTCGGTATCGATACTGTAAATGGGAGTATCGATACGCGTCAGTCTGTTTCGTCCGTGGGAACTTCCAAAAGCTGCCGACAAAAAGTCATCTCCTCAGTAGGTATAAGATTAGTTTAATAGGGATTGAAAGTATAAATTACATAGCGGCCCTTGAGCTTTGTCCACTTCGCACTTCAACCCAAAACTTTTGCTAACTTCCATTTTTATCCAGACTTCTTGAAAACAAGCTTGAGCAGCCTCCGCTTTGACACCCCGGCAACGTACGAACCGGCCTCGAGGCCACGCTTTCCAACCTTGGCGCTAAAACCGCCTTATTACCTAGAAGAAAAGTAAAAACACAAAACCAAGACAAAGCACGATATCAAGTGGAAAATGAAATAAACCGCGCCTCTAACGCGCTATTTCGCCCTACTTAGGCGCTCATATCTATGATATCACGCGCCTATCACACCCCCCAACTTGAAGGTTGCTAGTCCCTAGCAACAAAAAGAATAAAAATAAAAATAAAATAAAGAAAATGATAGATCTTTTAAACCCCCGGGCGGCTCCGGTAGGACGAGTGAAGTCTCGTGAGGATTTTCAGCAGTGATCACCCACAAAACACAAAGGATTCGGACACTTCGAATGCAACTCAACCCAATCAATAACCTTTAAAAGCACTACAATGACTATCAGACAAGTCAAAGGCAAGATATTTCATCCATGGATAGAGTTAAACAAGTGAACTTCGTATCAAATTTAGCACAAAAATTAATCCTCTCACCTACGATCGGATAGAGAATTTTCAAATGGCATGCGTGTATGGAAAACCACATAGAGAAATTTACCAACCTCGAGAACAGTTCACACACCGTTGATAGCCCAATATTTCTTAAGCGCACTCCTCCCCTTTTTGTATTTTTCCTCTTTCTATTTTTATTCTTTTGTGTTTTTCTCATGGTCGTGCAATGCCCGGATCTCTCGGGCTTTCTAGTTGACTCTTTAGCGAGCTTTGGGTCGGTTATCCCCAAGCCAAACGGCTTTAGAGCACCAGGTTTTAAGAGACCCCTACGGACTTAATTGCTCAAGTCAAAAAGGCTTTATATTGAGATCCAAGCTAACCACATTTAACGATACTTTCACAAAGTCTATCCATCTTTTGACGCGAACAACACGGTGGGAGCATACCCCGATTGCCCGGTTACTACTCAATGGACGCCCGGATAAGCATTAACAATAAAGCGCACACAACTTATTCTCTTACTCTCTTTTTTTATATTGGGAAAGGAGTTCCAACAATTCCATCAAACAAATACCAAAAACATGTGAACCAAACTCTAGACCGGTAAATACTCATGTGGGGCAGTGTGTGTGTGAGAGCATATTTTCAAGTGACCAAACGCTATCCAACTATAGATGATACCGGCTAACCAAGTGCTTCTTCAACATCATGTTCATGAGCTTAAGTCTATCCATAAAATTGTATCGAGACTCCGACTCGCACAACAATCACTATAGTACTAATTAAAAGTCATCAACCAAGAATAGCTGCACCCAAGTATCCAAAATCCTTAATTCAATTTTTTTTTTTTGATGTTTTTTATTTTTAAAAACAAGTACGAAGTACACCCTCCCCCCAACTAGAAACATGCTATGTCCCCAGAGCATGGAGACACAGCAAAAGAAAGCACAAGGGAGAAGAAATGGACCTACAGGTGGCAGCCAACCACCATGACCTCGGCCGATATTCAAGGAATTTGCCATTTCCGGCCTCCACGCAAGCCACCAAATCCTGCAAAAGACATTAGTACTGCCCGGTCGTGGTATCCGGGCTCCCAAAACAAAAAATAAAAAGAAGAAAACTCCACCAAATCTTCACGCGATTAACGTGTCATACTTTTCTCCCCATCCCTCGTCGGTAGGCAAGAAACGGGTGGCTATACAAGACCATGATGCTAATTTTTTTTTTTTTTTTCTCAATTTTCTACTTTTTTTTTTTTGATTTTACTGCTTAGCAAGAAATAAAAAAAACGAATATACAAAGATTGTGCCCAAAACCCAAGTCAATGATGGGTACCCCTATTGCTAGGAGCCGGGTCCACTTCTCAGTGAAGAGAGTGGTACGCAAAAGCTACCCGTCGGAACTTAAGAAAATAGGGCCCCCAGCGGCTCAAGAACTGGGTCCCAAGCGGTGCCACACACATCCTCGACTGCAAGTATCGCCATTCTACACCTTTTATCAAGAATTGAACTCGGCCATGCCACAAGTTAAGATACTTCGAGTAGCGCATTTGCCGAATTCGCTTTAGACACTTAAATTCAACCAAGTGCTTAGCCCAAACTAGATCAATTTTCAAAGAGTTAACAAAATCCAAAAGATATGGATGATAAATTAAATTAAATTCATCAACACCAAGAAAATCAATATGTTCCACATTTAAAACCTCTTGCGAAAGTGGAGACTCGGTAGGAGGGTTGGCACTATCTAGAGCAGAGAGTATTTGATTATTCAGTGCAACTATTGGCAATGACTCCTCAAAAAGCATGCAACCTTCACTAATGACAAGCGGCTCTATTCTCTCTTTTTCCCTCGCATCAAGAACAAGCAGACTTTCCACAATTATTGACAACGGCTCCTCAGGAGTCGCGTTATGAAAATCCATCTCAACTGTACTAGAATGCTCTCGAGAAGACTGTTGCACTTCAGGTGAACCAACTATTTCGTTAGTTACAAGTGGCTCTATTGTTTCATCTTCTAGTACACAAGAATTACTCACTTGAAAATTTTCAACTTGATTGCAAGAAAGAGAATCAGTTAATTGATCAAAATAAGGCGGCTCTATTTCCTCTTTTTCCCCCACATCAGAATTGGTATCCTCAGAACTTTCAGTCAACTCACAAAATTGGAGCTTTTGGGTTAATTCATCTAAGTAATCCCAAGCATCTTCAGGGTTTTTATCCAAGAATTCGTCAGTGGACCTAAAATCCACCTGACATGGCTTAGGGTTTAAACCACGGCAAAAGATAACCAAAAGACTGCCAAGCTCACAATTAAAACTCGACCAAGAGAATACGCAATTTTTGAATCGCTCCCAACACTGTGACAAAGACTCATCATCTTGTTGAGAGAAATGTGATAGTTCTTCTAAAAGCATATGAGTCTCATATGAGGGGTTGAAAGTTTTGAAAAACTGTATCATAGTCTCAAGCCATGTCAATTTTGGACTCAAAAAATTAAACCAATCTTGAGCACTACCACGCAAAGATGCTGGGAATACATGTAAAAGAGCCACTTCATCGCTAGCAAAAACCTCCTCAAGTTTATGAACATGCGTAAAAGGATTTTCTGAGGCCAAACCATAAAATATAGGAAGATCAAATTGGTTTGCATAACCTCCATAGCATCTAGCAAAATGAGCCATTTTTTTTTTCAACAATTAAAAAAAATAAAATAAAGATTTAAAAATAAAAAAATAACTACCCGAATTCTTAACACACGTTACCGTCCCCGGCAACGGCGCCAAAAATGCTTGACGATTTCCTAGTCCTAAAATTATGGGTTGCCCCAAGCGTAGGGCGGAGACCGATATAGCACAATATCCGGTAAGACCGGAGTCGAATCCACTAAAGACGGTGAAGTGTGTGCTGTGAAAACTCGGGTTGTAAGATTTAAAACGGCTCTTAGGTAGCCACCCCTTGTCGGTTTGATTTAGAGAGTAACTAAAAACTAGAAATTGATTGAACTTTTAAAAATAATTAAATGAGGTACGGTCGTAGGGTTCATAGCACTCGTAACCAGTCCGGATTAGCCTGCTCCATTCAATGTTCTTAAAAACTCTTAACTTTAGTTTAGAAAAGATACCCCGAAAGATGCGAACCTTTATGGTCGCCGTATACCCATGCGCAGCGAAGAATGAGTTTTGTTCCCCCATTCCCCCGTTCACATGGGCTCCGGCGATGCCCCGGGTTCGTCTAACAAATGTTCTAATTAATCCTAAAATTACTTTTTCCATCATTTAAAAGCAGGAGCAGTACCCGAACTGATCACGGCGTGCTAATCACCCCGCGACCCTACCTATACGACTACTCACTCATTATTGAAGGAAAAACAAGAGCAATCCTAACTTGCATCATGCTTCTATTGCTTGGAAAGAGAAATAAACAAGAAAAATCAATTACTTAAATATCAACGAACAACTTTAATGAAGACTAAAAATTAATACGAGTTACCGGAATGCGAAGATCTGAACAAAACTTGAAAGCTGGAAAAGAAAATAGCTCTAGAACGGAAAGAACGAAAAGTAAAGCTGCTATGTAAAAGTTCCAACCCTAAAAACGGAGTTTGGGGGTATTTATACAAGTCCCCGAATAAAAAAGGAAAAAAGAATAAAGAAAGAATAAAATAAACGACGAAAACGAAAATTCTCCGTTGTTGCCTTCGGTATCGATACTGTAAATGGGAGTATCGATACGCGTCAGTCTGTTTCGTCCGTGGGAACTTCCAAAAGCTGCCGACAAAAAGTCATCTCTTCAGTAGGTATAAGATTAGTTTAATAGGGATTGAAAGTATAAATTACATAGCGGCCCTTGAGCTTTGTCCACTTCGCACTTCAACCCAAAACTTTTGCTAACTTCCATTTTTATCCAGACTTCTTGAAAACAAGCTTGAGCAGCCTCCGCTTTGACACCCCGGCAACGTACGAACCGGCCTCGAGGCCACGCTTTCCAACCTTGGCGCTAAAACCGCCTTATTACCTAGAAGAAAAGTAAAAACACAAAACCAAGACAAAGCACGATATCAAGTGGAAAATGAAATAAACCGCGCCTCTAACGCGCTATTTCGCCCTACTTAGGCGCTCATATCTATGATATCACGCGCCTATCAGTATACTTTGAATTTCTCTTGCACTTATTTGTCTTTCTATTCACTTATTGCATATCCTGTGCTAATCCTTAATGTTTGATTCTGCAGCTGTGGACGTACGAGGTACTGGACATGTACCCTCCTGAGACCTCCTGCCCTAGTGACGCAGTGCTTCCCCGGGCCCTGCGCTGGTCCAAGGAGTTCCGGGGGGTGAAGAAGGGGAAGGGCGACCTGAACGCCTACCGCCTCTTCTTAGACGAGCTTCGTCCTGACCGGGTATGATCATATCTCGCATGTTTCCATTTGTTTGACAATTCTTATTCAAATCTCATGCTGATATCATTCATTTTTGGTTGCAGGTCCGCTGGCGTGTGTGGGACCGCTGCGAGTCTCCTTTCTTGGTGCGGAGCAGGGAGGTGACGAGGGGGAGAGTGCTGCTCGAGTCCCCTTACGGCTGGCAGTGGTACCTGGGTGACCGGGTGTCACGTCAGTCGCTGAGGTTGGACGCTTTTAGAGTCCCTGGTCTCCTTCCTGTTCTGGTGCAGCGGACGAGCTTGTACACCAGGGGAGAGGTTGAGCGGTTCACACGACCGGACCTCGAGCTAGAGCCGCTCTTCCAGGTAGACGTGGACTACTCTGAGTACCGGGTTCGGCACTTGATGCCGAGCTTCGGGGTACGGGCTGCTGCTCGGGAGGCGACGCTTGGGGCGTCAGGTGGTACAGGCGGTAGAGGCGGACGTGGACAGAGAGGAGGGAGAGGCAGAGGACGCGAGGGTAGCGTCGGAGGTCGAGGTGACGGCGCAGGCCCGAGCGGGGCCAGCTTGCCTCGACTCTCCTGGACCGTGGACGTGACGAATGCCCAGGGGGTTTCTGGTGTAGTGGTGGTGCCGCGTCCCACAGTCGCAGCTCCGGAGTTTCTTGCTCAGGTATAACTTGCATTCTTTCGCCCATTTGCATCTACTCGTTAGTATCACTGTATGTTCTAAACAATTGACCTATTGTGCAGGCGACTCTGGAGTACGTGAGAGAGATGGGCGAGGCCATGATGGGCCTGGAGCAGCTGGTGAGGCAGTACGCCATGGGGCGTGTCCCAGAGGTGCTTCCTCGCGCTGGTGGGACCATGGTAAAGCTTTCGAACCCTTTGCTTTTTATTTCCTATTGCTCATTTCATGATTACAGTGCAAATGACGAATACCATGTTATTGCAGGCTGGAGGAGGGGCTTCGCGTGGGCTGCGCAGGAAGTCTGTGCGCATGCAGGCGCCACAGGTTTCCTCTGCGGGTTCGCGGGAGGAGCCTCCGTCGAAGAGGTGGCGGCTTTCTAGGGGTACAGAGGAGGAGCCAGTCGACGTCTCCGACGAGACTGAGGAGCCGACGGACGTTGACCTCTCGGGCACCTCGGGGAGTACAGTGCCTAGGGCGTCTGGTACTCAGGAGGCGGCTAGCTCTCCGGCAGAGGACAGCGAGGAGGGTGAGGACGACGATGAGGATGAGGACTAGAGTAGAGTTCCCTTTTATTTTGCTTTTTGACTGGAGCCTGCGTGCTTCTTTTGGAAGGGTGCCTGTTTACCCTCAGTAGATAGGATTTTGAGGCTTGCACGCCTTTTGGTACTTCAACTCATGGATATTTCAGAGATTATATATAGAGAAGCTTATTTCTTTCAGTGTTTACGTCATTCAATTTCCCTTATTGCTGTTTGTTTTAAGAAAGATTGAATAACAGAAACATTAACCAATGCATGCGACTAGTCCTTTGAGCCATAATCTGAAGCGAACCTTGAGTTTTATGATGAGCAGTATGTTGGGGCAAAGATTTATTGACGTTGGAATAGAAATCAAAGAAGATATAATGAATAACCTTTAAAAAAAAATTGATCCCTTTGTACAAGACTTTATGAAACTACCCCTGTGGCGGGCTTTTGTTCATCAATAACGACCCTGGATACTTGTCACGTGACTACGGAGCCCAAACTCTTATTGGAAACTGAAAACTTTTGAAAATATGCCCAGAAAGCGAGAAAACCATGATTTTGGAGGGTGACATTTTTAGATTTTGACATTGACCGTGAAACGGAACTTGGATTAGGTCACCATTGGTCATTATGACCTGTAGGACCCGAAAGACCAGCTTGAAATGGCTTGAAACGGACTCCGATACCTTGTCATGACTTGGGAAATGGGTTTTATTGACCTTTTGGTGCCTTTACGTCGAATTTTGAGAGTTGACTCGAAGCGGGGGTTCCCCGAAGTCCCAAATACCCATTAAGACATATTCTGAGGGTTGGTGGTGCCTGCGGGTGTCTTGAAATGGTTTCCAACCTCTGCTGTCAAAGTCTGCAGAAATGCAGACTTAATATGCCGTGCGGGGCTACAAAGCGCCGTGCGGGTCTTCCTCTGATTCTACGGCGTATCCGTGTTATACCGTGGTTTTCTCCTGGTCTTGGTATGCCGTGCGCCACCTCTTTACACCGCGCGGCACCTTTTTCTGACATCATCCCATTCTGCTGTTTTCCAAGACAAATTGCACGAGGTTTAAGGTTTGACCTGTCCTATATCATATCCGGGCCAATGCATGTCTGTTTTGTTCTTTTAGAGCATGACCAAGCTTCTCCCTATGTAAGACTTTATGGAAAATCTACACTTTTGGAACCCAAGACTCTTTTGAAAGTTGAAGTTGTCTCTTCTCTCCTTCTATAAATTCAGGCCTTAGGTCTCATTTTAACCATATCTTTTCTTCCTCAAATCTTCATCTCCTCCTAATGGCTCTTTCTCTCACCGGTTCGCTTCGGCCATGGTTGATTTCCATGGAAGGGGTCGATTGGCTCAACTTTCGGGCGCACGGTCTCTACTCTATGAGATACCTTCGTAACATCCGCCTTCGCCCTGAGCTCCCTCCGGTGCGCGAGAACATGTCCAAAGTTCTTGCTGCCTCCATTGGCTTAAATGACGGTGTTGCTCGTTACTTGGTTAGCAATGGTCATCTCAACGTGATGCGACTTATTGAGATGTTCTCTCCTCTTGGCAACTTAGCGGACGTAACCTACCACTCTCGGCGCATGACCGCTCTTTGTATGTGCTTGCTTGCCGCCTACTTCTTAGTTCCCTCCGCTGGTCGTGCTAGCTCGGCATTAATCAGCATTGCAGTGCAAATTGGGGCGCGGAAGGATGTGATTCCGATGGTATTGGCTGAGACACTGATGGGTTTAGACAGGGTTCGTTCTGGAGAGACTGAGACTTTTGGGGGCTGCCCCCTTCTTCTGCAGGTCAGTTTTCGCCTCATTTTCCCTCTTTTCAGCTTCTCCTGCTCTTTTTAACGTTGGGCTCGGCTTTCTGTGGTTTCTCACTTGTTTTCTCTCTTTGGCAGATTTGGCTATGCGACAAGGTAAACATACTAACTCTCCCACCTGGCAACTTGGCATATAGGGCTAGGTTACTCTCCTCTCGGTGCTTCGAATTTGCGGACAGGCGTGTTTCCGAGTGGGTCACATTCTTCAAGCGTCAACAGGCTGAGACTATCTCCTGGAGAAGCTCTTGGCTTGATCTTCCGCCCATGACTGTTCATTATATGGGTTCCCAGTGGGTGGTTCTTCCCGGGCTGGAGGCTTTTACCTTCTATATCCCCTATCGGATTCAGCGTCAGCTTGGTTTGAGACAGGAGGTCCCTGCAGAGATCCTGGTGGACGTAGTTATGCCTTTCTTCCGCCATTCGGTTCTTTGCAACTATCAGCGATTCTGGAGGTCTCGTGAGGTGACCGATGCTCATCCTTACCCCTCTGTGGCAGTGCATGGGAGTTACAGGAAATGGCTCAGGAGGGACATTGCTGCAAGGGCGGGTGTCCCAGGAAACTGACTCGATCTTGCTACCCTGATTATTGAATAAATCGTGGACCTCCTTTTATTGTATTGCCTTTTATTTTCGAAGATCATGCTCAGCCTTATGTATTAGAAGCAGTTATCTTAATAAAGTGCTTGAGGCGTAAAGCTCAAAGAACGAACTTGAGGCCGAACAGATCAGATCCCGTGCAGATATAGTCATTGGGTTCCCATTGATGTCTTTTGGCGGTTTAGTCATAATTTTCTCGAAATAATAACTCCACGTGGCGTACTTCGTACACCTTGCATTAATTTTGAACTGACGTTCCAGTTTAACGGCGTTAGGATGGCATCCATTAGACCTTAGTCTGACCGTTACTTTTCATGTAACGGCGCAACCGGGGATGCTTCGTCTCCGTCTCTTGCTTTTAATCCCAAAAAGGGATCTTTTTGGGTTCCGCCACCCAAAACTTCGAATTCCTCTTCCTCTCTCTCCAAAACCAGGCGAAAACACTTAGCTTCCATCTGCCATTGCCATCGTCTTCGAGCTCGATTTCATCCCAGGAAATCTTCCCAATACTTGTGTAAGACTCTCATTCTTACTTCTTTTTCCGTTTCAATCTGAGATTCTCATTTCCCATTCTCTCCTGCGCCTAGGGTTTCGATCTCACCCCCAGACTTCATTTCGTCTTTGGTGGTTTTTCAAACTCATCCATGGCAGATGATAATAATGATCCCAAACCAGGGAAGTTTAGGAAGCTGTGTGAAACTCCGGCTGCAATGGCAGCTTTTAGGAAAGATTACAACATTCCAGATACCGTGGGTTTAGAACTCGCCCCTCTAGGGGCGGTTAGGAATGCCTGTAAATGGGATAGAACATGTATCCCAATCGTGGCTATTGTTGAGGGCGGAGTTCGCTTCCCTCTTGACCCACTACTTCGTCGAGCCCTCAACTGGTATCGACTCAACCCCATGCAGGTATCTACCAATTTTTTCAGATTGGTTATAGGAGTCGTAGCTTTAAATAGAATCTTGGGGACTCGATTAGGAATCTGGGATATCCAGTGGTCGTACAGTATTGTATTAAATCGTGAATACAATACCTACTACTTAAAAGTGAGAAAGGCAGAGAAGCGCTTCGTGCTTAACTTGCCAGACTCCGCTCGGGACCACGAGATGGATTTTCTGTATGTTACTGGAGCTATCGAGCCCATGGGTGAGGATGGCCAAGTGGTGGGTGTCCACGTTCCCCACGAATGGGGCTTCCCACGTACGCCTCTTTTTTCTGCTCTTTTAAGTTCAGTTTACTCATTTTTCTTATACTGAAACTGTCCTGCTGAGAGTTTCATCTGTTTTTGTTATTTCAGCCGAAAATGCCAACAGACGCTCGAGCAGAGAACCCAGCTACATCCAAGCAGGAGATATCAACAAGGTCCTGAGATACAAAGGGGTGCCGGGTACACAAACAGCTGGACGAGGACGTGATGCAAGTGTTTTACTCGGCTATGATCCAGCCTAAAAGGGTTTCATAGACAGAAGACTTGCTCACCCAAGCACCAGCGGTGCCTCGACCTCGACTGCTCCCCAGGCCAGAGTTTCAAGATCAAGTGCTGGCATAACAATCGCCGGACAGTCAGGGGAGGTCCCAATCTCTGAGGGGATCCCTTTACCCCGTTTGATACTTAGAAGGTCTTCACGTAGACAGGAGGGCAATCAACAGCAACCCGAACAGCCAGCACCTCAACTCACAAGTCAATCGTCTTCCCCTGGAAACTCTCCTTCTCCTCCGGAATCAGGTACAATGTCTCACCAACCTCTGAATCTCAGCACACTTCTGACAATCTCTCCTCGGGGGCGTGGTGCCACAGGCAGGGCAGCTTCCACCGGTCACGCTCCCCCGCCACCTCGTCGTTCCAGGGGTCCCCAAACCCGATCTTCTTCTTCTCCCCGGGATCAAGATAGTTCCCTTGAGGTTACTGATGCCCATCGGGACAAACGTCCAAGGCATCAGGAACCCGGGGGGTCAAATTCACAAGTCGTTGCAGATGCAAGTTTGGGACCTTCTGCCCCGGTCACCCAAGTGATCCATGACGCCTGGGCCCCTCATTTCACTAGGGGTGACCGGCCAGTGAATGTTGGCGATAGTGCGAGTTCTTCCGAGACTGCACTAGCCCTTGCACAAGGGTTGCTGCTGCCAATAGATATGCAGAAGGAATCTACTAACTCCTCCGAACGGCTTTTATCCACTGGGCTCGTCAGTGGTGTCAAGGTAACCTTTAATTGTTACTCTTGTCTTTCATCCCAAAAATGTTTGACTATAAATTGAGTTTCTGTCTTGTCCTTAGTTTATTCAAAAGATGGTCACAATGGGGCAGAGGCTTCAAGAGACTGAAGCTGAAAGGATCAGGCTGATGAATGAAAACACCAGTTTGATCCGATCAGTCGCAAGGCTTGAGAGAGAGAGAGAGATAAAGCTAAACTAGAAGCCGACGGTATGAAGGTGAATTTAGATGCTGCTGAAGAAAATCTCCGCCAGGCGCTATCTGAAATTGACAACACAAAGAAGATAGCATATGACGATGGTTTCAAGGGAGGCTTTGATGCTGCCACAGCAAGCTATGTGGAGCAGATGCCTGGCATTCAGGACCAGATTTGGAGCGTGTGCTGGGAGACATGTCTGACAAAGGTGGGAGCTCCTGATGATTGCAGACTCTGGATAGAAAACGATTTGCCTAGCAAACGTCTCCAGCAATCTCACAATCCTGAGGAACCTGCCGTTGATGATATCGAAGATCAGATTGATGATTTCGCTGATGCAGACAAGGAAATAGAGATGGAATCCCAAGGCGCCCAGCCTGGATCACAAGGAACGCTTCCTGAACAACCAACCACTGGGGCAGCGTCTACTGAAACTGTTAGTTTGGATGAACCACCAGCCGGGGTTAGCAACGCTGCAGTGGCTTCAGACAGTGTCACTCCAGAGATTCAAAACTTGGATTGATTTGGTAAGTATTTATTCCATTCCTCTCGAACATGTCAAAGACTCTTTCAAAACTTTGTGTCGGTCCTGCGTGACCGTGACCTTTAGCCCTGTGTGGCATCAGTATACTTTGCTATCTTGTTAACACTGGTTTTTGGCCCTTCGTGGCATTACTTTGGTTCGCTCGGCCCTTCGTGGCTTTTGATTTTGCGGGGGCCCTTCGTGGCCAAGCGTTTTTATGCTAAGTCTTTCATACTTAGTTATTTAACATGCTTATCAAGTGTATTCATACTTGATCACCGATCTAAGTGTGCATCCCAGTTTTTTCTTACTTAGGACAAGCTTAGGACAAGCTTTATTCAAGTCTGTGAAGTCTACACAGACACGCCACTTCCTATTCTTCTTCTTTACAACTACAGTATTGGACAGCCACTCTGGGTAATAGACCTCTCGTATTGCTTTAGCCTCTAGCAAACGATCCACTTCTTCAATAACAGCTTCAACATGCTGTACTGCTGCCCTTCTTTTCTTCTGAATAACGGGCTTATGCTGCGGGTCGACATTTAGGTGGTGACAGATCACATCTGCATCCACCCCAGGCATCTCCTCTGGTACCCATGCAAACACATCCACATGTTCTTTCAAAAAACTTATCAATTCGGACTCTTCCTCATCCGGTAGTGTTTCTCCAATCAGAAAATACCTTTCGGGATCAGTTTCGTTGATCTGTATTTTCTTTAGGCCTTCCACTACTTTGTCTGTTGGATTTCTTCCAACATCTTCAACAGTTGGTTGATCTGCCTCTACTGTATGAACTTGATGGGCCTTCGGAATTTTCTTGATGATTGAAATCAAACACTGTTGTGCTGATTTTTGGTTCCCTTTTATCTTTTCGATTCCGTGGGACCCTGGGAATTTCACCATCTGGTGATAGGTGGAAGAAACAGCCCTCATCTTGTGTAACCAAGTCCTTCCTATGATTGCATTATAGGAGGATGGTACATCTACAACTAAAAAATCCGTTCTCAGGACCACTGTTCCTGCCCGGACGGGTACTGTTACTTTTCCAAGGGGCCATACTGCACTTGCACCAAATCCAACCAAAGGCGTAATAGACTGTTCCAAATCTGTCTGCTTCAGCCCCAACTTCTTGAATGCATCGTAATACAATACCTCTGTACAGCTTCCTGAATCTACCAGTATTCTTTCAATGTCATATTCCCCAATTCGTAGGGTTATGACTAATGCATCGTTGTGGGGCACCTGAACCTCTTTCAGATCTTCATCTGTAAAGACTATGGCTTCGTTGGGCATATCATTCTCTCGTCCCCTTTTGTTCCCCACTCGCATAACGTACTGGTCATGCTTGACCTGCCTCTGCATCAATCTCACCTCATTCCTCGTATAAGGTGTGGCCAATCCATGTATCATATGGATTACCCCCCTAGGATTCTGCTCGTAATCCAATTCCATTGCTTTCCCCTTATCTTTGGGATCCTCCTGAATAAATTCCTTAAGGTAACCACGAGAGACCAAATCGTCGAGATGTTTCTTGTACATCTCACAATCCTCTGTCATATGACCCCAATCCTTGTGGTAACTGCAGTGCTGATTTGTAGCGCGTTTTGCTTCCTTATCTCCGCCTAGACTTGGGGGCCATTTGAAGAATGGCTGATTCTTTATTCGATAAAGAATCCTGTAGATTGGCTCTTTCCAAACCGTGGTTATCGAAAAGAACGACTTAGGATCAGGCGCCTGCTTTTCCTTGTAAGGTTCTTTCTTAGCCTGCCCATACTCTTTCCTATAGGTTTTGGGCTCTGGCTTATCAGCCTTCTTTGCTGGAGTTTTTGGCTGTTCGGCAACAACTCTGCCTTCCTCCCGGAGTATGTCATCCTCCATTCTTGCGTGTTGTTCGATACACTCCATTAGCCTGGCCAACGATGCCACAGGATGCTTATTCAATGACCGGCGTAACTCGCCCCGAACAGGCAAGCCAGTTTTGAAGGTTGCAATAGCATACTCCTCACTGCAACTGTCTATCTCGTTAAAGGTCTCCCAGTATTTCTTTGCATAATCTCTGATCGGCTCGCCATCCTCCTGTTTCATCATTGAGAGACTTTCGAACGTCTTGGGAGCCTTTCTACTTGTTAAGAACCGAGCAGTGAACTCTTCTGCTAACTGTGTCCATCCTCGTATGGAACGCGGTTCCAACTTATGGAACCATGATAAAGCCACCTTTCCCAAGCTTGAAGGGAATATCTTGCACATGATGGCATCATCTCCATCATGCATGAACATTGCCTGTTGGTAATGTTGTACGTGAGCAACGGGATCTGCATTTGTCTCGTAAAGTACGAACGATCCGTGCTTCACTCTGCTCGGCAGACGTGCGTCCTGTAGCCTTTTTGAAAAAGGTGACGCTGCTATATTACTCAGGGCCCGTCTTGCTGCTTCACGTGCAGTCATAGACCCATCCTCTCGCTTCTTGGATTTGTGGGTTACTGCCCTGTTCCAATCACTAGCAGGTCTCTCATACCTGTCTCTGGGGTGTTTTCTCACGCCTTCCTCGGGCGAGGAGCTTCGGCTCCTGCTTCCCTTGTAACGTGGGGGAGTTCTTTGCTTGCTTGGACTCCTGCTCCTTCTTTTTCGTGAAGAAACTCTCTTCTTGGGAGGAGTGGGGCTTCTGGACCTGCTCCTCCCCCTTCGCGAAGGGGCCTTTTTGTATCGTACCATGGCCAGTCCGTCTCCCCCGGATCTCCTTCCTGATAACCCAGAGTCCTCAGGATGTTTATGGACCCGCTCTAATTCTCGGATCTCATGTTCCCTTTTCCGAATTAGTCGAGCATATTCCTCGACTTCCTGTCTCTTTTTATCGAGGATATCCTCGTTGCTGTGCACACTTCTCGAATGTGCAACTGATTCTCCCATGTGATGGGATTTGCTCCTTCTCGTGGAGGTTGTAGCCGTTTTGCCTTCCGTATTCTTGGAGTTGTTGTGGATGGTAAGAGGATCCTTACTCGTGGTCCTCTTATCATGCCCGCTAGTTGGCTTTCTTGGAGCACCTGGTGGGGACTTATCCCTTCCGCAACCAGCCTGGTTTTTGTCGGTAATCGGTGTGACTGGATCTACCTCCACCATGGTCGTATTTCAAAAGGGAACTCTTTCGTTTCCCACAGACGGCGCCAATTGTAGGTGGAGAAAAATAGATGGTACCTAGAACAGCACTGAATCTCCTTCCTTCACGTGCTATCCAATCGGAACCCTAGTACCTTCGCCTGAACCCTAACCTGTAAAACAGACAAGGGGTGAGCGCACCTCTGCCTCTCGTGGCAAAGGCCCTCCGATGCTTAAGTTAGTATCTCGTACTGTCTCAAAACCCTAATTATCAGTAGGAAGTGTGGAATGAATGCAACTTATTGCGTACCTTTTTCCTTCAGGTTTACCTCGTATTTATAGGTATGAGCTTGCTTGCTTCTTAAGCATCCATCTCGTCCCAGGCCTCCTGTCTCGTACAGGAAACCTGGCTCTTCTGGGAATCTCTTACCCAATCAACTTAGATCCCTTCCTCATAGGGTCTCTTCTTACCATAGAACTCAACCCTTAGTAGGACTGTCTTCTGACTCATCCTTACCGTATATCGGATCCGTCTTACAGGGCACCCTTATTGCCTTATCTCTTAAGACAATGTTTAATCAAGTAACTCTATTTGTTCGGCATATGCCCCTACCGAACAGACTGCACAAGTAAATGACTTCTCATGTCGTTGGCCCTTCTTGGCCGAACAGAATGTACCGACTGATGACTTCTTATGTCACCAGCTTATCCCAGCCGAACAGATCGTATAATCTGGTGCTTCCTCGTAGCACTGGACCTTACCACCGCCGTCCACCTTGTATGGGGTCCCATATCACTTTCCTCATTACACGTATCTAGAACACCACGTGTTCGGTAACTATTTGCACCTATTCGGGAACACCTCCCTACACTCGGAAGACTCAAAGGACTCAATTTCAGATTCAGACTCATGACTGGTTGCACTCGGTATGAAAGTCCAATTCTTATAATCTCCAGCGGCATCCATGATGAGTGAAGTTGGATCTTCGGGGACCTCCTCCCCCAGCATCTGCACTTCTGCCTCCACAACTATACCCAATGGTTCGTCCTCCTCGAATAAGGTCGCCAAGCTACCCAAGGCAAGAGTTTCAACCCAATCTGTCGCATTTGCTGGTTTGATTATTGCTTCTGGCTCTTCATCACTTTCAGGCCAGACATCATTGGCGAATATCTCAAATCCTGGTAGGAAGGTATTGGTTTCTTTGTCCCAAAAAGGTTCCGGCTGCCCTTGATAAATCTGTTTTGCCTTTTCTTTGACAAAATAATCTTCCAGCCTGTCTCCTTTCTTCTCCCTCCTACCCTCGGAAGGGCAGTACCCCACACCTGTTATGCGGGTTAAAGTTCCTGGCTCTTCAAACTGTGCTGGCCCCTGAAGGTTCTTTCCCAGCCCCAATCCTGGCATGTAGGACATTTTCTTCATTATCTTTATGGCCACATTACTAACGACGAAGTCGTCATCAATCTTGACAGTGAAAACAGAATGAGAGGTGTCAAGAGAGAAACCGCCCAGAGCAACGTCTTCTTCCCCATGTTGTATCTCCAAAAGCGGGGCATTGTCTTCCACCGGAGCACGAATCCCAGAATCACCGTGAATGGTGAGCATCCCAGTTTCTAGTCCCAGTCTAACTTTCTGGTGGAGTGTTGAAGGAACTGCCATGATATCAGGTCGATGCATCCAAGGTCTCCCCAGCAGTAGGTTGAAGGATGCGGGAATGTTTACCACATGGAACTCCACATCTGTTTGGTAGGGCCCAAAAGTCATAGGAAGCATGAGAGTGCCAGTCACATCCCGACGGGTGTTGTCATATGCCCGAATTTTGACTTCTGATGGAGAGAAATCGCTATTTTTGTATCCCAGGCAATAAGCAACACGAAGCGGGCAGACATTGATTGCTGACCCATTGTCAATGAGGATTACCGGTACCCATTTTCCGTGGCATTTTAGAGTGATATGGAGTGGTCGGTTGTGATCAGTTCCATCAGCGGGCAAATCTCGATCAGTGAAGGTGATAACGTGTTTGACGGGTATGGTTTTGATGAGTGCCACAAGTTCATCAGGGGTTATGGCGGAGAGGACTTTTAGGTGGGAGAGGGCTTGGATGAATCCTTCACGATGGCGGGTGGAATGAACAAGCACGTCCTAAACAGACATTTTGGCTGGAGTCTGTTCGAGTTGGCGCTTGATCATTCTTTCTGGGTCTTTCTCAGGGCGTGAAGGTTCTTTAACTGGCGGGGCAAAGGGTTGGAAAGTATCCTTGATTGGGGTAACAAACGGGTTGGAAGGTTCTTTGGTCAGTGGAGCTGGAGGGTTAGAGGATTCTCCGATTTGAAGATTAGGGGGTTGGTATATTCGACCACTCCTGGTTAATTGACCAATCTGTTGTTACTTGGATTCTTCATTCCATAAATCCGCAAGGGCCTTGCGTTTGTTCCCAATGGTAGTGCCTTAGAGATTGGCAGCCAAGTCAGCGACAACCAGGTCCTCCCACAGGTCCTCGGGTTTCCATTTCTCAGCTTCTACTACCGTCCTATTTACAGTCCATTCTTCGTTCCCCACTTTTATGTTGATGATTTCCGTATTACCCCACGGGTCTGTCTTAGCACCTGGTTCATCTTCCCACAAGTTCATCATGGCAACATCAGCATCTTTTGGGAAAGTGACAGACGACTCTGACTTAATTTCATCAACCAGGTAATCCATTGGGTTGAACTCATTGCTAGCCATATCTTCTTCGGGACCCGGCGGTTCTGGGTATGGAGCAAGACCCACGTTGTTGTATGGGTCGTTGGCTATGAGATCGAGGAGGTAGGAAGAGAGGTCTGGTCGAAACGGAACCGGTTCAGGCCAGTCGTAGATCACTGCCGGCGGTTGGTATTCTTCTGCAAACAACATGGGTATAGAGAAGGTATCTAAGGGATCGTTCCAGGCCAAGAGTTGGTACTCATCCAGAATTGGGTTCCATTCCCATTCAGGCATTTCTGGCAAGTTGAACATCATATTCAAAGAGAATCCATCGAGAGGGTCAGCATAAATGTTTTGCCAATCAACTTCCCATTCCGGCTCAAAGAACGGGTTTATATCTTCTTGGAAATTAGCGGCTTCAAACTCTTTCCAATCATCAATCAAATCTCCCCAATCCCAGAGGTAATAGAGGGCGATTTCTTCGGGAACTTCCACGACAGGCTTTGGTTCGGTATCAGGAATTATGAAAGAGGTAGGATTAAAGTCTTGGCTTTTGTCTTGGGTGATTTGGTTGATATGGAATGGGGTATTATGCTGTGGCAAGGGATTTGTCATGGTGTTTGGTTTGTCAGAAGGAGGGGTATCGATGACTTTATTGTCGATGAGGTTTTGAATCTCATGACGGAGGCGGATACAGTTATCAGTGGTGTGGCCATGCATTTGGTGGAAATCGCAGTAGACGTTTTGGTTTAGATTGGGTGGAATGTTTTGTGGTGGCTGAAGTGGATTCAGCACTCCTACTTCAGTGAGCTTTTTGAGCAAGGTGGATCTAGGAGTGCTGAATTGGGTAAAGGTTCTTTGTTGGGACTTTGGTTTTTCTGAAATTTGGTTTACTTCTGCTGGTTTGGCGGATGAAGTTCCGGCCTGATTGGAATTCCCGTAGAGGACATTGTTGTTCCCCGAATACACCCTCTTGGGCTTTGCTGCTGATTCCTTCCTTTCTAATGTTCCATCTCGCAGTGCTTCTTCTACAGCCAGGCCTGAGTCATAGAAAGTTTCGAAATTCGAGGCTGCCTGAGAAAGAACCATGTGTGGAGCAAAAGAGTTTGGGAGATTCTTGGTAATGATCCTTATCTGTTCCTTTAAATCTGGTTTGCTTTGCATCTGAGTAGCTTTAGCCCTCCAACGTTTCACAAAGTCGGCAAAGCCTTCCTTCTCACCCATCTTGGTGCTTTCTAGTTCCCTTGTGGTCATCTTTAGATCGACGTTGAAATCGTATTGAGCTACAAATGCTGTCCCAATATCTTCCCAAGTCCTCTTCTTAGTGGGTTCTAGGGTAAGAAACCATTGCAAAGCAAGTCCTGACAGAGATTCATGGAATAGTTTGGCCATGGCTTCCTTCTCGATTCCTCTCATGGTGAGTGAACCAACATACCCTTGGAGGTGAGCTTTTGGATCTCCGGTACCGTCAAACTTTGCGAAGTCCACACCCTTAAACTTTTCTGGTAACTTCGCGTTGGGTGTAGACACCTCCCAAGCGGGGCATCGCCATACAGATTGATCACGTTTGTGTTTGCTCGATTGGTTGCTCATTTCATAAACCAAAATCATGGATATTCCCATGGCTAGGAATATCGCCACATGATAACGGTTATCATCAAATAGAGTCGCCACCCAGTTTATTAAAACTGGGAAAATAGATAGAGATTCTGGATACGGGAGCCAAAAGTACGATAAGGGGAAGGTGTTAGGCACCCCTCTTTGCCCAGTCGTGAGACTGGCCCATAATCGTTCAACATAAGGCGTATAGATGCTTTGTCTAATCCTAACACATAGTCTGTTTAATTATTCCTTTAAACAGTAAGCAAAGTGAGCCAGTGCGATAATTGAAGCATGCATCAGAAAGCAGATAAAACAAACAAAAATGTCCCAGGAAGATGGATCTCGCGGCCGGTGAATAGATGTCACGGCCGAGAGATCCTCCTGGTTTGATGTACCGGCCGAGGGATCGAAGCCCCGGTTGGTGTTCTTCCTCACAACAGATAGAAAGATTAACCGATAATCGAAATGCTACGGTTAGTTAGAAATACAGTAAATATAGACAAACCAGAGGCCGTTGGGCCTCACCACCTTGATCCCTCAGTTGCTTGATTGCTTTGGATTGGGTGTGATTGATTGATTGCTTGATCGAGAACCCTAGAGTTAGGGTTTGAACTTCGGGGTTTGATCGCCGGATTGACGGCTGCCTTCGGAAGGTTAGGGCTTTCGGAGTATGGGATTGAGGGAGTATTTCTGCAGAGTTTCGAGGTTTGATTGAGTGTGTGGGTATCTCAATTTCTGTGTTTATTTCGGAGCCCAAAGCCCCCTTTATATAGGCATAGGGATGACTCACTCCGGCCAATCAAATCACGAGATGGCAATTGCAATTGTAATGCATCTCTAACTCTACGTCGTGATCTCCGAACGTAGCCCGAACGCATCGGAAAGGTAGTGTAGTTGGATCAAACCAAACGTCTGACAGAACGTTCCAGAGTCTGGAAAAAGGTCGATCTGGCGGCCGAGCAAAGGATGTCGCGGCCGTGGAATGGATGTCTCGGCCGAAGGATAGATCTTGCGGCCGAGAGATTGATCTCTCAGGGAGATTTTGCTAGCAACAGGTTGCTCGGGTGAGGGATTGATGTTATGGCCGTTAGATCGATGTTACGGCCGTCAGATGGATTCTCCTAGGCTTCTGTATTTCTGTCTGAAAGGCTGTATGGCTCTGAATTGGGTCCTCTAAGTGGTCAAAGTTCTCACCGAAAGTCCTAAGGTCCTCAAAGAAGCAATCATCAATCATTATATCCACTTCATCATTGGGATTGTCCCAAGGTGGGACTTGAAATAATCGTTAGGCCAAATTGGGGTGTCTACAGATGCCCCTCTTTGACTGAACTCAGACGGATCGCGAGACATGTTTGAGTAAGAGTCAAAGCTGTAAAAAGCAACTCAATTTGGTCCAACCACTATTCCAAGGGGTTTTTGAAAAAGGTTTTGTTATGGTCGGGCCGGGAGGCTGCCTACGTATTCCACAAGGAAAATTCAGACCAACCGTAGTTCGGGCAATAAAGAAAAGTAAAAAGTTTGGAGGGTTAGAGACAGAAGACGTACCTCAGGGCTTAAAAAAAGCCGTAGTGTGACGTACCTAGACTGAGCCAGGGTTTTGGCGGAAGATAGTTGAAGGAGCGCAGGGCTGCCTGGGGAGTTTTTGCGGAGAGCTTCCTTAGTTATTTTGGGGTAGATCAGTACACTGCAGGTGCGTTTGCTTTTCTTGATCATCCTTACTTTGACTGAAAGGAGCTCGGTAGAGTAGCCTATCCTTGCGAATGAGCTGGAAGGAATTGATATAGTGGGGTGGAATCCAAACCATCTACTGGGGATGAATTGGACTCCGGTTGTTTGAGATGTAGGGGAGGCGCAGGGCCAGTATCTAGAGCATGTAGCTTTGGCGATGAGGGAACCGAGGCACGGAGCCGGTTGTAGTCATGAGGCGAGAGCCTGAGGGGACTAGATTGATAGGACCGAAGCGCGGAGCTGGTATTGACCATAAGGCGAGAGCCTGAGGTGATTGGATTGAGGCGTGGAGCCTATTGCAGTCTTGAGGCGAAGGCCTGAGGAGATTGGATAGGACCGAAGCGCAGAGCTGGTGTTGATCATAAGGCGAGAGCCTGAGGTGATTTGCTAGGACCGAAGCGCGGAGCTGGTGTTGATCATAAGGCGAGAGCCTGTGGTGAATTGCTAGGACCGAAGCGCGGAGCTGGTGTTGATCATAAGGCGAGAGCCTGTGGTGTCAGAGCTTTGAGCTTGACGTGATGAACCGAAGCGCGGAGCTGGTATAAGGCAAGGGCCTGAGATGAAGGAACTGAGGCATGGAGCCTGAAGTGATTGAGGCGTGGAGCCTGTATACAGTCTTGAGGCGAGGGCCTGAGTTGTTTGGAGCTTAGAGCTTGACGTGATATGAACCGAAGCGTAGAGCTGGTTGCATTCTGATGGTCTGCGCACGGAGCTTTTCCATCATAAGTGTTGGCGTGGAGCCAAAAGATCGAGGCGTTGAGCCGATCAATAAAACCGAGGCATAGTGCCGGTTGATTGCAGGGTTGACCTGTTTCATGAGAGATATGCCAAGTGTATATGTGTGATGATGGTTGTTAGATGTCAATAGATGTGATGCAGACTCGATGTGAAAATGTTGATGCAAATGTGCACGGGCCCGTGCGTGTGTGTTTGTTTTAAGCTTAGAGCTTCTATCAAGTTCCGGAATTGAGCATTCAGAGCGTAGAGCTCGAGCATTCGGACGGCAGAATCCGAGCATTCAAAGTACAGGCTTTGAGCGTCCAGTACGCAGTGGTTGGGCATCCAAGCGTAGAGCTTGAGCATTCAAGTGTATAACTTGAGCATCCAGTACACAGTGGTTGGGCATCCAAGCGTAGAGCTTGAGCATTCAAAAATGTTAGATTTTTGAGCATTCAGACGTAGAGCCTGAGAATAAATGTTTTGATTGTTGGGGCGGCTTAGAGCCTGTTGCTTGTTTACGGCTTCGAGCCAGTTGAGATAGTGGGCTTTGAGCCACTGAGTTATGATAACAGGCGTAAAGCCTTTTGATAACGGGCTTCGAGCCGCTGAGATTGGTTGTTTATGGCTTCGAGCCAGTTGAGATGATGAACACAGGCTTCGAGCCTGTTAAGAACTTGATTGTGTACGGCTTCGAGCCAGTTGAAACAATGGGCTTAGAGCCGCTGGGTTGGTTGTTACGGCTTTGAGCCAGTTGAAACGGTGGGCTTGGAGCCGCTGAGATGGTATAGGCATAGAGCCGCTGAGATTGCTTGTTTACGGCTTTGAGCCAATTGAGATAATGGGCTTGGAGCCGCTGAGTTGAGTAATTACAGGCATAGAGCCTGTCGCCGTGATAGTGAGCATAGAGCTGCTGATTCGAGGGCTTCGAGCCGCTGGTTGATAGTAGATGTAGAGCCTGTTGAGATAGGCTTCGAGCCTGTCGAGATAATGGGCTTAGAGCCGCTGGGTTGGTTGTTTACGGCTTCGAGCCAGTTGAGGTAGCGGGCTTCGAGCCGCTGAGTTGTGATAAAGATAACGGGTACGGGACCGCTGTATGGGTTTAATGATTGTATGGTTGCTGGGAATGGCAAGCATAGAGCTGCTGATGGTGATTGGGCGTAGAGCCTGTTGAAGTAATGGGCGCAGAGCTGCTGAGATTAATGGCTTTGAGCCTGCTGTGCTGAGGGCTTAGAGCCGCTGAGACGATAGATACAGGCTTTGAGCCCGTCGGAGTAATGGGCCTCGAGCCGCTGAGCTGGCAGGTGTAGAGATGATGGATACAGGATCGCTGAATGGGCTTCGAGCCGCTGAGTGAATGGATACAGGTGTAAAGTCGCTCGGTGTTTCAGCTTGCTTTGGCTAGCAGTTTGTGGAGAGAGGGCTTTGATGCTTGGGCATGCCCCCAAGGCTAGTTTTGATCATATTGTATTGGCTTGGGGATGCCCCCAAGGCTGATTTGATTTTGCTTCTGTTGGTCACGGACCCAGAATTCCATAATGGCTTGAGTTAACGCACTGAGCAAAATCTGTTGTTGCTGAGGGAAATAAATTGGGAGGCCAGGAGATAGAACTCTCGGCCGAAGGATTGATGTCTCGGCCGAGGTATCGAATACTCGGCTGCTTAATCCCTTTATTTCCAGAGGCCTATAAAAGGCCGCTGCGTCGACCGTTTCATCTCATTTTTCTTTTCCTCTTCTTCTCCTCGTTTCGGGAGCTCTGCAACCGAAGGCTCCTCTTCGTTTCTCCTCATTCCCGTCGACTTTGGATCATGAAGGGTGCGCGGCCAGAGATTGCGGAGGGAGGCCACACTGTTCTTGGTCCTGTCTTGATGCTTGATTAGGGACCCTTGCATGGGTGGCTTGCTTCCGTGACGTGGAACTCCTGGTGTGGCGGTGGTACGCGGTGTGGTGATTTTTCTGGGCTATGTGGTGTCTCTTTTGCACCGTAGTACTCCTCCGGTATACACCGCCCCAGGGGTGTCCTCTTCTTAGTTTCTTTGCAGCAGGCCTCTGGTGTTTAGAGCACCAGAGGGTCTGGCATCCTCTCCTGCTTCCTCTTTTTGTCTTTTTTCTGTTTCTCTTCCTGCATAGGTTAGTTTGACAGGAAATCGATGTATAGTTTGTTTAGGAGATATGGGATGATCCACCTTGTGATGTAAAAAGCTTTCGTTATATGAAACAAAAACCTTCTTGCTCTGCTTGTGATTGTATATACTGTTCTTACGTTTGTTTACGTGTGATACTCTCGTTAATCCAACGAAACGAACTGAACCGTGGGAACAGTCTGTAAAATAGCCGTTCCGGCGGCCGATCAAATGGTTACGCGGCCGAAACTTCGATCTGGCGGCCGAGGGATCGTTTGGTTTGCCTGGGTTTGACTTGCAGGTCAACCCTATTATCTACGGGCCGATGGATTGATCCCACGGCCGTCTTATCGAAGTGCCGGCCGAGAGACCGACTAAATTTCCGAGGATTAAGAATCCGATTCCGATTCGAACTAAGACTCGACCTAGTCCTATAAGTACGCGTTCTACGAACCCGATAGCATTGTCAGCAGCAATTTCCTTGCACATGGCACAACCAATCCTTGATCAGTGGTTGGATTCCTTTAATGGCCTTGACTGTCTGCACTTTAAGTCCTTTGGCATGGACTTCCTCTTTTCCCTTCGTCGCATTCCCGTGAATTTTGCCTTCCTTAGGGCAGCCGCTAGTTTGTGGGACCCTGATTTTCACGTCTTTCGCTTTAAGAGAGAGGAGTTATGTCCTACTATCGAGGAATTTGCGGCCATTATGGGCCATTCAGATAGGGAAGGTTTTGTTGCCCCTGATCCCTTGTTCAACCGGGGTGATCTCCTGAAGGATTTACTCCAAGTTCAGAAACATGAAGATAAATTCTTCCTAATGAAAGGAAGGCTGGAGATTTTGCAACTTATTCAGCGTTTCGGTACAGCTGAGGCCCATCGCCAAGTTTCCCTACAGAAGTCGTGCTTTCATGCATTGTGCATTTGTCTTCTTCATTACTACTTGCTTGGCCCTTCCTCTGGTCATGCTGATCCTATATTGCTTAACCTTGCTCAACAAATTGGAAACCGTGTGGGTTTTGCTGGCTTAGTGTTGGCAGAGACCTTGATGGGTCTAGATGTGATGAAGGGTAGTCCTATAGCCCAGTTCTCAGGCAGTCCCTTGCTATTACAGGTTCACTCTTTTGTTTGTTTGTCAAGTTTATCTCTAGGTATGGTTGTTTGAGAAACTAAAAGTGTGGGATGCGCCGGAGTGACTTCCTTACAATCCAGACCAGTGTACAGAGCGTCACATGGTTAAACAATTCCCAACTGAGGTTGCTTGGGAAGCATGGATGAAGACTTGCAGAGGTGATTGGATTCAATGGGTTTGCCCCTGGTATGGTATCGAGAGCATGACCGCGAGTACCATGAACCACTTTGGTGTAGCAGTGATTGGCATTACTCGAGTCGTTTTCTACTTCCCTGCTCGCTTTCAAAGGCAGTTTGGGGCTGAACAAGCCGCAATCTTGGGTGACCCCGAGTACACCGCCTCTAAGATCCATGATGCCAACTTCCGTCGCAATATGCTGCGCCTTTGGCCAAATAGAGTGATGCAGGAGGTTGCTGAGAACTTCGTTGTCAAGCTATCGGGTTCTTACAAACGTTGGTTGAAGAAAAACCTTTTGGAGGATAGAAGTGCAAAGAGAAGGAAGACCTAGAGATCGACGCTTTGCTTATGTTTTTCAAAAGATGTTTGTTTGATTCTAGCTTTCATGGATTAAGAATTGTTTAGGCTTGCTTTGTCCTTTCTCTTTGGAAATAATAAAACATTTGGTCGTTTTATTAGAAGATGTTATTGCCATGATTTGATGGTGAACATGCTTTAGGATAGACCTAGAAATTTCGGAAGTGATGATGATAGCAGTGGCCGAATCTCAAACTTAGAGATTGCCTACGTATCCCATGGAGGGAATCAGGCCATAAACGTAGTTCCAACAAAGGGGATTTGTTTTGTTTTTAGTTAGGGTTCACTCGGGTATTTTCCTCTCCTTTTGTGCTCTAAATTTTGCCTAAAAACCGCCCTTGCGGGTTTTCGATCTAGCGAGCGTTTCATTTATGCCTTAGTTTTTGCCTAAGCCGCCCTTGCGGGTTTTCGACCTAGCAGGCTGCTCTAATTTTTGCTTGGATCCGCCCACCCTTGTGGTTTTCGGTCCAACGAGCATCTCTCATGGGTAATACTTCCTTAGCTTGTCAATGTTGACTGGCGTTGCGAATTCCATTCCATCCAAGTCTGCAATGTATGCTGCTCCTCCAGAAAGTATGCGTTTGATGAGGTAGGGGCCTCCCCAGTTTGGTCTAAACTTGCCCCTTGGGTCCGAGACGTGGCGACGAATCGCTTTGAGCACCATGTCTCCTACCTTGACGTCCCTAGGTTTCACCTTTTTGTTGAACGCTCGTGCAATGCGGCGTTGATACCCTTGTACATGGTATAAAGCCCTCAGTCTCCTTTCGTCTAGTAGTGCCAACTCGTCGTAGCGGTTTTGAACCCAGTCTTCTTCGATCATTCCAGTCTCAGCTAGAACTCTTAATGAAGGTAACTCCAGTTCGATAGGCAAGACAGCTTCCATTCCATAGACCAGAGAGTAGGGAGTGGCCCCAGTTGAAGTCCTTTCAGTTGTTCGATATCCCCATAGCGCCAGAGGTAGCATTTCTGGCCAGTCCGTGTAAGTGTCGGTAGTCTTCCGCAGAATCCTCTTGACATTCTTGTTTGCGGCTTCAACTGCTCCGTTAGTTTGAGGTCGGTAAGTAGATGACCGATGATTTTGTATCCCAAATTCGGCGAAAAGCTTCTTTGTCGCCCCCTTGAAGTGCGATCCATTATCACAGACAAACTCGTGAGGTACACCATATCGATAGATGATATTAGTGCGAATGAATTTGGCCACATGAGTGGCTTTGAGAGTAGCATAAGAGGCTGCCTCTACCCATTTGGTGAAATAGTCGATGGCCACCAGAATGAACTGATGTTTGTATTTCCCCTTTGGATTTATGCTTCCAATGACGTCTATTCCCCAAGTGGAGAATGGCCAAGGGGACGTCATGCTATATAGTTCTGTAGGGGGAATACGCATACGATCAGCGTGAGTTTGGCATTTGTAACATCGGCGGACATAATCAGCACAGTCGGCTTCCATTGTAGTCCAGTAATATCCTTGACGCAGGATCTTCTTTGCCATCGTTGCCCCATTCATGTGTGGCCCACAAATTCCTTCATGTATTTCCTCCATTACCTTGCGGCTGTCCTCCGTTGTGACGCAAAGTTGACTTGGACCCAAGTATGCCCTTCGGTACAATGCTCCTCCACAGATTATAAATCGGGCAGCAAACTTCCGCAGAGCCGTTTTGTCCTTTGAGGTGGCCTCGGATGGGTATTCTCCTTTTTCCAGGAATCCTTTCACGTCTTCGTACCATGGCTTGCCATCATCTTCACCTTCCTCTGTAAAGGTACACTCACATGCTGGTTTAACCTTTTGTTCGATCATGAGAGGCCGCATTGTGAATCCCAGGGGTATTTCGACCATAGACGCCAATGTCGCCAGTGCATCTGCAAATCTATTGCTCACTCGAGGAGTGTGTGTGAAGATAACATAATCGAATTGTGGAATTAGACCTTCCAGCACAGAGTGATATAGCTTTAGTGTATCCTCCTTGACCTTCTAGTCTCCTCTTGCTTGAGATACCACCAGGTTTGAATCCCCAGTGACTTCTACCCTTTTTGCTCCTAGCTCCAGGACTGCCTCCATCCCAGCAATACAAGCCTCATATTCGGCTTGGTTGTTAGTGACTTCAAACCTTAGCTTATATGACAAAGGGATATGAGAGTCGTTTGGGGAGACTAGCAATACCCCTATGCCATATCCACATTGGTTTGATGCTCCATCAAAGTAAAGTTGCCAGGTGTCGTCTAAGAGACATAAGACATCCTCGTCGGGGAACATGAAGTCCTCTGCCTCGGCCTCTGTCACAGGGTGATCCGCCAAGAATTCTGCCACAGCTCTTCCTTTTACTGATTTCCTTGTCATGTATTTGAGGTCGAATTCCGCTAGCAGCAATAACCACCTAGCTAGCTTTCCGATAAGTGCTGGCTTTTCGAAAAGATACTTGATTGGATCTAAACGAGAGACCAGCACCACCGGATGTGCTAACAGGTAGTGCCTCAGTTTCTTTGTGGCCCATACTAGCCCCCAACAGGTTTTCTCGAGGGGAGTGTACCTTGTCTCGTAATCCATCATTTTCTTGCTGAGGTAGTATATGGCGCACTCTACCTTGGCGTCGTTTTCTTGCGCTAGCATATATCCCATGGACGTGTCTGTTACTGAGAGATACAGAATCAATGGCTTCCCAGGAATGGGTGGCGATAGTACAGGTGGATTCTGAAGGTATTCCTTGATTGCCTCAAACGCTTGCTGACAGTTTTGGCTCCATTCAAAATCCGTACCTTTCTTCAGTAGCTTGAAAAGAGGTTCACAGGTGGTTGTGAGCTTGGAAATGAACCTGCTGATGAACTGTACCTTTCCTAAGAAGCTTCTTACTTCCTTCTCTGTCCTAGGCGGTGATATCTCCATGATAGCTTGTATCTTGGAAGGATCTACCACAATTCCTCTTTGAGTGATGAGGAAACCCAACATCTTTCCAGCTGTTACCCCAAAAGTGCATTTTTGAGGGTTAAGACGCAACTTATAATTCCTAATCCTCTCAAAGAACTTTTGGAGTGCTTCATAGTGTCCTTCCCTTTCCTTTGATTTGACTATCATATCGTCGACATACACCTCGACCTCTTTGTGCATCATGTCGTGCAGCAGTGTTGTGGCCATCCTCTGGTAAGTGACTCCAGCATTCTTCAACCCAAACGGCATTACTCGGTAGCAGTAAGTTCCCCAAGGCGTAGTGAAGGTGGTTTTCTCTCTATCCTCAGGAGACATAAGAATTTGGTTATACCCAGAAAATTCGTCCATGAAAGATAGCAATGCATGGCCTGCGGTGTTATCTACTAGCTCGTCTATGTGAGGTAATGGGAAGTCATCTTTCGGACTGGCTTTGTTGAGATCTCAGAAATCTACACAGACCCTGATTCCTCCAGTATTCTTTGGTACGGGAACGATGTTTGCTACCCATTGTGGATATTCGGTGACTATGAGAAAACCGGCGTTGATTTGTTTAGTGACTTCTTCTTTTATCTTTAGGACCCAATCAGGGCGCATACGTCTCAGTTTTTGCTTAACCGGTTTTGCATCAGAATGAAGAGGAATTTTGTGTTGAACAATTTCAGGGTCTATTCCAGGCATGTCCTCATAAGACCAGGCAAAAACATCTTTGTATTCTTTTAGCAAAAGGATTAGTTTTTCACTTTCCTGAGGGGATAGTGTGGCACCAATTTTAACCATTTTGGGCTCGTTTACAGAGCCTATGTTTGCTGTGATTATTTCCTCAGAAAAAGGTTTAGCGTGCCTTTCTTCTTCCCTCTCGATGAATTCTAGAATTTCTTTCGGAATTTCTTCCTCAAAATTTGGTTTGTCGGAATCCACACAATTGATCATAGGCAAAGTGAAATACTCTAAATCTTCCTTCTCATTGCTAAATTTATCAAAAGACATTTCAGAGTCGAACTCAAAGTAAATGCTATGCCTTGGCACTTTGACCAGGTTTTCCTCACTAGACTTAGTAGTTTCAAAGGATGAAAAGTTTGACTCGGACTGAGTCGACTCGGAGTCGGAATCGGAATCAGAACTAAGATTAGCGCTTTTCATTTTGTATTTTAGAGTGTGTTCCACGGTCCAGTTAGGGTAAGCCCCTTTTTCAGCATCCACAATCAGCTCAGAGCAGTCTTTTTCATCACCAAGGTCGATCACCAGTACTTCACTGTCACCTTGATTCGCACTTTCATCATTGTCACCCTGCAAGTCTTGGAGGGCCATTTGATTTGCTATTGCTGTTATTTCCTCTAATTGAGCTTCAACCTCGGCTTCGTCGCTGTTGTCGACCCGTCGTGTGCCAACAAAGCCCCACCAATTACCAAAGCTGTCTATGATGGGGTGGATCACCCTTATTTCATTGTTGGTGACTCCCTCATCAAAGAGCAAGTTTAGTGAAATTTCGTCCAGTGGGTCATTGTCGACAGCCTCTTCTTCCTTTGCCTCTTCAGTCTCGAGGTTGTTGACCTCGTCTATTGGCCAATAATCGTCGGTAGGTGCATAAGGGTCATAAAAGTAGATTGGAACCCTGCGAAGCCCTTCTTCTTCAATCAGGTCTTCTACCTCTTCCTCATAAACTGTTCCAGCGAACATGACATGGTTGTCTTCAATGATAGCCACCATAGGCTTTGGTTGATTTACTGGAGTGATGTATTCAGAAGGGTTGAAATCTTCACCAGCAAAGTGGAGCGGGCCAGACAGCTTGGTGACAACTTGAAAGTGTGAATCAGACGTGAACAATGATGCAGTCATTTTTCCTGAAAAAGGTTTTTGCTTTAGTCAGATTGATTAATCTTACCTACTGTTTATTCGACTTAGAGAGATTCCTAAGGTTTAACCTGCAAAAGAGAAACTTTACAACATACACATATACAATGGGTGTGAGGAAGAAATTGGAAGCAAAATGCAAGTAGGTTCCTAGCCTGTAGGTTCCTGTCTTAGTTTGATAAGTTCTATGACTTTCTAAAACATGCAAGGTTTTGGTAGTCTCAGGGTGCTCCGTTGTCAAAGGGCACCAATCCTCTCGCCAGCCCATCATAGGCGGCGATTGGGTGATTTCCTTTTTGATATACCACTAGGTACGAGTGACTGTGGAGTTTGCTGGAACCCCCAACATAGCCCATGTCATGCCGGGATATCGGTTGAACTCAACGGGTTGCCCGCTCGATGCATATGATATAATGAATTAGACAAGGCATGTATTAGTCTTATGTTGAACTTTCTGGTTATGGCTCTCATATTCCCCAGCAGAGTCGCCAAAAACTGTAGACACCTCCCAAGCGGGGCATCGCCATACAGATTGATCACGTTTGTGTTTGCTCGATTGGTTGCTCATTTCATAAACCAAAATCATGGACATTCCCATGGCTAGGAATATCGCCACATGATAACGGTTATCATCAAATAGAGTCGCCACCCAGTTTATTAAAACTGGGAAAATAGATAGAGATTCTGGATACGGGGGGGAAGGTGTTAGGCACCCCTCTTTGCCCAGTCGTGAGACTGACCCATAATCGTTCAACATAAGGCGTATAGATGCTTTGTCTAATCCTAACACATAGTCTGTTTAATTATTCCTTTAAACAGTAAGCAAAGTGAGCCAGTGCGATAATTGAAGCATGCATCAGAAAAGCAGATAAAACAAACAAAAATGTCCCAGGAAGATGGATCTCGCGGCCGGTGAATAGATGTCACGGCCGAGAGATCCTCCTGGTTTGATGTACCGGCCGAGGGATCGAAGCCCCGGTCGGTGTTCTTCCTCACATCAGACAGAAAGATTAACCGATAATCGAAATGCTACGGTTAGTTAGAAATACAGTAAATATAGACAAACCAGAGGCCGTTGGGCCTCACCACCTTGATCCCTCAGTTGCTTGATTGCTTTGGATTGGGTGTGATTGATTGATTGCTTGATCGAGAACCCTAGAGTTAGGGTTTGAACTTCGGGGTTTGATCGCCGGATTGACGGCTGCCTTCGGAAGGTTAGGGCTTTTGGAGTATGGGATTGAGGGAGTATTTCTGCAGAGTTTCGAGGTTTGATTGAGTGTGTGGGTATCTCAATTTCTGTGTTTATTTCGGAGCCCAAAGCCCCCTTTATATAGGCATAGGGATGACTCACTCCGGCCAATCAAATCACGAGATGGCAATTGCAATTGTAATGCATCTCTAACTCTACGTCGTGATCTCCGAACGTAGCCCGAACGCATCGGAAAGGTAGTGTAGTTGGATCAAACCAAACGTCTGACAGAACGTTCCAGAGTCTGGAAAAAGGTCGATCTGGCGGCCGAGCAAAGGATGTCGCGGCCGTGGAATGGATGTCTCGGCCGAAGGATAGATCTTGCGGCCGAGAGATTGATCTCTCAGGGAGATTTTGCTAGCAACAGGTTGCTCGGGTGAGGGATTGATGTTATGGCCGTTAGATCGATGTTACGGCCGTCAGATGGATTCTCCTAGGCTTCTGTATTTCTGTCTGAAAGGCTGTATGGCTCTGAATTGGGTCCTCTAAGTGGTCAAAGTTCTCACCGAAAGTCCTAAGGTCCTCAAAGAAGCAATCATCAATCATTATATCCACTTCATCATTGGGATTGTCCCAAGGTGGGACTTGAAATAATCGTTAGGCCAAATTGGGGTGTCTACATTGGGGAACAGGCACAATTTGTTCATGTCAATCTCTCCTCTTCCTAAGCGCTTGCTTTCTTGCATTGATTCTTCCAACTTCCCGATTTTAACCATAAGGGCGGCCATATTAGGATCGATTGCTGGCGCGTCCTTGGATGGTGTTTCTTCCTTGGGTACATCAGTTTTAACCAAAAGCTTGTCGCAAACCTCTTGCATGGTTTCCATTATCATGTTCATGTCGCCTTTCATGGATGCAACTGAAGCTTTGAGTTGCGCATCCATCCCAGCGAGGGATTGCCTAAACTGAGCGTCCATAGTAGCCATGTTCTGCCTAATATCTTCTACCCCGTTTCCTTGGTCAGCCATGGGTGGGAGACTATCAAGTGACGAAGGCTCCTGTATGGTTGGGCTTAGCGAAACTGCTAATGACGACTAGCCTTCCTACTCTATGCGGACCTCAACCAGTTGGGTTTCTTCCAGGGTATCTACGCGAACCAATCTTCGAGATGGACGAAACCAATTGGGTAAAGCCTCTTCTTTTTGCAGGTGTCCAATGTTTCTGAACTTTGTAGCAAAGCAAAAGGGAACAACTCAAAAATCTGTCCTGAGTGTCTGTCCTACCTTCTACGTGTCTACTAGGCCCTAGAACCTACCGTGACTCGAGTTTCACTTGGGGCGTTTGTACAGAAGATTTCTGACGATCCGGGTAGGTGCTGTCAGGCAGGTTAAATTCCGATCGTTTTCGGAACCAGAGCCAATCTCCATATCTTGACCATCCGAGACAGAGCAATGTGACCATCAGAATCCGAATACGCACACTTCCAAGGTTAATCCCATGTCAAGGGAGCCGTTCGGGCACGGCAAACACCGGAGGTATCGCAACCTCCATGGATTTATAGTCTCCTAGACTGACCGGAGAGTCCTAAGGAATTCTACGGGAGCCTAATCCTCTAGCCTGCAAGATGCAATGATGCGTGAATGATATGTATGTACAAAGAAATACACATAAACAGGATATATCACATAAGTCCTAGCCATGGGTTCCTGTCTTAGTTGGGAAAGTACTATGGTTATGTACAAGTGCAAAGGCCGGTTTTGGTTTGAGAGGGGTTCCCCGGACTAGAGCCAAGATGTACTACCCCATGTCGAGTGTATTGCAAGACAATGGTCGAACAGCACGATGGCCCATCATAGTCGAGGGTTGCTAGGCATTTCGGGAGAGCTTGTCAGCGGTAAACCGGGCAAGATAGCCGAAACACACTAGCGAGGCTTGTGCGGTGCAAAGTGTAAAAAAAGTTAAGTTCTCCAAATTGCATTAAGTCCCCCAAGTAAAACGTCTTTCAAGTTTGGCTCTCTTGATTATCCAACACTTCTTTATGCATTTTTTTTTTTAAGAAAAAAGAAGTTTTGAATAAAAGTCCCCAACAGAGTCGCCACTGTGGGCTCCCGCGCCCGAAGCGCGATTTTAGACAGAGTCGCCACTCGGATTTTTGAGATGGATGATCCGAGGAACCGAGGGGTTTTGTTTTGAAAAGAAAAATGCCTTTTGATCTAGCGAAACTGTTTGAGATTTTGGATCCGGGAGCCAGGTTACGAACGGGGAAGGTTTTGTTGAAAAGCACCCCGCTCGCCCGGTGAAAACCGGTCTCTACTAAGCATTTTAAATGGGGGGATTAATATTGATGAGGATATTTTTAAGCATTTACTGTCGAGCGTTGTTCTTTCGACACGTGTCAAGAGGTGACCTGCTCGGTCGGACAGCCGTCGCTCGGTCATATTCAAGTCGCTCGGTCAGATTCCTCCAACCTCGCTGGGACGACAGGATAAGCACTGACCAGGTCAATACGGTTACACCCGCCGGTATCCTCGGACGTGAGGGGGGTAACCCCACGTCCCCTGGATTCCTGGACTACGGAGCCATGTCTCCCACGTCCACCACTCACTCCAGTTCCGACGGGAGTCCCCCCACCTCGGGGAACTTCAACCGTCGTCGTGGCCCACGATCTACCACCTTCGTGCCCCTCGCAGGGACACGAACCACTTCGCCTATAAATGGGCAGCTCGTCCATGGGTTGAAGGTACGTACTCTACTCAATACACAGAGCACATAGAATTTTACCCTTACATACTCTTACTAACTTAGCCATCGGAGGGTCCCCGACTGGCAACACCCCCAGTCCACGGACGCTGTTTTGCAGGAACTCCTTGAAGACGGAGCTCGGATTGACCGTCCAATTTCAGACATCAACAGTTTGGCGCCGTCTGTGGGAAACGACGAGTTTCCTACTTCATAAATTCAACTGTTTCAAAACTCCATAGAATGGTCAACACGAGAGCCGGAAGCCAACGAAACGGCCCAGATGGAGAAGACCGTGGTAACCCTTCCAGGAGCAGGTTAATCAACTCACTTAGATGGTTAATCAGCTCCGGGAGCAGAATGCGGAGCTTCTCCAACGCCTCCCTCAACCAACTCTCCCTAACGAAGAGCGGGAGGCGAGCGGAGATTCACTAGAGATTCAGGGCACCCACCATGGTGGGGACCCCTCCGACACAGCTGATCATCGCCAATCCACGGCGGCTGGCGATAATAGCTTCGTCGCCCTCCGACACAGGAATGCTCCCAACTCTGGGTCATCATTGGCTCAGGGGGCTGCGTTCAAAGAACTACAGGAGAAGATGGACCAGGTGCTGAAGCAGGTTAACGATCGAGGGGCCAGGACTGTGGAGAATCTGGTTCAGAAGACCAATCTCCCTTTCACGGCCGAAGTCACTATTTACCCACTCCCTCAAAAGTTCAGGCTCCCATCGCTTGAGCCTTTTGATGGATTGGGCGACCCGCTCGACCATCTGGAGACATACAAGGCCTTCATGATGTTGCACGCTTGTCCGGACCAGATCATGTGTCGAGCCTTCCCCACTACTTTGAAAGGCTCGGCCAGGGTTTGGTTTGGAAAGCTCAAGCCGGGCTCAATTGGGACGTTCGACGAATTGAGCAAGCTATTCATCGAGCATTTCTACAGCGGACGGCGTCAGCACAGACCAGCTACCTACCTTCTCAACGTCAAGCAGAAGGAAGGAGAATCGCTCCGCGATTACCTTAAGCGCTTCAACAACGAGGCGCTCCTAATTGACGAAGTAGACGACAAAGTGGCTCTCACCACCTTTATTGGTGGGCTCCAACCTACCAAATTCTTCGAATCTGTCTCGGAGAAGCCGCCGTCTAGCATGGCGGAGTTAATGAACAAGGCTCAGAAGCACATCAACACCGAAGAGGCGATGGCCGCTCGACGTCACTCGGATGAAGCATCAGGCAGTGGCAAACGGAGGCATGAAGCGGAGCAGTCCAAACCCCAGAAGGAGGCCAAGCCGGAGAAGAAGCCGAGAGGGGAGGATCGTCCACGTGCTCGAGGACGTTTCGAACGGTTCACACCGCTAAACGCAACGCCCGAGCAGGTGCTGGTTCACTTGATCAACGATCCAGAGCTTCGTTGGCCCAAAGCAATGAAACCAGGGGTCCCTAGAGACCGAAGCAAGTATTGTCGCTTCCACAGGGATCATGGACACGACACCTCCGACTGTATTGAGCTCAAGAAACAGATTGAGAATCTGATCCAGCGCGGGCGCTTGCGGAGGTTCCTTCAAGACAAGCCTGAGCCATCTGCTCGGCCCCAGCACCAGGACAGGCGGGAAGACCGTAACCCTCGCACTAATCCGGAACCCCGCAGAGCACTTGGAGAAATCCACACTATCTCTGGTGGGTATGCCGGGGGTGGCGAGTCCAATACTTCCAGACGTGCCCACGCCCGCAGGTTGCGATCGACAGAGATCCTCCACACCGAGAGGCCTTGGAAGGAAAGGAGAATGGAAGAGCAAACCATCAGTTTTCATGCCAGCGACTCCACAGGCGTCCAACACCCTCACGATGATCCGCTAGTGATCACCGTCACTATTGGAAACTTCAAAACCAGCAGGGTCCTTGTTGATAATGGAAGCTCTGCAGATATCCTTTTTTCCGGGGCCTTCCATCAAATGGGGATCCCAAAGGACAAACTGCAGCTTGTCCGGTCCCCGTTGGTGGGTTTCTCCGGCGAAAAGGTTCAACCCATGGGGACGATTGATCTCCCAGTCACCATGGGGGCTGAGCCTTGCCAGATCGTGAAAATGGTCAAGTTCCTCGTTGTGGACTGCCCCTCTGCTTATAACGCAATTCTTGGGCGCACGGCCCTCAACAGCATGAAGGCGGTTACCTCCACGTACCATCTGGTGATCAAGTTCCCAACCGAGAACGGTGTGGGGACTCAGAAGGGAGATCAAGCCTCAGCACGAGAATGCTACGTCGCCACCCTTAAAGAGAAACGATCACAAGAAACCTTCGTGGTAGATGCCCTCGAAGTGCGCGACGAGAAGGAGAAAATTCACGCGGAGCCAGTAGAAAAGCTGGACAAGGCAGACATAGGAGAAGGCCGGTGTCTTCAGATTGGCTCACTGCTCCCCACTCAACTAAGGGAGCAGTTGGTCACTTTCCTGAAAGATAACAAGGACGTCTTCGCCTGGTCTCATGCGGACCTGACAGGGATCGATCCCGAGATAATGACCCACCACCTGAACGTGGATCCTACCTTCAAGCCTGTAAAACAAAAACCAAGAATCTTCGGAAAAGAGCGAAGCGATGCCATCCTTGAGGAAATTCAGAAGCTGATTGATGCTGGATTCGTTCAGGAGGTGCAATATCCTGACTGGCTGGCCAACGTGGTGCTAGTCAAGAAGGCGAATGGCAACTGGCGCATGTGTGTGGACTTTAAAGACTTGAACAAAGCTTGCCCGAAGGACAGCTACCCACTCCCCAGGATTGACCAGCTGGTTGATTCAACAGCAGGGCATGAACTCTTGAGTTTCATGGACGCTTTCTCTGGGTACAATCAGATCCTGATGCACCCGGCCGACCGAGAAGGTACGTCTTTCATCACCGAGCGAGGGCTATTCTGTTACCAGGTTATGCCGTTCGGACTAAAGAATGCAGGAGCAACCTACCAACGGTTGGTTAACCAGATGTTCGCCGGGCAAATTGGTCGGAATATGGAGGTATACGTAGATGACATGCTTACTAAGAGCAAGTTAGCCTGCGATCACCCAACCGACTTGGCTGAAACCTTCCAAATCCTCAGAAAATTTGGCATGAAGCTTAATCCAACCAAGTGCGCATTCGGAGTAGGGGCAGGAAAATTCCTTGGATTCATGGTTAGCCAGAGAGGAATCGAAGCCAATCCCGAGAAGGTTCAAGCAGTGATCAACATGCAGGCACCAACAACGATCAAAGAGGTTCAATGCCTTACCGGGCGAGTAGCAGCGCTCAACCGATTCGTCAGTCAGTCGACGGACAAGTGCCTCCCCTTCTTCAAAACTCTACGGAAAGCTTTCGAGTGGACCAACGAGTGCGAAGAAGCGTTTGCGCACCTAAAGGTCTACCTCAGCTCTCCTCCCTTACTCTCCCGGGCCATTTCAGGAGAGCAGCTCTACCTATACTTGGCAGTCTCCCCAAACGCAGTCAGCTCAGCCCTATTCAGAGAAGAGCGAGGTATTCAGAAACCAGTATTCTATGTTAGCAGAGCTTTCCGCAGCCCTGAAGTCAGGTATCCACTCATTGAACAACTAGCTTTTGCTTTGGTTATCTCGGCGAGACGCTTGCGCCCTTATTTTTGCTCACACACCATTGTGGTGCTGACCGACCGACCGCTCAAGCAAGTGCTTCAAAAGCCTGAGTTGTCCGGCCGGCTCATCCAGTGGTCTATCGAGCTCAGTGAGTTCGATATTGTATACCAACCGCGCAAGGCAAGGAAGGGACAAGTCATGGCAGACTTCCTGGCAGAATTCACTAACCCTTTACAGGATGAAGATGGTGTGGTCAAAACAAAGGATCAAGACGTGGTGTGCTGGACAGTCTACGCAGACGGCTCGTCCAACAAATCCGCAAGCGGCGCTGGGATTGTGCTTATCTCCCCATTTGGTGAGCAGATGGAGTATGCGCTACGGTTCGGATTCAACGCAACCAACAACGAGGCCGAGTACGAAGCAGTCGCTGTTGGGTTGCTACTATGCTCACAGATGGGAGCTAAAGTGGTCAAAGTCCTTAGCGACTCCCAGTTAGTGATCCATCAGTCCAACGGGGAAGCTGAGGCAAAAAAACGAGAAGATGAAGAAGTACTCAGAGCTAGTCGCCAAAATCAGAGCAACCTTCGAGAAGGTGACGTTCTTACAGGTCCCACGTGAAGAAAACCAAAAGGCGGACTCCTTGGCTCGCCTGGCAAGTGCTCCTGACGAACACCTGGGGCCCATGACTGCTCTCCAGTACCTTGCAGAACCAAGTATCAATGACCAAAAACCCGAGGAGGTCCAGGTTATCCATTCCCATGCAGAATGGGCGGAATCCATCATTAAATTCCTCCAAGATGGGGAACTTCCCTCGGACAGAAGGGAAGCGAAGAAGCTCAGATACCGGTCAGCAAGATACCTCCTCCAGGATGGCACCCTCTACAAAAGAGGCTACACCTACCCTTATCTCAGGTGTGTCTCAGATGTGGAGGGTCAATTCATTCTGAGGGAGATTCATGAAGGAATCTGCGGCAACCATTCCGGGGGCCGGGCGCTGGTATTCAAAGCACTCCGAGCGGGCTATTATTGGCCCACCATGAAGGCCGACTCCAACAACTTCGTGCGCCGATGCGACAAATGTCAACGCTTCGCCAACATTCCCCATCAGCCTCCAGAGCCACTCACGCCCATCGATAACCCTTGGCCGTTCGCGCAGTGGGGGATCGACATCATTGGCTCCTTCAAGTTGGGGCCAGGGCAGCACAAGTTTGCCATAATCGCTATCGACTATTTCACTAAGTGGGTGGAGGCAAAGCCGCTCGCCAAAATCACTCAAGAGGCAGCAAGAGATTTCGTCTGGAAGCACATTGTTTGCAGGTTCGGGATTCCCCATGCCATCGTCTCGGACAACGGCAAGCAATTCGATAATGAGATGATGCGAGATTTCTGGGAGCAGTTCAACACCAAATGCAAATACGCAACTCCTGGTCACCCTCAGGCCAATGGGCAGGCAGAAGTCACCAACCGCACCCTTCTTGGCATCATCAAAACCAGGCTGGACGACGCCAAAGGGTTATGGGCAGGAATGTTACCAAGCACCCTTTGGGCATACCACACCACTGTGCGCACTCCGACGGGACAAACTCCCTTCCAGATGGCCTTTGGCTCTGAAGCGGTCATCCCAGTTGAGGTCGCTATCCCAAGCTACAGGGTCCAACACTACAATGCAGAGCAGAACAACAGGGCCCTCAGCCTAAACCTCGACTTGCTCCAGGAAACCAGGCGAGCGGCCGCAGTCAGAGTGGCCGCATACCAACAGAAGGCGAAGCTTTACTTCGACAAGAAGGTCAAACATAGAGCTTTCCAAGTTGGTGATCTAGTCTTAAAAAAGGTGCTGGAGAAGAAGAAGCTAGGTAAGCTGAATCCGAAGTGGGAAGGCCCGTTCCAGGTCCAAAAAATCATCAAGTCCGGGGTATACCAACTGGTCACCATGTCTGGTTGGAAACTCCCTCACCCGTGGAACGCGGACAATCTGAAAATTTATTACCAGTAAATTCCAAGTTACTTTTCTTTAAATTTGTTTCTTGACCCTCGTACAGTTGGGTCTAGTGCTATTCTTTTTCTAGGCTATACGCCTCTATCCCTATCTCATTCGATGAGTTTCTAGACGATCGATTTGTAATCTCTCTTTTAATCATCAATGGGAATATCCTTGTCTTTCCTTTTCAAAAGATGGTCTTAACAAATTTTCAAACAATGATTGTCCCGGAAAACGATTTGAAGAGACTAACACGGCCCTCTTCGGTCGGTCAGCGAGTTAACACGCTCTCCTGGCAGGACGGCACTCGTCTATAAATAAAACGATTTGAAGAGACTAACACGGCCCTCTTCGGTCGGTCAGCGAGTTAACACGCTCTCCTGGCAGGACGGCACTCGTCTATAAATAAAACGATTTGAAGAGACTAACACGGCCCTCTTCGGTCGGTCAGCGAGTTAACACGCTCTCCTGGCAGGACGGCACTCGTCTATAAATAAAACGATTTGAAGAGACTAACACGGCCCTCTTCGGTCGGTCAGCGAGTTAACACGCTCTCCTGGCAGGACGGCACTCGTCTATAAATAAAACGATTTGAAGAGACTAACACGGCCCTCTTCGGTCGGTCAGCGAGTTAACACGCTCTCCTGGCAGGACGGCACTCGTCTATAAATAAAACGATTTGAAAGAGACTAACATGGCCCTCTTCGGTCGGTCAGCGAGTTAACACGCTCTCCTTGCAGGACGGCACTCGTCTATAAATAAAGCTTTTTGAAGGACTAACATGGCCCTCTTCGGTCGGTCAGCGAGTTAACACGCTCTCCTGGCAGGACGGTGCTCGTCTATAAACAAATGATCTTGAGAAACAAACAGACTCTCCCCAAACAGGCGACAGACTAAACGAGTTAATACAAAGCAGTTTCTTGCAGCATTTCAAAGGGTGAATGGTATCACTTCACTTTCTTTTAAATTTTATGCATGAGTAACCATATTGCATGAATCTAGGCCTACACCTTTTTTGTACAGTCATTCACAGAGAGGCTTCGGGATAAAAGGATAATTTTTTCATTAAACTAAACCCCCTCTTTTAATTCGCGAGGAGGGGGAAGACTCCCGTTACAAAAAAAAAAAAAAAACACACTGCCCCGAGGCCTACAAGGATAACGAGAAACCGCTAGCGTGGCCCATCCTCGCGTCCTCTCTTGGCCTCATGGGAGGCCGACGGCGACCCCTCAGGAGATGTCACCATTCCCCGTGGCGGGGATGGCGTCTCCGGCCGGGGGCCGTGAAGGGGGTTCCAGCCTGTTATCAGCAGCAACCGAACCACCTTCTTGGCATTCCGCACCGTATCCTCCATCACCTCCACCCTAGCCGAAAGCCCTTCTATGGCCCTCATCAGTGCCTGCACCTGGTGGCAGAGGTTCTCTGGCATGTTGTTTCCATCATTCGACATTTTGCAGGATTCCCTTTCCTTTCTCTCGTTCCCTCAAAAATGAAAAGTTTTGTGGGGGAGAGGGAGTACCAGGGGTCCGCTTTTATAGAAGGAAAGATCAACCAACTCTTTCGAAATTCGAATTAATTACTAACTGCCTTAATGGCGGTAGAAGTGGAAGTGTTGTTAAAGTTCCTTGGGAAACTAAACTACTTTGATGTCTAGCCAAAATGCTCTCTTCGTTTGGCGGGATACACTTGCGCCAACTGCCAGAGCGTACACAATTACTCGCTCGACGGCGTAATTACTACCACTCATTTGTCTGGGCGTCAACCCAAGAGTACGGGACAGCCTACATTAATTAATTAAATGCATCTCACATGATTACTTTCTTAGCTGTACAAAGCATGCATTTAATGATCAAATCTGCTTGATTCGGTGAGCCTCTCTCGCCCATCATTGAGATTATCCAGTGCTCCCGTGGGGAACCGCTCGGTCTGACAGACACGATCGTTCAACACCTGTTTATTCGCTCGGCTCTCGACGGATCATTCAGTGTGACACTCCACCCAAAACTCTATTGGGGCGGAATCAAAGACAAGCAACAGATAAACAGATACAACAACAACGGTCATGCCCTAGAGGGACGAACCCCGTTCTCCATCTTGGAATAATGAATAAGAAAACATTGTTATACCCAATTATACGGTCGAATGCCCAGTTATACGGTCGAATGCCTAATCATACGGTGGAATGCCTAATTATACGGTGGGATGCCTGATTATACGAGGGTACGAGTTTTCCGGTTGAGAAAACAAAACATAGTACATCAAAACAGAAACACAGGAGATCAGGGCGCAGAGGGCAGCCAGTCTCAACTCTGGGCGTCGTCGTCTTCGTCGTCACCTCCACCACCACCCATTTCGGTGTTCTCCACATCGGACGGAGGCTCAGGCTTCATTTCGCTCAGGTCAAGGTCGGTGTACTTGGCCTTCACACGCTTAATGGCTTGCTCGAAGCCACCTGAAAAGTACAACATTAGCTCGCTGGCACACTCATCAGAGGCCTTGTACTCTTCAACTGCCTGGGCTGTGGTGGCCCTCGCCTGGCCAAGGTCGCTTTGGAGCTTCAAAATCATGGTGGATTGCCGGGTGGTGGTATTCTCGGACGCCTGCTTTACTGCTTTCAGCTCCTCCTCTCTACCTGATAGGGCTTCCCTCAAGTTCTTCAAATCTCCCTCAGACTTCTCTTGGGCCTCTTTGACCGCTTGACGCAACCGCTCCGCCTCCCCTCTCGCTCGGCCGGCCTCCTCCACGGCTTGTTGCAGTGCTGAAGGGCAGCCGGAGTGAGTCTTCTCTAGCTGCTCCAAGGAGTTGCAACACTCCAGGGCTTGGCGCATGACACCATGAAGCCTTAGCTCTCGGTCGGCCAGCCTCCTAGCAACAACTACTCCTTCAGCAATGGCCTACAGATAACGAATACAGGAACAGTCATTAGGCATCAAGGGGTTTCGTCACAAGAACGGGTATTGAAAAGCAACACTTACCCTACTCAGATGCAGCTCGAAGTTCCTCAGCAGCTTCTCCGCCGGCAGCGAAGCGAGGCCGTCGTAGACAGGTTGGACAAAGGCGTTCAACGCTCGGTGGCTGGCAGACGGGTCCGAGAGGATGCTCCCTTTCACCGGGATTGTTGCGTAGTCATTCGCCGCTGGGTATATCAGCCCAGCCATGCTCGCCATCTCTGTTTCCGTCCACGGGGCTGCAGGGGTAGAAGGGGATGTTTGGAATGCAACTTTCTTTAAAGAAGTCGGGTCCTTTACCGTCGGAGAGGGTGACCGCTCTTTCTTGCTTTTCTTCTGTTCGGTCAGACCGGGGAGCTCACCTTCTTTCACGAGGGATTCTAACACCCGGCCGATCAAAATATCAGGGTCCGCCATCTCCGCAACAAGGGCCTCGTCCTTGTCGGTTATCTCCGCAACTCTCTTTCTCTTCTTCTTGCCCAGGGCCTTCAGGGCCGATCCACCGGCTGCTTCCAGCATTTTTTCCAAAATCTCCTTGCCAATCCTCAGGCGGGAGAGCCTGGTGGGAGCCACTGGCGGAAGGTTCGTTGGAACGGCCGCTCGGGCCCTCATCTGGGTATAAGCCACCTTGTCAAATGGCTTGATATCTGGAGGTGAGAACACAATTAAAGCAATAGACAGTAAATGGGAAGAACACGGTCAAAGACAGATAAGGAGAAGGGATTAAACGTTACCCGCTGGATTTGGCCCCAGTAGGTGGTCGAACAGCTTCTGAGGGTTCACCAACTCCTCAAAGAGGATTTTCTCTTTCCGCATGGCCGCAATCAGTCCGTCGATGTCTGGGTTGGGGTTTTCCACCCGCCGGAAGTCACTCGGCTCGGGGTCTCCCCACACTGTCTGGATCCCTGGGGTGTTGGGACCAACCACTTCATCACTTTGATACTCCCATCCCTCTCCAGAAATAAAGAAGAACTTCTCTTTCCATTTTTTGACAGACGACGGGTACCCAAACACAATCTGGCGACCGTCGAGTGCTTGGAAGTACCAGAAGCCCGCATCTCCCACCTTCGGGGTATAGCAGTAAAAGAAATCGTCGATCGTCATAGGGCGGCCCTCTGCACCCAGCGCCTCGAACATCATGAATGCCCCAAAGAAGATGTTCCAAGCATTTGGCATAAGCTGCCCAGGGGCAAGCTTCATGCGGCCCAGCAGCTCTCGGACGATCCGTGGAAATGGGACTCGCAGCCCAGCGAAAAAGGCGTGCTCATAGACACACACCTCGCCCTCTGCAAAGGAGCAAGCCCTCTCTTCCGGACGGGCCGCTCGGAGGGTCACAGAATCCGGGATCTGGTAGGCCGCTCTGATCGTCCCCAGGTCCTCCTCGTAAATCACGCTCACGAGCGTTTCAGCCCTAAAGGACGGGACCTTGACGACGGTCTCCACATCGATGACGTTGGCAGCGGCAGTCTCTTCCATCTCATGTACAGGGGAATCGGAAGCAAGACGGGAAAGATCCCTCACAAAGTGCAAGAACGGCTCTTGACTGGTGTACGAATGGAGAAGGGGTTTTAGGGCTTGTCGCTCAAAACGGAATCGCAACAACTGGTTCCACACGCGAAGAGCACCAAATAATTCCTTTAATCTGTAATGAGGAACAACGGGCTCGATCGCTTGAAGGGGAAAATCAACCCCGGGTATCGGGTCACCCGGATTGGCGTATGTTTCTGGATCCAGCGTTGCAAATTGACTTGGGGGGGCAGAAAACGAGGAGTGTTGGGGAATAGCTGCATGATCATACTTATACCCTTCCTTGGGTGCGCGAATCAAGGAAAATCCTTGTACTTCTCGACCGTCCGATCATGAGCAAGCAGGATCTGCCGCCAGATCCCCAACCACAGCCGTCCTCGTATCTCGGGAATTTCGAAATTTGGAAAACCTAACTTCACGTGGGGTGTGTATTTTGGCGGTTACTCATCATTATCCTTGGGTATAGGGAGGCTTCTTTCCCTCGCATTAACTACCTCGGGCACCGCGTTCACAAGCAGAGCAATTATCCCCAGCGTCGAGGCTCGCTCTGCTCGACTTGGGAATGGGGGGCAACTGATGAGGATATTTTTAGGCATTTACTGTCGAGCGTTGTTCTTTCGACACGTGTCAAGAGGTGACCTGCTCGGTCGGACAGCCGTCGCTCGGTCATATTCAAGTCGCTCGGTCAGATTCCTCCAACCTCGCTGGGACGACAGGATAAGCACTGACCAGGTCAATACGGTTACACCCGCCGGTATCCTCGGACGTGAGGGGGGTAACCCCACGTCCCCTGGATTCCTGGACTACGGAGCCATGTCTCCCACGTCCACCACTCACTCCAGTTCCGACGGGAGTCCCCCTACCTCGGGGAACTTCAACCGTCGTCGTGGCCCACGATCTACCACCTTCGTGCCCCTCGCAGGGACACGAACCACTTCGCCTATAAATGGGCAGCTCGTCCATGAGTTGAAGGTACGTACTCTACTCAATACACAGAGCACATAGAATTTTACCCTTACATACTCTTACTAACTTAGCCATCGGAGGGTCCCCGACTGGCAACACCCCCAGTCCACGGACGCTGTTTTGCAGGAACTCCTTGAAGACGGAGCTCGGATTGACCGTCCAATTTCAGACATCAACAAATACAACTCGGAAAACCTTGAAAACACATAAAAGGGAAAGGGAAACAAGATAGATCATCACACGTTATCGTGCTAGTGGTGCTTGCTGTACAGAGATGACAAAGATGACATGGTGATGATATAAACAAGGAAAAACGTAGAAATGAACTGTCTGAATCACTGCCCTCCGTCAGACGGCATATCGGCTTGAAGCGCGCGGCTTACCAATATACCGTGCGTGGTTCCGATCCCGATACCAAACTTTTATAGTTTTGCAAAGCTTCGCACGGCGTACCATTACATCGCACGGTTTTATTTTAAAACTTCAGACAACCCACAGCTGTTAGATCGTCTCAGATCTGCACCATTCTTTTAAACCACGAAGGGAAAACCATTTTTGATACGTTTGCTTGTTTTGAAAAGATCTACGGAGTTTAAAACATGGCTTGTAGAAATGGTCTCATTCTGAGACAGCTTTTGGTATACAGAAAGGACCCAACAACGGACGATCGCAATCCAGACAGTTTGATCAAGAAAACAGTATTCTTTTTGAAATGCCGTGCGTGTTGGTATGCTACGCCGTGCGACGCTATAAAGAGCCGCACGGCTTAGCACACCTTCGTACAGAGCCCTGGTTTTGTTTTGAAAAAGAGGTTTTGGGTCAGATCTCAACCAAAAGGGTCAAGCCTGAAAACAGAAAGGGCCCCTCAGGGCCAGGATAGAGCCTAGCCCAAGGAAACTTGGTTTTTACCTTGGATCCGGAGCTTGAATGAGCTTTGATGAAGGAGGAAGGACGTCGGTAGGTGGAAAAAGAAAGTAGAAGTGTGGATGTGTGTAATAGATGGGTATATTGGGTGGTTGGGACCTCAAAGTTAGTAAGGGACTAACTTCAATGGTGAGGAGAAAAATGGAGTAAAAGGCCTTGAAAATGTCTTTTAAGAACAACATTCTCAAGGCTTGGAAATGGGAAAGTGGGTGTGAAAGCAAGAAGAGAGAGAAAGGGTATAATGGTGATCAAGGGCTCTTTTTCCTTGAGTGGAGGGGTGTATTTATAGGCAAGAGTCTTGGATTTTGAATTTCAAAAGTTGGAGGCATTTTCTGGGCGGGCCAGAAGTGTGCTTTCGGCTGAGCCGTATTGCAGCTGTGGCTCAAATAGGCGTGACCGACAGCTTTCTGAGCCAGTCAGAACTTTATCCAAAATGCCGTGCGGTTAACCTCATGACTGCGTGCGGCGCATTAAATTTCGATACGCCGTGCGGTGTAGAAGTGTTGCGCACGGTACTTTAGGTTCGATCCAGGGCTTTTTTTGGCTTTCTCTGGGCTTTTCTGGGCTGATGGTTGGTTTGGGCTGCGGATGCTGGAGGAATACTTCATTCAAGCTCACAAAGGCTTTGTTTCCTTTATTTCATCATCGGGGCGATCAAAGACCCTTCGAGGTCCGGATTGGGGTGTCTACATACTCCTTCTATCTCATTAATTTTCTGTCCAATTATAGCCGAAAAACAAGTTGAAATATGACAGAGATTGTGAACGAACCAAAGGCAAATCGATCTATGCATGAATTAAATAAACTCAATGTATGTAGTACCTAGTTGTGGGCTACCACAGCGCACCCGGGGCGGACACGTTAGTCTAGTCCGATCACTAGAAGTGGAAGTCTCAGCCAAATCCCTGGCTGTCACCTCCGAGGTGATGAGAAGAAAAATGGCAAGAAAAAGGCCAAGGAAAACAATTGCTTTGGAACCCATTTTCCTCTTTGGTTGATTGGATGGAATGAGACTGAAGCAAAATTTTGATGTCTATTTATAGGCTCAGATAGGAGTGGATGTGATTGAGTAGTTGTTTACCAATATTTCCCTCGATCGAAATCGACTGAGATTTCGGGAAACAATGTTAACAACAAAAAATAAGGGCGAATGCGGCTTGTCTCCACAAACGGATTTGAGATTCCACGCCGTATTTCAGGACTTCACAGGAAGAGAAATGGCAATCGAGTCAAATGTGAGATTGGTGATATTGATTGGGCGGAGTGGATTGATGGTTTAGTGAAGTGGGGTGGAGCGGAAGAAAAATAACAAATGGACTTTGTTATTTTTTCAAGGTAGAATTACAATCAAGAAGGACGGATCCTCATTAAAAGTAAGGAAATTAAGTTAATTCTACTCCTACTCCTAATTATAACCCGAATGGGTTAGTAGTTCCAAAAATTAAGACAAATAAAGATAGACTTTGATTTGTTGGAGAGGAATTACAATGAAGTCTTAAAAGACTATTTATAGAAAACAACAAACGTAGGAAATAACTTCCTAACTTCTCCACTAGTCTTCATTCAATCATTTGCTTCCACTTGTCAAAATAACTTCCCACTTCCCTTCAAATGTGTAGGAGAATGACAAGTGTCCTTTTAACTTCCACATGTGTAGGAGCAAGCCAAGTGTACTGCATGCAAATAACAGTAATAAAAGAAATACTAATACTAGTTCTAATATTAATACGAATAATTAATAATAATAAAATAGGAAGCATTCTCATAATCGCCACCTTCCGGTCGATCATCGACAGGCGGTGAAATATGGTGTAAACAATGCCCCCCTATTTACCTGAGTTAAGAATTAACTTTGGTAAATATTTCTCTTAGTTTTAAATCACCCCTCTGTCGATATCGACGGGTGATAATTTTTTATGGTGTAAACATTTATGCCCCCCACTCACGAAGAGTTTTAGATAAATTTTACACCAATCTTTTCACTTTTCGACTTTTCGACTAGTACAATAAAGCCTTCAAGGCTTAATAACCACTGTCGGCTCAGTCAATTAGTTCCCTTCAACTATAATTCCCACTGAAGAAAAACAGGAAACATGGTCGAGGCATATCATGGACATACTATTAGGCTTTAACTTCCTTAGCCTTGTCCATTATCATCATAAGCATGTTCCCATCGACGGGAACAAAAACCATGGGCAACTGGGGTCAGATTGCATAATTTAATGACACATGGATTGAATATGTGTACTCAACGTAGTCTATATACAAGTCCACTTATGTTGAGAATCTGTTTTTATCACATCCATGCATGACCCCATAGTGGATCATTTTGTACATCGACCATTTATGGTCTAAATCAACTCATCGACCATTTTCATTTTGTTCAGTCAATTTCTATTCTAGTCGAGTAATTTTCACGACTCGACTTACTTTGAGTTTCAATTTTTGAGCCACTTAAGTTTTATAATTGGCCCTTCTAAAGATAAGTTTGCCCCCCATGCAAACTCGATATGAAAAGAGGGCTAATTCTTCACCCGTATAGATGGAGTGGAGGGATTATTTTCTATTTCGACCATTCATGGTCTAAATTAAAAACTCTAGTCGAATTGCTTTGAGTTTCAAACTTTTGAACCACACATTGGCTCTTGTAAAGATGAGTTTTCCCCCATGCAAACTTGAAATCATAAGAGGGGTATTTCATATCATAGTTTGGCCAAGTATGTTCTGATTTCGTGTAAAACAGGCCCAAATATGTACAAAATATTCCAAAATCGAGAGAAAGCGATTATAATAGCCTCGTATAGACGTGGCCAAATGGAGGTTTATAATTCAAAAATGGACCAAATCCATTTGCATCTGTAAAGCATTCAAAGCCCTTATGATCAAGGCCTTCCACATGTATTTGTGATGCTAACACGTTTCGTTCATGGCCAAATGGTCACAGATTACTCCATTCATGGTCAATCTTTGTGATCAGGCTCTGTTATCATAAATAAAACCTTGAAAGGCATCAGAATGGATCTCTATACTAGATCCAACAATTGGCCAACGAATGGCCTAGTTTGAACAAATAAAATGTTGAAGCCTTTCTAGGCTTTCATTTCTCATTACACTCTGGCTTCTCATTCTGTCGAAATTTGTTTTTCTTTTTCCGGAATGATTCCAAAGTTGGCCATTAAATGGCCGTTATTCTATTTTCGCAAAATGTTCAAGCCTTACAAGCAAGGCTTGCATTTTCACATTTAATCTTTGCCATTACTTCCGATTTAGTAATGATTGCCCTCCTTCTAGCGCCAAAATTGTTTACCAATATTTCCCTCGATCGAAATCGATTGAGATTTCGGGAAACAATGTTAACAACAAAAAATAAGGGCGAATGCGGCTTGTCTCCACAAATGGATTTGAGATTCCACGCCGTATTTCAGGACTTCACCGGAAGAGAAATGACAGTCGAGTCAAATGTGAGATTGGTGATATCGATTGGGCGGAGTGGATTGATGGTTTAGTGAAGTGGGGTGGAGCGGAAGAAAAAATAACAAATGGACTTTGTTATTTTTTCAAGGTAGAATTACAATCAAGAAGGACGGATCCTCATTAAAAGTAAGGAAATTAAGTTAATTCTACTCCTACTCCTAATTATAACCCGAATGGGTTAGTAGTTCCAAAAATTAAGACAAATAAAGATAGACTTTGATTTGTTGGAGAGGAATTACAATGAAGTCTTAAAAGACTATTTATAGAAAACAACAAACGTAGGAAATAACTTCCTAACTTCTCCACTAGTCTTCATTCAATCATTTGCTTCCACTTGTCAAAATAACTTCCCGCTTCCCTTCAAATGTGTAGGAGCATGACAAGTGTCCTTTTAACTTCCACATGTGTAGGAGCAAGCCAAATGTCCTGCATGCAAATAACAGTAATAAAAGAAATACTAATACTAGTTCTAATATTAATACGAATAATTAATAATAATAATAATAAAATAGGAAACATTCTCATAATCGCCACCTTCCGGTCGATCATCGACAGACGGTGAAATATGGTGTAAACAGTAGTACACATTAAAGAGTCTGTGGCACATGAGGCACGATGTGGTTGGCTGTTGGATTATCTCTAAGTCAGTAACTTTCTACTCGAGAGTGAATCCATCTTCCAAAAGTTCCAATTTCACCTTTCATTTTTCGACCTCATGATAATATGTTTACTTTCATAATTATATTTGTGTTTCGGTTATGGTTATGGTTCGGTTCCGGTGCACTTATATAGCATATGAAACCGAAAATTTTCAAATTAAAACTCAAAATAATCACCACAGTTAAATAATTAGTCAAAACCGTTTCCATCGATTCGGTTCTATTCGGTTTATTTAAACTGAAGCTATCTTTATGTATGTTTTAGAAGCAAGCCACCCTCATCAGTCACCACCAAGGAGAAAATCTTGTTTACAAAGCAGCTGTTACTTATAATGTTCACGGTGCTCAATCTCGGTCATCCAAAAGTGTTTTGGACGGTTTGGATTTTAAAAAAACTATTCGCACAAATGGTTTTTTTAAAATCCGGACCATTGATTGTCGAAACAGACGGTTGAGATTGTACGGCTCCGTAAATAGGCTGTTTGCAGCAATTCCGTAAATAAGTTTCTCTCCACCACCAAGATGTTGTTCAATGTGCAACTGTGCAAGTATTTGGGTTCCTCGCTCAAAGCTTAGGCTCAAGTCATTATAGCCTGCTGCATAGTGGAGCTAAATATACACCTATCGTACCCGTAACATGCGATCGGAATATATTACATTCGGTCTCAACATAGGGACGATGAAATACCCTGCAAATAGGTACATATAGTGTTGACGGCACTCAAATGTTCAGTCCATCTGTTACAAATTGACGGAATGAGACGACAGGGGCCTATTTGTTGAAGGAATAACAAGTTCATGTGTCTTTTTGTCAATAGTTAAAGTCCATACGTTGTTTTGAGAATTTGTGACAAGTTCAAGGGGGTTTTTGAAATTTTTCGGAAAAAAGAGGAGTGCAGTACTAGTACTGTAGTAGAATAAAAGTGGATAAAAGGAAATGAGGGCAACTATTTGCAACTCCGTATTTTCTCCCATAGCCCGTTAAAAATTTTCGAAGATTATATTTCGGTAAATACATGTCGAAAATATGTTCAACCTTCGGTAAACAACTGCTGAACGTACATTTCGGTAAATAGCTGTTGAAAACAAGATTATATTTCGGTAACTACATGTCGGAAATACACAATAAACATATATTTCGGTAATTGAATGCTAAAAATGTATCTCAATTTCGGTAACTAACTGTCGAAACATATGTCGGTAATTGGAAATTTTTAATGGGCTAAGGGAGAAAATACGGGGCTGCGAATAGACGCACCCAAGGAAAGGCACGCCAGGTGTTCTGGTAATCAAACTCGGTTCTCCTAGGATTAAAGGAGCTTGCTGTCCCGCCACACCAAGACAATCGCTTGTGCTGTTATAGAAAACTTTTTTATATTTGTATGTAACTTAAATTTTTTTTTTGGTTGCCCCCGCCCGGAGATTGCCTGAAACCGAAGACTCGCGGGGCTTACCCTGGGGCCGGCCCTGCCCTTACCCCTCTCTTATCCTCTCAACAAACAAGCCATTAGGGCCCGTTTGTCGATGGATAAGTTTTTATGCCATTTAATTTGCAATGACAAGTAGTAAATGCTGGGATATAAGAGCATCCGTAATGGGTGTGTTATATTTGTGTTTCAAAATGTTTGTTAAGGTATATATGTTAGTATAAAAAATGGGTTCCACAAGTGTGTGTTAACTTAGGAGTGTGTTAGTATTTATATGAGTACCTCAATGGGTTAGTTAAGAGTGTGTTAACTCTTTAAAATAATATCAAAACAATGGCTATAATAAAAACTTTTACAACGGCTATATCACTGTAGACACCCCAATCCGGACCTCGAAGGGTCTTTGACCTCCCCGATGATGAAATAAAGGAAACAAAGCCTTTGCGAGCTTGAATGAAGTGTTCCCCCAGCATCTGCAGCCCAAACCAACCGTCAGCCTCTAAAAACCCAAAAGCCCAGAGAAAGCCCAAAAGCCCTGGATCGAACCTAAAGTACCGTGCGCGACACTTCTGCACCGCACGGCGTATCGAAATTTAATACGCCGCACGCAGTCATGAGGTTAACCGCACGGCATTTTGGATAAAGTTCTGGCTGGCTCAGAAAGCTGTCGGCCACGCCCATTTGAGCCACAGCTGCAATACGGCTCAGCCGAAAGCACACTTCTGGCCCGCCCAGAAAATACCTCCAACTTTTGAAATTCAAAATCCAAGGCTCTTGCCTATAAATACACCCCTCCACTCAAGAGAAAAGGGCCCTTGATCACCATTATACCCTTTCTTTCTCTTCTTGCTTTCACACCCACTTTCCCATTTTCAAGCCTTGAGAATGTTGTTCTTAAAAGACATTCTCTAGGCCTTTTATTCCATTTTTCTCCTCACCATTGAAGTTAGTCCCTTACTAACTTTGAGGTCTCAACCACCCAATATCCCCATCTATTACACATATCCACACTTCTACTTTCTTTTCCCACCTTCCGACGTCCATCTTTCCTTCATCAAAGCTCATTCAAGCTCCAGATCCAAGGTAAAAACCAAGTTTCCTTGGGCTAGGCTCTGTCATGGCCCTGAGGGGACCTTTCTGTTTTCAGGCTTGACCCTTTTGGTTGAGATCTGACCCAAAACCTCTTTTACAAAACAAAACCAGAGTTCTGTACGAAGGTGTTCTACGCCGTGCGGCTCTTTAGAGCGTCGCACGGCGTAGTATACCAATACGCACGGCATTTCGAAAGAATAATGTTTTCTTGATCAAACTGTCTGGATCGCGATCGTCCGTTGTTGGGTCCTTTCCGTATACCAAAAGCTGTCTCAGAATGAGGCCATTTCTACAAGCTATGTTTTAAACTCCATAGATCTTTTCAAAACAAGCAAACGTATCCAAAATGGTTTTCCCTTCATGGTTTGAAAGAATGGTGCAGATCTGAAATGATCTGACGGCTGTGAGTTGTCTGAAACTTTAAAATAAAACCGTGCGATGTAATGGTACACCGTGCGAAGCTTTGCAAAACTATAAAAGTTTGGTATCGAGATCGGAAACACGCACGGCATATTGGTAAGCCGCGCGCCATGAGCCGATATGCCGTCTGACGGAGGGCAGTGATTCAGACAGTCCGTTTGAATATCTTTCTTGTTTATATCATCGCCATGTCATCTTTATCATCTCTGTACAGCAAGCACCACTAGCACGGCAACGTGTGATGATCTATCTTGTTTCCCTTTCCCTTTATGTGTTTTCAAGGTTTTCCGAGTTGTGTTAATCCCCCCATTTAAAATGCTTAGTAGAGACCGGTTTTCACCGGGCGAGCGGGGTGCTTTTTAACAAAACCTTCCCCGTTCGTAACCTGGCTCCCGGATCCAAAATCTCAAACAGTTTCGCTAGATCAAAAGGCATTTTCTCTTCAAAACAAAACCCCCTCGGTTTCTCGGATCATCCATCTCAAAAATCCGGGTGGCGACTCTGTCACAAATAGCACCAACGGGCGCGGGAGCCCACAGTGGCGACTCTGCTGGGGATTTTTATTCAAAACTTCTTTTTAAAAAAAAAAAAAAATATACACAAAGAAGTGTTGAATAATCAAGAGGGCCAAACTTGAAAGGCATCTTACTTGGGGGACTTAATGCAATTTGGAGAACTTAACTTTTTTTACACTTTGCACCGCACAAGCCTCGCTAGTGTGTTTCGGCTATCTTGCCCGGTTTACCGCTGACAAGCTCTCCCGAAATGCCTAGCAACCCCCGACTATGATGAGCCATCGTGCTGTTCGACCATTGTCTTGCAATACACTCGACATGGGGTAGTACATCTTGGCTCTAGTCCGGGGAATCCCTCTCAAACCAAAACCGGCCTTTGCACTTGTACATGACCATAGTACTTTCCCAACTAGGACAGGAACCCAGGGCTAGGACTTATGTGATATATCCTGTTTATGTGTATTTCTTTGTACATACATGTCATTCACGCATCATTGCATCTTGCAGGCTAGAGGATTAGGCTCCCTTAGAATTTTTTAGGACTCTCCGGTCAGTCTAGGAGACTATAAATCCATGGAGGTTGCGATACCTCCGGTGTTTGTCGTGCCCGAACGGCTCCCTTGACATGGGATTAACCTTGGAGGTGTGCGTATTTGGATTCTGACGGTCACATTGCTCTGTCTCGGATGGTCAAGATAAGGAGATTGGCTCTGATTCCGAAAACGATCGGAATTTAACCTGCCTGACAGCACCTATCCGGATCGTCAGAAATCTTTTGTACAAATACCCCAAGTGAAACTCAAGCCACGGTAGGTTCTAGGACCTAGAAGGCACGTAGAAGGTAGGACAGACACTCGGGGCGGATTTTGAGTGTTCCCTTTTGCTTTGCTACAAGTTCAGAAACATTGGACACCTGCAAAAAGAAGAGGCTTTACCCAATTGGTTTCGTCCATCTCGAAGATTGGTTCGCGTGGATACCCTGGAAGAAACCCAACTAGTTGAGGTCCACATAGAACAGGAAGGCCAGCCGTCATTAGCAGTTTCGCTAAGCCCAGCAATACAGGAGCCTCCGTCACTTGAAAATCTCTTACCCATGGCTGACCAAGGAAACGGGGTAGAAGAGATTAGGCAGAACATGGCTACTATGGATGCTCAGTTTAGGCAATCCCTTGCTGGGATGGATGCGCAACTCAAAGCTTCGGTTGCATCCATGAAAGGCGACATGAACATGATAATGGAAACCATGCAAGAGGTTTGCAACAAGCTTTTGGTTAAAATTGACATACCCAAGGAAGAAACACCATCCAAGGACACGCCAGCACTCGATCCTAATCTGGCCGCCCTTATGGTTAAAATCGGGAAGTTGGAAGAATCAATGCAAGAAAACAAGCGATTAGGAAGAGGAGAGATTGACATGAACAAATTGTGCCTGTTCCCCAACGCGAAGTTACCAGAAAAGTTTAAGGGTGTGGATTTCGCAAAGTTTGACGGTACCGGAGATCCAAAAGCTCACCTCCAAGGGTATGTTGGTTCACTCACCATGAGAGGAATCGAGAAGGAAGCCATGGCCCAACTATTCCACGAATCTCTGTCGGAGCCTGCTTTGCAATGGTTTCTTACCCTAGAACCCTCTAAGAAAAGGACTTGGGAAGATATTGGGACGGCATTTGTAGCTCAATACGATTTCAATGTCGATCTAAAGATGACCACGAGGGAACTAGAAAGCACCAAGATGGGTGAGAAGGAAGGCTTCACTGCCTTTGTGAAACGTTGGAGGGCTAAAGCCACTCAGATGCAAAGCAAACCAGACTTAAAGGAACAGATAAGGATCATCACCAAGAATCTCCCAAACTCTTTTGCTCCATACATGGTTCTCTCCCAGGCAGCCCCGAATTTCGAAACTTTCTATGACTCAGGCCTGGCTGTAGAAGAAGCACTGCGAGATGGAACATTAGAAAGGAAGGAATCAGCAGCAAAGCCCAAAAGGGTATATTCAGGGAACAACAATGTCCTCTACGGGAATTCTAATCAGGCTGGAACTTCATCCGCCAAACCGGCAGAAGTAAACCAAATTTCAGAAAAACCAAAATCCTAACAAAGAGCCTTTACCCAATTCAGTACTTCTAGATCCGCCTTGCTCAAAAAGCTCACTGAAGTAGGAGTGCTGAATCCCCTTCCGCCACCACAGAACATTCCACCCAACCTAAATCAAAACGTCTACTGCGATTTCCACCAAATGCATGGTCATACCACTGATAACTGTATCCGTCTCCGTCATGAGATTCAAAATCTCATTGACAATAAAGTCATTGATACCTCTCCTTCTGACAAACCTAACACCATGACAAATCCCTTGCCACAGCATAATACCCCATTCCATATCAACCAAATCACCCAAGATAAAAGCCAAGACTTTGATCCTACCTCTTTCATCATCCCTGATACCGAACCAAAGCCTGTCGTGGAAGTTCCCGAAGAAATTGCCCTCTGTTACCTTTGGGATTGGGGGGACCTGATTGCTAATTGGAAAGAGTTTGAAGTCGCTAATTTCCAAGAAGATGTAAACCCGTTCTTTGAGCCGGAATGGGAAGTTGATTGGCAAAACATTTATGCTGACCCTCTCGATGGATTTTCTTTGAATATGATGTTCAACTTGCCGGAAATGCCTGAATGGGAGTGGAACCCAATTCCGGATGAGTACCAACTCTTGGCCTAGAATGATCCTTTAGATACCTTCTCTATACCCATGCTGTTTGTAGAAGAATACCAACCACCGGCGGTGATCTACGACTGGCCTGAACCAGTTCCGTTTCGACCGGACCTCTCCTCCTACCTCCTCGATCTTATAGCCAACGACCCGTACAACAACGTGGGTCTTGCTCCATACCCAGAACCGCCAGGTCCTGAAGAAGATATGGCCAGTAATGAGTTCAACCCAATGGATTACCTGGTTGATGAAATTAAGTCAGAGTCATCTGTCACTTTCCCAAAAGATGCTGATGTTGCCATGATGAACTTGTGGGAAGATGAAACAGGTGCTAAGACAAACCTGTGGGGTAATACGGAAATCATTAACATAAAAGTGGGGAACGAAGAATGGACTGTAAATAGGGCAGTAGTAGAAGCTGAGAAATGGAAACCCGAGGATCTGTGGGAAGACCTCGTTGTCGCTGACTTGGCTACCAATCTCCAGGACACTACCATTGGGAACAAGCGCAAAGCCCTTGCGGATTTGTGGAATGAAGAGTCCAAGTACCAACAGATTGGTCAATTAACCAGGAGTGGTCGAATATACCAACCCTCTAATCTTCAGATCGGAGAATCCTCCAACCCTCCAGCTCCGCTGACCAAAGAACCTTCTAACCCGTTTGTCACCCCAATCAAAGATACTTTCCAACCCTTTGCCCCACCAGTTAAAGAGCCTTCACGCCCTGAAAAAGACCCAGAAAGAATGATCAAGCGCCAGCTTGAACAAACTCCAGCCAAAATGTCTGTTTGGGACGTGCTAGTTCATTCCACCCGCCATCGCGAAGGATTCATCCAAGCCCTCTCTCACCTGAAAGTCCTCTCCGCCATAACCCCTGACGAACTGGTGGCACTCATCAAAACCATACCCGTCAAGCATGCTATCACCTTCACTGATCGAGATTTGCCCGCTGATGGAACTGATCACAATAGGCCACTCCATATCACTCTGAAATGCCACGGAAAATGGGTACCGGTAATCCTCATTGACAACGGGTCGGCAATCAATGTCTGCCCACTCCGTGTCGCTTATTGCCTGGGATACAAAAATAGTGATTTCTCTCCGTCAGAAGTCAAAGTTCGGGCCTATGACAACACCCGACGGGACGTGACCGGCACTCTCATGCTTCCTATGACCTTTGGGCCCTACCAAACAGATGTGGAGTTCCATGTGGTAAACATTCCTGCATCCTTCAACCTACTGCTGGGTAGACCTTGGATGCATCGACCTGACATCATGGCAGTTCCTTCAACGCTCCACCAGAAGGTTAGACTGGGACTAGAAACTGGGATGCTCACCATTCATGGCGATTCTGGGATTCGTGCTCCTGTGGAAGACAATGCCCCGCTTTTGGAGATACAACATGGGGAAGAGGACGTTGCTCTGGGCGGTTTCTCTCTCGACACCTCTCATTCTGTTTTCACTGTCAAGATTGATGACGACTTCGTCGTTAGTAATGTGGCCATAAAGATAATGAAGAAGATGTCCTACATGCCAGGATTGGGACTGGGAAAGAATCTTCAGGGGCCAGCACAGTTTGAAGAGCCAGGAACTTTAACCCGCATAACAGGGGTCGGGTACCACCCTTCCGAGGATAGGAGGGAGAAGAAAGGAGACAGGCTGGAAGATTATTTTGTTAAAGAAAAGGCAAAACAAATTTATCAAGGGCAGCCAGAACCATTTTGGGACAAAGAAACCAATACCTTCCTACCAGGATTTGAGATATTCGCCAATGATGTCTGGCCTGAAAGTGATGAAGAGCCAGAAGCAGTAATCAAACCAGCAAATGCGACAGATTTGGTTGAAACTCTTACCTTGGGCAGCCTAGCGACCTTATTGGAGGAGGACGAACCATTGGGTATAGTTGTGGAAGCAGAAGTGCAGATGCTAGGGCAGGAGGCCCCCGAAGATCCAACTTCACTCATCATGGATGCCGCTGGAGATTATAAGAATTGGACTTTCATACCAAGCGCAACCAGTCATGAGTCTGAATCTGAAGCTGAGTCCTTTGAGTCTTCTGAGTCTTCCGAGTCATCTGAGTCTTCTGAGCTTTCCGAGTCTGTTGAGTCTGAGTCGGTGCCTCTTTGCCCAACTCCTCAGAGTCTATATTTTGAGTTTGAGTCTACCCGTGTGTACGGTGCCCTCGAGGCCTCTACTAATGATGAAATAAATGAATCTGATTCCGCTTACTTCCCTGATTTTGAAATAAATTGTGTCGACCCCAATGATGAAGAGATCGATTTCGAGGGAGAAATTCCTGAAGAAATTCGGTCCCTAATCGAAAGGGAAGACGAAAGGCATGCTCAGCCTGTAAAAGAAGAAGTTGTCTCAATAAATTTGAGGGACGGAGGGAATCCTCGAATGGTCCAGATCGGTTCCGCGCTGTCAGAAGAAGAGCGTCAGGCCCTTGTAGAGTTGTTAAAAGAATTCGAAGACGTTTTTGCATGGTCGCACGCTGATATGCCCGGAATTGATCCTGAAATCGTGGAACATCGGATTCCCCTTCACCCTGACGCGAAACCAGTAAAACAAAAACTGAGACGCATGAGACCTGACTGGGTGCTCAAAATAAAAGATGAAGTAACTAAACAAATCAATGCTGTGTTCTTAATGGTAACTAAATACCCTCAGTGGGTTGCTAACATCGTTCCCGTCCCAAAGAAGGATGGCAAAATCAGGGTCTGTGTTGACTTCAGGGACTTAAACAAAGCTAGCCCCAAGGATAACTTCCCTCTGCCCCACATCGACGTGCTAGTTGATAACACCGCGGGACATGCTTTACTTTCCTTCATGGACGGCTTCTCAGGATATAACCAGATTCTCATGGCCCCGGAAGACCGAGAGAAGACCACGTTCATTACCGAGTGGGGAACCTATTGCTATCGGGTCATGCCTTTTGGGCTGAAAAACGCAGGTTCCACTTATCAACGAGCTGCTATAACCTTGTTGCATGATATGATCCATAAAGAAGTGGAGGTTTACGTTGACGACATGATCGTTAAGGCGAAAGAGCGAGAAGGTCACTTACCCGCGTTGAGAAAGTTCTTCGAAAGGATAAGGAAGTACAGAATGCGCCTCAACCCTGCTAAATGTACGTTCGGAGTCACTACAGGGAAAATGCTCGGATTCATGATCACCACTCGCGGCATCGAAATCGATCCATCAAAGATTAAGGCTATTCTGGAAATGGAGCCACCACGGACAGAGAAAGACATAAGGAGTTTCCTTGGCAAAATACAGTTCATCAGCCGGTTTATCGCAAAACTGACTTCAACATGCGAACCCATATTCCGTTTGCTCAAGAAAGGAACACCCTTTGCATGGACCGACAAATGTCAGCAAGCTTTCGAGGCCATCAAAGCCTACCTAAGGAATCCACCAGTCTTAATGCCGCCAGAACCAGGAAAACCTTTGATCCTATACTTGTCAGTCACCCCGTCTTCCATGGGGTGTATGCTGGCACAGGAAGGAGACGATGGGGTTGAAAGGGCCGTCTATTACCTCAGCAAAAAGATGGTTGGGTCTGAAGAACGTTATACTCCATTGGAAAAGACGTGTTGGGCACTTGTTTGGGCTTCCAGAAAGTTAAGACATTACATGTTGGCCTATTCGGTGAGATTGATATCCCGAATGGATCCTCTGAAGTACTTGTTCGAAAAGCCAGCACTCACAGGAAGAATGGCGCGATGGCTATTAATGCTGGCAGAATTCGAATTAAAATACGTCAGCAGAAAGTTGGTAAAAGGAAGAGCTGTCACTGAATTTTTGGCCGACTGCCCAGTCGAAGGAAAAGAAGATGCCGAATTTGAGTTCCCGGACGAAAGCATACTGACCATAGTTGAGGACGTGTGGCAGTTGTATTTCGACGGAGCGGCCAATCAGAGAGGATTCAGAATTGGTGTGCTATTGATTTCACCAGATGGGTCGCATATCCCGCTTGCATTCAAGCTCAACTTCGAGGTCACCAACAATCAAGCGGAATACGAAGCTTGCATTGTCGGCATGGAAGCGGCCATTGAAATTGGTGTAGAAAATTTGGAAGTCGTGGGAGATTCCAACCTGGTCGTTTCTCAAGCAAACGGTGATTGGAAGGTCAGGGAAGAGAAGTTAAAGCCATACCATCAAGATCTCGAAGACCTCATTTCCCATTTTAGCAAAGTAACTTTCACCCATGTCTCGAGACTCAAGAATCAGTTCGCTGATGCCTTGGCAACATTAGCCTCCATGGTCGAAATCCCTATCGGTGTGAAGTTAAGGCCAATTATGATCGAGCAAAGGGATACCCCAGTATACCAACATGTCATGACCATCAACGAGCCCGAAGACGGTCACCCCTGGTTTTACGACATCTGGAGATTCGTGGAAAGAGGAGAATACCCCTCCGAAGCAAGCAAGAAGGACAGGATCGCCCTTCGGAGAATGGCAGCCCAGTACATCATTTGTGGAGGAAATCTATGCCGAAGGTCTCATTGTGGAACCCACAAGCTGTGTATTCATGGTGAGGAGGCAAAAAGGGTGATGAAGGAAGTCCACGAAGGAGTATGCGGTCCTCACATGAACGGCATGATACTTGCCAAAAAGGTTTTGAGACAACGCTACTTCTGGTCTACTATGGAGACGGAATGTGTGGAATACGTACGACGTTGCCATAAGTGCCAAATTCACGCTAACCTCACGCATGTTCCACCACATGAGTTGCAGCAAACGACCTCGCCATGGCCTTTCTCGACGTGGGGTATTGATGTCATCGGAAGGATTGTGCCAGCAGCTTCTAACGGCCACAAGTTCATCCTGGTGGCTATCGATTACTTCACGAAATGGGTAGAAGCAGCCTCATATGCAACCCTGACCGCGGTTCAAGTCGCGCACTTTATCAAGCAAAACGTTATTTATCGGTATGGGGTCCCACAAGCATTCGTGTCTGACAATGGGGTGCATTTCAAAGGCCGAGCAAGGGAAGTCTTGGAGGAATTCCAAATCCAAGTACACAAGTCAACAACCTATCGACCGCAGACCAATGGGGCCGTGGAGGCAGCCAACAAAACAATCAAAACCATCCTGGAAAAGACTATTCAATCTGCAAGGGATTGGCACGAACGACTACCTTTGGCATTGTGGGGATACCGCACGTCTGTGCGTACGCCAACGGGAGCAACTCCGTACTCTTTGGTTTATGGCATGGAGGCCGTACTTCCTATAGAATTAGAGGTTCCATCTCTCCGGACTATGATCGAATGCGATGTACAAGAGGCAGATTGGCTAAGCAACCGGTTTGAAGAACTTATGTTGTTTGATGAACGTCGTTTAAGGGCACTTTACCACATTCAAGGATATCAAAGGAGAATTGCACGTGCATTTAATAAGAAAGTGAAGCCCAGGGACCTGGCAGAAGGCGACATGATTCTGAAGGAGATACGAGCACCAATCTATGATCCACGAGGAAAGTTCCGACCAAAATGGTCTGGGCCGTATATCATCAAGATTATCCTATCTGGAGGAGCTACGCAACTCATCGATCTGGACGAAAACGAATTCTCAACTCTAGTCAACCTGGATCAACTCAAGCGCTACTACCCCTGAGAGAAGCTCGCTGGGCTGAAAACTGCAAGGGCAGCCAGCTCCAGGCAAAAATTAGAGCAAAAGGCCCGCTAGGATGAAAACCCGCAAGGGCATCTTAGGCAAAAGTTAAGGCAAACAATGAACGAGCTCGCTAGACCGAAAACCCGAAAGGGCGGTATTAGGCAAAAATTAGAGCGCAAAAGGAGAGTGCTAAAACCAGAGCGAACCCTATCCTTGAACTACGTCATGACCTGATTCCTTCATCAAAAGGATACGTAGGCAGTCTCACTATGGGACTCGGTCACGATCAATCAAAACAAAAATCCAGGTTGACAGAATCCAGAAAGGCAGAATCAGAGAGGGGGAGACCCTTTATAACTCACTTTATTAAGATAACTGCTTCTAATACATAAGGCTGAGCATGATCTTCGAAAATAAAAAGGCAATACAATAAAAGGAGGTCCATGATTTATTCGATAATCAGGGTAGTAAGATCGAGTCAGTTTCCTTGGACACCCGCCCTTGCAGCAATGTCCCTCCTGAGCCATTTCCTGTAACTCCCACGCACTGCCACAGAGGGGTAAGGATGAGCATCGGTCACCTCACGAGACCTCAAGAATCGCTGATAGTTGCAAAGAACCGAATGGCGGAAGAAAGGCATAACTACATCCACCAGGATCTCTGCAGGAATCTCATGTCTCAAACCAAGCTGACGCTGAATCCGATAGGGGATGTAGAAGGTGAAAGCCTCCAGCCCGGGAAGAACCACCCACTGGGAACCCATATAATGAACAGTCATGGGCGGAAGATCAAGCCAAGAGCTTCTCCAGGAGATAGTCTCAGCCTGTTGACGCTTGAAGAAGGTGACCCACTCGGAAACTCGCTTGTCCGCAAATTCGAAGCATTGAGAGGAAAGTAACCTAGCCCCATATGCCAAGTTGCCAGGAGGGAGAGTCAGTATGTTCACCTTGTCGCACAGCCAAATTTGCCCAAGAGAGAAAACAAGTAAGAAACCATAGGGGGCCAAGCCCAGCATTAAAGAAAATAGGAAGAGCTGAAAAGAGGAAAGATGAGGCGAAAACTAACCTGCAGGAGAAGGGGGCTGCCTCCAAAAGTCTCAGTCTCTCCAGAACGAACCCTGTCTAAACCCATCAGTGTCTCAGCCAATACCATTGGAATCACATCCTTCCGAGCTCCAATCTGCACTGCAATACTGACCAATGCCGAGCTAGCGCGACCAGTGGAGGGAACCAAGAAGTAAGCGGCAAGCAAGCACATACAAAGAGCGGTCATGCGCCGAGAGTGGTAGGTTACGTCCGCTAAGTTGCCAAGAGGAGAGAACATCTCAATAAGTCGCATCACGTTGAGATGACCATTGCTAACCAAGTAACGAGCAATACCGTCATTCAAGCCAAGAGAGGCAGCAAGAACTTTGGACATGTTCTCGCGCACCGGAGGGACAATGATATCTCCAGAACCGAAACCGCCAAGGTAGGCGCGAAACTCCTCGATTGTTGGGCAAAGCTCTTGTCCACCAAAGCGGAATACATGCACCTCCGGATCCCAAAGACTTATGGCAGCCTTTAGGAACTCAGGGCGAAGGCGGATGTTACGAAGGTATCTCATAGAGTAGAGACCATGCGCCCGAAAGTTGAGCCAATCGACCCCCTCCATGGAAATCAACCACGGCCGTAGCGAACCAGTGAGAGAAAGAGCCATCGGGAGGAGATGAAGATTTGAAGAAGAAGAGATATGGTCAATATGAGACCTAAGGCCTGAATTTATAGAAGGATAGAGGAGACACCTTCAACTTCCAAAGAGCCTTGGGTTCCAAAAGTATAGATTTTCCATGAGTCTTACATAGGGAAAAGCTTGGTCATGCTTTAAAAAGAACAAAGCAGACATGCATTGGCACGGATATGGTATTGGACAGGTCAAACTTTAAACCTCGTGCAATCTGCCTTGGGAAGCAGCAAATGGCAGGATGTCAGGAAAAAGGTGCCGCGCGGTGTAAATGGGTGGCGCACGGCATACCAAGACCAGGAGAAAACCGCGGCATAACACGGATACGCCGTGGAATCAGAGGAAGCCCCGCACGGCGCTTTGTAGCCCCGCACGGCATATTAAGTCTGCATTTCTGCAGACTTTGACAGCAGAGGTTAGAAACCATTTCGAGGCACTTGCAAGCATCACCAACCCTCAGAACATGTCTCAATGGGTATTTGGGACTTCGGGGAACCCCCACTTCGAGTCAACTCTCAAAATTCGACGTAAAGGCACCAAAAAGTCAATAAAACCCATTTCCCAAGTCATGACAAGGTATCGGAGTCCGCTTCAAGCCGTTTCAAGTTGGTCTTTCGGGTCCTACAGGTCACAATGACCAATAGTGACCCAGTCCAGGTTCCGTTTCATGGTCAATGTCAAAATCTGAGAATGTCACCCTCCAAAGTCAAGGTTTTTCTCGCTTTCTAGGTATATTTTCAAGAAGTTTTCAGTTTCTAAATAAGAGTTTGAGTTCCGTAGTCACGTGTCAAGTATCCAGGGTCGTTATTAATGAACAAGAGTCTGCAACAGGGGTAGTTTCGTAAAGTCTTGTACAAATGGATCAGTTTTTCAGAATTATTCATTATATCTTCTTTAATTTCTATTCCAATATCAATAAATCTTTGCCCTAACATACTGCTCATCATAAAACTCAGAGATCGCTTTAGATTATGGCCCAAAGGACTAGTCGCACGCATTGGTTAGTGTTTCTGTTATTCAAATCTTTCTTAGACAAATAACAATAAGGGAAGTTGAATGACGTAAACACTAAAAGAAATAAGCTTCTCTATATATAATCTCCGAAATATCCATGAGTCGAAGTACCAAAAGGCGTGCAAGCCTCAAAATCCTATCTACTGAGGGTAAACAGGCACCCTTCCAAAAGAAGCACGCAGGCTCCAGTCAAAAAAAGCAAAGTAAAAGGGAACTCTACTCTAGTCCTCATCCTCGTCGTCGTCCTCACCCTCCTCGCTGTCCTCCCCAGAGGCCTCCTCTACCGGAGAACTAGCCGCCTCCTGAGTACCAGACGCCCTAGGCACTGTACTCCCCGAGGTGTCCGAGAGGTCAACGTCCGTCGGCTCCTCAGTCTCGTCAGAGACGTCAACTGGCTCCTCCTCTGTACCCCCAGAAAGCCGCTGCCTCTTCGACGGAGGCTCCTCCCGCGAACCTGCAGAGGAAGCCTGTGGCGCCTGCATGCGCACAGACTTCCTGCGCGGCCCACGCGAAGCCCCTCCTCCAGCCTGCAATGACATGGTATTCATCATTTGCATTGTAATCATGAAATAAGCAATAGGAAATAAAAGCAAAGGGTTCGAAAGCTTTACCATGGTCCCACCAGCGCGAGGAAGCACCTCTGGGGCACGCCCCATGGCGTACAGCCTCACCAGCTGCTCCACGCCCATCATGGCCTCGCCCATCTCTCTCACGTACTCCGGAGTCGCCTGCACAATAGGTCAATTGTTTAGAACGTACAGTGATACTAACAAGTAAGTGCAAATGGGCGAAAGAATGCAAGTTATACCTGAGCAAGAAACTCCGGAGCTGTGACCGTGGGACGCGGCACCACCACTACACCAGAAACCCCCTGGGCAGTCGTCACGTCCACGGTCCAGGAGAGTCGAGGCAAGCTGGTCCCGCTCGGACCTGCGCCGTCACCTCGACCTCCAACGCTACCTTCGCGTCCTCTGCCTCTCCCTCCTCTCCGTCCTCGTCCGCTTCTACCACCTGCACCACCTGGCGCTCGAAGCGTCGCCTCCCAAGCAGCAGCCCGTACCCCGAAACTCGGCATCAAGTACCGAGCCCGGTACTCAGAGTAGTCCGCGCCCGCCTGGAAGAGCGGCTCCAGCTCAAGGTCCGGTCGTACGAACCGCTCAACCTCTCCCCTGGTGTACAAGCTCGTCCGCTGCACCAGAGTAGGAAGGAGACTAGGGACTCTAAAGGCGTCCAGCCTCAACGACTGACGTGACACCCGGTCGCCCAGGTACCACTGCCAGCCGTAAGGGGACTCGAGCAGCACTCTCCCCCTCGTCACCTCCCTACTCCGGACCAAGTAAGGAAGCTCGCAGCGGTCCCACACACGCCAGCGAACCTGCAATAAAAAATGAATGATATCAGCATGAGATTTGAATAAGAGCTATCAAACAAACGGAAGCATGCAAGATATAATCATACCCTGTCAGGACGAAGCTCGTCTAAGAAGAGGCGGTAGGCGTTCAGGTCGCCCTTCCCCTTCTTCACTCCCCGGAACTCCTTGGACCAACGTAGGGCCCGGGTAAGCACTGTGTCACTAGGGCAGGAGGTCTCAGGAGGGTACATGTCCAGTACCTCGTACGTCCACAACTGCAGAATCAAACATTAAGGATTAGCACAGGATATGCAATAAGTAAATAGAAAGACGAATAAGTGCAAGAGAAGTTCGAAATGTACCTCCCAGACCCTCCAGTAACCGCCGAGGCTCTTCCCCACTCCTCGGGAAAGAGACCCCATGAAGGCGTAGCATGCCCCCAAAGCTGCACCGCCCCAGTCAAAACGGGCTATCTCCCCGACGTCCCTCAAGGCCGGTAGGAGCGAAAGGTGTACCCGATTGCGCTTGTTGGGAAACAGGGACGCACCGAGCAAGTACAACAGAAAGCACCGCGCCATCTGCTCCTCCTGTACCCTGTCAGTCGGGAGCTCCTCTGTCCAAAACCCCAACAGCTGAGCGTACTGGGCGTCCTCACTCTCCGCCCTCAGCATGTACCCCAGTGTCTCCCGCTGGAGCACCACACTCCTCCCTGTAACAGCGTCGTAGGGGATAGGGTCACCCCCGACCCTCAGACCGGTGATCGCCGCAAAGTCCAGCGGCGTCACCGTCAGCTCGCCGAAAAGGAAGTGGAACGTGTTCGTAGTGTCCCACCACCTCTCAGCCAGTGCCCTCACCACCTGGCGGTCGTTGCTCGCCCTCGTCAGCACGCTCACAAACTCCCCGAAACCCGCCTGCCTCACTATCTCCCTCACAGCCTCAGGGAGTCTCTCCCAGAACGTCGGCACGTCGGCCGCACCACCGTAGCACGAGATGGCGATCGCCTGTTGCAATAAGTTGATAACATTCAGTAAACAGGTATACTATTCAAAGCAAATACAGCATTCAGATAAAGAAATGAAAGTACGATATGTTGGAATTTGAAATGCAAGTGTTTAAGGTATACCTCGTCTCGGCGCAAAGAAAGGTGCTGTTGTGGGTTTCTCAGGACCAGGGACTCGTCATACGTGGGCCGCGCCGGCCTGTAGGCGTCCAAAAGTGTAGGAACCACTACGTGCTGAAAAGGCACGTAAGACTCCGCCTCGTAAGGTCCACGCCCCTTCAGGGCCACTGCCGCCTCCTCCACAACACTCCTCCGAGGGCCTGTCCCACCTCCGGCAGCCTCCTCCTCTGCTCCCTGTGGCCCTTTGGCGGCCCCCGTCTCAAGCTCAACCTGGAGCACCCTCTCCTGAGCCTCAAGTAAGGCCGCAGCCAGTCCAGGTACCCCCCGTAAGGTCTCCACCAAGTCCTCAAGGGACGCCTCCTCAAGGTATTCGCCTAAACCAATGGGCCGCGACGACCCTGCACCCTCGCCACTGCCAACAAACATGGCCGGCGTCTCCCTTTCCTCCACCAACTCCTTCTCAACAACGGGACCCTTCCCCAGGTCAGTCCGAGGCTCTCTCCCAGGGGAGGCCTCTGTCACCACCTCCACTCCGACAAGCCCGTCGCCACCGCGAGCCTCCGTGACCCTCTCCGCCGAGCCAACTGCACCCTCCGTCCGGCCTGTAGCCTCGTCCTCACCTCTGGACTCCACTGCACTCGGAGTCTCCGTCTCCTGACCGTATCCAGCTAACACTCCACTACCGCCATCGCCACCACCACTGCCGACCGCCGCGGCAGCCGAGGACGTGACTTCCTCGGCCAATGTCGCCAGGGCCGAGACCCCCACGGTCTCCGGCCCCTCCCCGACTGCCACACCGCTCCTCGGGGCCACCGTGGCCAGTACAACCTTGACCCGCGGGGGTTGATCACCCCCGGGTACATCTGCGCTATCCATGAGAGAGAGAGAGTGAAAGAGAGAGAGAGAGCAGCGAGGGAGAGAGACGAGAAAGAGAGAGAAAGAACAGCGAGAGGGAGAGAGAGAGACAGCGAGAGAGAGAGATGCAGTGAGAGAGAGAGAGAGCAGCGAGGGAGAGAGAGAGAACAGCGAGAGAGAGAGAGAGAGAGACAGGAGAGAGAAATGAGGGAAATTCGAAACGATCGGGGCGTACTGTGTACGCCCCGTATATATATGTATATCCCCTGAACCAGTTCGTCTGGATTTTAAGTGGACCGGGTTTGAAGAGAGGTGCGCCGCACGGCATACTGGATAGAAGCGCGCGGCATAACGGCTTAACTGGATGAGAATTCTCAACTTACCACGACGCACGGCATTACTCATACTGCGCACGGCACACTGGGTTATTTCGACAGTTCAGATGCTGAGAGCAGTCTTCTGGCCATGGCATTCACATTCAGTCTCGTTCATGAACAGTATGAGCAAAAAAAAAAAAAACAGACAAGCGATGACAAGGAAGGGACTTTTCATTTCATCAAACCCGAGGAAATCCCCGGGATTTGCATTACATTGTTCAAAAAAAAAGGGGGGAAAAGAAAAAGAAAAGAGAAAATCAAAACAGGAAAAGAAATCCTACTGGCCCCCCCTTTTTCTTCTTCCTCAAATTCTCATGCTCAATCGCTCCCTTCGCCGGAGCGGTCATCCGAACCATTCGGATTCCCCTCCGAGTCCTCTGCAGTCCCGTCCGAATCACGCCCCGGCGCATACTTCGGGTCATGTTTGCTGTGCATCTGATCAAAAGCGAAGTCCTGAAGGTTGGACACCGCGCGACGGAGAGTGCGAATCGTTGATATGAGCCTCGCGATCTGATGGTTCAGTTGCTCAATCTCCTCGCGGTAAAAGCCCATCTCTGCCTCCAAAGAAATCACCCGCGCTGTCAAGTCGTCTGCCGCCATGTCTTGAGAAGTAGATTATTGATAGGCGCGTGGAATTCGTGAATTTAAGCGCCTAAGTAGGGGAAATTAGCGCGTTAGACGTGCGATTAATTCTCATTTTCCATTTAATGCGTGCACGTGGTTGGATTTTGTGTTTGTGCCTAATTTGCAGGGAATTGAGATGTTTTGGCGCTAATGAGAAGTACTCGGTAGGCCGTGATGGAGCTTGAGAGCGAGAAAGGCTGTGGAGACTAATTATGAATTTAGGAACCTATAAAGATTTGGGAGAAGAGTGCATAGATTGAGGCACCCCCATCCCTTTAAAAGAGGTTCTGACCGACGAAAGGGCACGCCTGTATTAATGGGCACCCTTAAACCAGCCAACTGATCTCGGAAATCGAAGAGGTGCATGGGAAAACTAAAGGCCGCGCGCCCTTTCGATCGCCCGCATGGCATTTTGACTTCAGAAGAATAAATGTGTTTTCTCGGAAATTGAGCACTCTAGCCACCAAAATCATCTCGGAAACCAAAAAGCTCCAGCCGTTTTGCAGCAGAAATCCTTTGGAATAGCGTGCATTAATGATAGGATTATTTGATCCTAGTCCCCCGGGACTCGCAAAATTCCCCGTCTCCCGAAGACTGGCCGTATTCACGTCTGCTCGCATTATTTGCCAGATTCGCGTCTCAACCCCATTTCAAAATTTGCCTCCCGAGTGCTAGTCTCAAATCTCAAGTCTCAAGTCTCAAATCAATTTCAAAAATTCGCCTCCCGAGGGCTCGTCTCAACCCAAGTCTTTAGTCTCAAACCAAATTTCAAAAATCGATTTTCGCCTCCCGAAGGCTCGTCTCAATTGAATTTTCGCCTCAAGTCTCAAGTCTCAAATCAATTTCAAAAATTCGCCTCCCGAGGGCTTGTCTCAACCCAAGTCTCAAGTCTCAAACCAAATTTCAAAAATCGATTTTCGCCTCCCGAGGGCTAGTCTCAAGTCTCAAATCAATTTCAAAAATTCGCCTCCCGAAGGCTCGTCTCAATTCAAGTCTCAAGTCTCAAATCAATTTCAAAAAAATTCGCCTCCCGAAGGCTCGTCTCAATTCAAGTCTCAAGTCTCAAGTCTCAAATCAATTTCAAAAATTCGCCTCCCGAAGGCTCGTCTCAATTCAAGTCTCAAGTCTCAAATCAAATTCAAAAATTCGCCTCCCGAAGGCTCGTCTCAATTCAAGTCTCAAGTCTCAAACCAAATTTCAAAAATCGATTTTCGCCTCCCGAAGGCTCGTCTCAATTGAATTTTCCGCATTGTTTGCTGCATTTGCATCGTCCCAATTGAACTACGTTGGTCTGATCCCTACAAATGGGGTACGTAGGCAGTTCCACGAACGCGACCACCATTGTCATTTACTTGCATTTTCAAGCATTTTATTTTTGTTTCTGTTCAAAGACTTTAGAGCAAACGGATCGGGATGCCTATTCTATAAGCGTCACTCGTATCAAAACAATGGTATCCGAGTTACGTTAAAGAGGGACTACTGTAGACACCCCAATCCGGACCTCGAAGGGTCTTTGACCTCCCCGATGATGAAATAAAGGAAACAAAGCCTTTGCGAGCTTGAATGAAGTGTTCCCCCAGCATCCGCAGCCCAAACCAACCGTCAGCCCCTAAAAACCCAAAAACCCAAAAGCCCAGAGAAAGCCCAAAAGCCCTGGATCGAACCTAAAGTACCGTGCGCGACACTTCTGCACCGCACGGCGTATCGAAATTTAATACGCCGCACGCAGTCATGAGGTTAACCGCACGGCATTTTGGATAAAGTTCTGGCTGGCTCAGAAAGCTGTCGGCCATGCCCATTTGAGCCACAGCTGCAATACGGCTCAGCCGAAAGCACACTTCTGGCCCGCCCAGAAAATACCTCCAACTTTTGAAATTCAAAATCCAAAGCTCTTGCCTATAAATACACCCCTCCACTCAAGAGAAAAGGGCCCTTGATCACCATTATACCATTTCTCTCTCTTCTTGCTTTCACACCCACTTTCCCATTTCCAAGCCTTGAGAATGTTGTTCTTAAAAGACATTCTCTAGGCCTTTTACTCCATTTTTCTCCTCACCATTGAAGTTAGTCCCTAACTAACTTTGTGGTCCCAACCACCCAATATCCCCATCTATTACACATATCCACACTTCTACTTTCTTTTCCCACCTTCCGACGTCCATCTTTCTTCATCAAAGCTCATTCAAGCTCCAGATCCAAGGTAAAAACCAAGTTTCCTTGGGCTAGGCTCTGTCCTGGCCCTGAGGGGACCTTTCTGTTTTCAGGCTTGACCCTTTTGGTTGAGATCTGACCCAAAACCTCTTTTACAAAACAAAACCAGAGTTCTGTACGAAGGTGTTCTACGCCGTGCGGCTCTTTAGAGCGTCGCACGGCGTAGTATACCAATACGCACGGCATTTCGAAAGAATAATGTTTTCTTGATCAAACTGTCTGGATCGCGATCGTCCGTTGTTGGGTCCTTTCCGTATACCAAAAGCTGTCTCAGAATGAGGCCATTTCTACAAGCTATGTTTTAAACTCCATAGATCTTTTCAAAACAAGCAAACGTATCCAAAATGGTTTTCCCTTCATGGTTTGAACGAATGGTGCAGATCTGAAATGATCTGACGGCTGTGAGTTTTCTGAAGCTTTAAAATAAAACCGTGCGATGTAATGGTACACCGTGCGAAGCTTTGCAAAACTATAAAAGTTTGGTATCGAGATCGGAACCACGCACGGCATATTGGTAAGTCGCGCGCCATGAGCCGATATGCCGTCTGACGGAGGGCAGTGATTCAGACAGTCCGTTTGAATATCTTTCTTGTTTATATAATCGCCATGTCATCTTTATCATCTCTGTACAGCAAGCACCACTAGCACGGCAACGTGTGATGATCTATCTTGTTTCCCTTTCCCTTTATGTGTTTTCAAGGTTTTCCGAGTTGTGTTTGTAGGGAGTAAATCCCGAACAAGTACAAATAGTGCCCGAACACGTGGCACGTGGGACCACAATATAATCATGTTGGGGACAGTCGCCGTGCAAAACGGTGGTCGGCGACAGAAACCAATGATATGAGAAATCGTTGGTCCAGAGAGTCTATGCGAAGTCGAGGTCCAGTAACACGAGAGGATATTGGACCAAGGGATTGACAAAGGACCAGTAACATGTGAAGTTATTGGTCCAGGTAGATTGTTCGGCAACAATGGGGCCGAACAGGGGGGATTTGTACGAAAGCAGTCCCAGGCACAGGGAACTCTCCAGGAGGTTCCAGAAACAGAGATATTCCGTGAAGGAATGAGATCCCAATAAAATAGGATCTTGGGAAGATACCCAACGGGAATGGGAAGTTCAGCCAGTTAAGGAAAAGAGTCCTAAACGGACTAAAGTGATGAACTGATAAGGGAACGAGGATCCAAGATGTTCTGGGTTTCCTATACGAGATAGGAAACTTAGGGAAACGTGGGAACTTGGGCAACAAGCATCCATAAATCTATAAATATAAGGTAAACCTAGAGGAAAAAGGTACACAATACATTACGGTTTTACGTATTCTCCTACTTGAATTAAGGTTTTCGATCAGTACGTGATACTAATTTAGGCATCGGAGGGCCTTTGCCACGAGAGGCAAAGGTGCACTCACCCTTTGTCTGTTTTGCAGATAAAGACTCCGGCGACATATTATGGTTCCGGCGAGGACCTCGAAGTAGCCGTTACGTTCTTGTGCTGCTTAAACCACTTTCGGTTTTTCTGCACTTACAATTGGCGCCGTCTATGGGAAACGAAAGAGATCCCTCTGAAAAGCGACCATGATGGAAGAAGATCCAAAAACTCCACATGATCCGAAACGCCAGTTGAGGGGAGGAGGTGGCAACTCCCCACCGGATCCCCCAAGAAAGCCCGACGGTGGGCAGGCAAAGAAGCCCACAAACAAGGATAATCCCCTGACTGTCCATGACGACTCCAAGAACAAGGAGGGAAGGACGGCCACAGGTTCCACGAGAAGGAGTAAATCCCATCGTGAGGGAGAATCAGTGGCGCATTCAAGGAGTGCACACAACCGTGACGATATCTTGGATAAAAAGAGATAAGAGATCGAAGAGTACGCTCGTTTGATTAAAAAACGAGAATATGAGATACAGGAATTGCAACGGATACGAGGACATCCGGAGGATTCTGGACTGTCACGAAGAGATTCCAGAGGAGAAAGGCTGGCAATAGTGGAACACAAGAAGGCTCCTTCACGAGGAAGAAGGAGCAGGTCCAGGAGTCCCACTCCGAAAAAGAAAAGGGCTTCTTCACGAAAAAGAAGAAGCAGAAGCCTCACCCCCGAAGAAGGAGAGATTAGAAGACATCACAGGGATAGGTATGAGAGACCTGATTCCGATTGGGAAAAGAGTACTCCCAAGAAAGCAAAAGAGCGAGAGGAGGGAGCCATGTCTGCACGAGAGGCGGCACGGAAAGCCCTCAGCAATATAGCCTCATCCCCTTTTTCAAAGAGATTGCAGGAGGCAAGGCTTCCGAGCAGGGTGAAGCACGGGGCATTCGTACTTTACGAAACAAATAATGATCCCGTGGCACACATACAACTCTACCGGCAGGCAATGTTCATGCACGACGGGGATGATGCAATCATGTGCAAGATGTTCCCATCGAGTTTGGGGAAAGTGGCCTTGTCATGGTTCCATAAGCTAGGGCCGAACACCGTACGAGGATGGAGACAGTTGGCCGAAGAATTCACTGCTCGGTTTCTGACGAGCAGGAAAGCACCAAAAACCTTTGAAAGCCTCTCTGTTATGAAACAAGGAGAGAGTGAGCCGATCAGAGATTATGCTAAGAAGTACTGGGAGACTTTCAACGAGATTGAAGGGTGCAGTGAGGAATATGCCATAGCCACATTCAAGACAGGATTGCCTGTTCGGGGAGAGCTACGTAAATCCCTGAACATGAGCCCGATAGATACATTGGCAAGGCTAATGGAACGAATCGAGCAGCATGCCAGAAACGAGGATGACATACTGCGAGAGGATAACAGGATGGTTGCCGAACAGGCGAAGGTTCTACCGAAGAGGGCGGACAAGCCAGAGCCCAAGACGTACAAAGAAAGGAAGGAGTACGGGCAGGTCAAGAAAGAACCGTATAAAGAGAAGCACGCCCCAGACCCCAAGTCTTTCTTTTCGGTGACAACGGTTTGGAAGGAACCAATCTATCGGATTCTTTACAAAATAAAGAATCGCCCATATTTCAAGTGGCCCCCAAGGCTGGAGGGGGACAAAGATGCAAAGAGGGCTACGAGTCAGCATTGTAGTTACCATAAAGACTGGGGGCACATGACGAAGGATTGCGAGATGTTCAAGCAACACCTCGATGATCTGGTCTCGCGGGGTTACCTGAAAGAATTTATTCAGGACGAGCACAAGGGTGAAGAGAAAGCATTGGAATTGGATTATGAGCAGAATCCAAGAGGGGTAATCCATATGATACATGGATTGGCCGCGCCTTACACGAGAAGTGAGGTGAGGTTGCTCCAAAGACAAGTAAAACACGACCAGCACGTGATGCAGTTGGGAAAGAAACGAGGACGTGAAGGAGAAGAATGCACCGGAGGCATAGTCTTCACGGATGAGGACCTGGGGGGAATCCAGGTACCGCATAATGATGCCTTAGTCATAACCCTACGAATTGGGGAATATGACATGGAGAGAATCCTGGTGGATTCGGGAAGCTGCACGGAGATACTGTATTGTGACGCGTTCAAGAAGTTAGGGCTGACACAAGCAGATTTGGTGCAGTCAACAACCCCTTTGGTTGGATTTAGTGCAGGAGCAGTGTGGCCATTGGGCAAAGTAACTCTCCCTGTTCGGGTAGGAACAGTTGTGCTAAGAACCGATTTTTTGGTGGTAGATGTACCATCTTCCTATAACGCGATTATTGGAAGGACGTGGTTGCACAAGATGAGGGCGGTTTCCTCCACTTACCATCAGATGGTAAAATTTCCCGGGTCAAATGGTATCGAAAGAATTAGGGGAAATCAGAAGGTCGCCCAGCAGTGCTTGGTTTCTATAATCAAGAAGGCACCAAAGGCCCAGTTAGTTCAAGCAATCGAGGTTCCGGATCAGCCGACCATCGAGGATGTCGGAGGGGATCCCGCCGAGAAAGTGGTGGAAGGCTTGAAGAAGATTCAGATCAACGAGAATGATCTAGAAAGGTATTTTCTGATTGGGGAAAATCTGAATGAGGCAGAAGAGGAAGAGTTGGTAAGGTTCCTCAAGGAGCACGTTGATGTGTTTGCTTGGGTGCCCGAAGAAATGCCTGGAGTGGATGCAAACGTGATTTGTCACCACTTGAATGTGGATCCACAACATAAGCCTGTGATGCAGAAGAAGAGACGGTCTGCCGTACAACACGTGGACGCTGTTATCGAGGAGGTGGACCGATTGCTCGAAGCAAAGGCTATACGAGAAGTATACTACCCGGAATGGCTGTCCAACACTGTGGTGGTAAAGAAGAAAAATGGGAAGTGGCGAGTCTGCGTCGATTTCACTGATTTGAATAAGGCATGTCCGAAGGATAGCTTCCCCCTTCCCAGGATAGATCAATTAGTGGACGCAACGGCTGGGTATGGACGGATGAGTTTCCTTGATGCTTATCGTGGGTATCACCAGATAGCGATGTATGGTCCCGATCAGGAGAAGACCTCCTTTATCACACCAAGAGGGCTATATTGTTACAGCGTTATGCCCTTTGGTTTGAGGAATGCCGGTGCAACATACCAGAGGTTAGCAACGATTATGCTAAAGAAGCTGCTCGGTAAAACCATGGAGGTTTACATAGATGACATGGTGGTCAAAAGCAAAGAGAAAGAAAACCACATTGTTGATCTAAGGGAAGCGTTTGAGATACTGAGAGAGTATAAGCTGAAACTCAACGCCTCGAAGTGTGCGTTTGGTGTAAACTCGGGAAAGTTCCTAGGGCATTTGGTGACCATAAGAGGGATAGAGGCTAATCCCGATCAAATTACTGCGTTGCAAAAGCTCCAGAGTCCTAGGACCACGAAGGAGGTCCAGAGATTGACAGGAATGGCAGCAGCCCTAAATAGATTCATAAGCAGGTCCAGTGACAAATGTAGACCTTGCTTCCAATTGCTGAAAAAGAGGGAAGGATACGAATGGGGAGCAGAGTGCGAGCAAGCGTTCCAAGACCTGAAGAAGTACTTGGTAGCAGCTCCCCTATTATCCATACCCGAAGAAGGTGAGTCTTTAACTTTGTATCTGGCAGTATCCGAACACGCTGTTAGTGCAGTATTATTGAGGGATAAGGGATCCGAGCAAGTCCCTGTCTATTACGTGAGCAAGACATTACTGGATGCAGAGACGAGATATCTGCCCCTCGAGAAGTTGGTTTTAGCTTTAAGAACGGCGGCGAGGAAGTTGCCCCATTATTTTCAGAGTCACAGGATTGTGGTATACACCGAATTCCCATTGAAGTCTTTGCTACGAAAGGCGGATTTCTCGGGGCGTATCTCGACTTGGTCGGTCGAATTAAGTCAGTACGACATAGATTACCAGCCGCGCACCGCAATAAAGGGGCAGGTGCTGGCAGACTTCGTAGCTGAGTTTTCACCTACGGTGGCTCCCAAGCCTCCTATGAGACAGGAGCCGAGAAAGGAGCAAGTGAAGGAGCAAGTGAAGGAGCAATCAACGAGAACAAAGAAAGCTCCGGCCGAACAGGATCCCACGGAGTGGAAATTATTTGTTGATGGCTCTGCATGTAACATAGGTTCAGGAATTGGTGTGGTGTTTTTCCCTCCTGAAGGAGCAATGATGGAACTGTCCCTTCGATTGGGATTCAGTGCTTCAAATAACGTGGCAGAGTATGAGGCACTCTTGGTAGGATTAAGAAGTGCAAAGACCCTGAAGGTGAAAAAGATACGAGTGCATTGTGACTCGCAACTCGTGGTGAACCAGTTGTCCGGGGAGTACGAAGCCCGGAACGAAAAGATGGCTGCCTACGTGATGGCCGCCAAAGATCTGCTTGACACTTTCGAGAAAGTATACATCGAGCAAATAAGTTCTGGGCAGAATGCCCATGCTGATTCTCTTGCCTGGTTGGCCGCAGCTGTACCAACAGAATTTAAGAGAAGGGTGGCAGTAGATTATCTTGCTGAGCCGAGCATCGGAAGAAGTGTGGAATTGGTCTTGGACGTGAACCAAGGACCGAGTTGGATGGATCCAATAGTGGAGTTTCTACGAGATGGGATACTCCCCACAGATAAAAAGGAGGCTCACAAGATTAAAACAAAGTCTGCACGGTTTTGGCTGTCACCAGAAGGAAAGCTGTACAGAAAATCCTTCACTGGTCCTTACTTACTTTGTGTGCACCCTGAGATGGTGCAGAAGTTTCTCCACGAGATCCACGAAGGAACGTGTGGGAGTCATGTTAGGGGTAGGTCCATTGCCCACCGAGCAATAACCCAAGGGTACTGGTGGCCTCACATGCAGGAAGATGCAAAAGTGTACGTAAAGATTTGTGAGAAGTGCCAAAAATTTTCACCAATGATCCGGACACCAGCCGAAGATCTGGTGCCCTTGACAAGTCCTTGGCCCTTCGCACAATGGGGGATGAACATCGTGGGTCCACTACACAAAGCAACTGGAAATAGGAAATTTCTGTTAGTAGCAACGGACTATTTCACCAAATGGATCGAGGCAGAACCATTGGCCAAAATCACTGAGCCTATGATAGAGAGGTTCGTTTGGAAAAGTATAATCACCCGGTTCGGGGTCCCTTATTCCTTGATTACGGATAATGGATCCCAATTTCAGAAAAAGTTTAAGGCTTTTTGTGCCCAGTATGGGATAAGGAATTATTACTCTACCCCAGCCTACCCACAGAGTAATGGGCAAGCGGAAGCGTCCAACAAAACTATACTTGATGGGATCAAGAAGAGATTGGACAAAGCAAAGGGGAAGTGGCCCGATGAATTGCCACTTGTTCTTTGGGCGCACCGAACAACGCCTAGGAGGTCTACGGGAGAGACCCCCTACTCATTAGCATATGGGACAGAAGCCGTAATCCCATTAGAGGTTGGTTTGCCGACCAACAGGACCATTTTGGTTGAAAGTGGGGGAAATGACAGAGCTCTGGAAATCGAGCTGGACCTTGCCGAGGAACGTAGAGAAAGGGCCCTGGTGCATTTGGCTTCTTATCAGGAGCAGCTGATGAAAAGCTATAACAAAACTGTCCATCCACGAGAGTTTGGTATTGGGGACCTTGTGCTTCGAAAAGTGCTCGGCAATACCAATGTGGCTAACGAGGGCAAGTTGGGGGCAAACTGGGAAGGCCCGTATCGAGTTACAGAAGTTGTGGGCATTGGGGCTTATCGATTGGCGGACCTGGACGGGAACCCGGTGCCGAGGCCATGGAATGTCCACAATTTGAGGAAGTTTTTTGTTTAAAACAGACTTCAATTTATTTTTTCTGTTTTAGGATGCACATCGGGATTGTGTGGGAATTACGAATACAATTCCTTTGTCTTTTATTCTGTTAGTTGCAAGGGGCACGCGTAACGCCCCCTTGAGTTTTTTGAATTATGAATAAAATTCTGCGTTTTAGAATAAAAACATTGTCTTCTGTTTGTTTAAATACGAAGTTAGGACCTAATTCTTGCTCCTCACTTCGTATTGGGGAGCAGAGGGATAGGTTTATGACCAAATACGAATATATTAGGGCAGATTCAAAACTTTGCAAGTACGAATATACTCGACTACGAACACATGTATGAACAAACCTGGTGTGCATACGTGAATGTACACACTTTTCCCAAATATGAAGACATTTGGGTAAACTAAGTATGAATACACTTAGATTTACGTACGAACGTTTGGCGTGCATACGAAAATATGCATAGCTCCCCCAAATACGAAAACATTTGGGAATCTAAGCACGAATAAACTTAGATAGTTTTTTAGTTCAAACCAATAAAGAATGGGGAGCAGACGAATATGTACAAGTACGAATACACTTGGAGTTGTCCCCAAGCATGAGGAAAACTTAGGCAGCATATGAATACATGCAAATTTCAGGCTAAGTACGAAATACTCAGAGACGTATGACGAAAATACGAAATCATCTAAGTACGAACATACTTAGAGTCACCTCCAAATTACGAGGAAAATTCAGCAAGCATTCGAAAACATGCTAAACGAAGATAAAGCTCGAAACCCATTTGGTTAACTATCCGGGCATGGGTTAACATGAGAGGCACCCTAGCAAGATTAATAGTCGGCCATGAAAGGGCCACCAGCAATGTCAAAAGGCCCCGAAGGGCCAGGCAAAACACAGTTAGACGCCACGAAGGGCCAAATGCTTAAACTAAAGTATTGAGAATGTATATGTGCCACACAGGGCAAACTTACAGCCGCGCAGGGCCACCACGATGTATCAAAAATTATATTTGTGGGCTCCCGCGCCCCGAAGGTGCGATTTTGTGACAGAGGCGCCACCCGGATTTTTGAGATGGATGATCCGAGGAACCGAGGGGTTTTGTTTTGAAAAGAAAAAGGCCTTTTGATCTAGCGAAACTGTTTGAGATTTTGGATCCGGGAGCCAGGTTACGAACGGGGAAGGTTTTGTTGAAAAGCACCCCGCTCGCCCGGTGAAAACCGGTCTCTACTAAGCATTTTAAATGGGGGGATTAATACAACTCGGAAAACCTCGAAAACACATAAAAGGAAAGGGGAACAAGATAAATCATAACACGTTACCGTGCTAGTGGTGCTTGCTGTACAGAGATGATAAAGATGACATGATAATAATATAAACAAGAAAGATATACAAAAAAGACTGTCTGAATCACTATCCTCCGTTAGGCGGCATATCAGTTCATAACGCGCGGCTCACCGATATGCCGTGCGTGGTTCTGATCTTGATACCAAACTTTTATCGTTTAGTAAAGCTTCGCACGGCGTATCATTACATCGCACGGTTTTATCTTTAAAGCTTTAGACGACTCACAGCTGTCAGATCATCTCAGATCTACACCATTCTTTCAAACCATGAAGGGAAAACCATTTTTGACACATTGGCTTGTTTTGAAAAGATATATGGAGTTTAAAACATGGCTTGTAGAAATGGTCTCATTCTGAGATAGCTTTTGGTATACAAACAAGACCCAACAACAGACGGTCGTGATCCAGACAGTCTGATCAAGAAAACAGTATTCCTTTTGAAATGCCGTGCGTTTTGGTATGCTACGCTGTGCGTTGCTCTAGAGAGCCGCACGGCTTAGCATACCTTCGTACAGGGCCCTGGTTTTGTTTTGAAAAAGAGGTTTTGGGTCAGATCTCAACCAAAAGGGTCAAGCCTGAAAACAGAAAGGTCCCCTCAGGGCCAGGATAGAGCCTAGTCCAAGGAAACTTGGTTTTTACCTTGGATCGAGAGCTTGAATGAGCTTTGATGAAGAAGGATGGACGTCGGTTGGTGGAAAAAGAAAGTAGAAGTGTGGATGTGTGTAATAGATGGGTATATTGGGTGGTGTGGGCAGCATGCCCTCGGAAAAAGGATTCCGTTCCTTTCGCCGTTGCGGCCCTTTTCTTTGAAAATCGAGGGAGCACAAGCGCCTGGTGGCGAGTGCTCAAAAATACAGAGTCGCCACTTGAGTTTTGAAGGTCCGACACTCAAGGAACCGTATTTCGAAGCACCTGCCGCGCTGTTTGATTTGAAAAAGTGAAGGAAACCAGTCCGTCATAACCATATCTGGGTTCGGGAGCCAGGTTACGAGAGGGGAAGGGTTTTATGGCACCCCTCTCGCCCAATCCGGAGATCGGTCTCTACTTAGGCGTTTTTACGAAAACATTTGTGATTCTTCCTCTTTTAATTGATTTTAGCGAATTAGGGCGGGGAACAGTTAATCGGGGATTAAAACTGTAACATTTTGCAGGATGTGATCAAATAATGACATGGATGGATAGTATTGACAAATAATAAGTGGAATGACCTCGAGACAACGATCAGATGCCATAACCAGGCTCGGGGCAGATTTGTCTTGCACGATGACCAACTTGCATGCCTGGACAGACCTGCATGCAAGTCAACCATCGCGCGAGACACACTGACCCTCGCGCGAGCATGTCATCTCACCACAGCCCCTGAATCATTCCCTTCTGGGCTCTGGAAGGACCAGTGCACACCCAGGAAGCAAACCAAGCAGTTTATGGGAAGGCTAAAAATACTAATTATTACACCATACTCCAAACAGGAGCCAAATAAGATAAAATACAACCCCTAAACAGTGGGGGTATCAAAACAGAGGCCAAGGGCCTAGTTGCCCATGCAAGGGCCACTCATGGAAATCAACGAACTGTCGCGCGACGGAGAGTGACTCTCGCGCGACACCCCTGACTGGACTTCCAGGAATTGCTTTGCATGTTTGGGTCCTGAGACAGGTTCAGGGGATCCCAAGGGCATTCCTAACTATTTAAAGCAAACAAACAAGTTACTGTATTTTGTTTTGCATGCATAACAGTGATCTAAGAATCAAGGTAAGACATAATAAACATAAATATACTGCAAAACAGAAAAGGGCTAGCTTCCCTTCCCCACAAGGTCCAATCTCTTGCTGACACAAGTGTCGCGCGAGTAAAGGGGACCATCGCGCGAGGGTGTGACTGCCATGATTTCTTGTAACTTTGCTGGCTTTAGGACCAGGACATGGTATTGATTACCAGCCTTGGCCCTGTCAGCCCCCCTCAGGGATCAAAACAGAAACATGTCAAGTGTTATACCTTTGCTTGGAAAGGGTTTGGGAATAGATGAGATTGATTGATGGGGTCTTGCTACCAAGTATGTATGAACACACTAGGATCAGAAGATTAGGAAGTGGTTTTGGGGTTAGTGGCTTTGTGCTAGCTAGTATGGGACTTGTGAATTAACCAAAGAACTTCTTAGTTGATTTTTTTGAACCCTTCACATGGAAGACCAATGGGGGTATTTATAGGGGGAGAGTAAGGCTTGGTTTAGGGCCAAACAAGCCCTTAAGACCAGCCACTAAGGCTGGTCACAACTTGGTTGTAAGGCTAGCCAACAAGGTGAGAGAGTGGGTGGGAGTTTGCATGGGGCTAGGACCTGCCAGCACGTCGTTCAGCTGAGGAGAACGGGGTTCCAGCCCATGGGAACCCATGTGCCAAGCAATCATCACCAGTCCAGCTGGATTCTGTGAAAGGGACAGGTGGGAACCATCGCGCGAGGGTCCATGAGTGTCGCGCGAGGGTCAAACAGTCAACAGTTTGACTTTGACTACACGTGGCGGGCTGAGTATCGCGCGAGGGACAAGAAGGCTCGCGCGAGGGTCAACTCTGGCTCAGGGTTTGACTGAAGGTTGAGAAAGGTTTGAAAGGTTCAAGCGAGGTTCCTAAATGCTCCAAGCCTAATCCAATTCCAATCCAAGCTCTGTTTGATCCGATTTCATCATCGGGGAAACAAGAAAATCGTAAAAATAAGTAAAACGATTGGGAGACCCAGATTGGGGTGTCTACAGTAGTCCCTCTTTGACGGCACGCGGAGCACCATTGACTGGTACGGGTAACGTCAAAGATTTCTAGACACCCACCGAATCCGCCCAAAAGCCGATTGAATGGAAAATGCAAACGAGTACATAAAAATACCGTGCACCAAGGGGGAATTGAAGATCGGACGGATAGATCGTCGCTGCGGATTGATCGGACGGATAGATCGTCACTGTGGATTGATTGGACGGATGGATCGTCACTGTGAATTGATCGGACGGATAGATCGTCACTGTGGATTGATCGGACGGATAGATCGTCGCTGTGGATTGAGGGGACGGATAGATCGTCGCTGTGGATTGATCGGACGGATAGATCGTCCCTGTTGATTGATCGGACGGATAGATCGTCCCTGTGGATTGATCGGACGGATAGATCGTCCCTGTTGATTGATCGGACGGATAGATCGTCCCTGTTGATTGATCGGACGGATAGATCGTCCCTGTTGATTGATCGGACGGATAGATCGTCCCTGTTGATTGATCGGACGGATAGATCGTCCCTGTTGATTGATCGGACGGATAGATCGTCCCTGTTGATTGATCGGACGGATAGATCGTCCCTGTTGATTGATCGGACGGATAGATCGTCCCTGTTGATTGATCGGACGGATAGATCGTCCCTGTTGATTGATCGGACGGATAGATCGTCCCTGTTGATTGATCGGACGGATAGATCGTCCCTGTTGATTGATCGGACGGATAGATCGTCCCTGTTGATTGATTCGTTTGCGGGCGGACCACTGCTGGGGATGCAACCATCTTTGGGGTTCGAAAACCAGATCTCCAAAATGACGCTCAAATTTATTGGCAACATACCAACATGTCATGGACCTAAAAGGGGGGAATTAACTGAGATCGGGCCGGACCCAAAATCTGGATTGGGCCTGAGGCCCAAAGCCAAGTGTCGCGCGACACTCCAGAACCATCGCGCGAGGGTATGAAGTTAGGGCTCGGGTCTAAACAGGCCCAGACCCGGCCCAAACCTGTTCCATTCGTTTAAAACCCCGCGGGGGTTACAGAAACAGTAACGGAACAGTTTCAAAAGTTCGAAACTCTCTCAAACTCTCGTCTCTCCTCCCAAACTTCTTCAAACTTCGATCTCACCCACGAAATCATCCAAACCCAACCTTGATCGGTCAGCCATGGCAGACCACGGTGGCGGGGGCGATGGTGATGAAGTTATTGATCGGTCGGAGGACCGAGGAGGTCCCGTGGTCGCAGAACCAGGGGATCAAAGACCAGCGGAGGCCACCGCAGGGGCCGGTGCAACGGTTGCAGGCGGCGGAGATGGCGAAGAGGGTTGCGAGCAGGCGACTGTTGGTGGCGACGAGAGTCGCGCGACGGAGCCAGAGGCTCGCGCGACCGTTGAGCCTGAGGCCGTAGAGGCTGTCGTCGAGCGGTTAGATCCGGGCGTGGCCGTAGAAGGGTCGGTGGTGACCGGGGTGCGTCCAGGAGACGCCGGGGATGTTGATGCTGGAGAGCACCATCGCGCGACAGAGGAGGAGCCTCGCGCGATGGTTGATGCTGGAGGAGGCAGTGGAAGAGGAGATGACACTGTTGAGCCGTCCGTGTCCCCGCCGAGGGATTCGGCGAGGGGCAAAGGTGTCGTTGACGCGGAGGAGGAGACTACGATGCCTCAGGTTGAGATCCGGGAGGAGGATGTGTTGTTTAGGCCGGAGTCGACCGCGGCCACGTCGTCGAGACACGTGCCGATCACTAGGCATGATGTTGCCGAGTACCTGACTGACGAGGCATTAGCGAGATTGTTAGAGGACAACCCCCTGGTTGGGGAATTGGTCCTAAAAGCCAGAGAGGACCGCGCTCGGGCCATCGAGGCGTCGGAGGCCGTTGAGAAGGCCGAGAGAGAGAGACTGGAGAGAGAGGAGCTTCTGAGAGACGCGGAGGCCGAGGAGAGAGCCCGAGTTGAGGCGCAGGGGCCTAGGGTTACGGCCGTGGAGGAGGCGAAGAACACGAGTCGGCCGGGCTTTTCAGCGGAGGCATACGTACTTCCCACGCCGCACCTCTTCGTTCCGTCGGGCGTTGCAGCCCGTATACCGTCGCGGAGAGACTACGACGACGAGTTGGTGTTGAGGGATCCTCGGGTCCACCTTGCGGCGACATGGATGGAGGTATATTCCCAGAAAACACCCTTTGTAACTTGATTTCAATGTTCTTGCTTTGATAGTTCACATTCGATACTTGCTTAGAATATGCTTGAATTTTTAGAATTGCATGGATGATTTTCCAAACCAAAGCATGCTAAAGCCACGTATTTCTGTAGTAAAGGCCCAATGCGTAATAACTTGAACCAACCATCTGTCGTAAGCTTCATTGATTACCTAGAACTTGAGAATGAACTTCCCATATACTGACGAACCATTTGCTGCTTGTCTTTGTATCTGAAACAGGCTGGAGCTGAACAGAGGGACCTTCGTGGCTTCGGGGGCGCGTGCATGTCCTTGCAGCTGTACGAGGGGTTGCCAGAGAGGGTGAGGCGGCTGGTAGACGAGGCGGGCTTTGGGGAGTTTGTGCGGACCTTGACCCCAGCGAGGATTGACCATGCCGTCCTTGTTGCACTTGCTGAGAGGTGGAGGGATACGACCAATACCTTCCACTTACCTCCTGGGGAGATGACAGTGACGCCTGCTGACTTTGCAGCGATCACCGGGCTGAGGGTCGGGGGTGAGCCCATCCCGTTTGACTCAGGGATCCAGGAGGATCGAGCTGCCCTGGAGTGGTTTCTGGGCAGAGTGCCCAAGGTAGAGGGGGGGATGGCAAGGTATGACCAGTTCAAGGGCTACCTGAAGAAGGAGGTGTCGAGTGACCGGGAGGCGGAGCAGATGGCCCGGGCGTTCCTGCTATACCTGTTCGGTGCCACACTGTACCCGAACAGGCGGAGCAACGTGCATCTGTCGTACCTGCCAGCGTTGAGGGACCTGAGGACAGCCTCGCGCTTTGACTGGGGCGGAGCAGCTCTTGGGACAGCCTATCTCTTCTTTGGTGACTCGTCGAGGACGGGAAAGAGCACAGCTGGCTACTGAAGGGTGTGGGAGGTACAGTTCTAACTCTTTTAAACACAATCTGATTATGCTCGTCCGTTTTTCAGTTCACTTGACTGCTTTGACTTCAAATACCGTATGCCTATGCCTTGACTAAAGTTTGAACTTGTCTAAATACCGCAGCTTTGGGCTTACGAGGTCTTGCGGATGTACCCACCAGAGTGCAAGCATCCCGACTTGAATGCTCTCCCTCGCGCGCTGAAGTGGAGCAAGGAGAGCATGGGAAAGAAGGAAGGGAGAGGCGGTCTCAACGCCTTCAGGCTGTACTTGGACGAGCTCAGGGCCTCACAGGTATGAACACACAATCACAAGCATTAGACGTGTATTCGTTTCACTGCTTTAATGCTGTCGCTGAACAATTGCTTGCATTGCCCGTTTACTTTGAATTGCAGGTCAATTGGGATCCCTGGAGAAGGGCGGGGCCAGAGCCAGAGTACCTAGCTAGGAGCAGGGCGGTCACGGCCAGCAGGGTGTTGCTGGAGTCTGCCTTTGGTTGGCAGTGGTACTTGGGAGACCGAGTGACGCGCCAGTCGCTTGGTTATCCTGAGTTCTGGGTGCCCGGGCCGCTACCACCCCGAGTTTCACACACGGGAGAGTACACGTGGGCCGAGCTGGAGAGGTATACGCGGCCGGATACTGATCTTGGGCAATACCTGCGTCCTGGTAGAGACTATGCAGTCTACCAGCGGGACTTCCTGGCGGGTCCATTGGGGATCCGCGGCCGGAGAGAGGCGCGAGGCCAGGCTGCAGAGGCTGCTGAGGAGAGGAGAGCGGCCAGAGAGGGACGGAGAGGAGGCGAGAGCCGGGTCAGGAGAGCCCCGAGTGGACCGGCAGTTGGCGGACTCCCTGTGCTGTTGTGGAGGATTCCTGTGGTTGACAGTCAGGGGAATCCTGCAGAGTTTCAGTTAGCGCCTGCGAGGACAGAGCCTACTCCCGTGACTGTGTCGGTAAGAATCAGCCTCCAATATCGCTTTTGAACTTCAAATGCTTGAATTATCTGCTGAACAGTCTGACGAACTTGAATTGCATGCAGGTGCCAATTGAGTGGGTGAACGAAGCCGTTCGACGCATGCTAGCGTTGGAGAATGCAGTGAGAAAGGCAGCGAGCGGCACGCCACTGGAGTTGCAGTACCAGGTACCGACGTCACAGCCGACTCAGCCAGCCGTCGTTCAGAGGACTCAGGTATGAAACAATACATTTCAGCTTTCGATACATTCCTGCTTTGATACATTCCTGCTTTGATAGCTTGATAGATGTACCTGTTTTCAATACTGAAACACAACATGTGCAATAGATACTGATGCTTTGAAATGCAATGATAATGCAGGTGGAAGGGAAAAGGAACCCTAGGAGGAAGAGCGTGCGAGATCCGCCACCGAGGAAGGTGGTGGCACAGAAATCTGCGCCTCCGGTTACCGTCACGCGGCGGCAGACGAGGGGTTTGCAGACGGCGCGTGCACACAAGGAGGAGGCCAAGCAGGCCGCGAGGCAAGCTGAGCTTCGGTACCAACTGAAGAGGCGCGAGAAGCCGACATTGGAAAAGCCGGGCCCGGCTCGTAGGCCGAAATTGATCATGAGCCCAAATTCTGAGGATGAGGAGGAAGAGGGAGAAGAAGAAGAGGCAGAGGGAGAGGACGAGGAGCACTCGTCCACCAGCAGTGGCTCTGACGACTCCATTGACGATCCGAGGTATAGAGATGATCCCCTAGAGCTGCACGATACCTCAGACAGTGGTGACGGGCTTGAGGAGCGTTGACGAGGCCTCCGTTACCCTTTTTGCTTTTGATTTAGGGCCTGCGTGCCCAAGTAGATAACTTCTGACAGAGAGACATTTGGAGAGCCTGCGTGCCTCTTTTTGATTGGCGGGCGCATGTGCCCTGTTTTGACTTAGTGGCTTTGATCGGCCGGGGGTCATAGGCACAGTAGTCCCCTTAGCTTGACATGGATAGATCACGGTTTAGTATATAAAAGTTGTATTCTAAAGTTTTCAGAGTTTCTCATTGTGCATAAGAATCAGTAAAACCCGCCACTAATACCAAACTTGCATTGACGACACGTCGAGACTAAACACAGACACATATGAGTATATAAAACAGCCTAACTCTGAAAGAAAAAGGCGATATACCCTAAGACACAATCAGGATACGAGGATACGGGAAACAATGAAATTTTGGGTATTATACGCCAAAACTCACGATACCTTGAAAGAGATGAAAACAACACCCTCAAATGATCAATGATGGCCAACATGACCTGCGCCAATTGACGGATTTGAACAGAATGCCCCAAGAATGGACTTACACCGAAGAATGTTCAAAAACGACACAAAATGGTATAAAACGTTGAAAGACAACTCGATTATGTCCCGGACTGAAACCGACACCTCCATACAGTCATTCAAGGTCCAGGCGACCTGTATGGCATGACCAAAATGGGACAGGGTCCCCGGAACGAGTTTCGAACTTCCGAAACCTTGGCTTGAACTCGAAATGGGCCGCCGAGTGTCTAAAAACTTCGCCGATCACGGCATTCGGGATCCGATGCTTGGATACAGTCACACAAGCTCATAATGACTTGCTGGAACCATTAAAAATCCCAAAAGACCCCAGGAATGGAAAATGACCAAAACAGATCAGTAGCTGCTGAAATCTGTCAAAACTGCAGATAAACCATCGCGCGATGGTTTGTAACTGTCGCGCGAGTGCTGCATGTCGCGCGATTCTTCGAGAGTATCGCGCGAGAGTCAACTCCTGCTGAGCAGCCTTCGTTTGACCAAATTATTGGCATGGGGCTGTTCATAGCTTCCACGTCTTGAAAGCTGTTCTGGCATGGGGCGTTTCGCTTCTTAAAAAGTGTAAGGCTTCGCCCCGAACTTCTGAGAGCAGCCCTGCAGTTTTGGGACCGGGACGTCCACGTGTTCCGATTCGGGGACAACGAGTTGTGTCCGACCGTTGAAGAATTCCAAGCATATCTCCAAGGCTTCGCTTCGAGCGTAATTGTCGTGCCACCCCACAGGCAAAGCATGTCAAAGCTGTTGAAGACGTGTCTGAACATTTCCCAGGGTGCAGCGGAAGGCCTGTTGATTGGCGGACAAATAAACATCGCGCGTTTAATGGAATGGTACGGGCCTGACGGCGATCCAGCGGACGTGGTTCTGCAGTCTCGACGTCGATTCGCCATGTCAGTCGGCATACTGGCCGCATACCTGCTGGTGTCTCCGTATGGACGGCCTGACCCCTCGTTGGTACATGTGGCTGCGGAGATGGGCGCCCGGAAGAACGTGGCGCCTTTGGTGCTCGCTGAGACACTCATTGGTTTGGATTTGATAGCCACAGGTCAGACAAACACATTCGGTGGCAGTCCAATCCTGTTACAGGTGAATTCTCACTCAGCTCACCTTTTTCCGGTTTTCGCACAGTCTGCTTTTACCTCGACTCTCGGCTAAGGCTGTATGGTAGTTTCTTACTTGTTTTCTTTCGCTCAGGCTTATGTGGCTTCTTACTCGTCTTTTCACTCATGTAGTTATGGCTATGTGACAAGCTTGGACTAATCTCGGCTCCTGAAGCGGATTGGCCCCGTCTGCCTGGGCGGATGCACCAAAGGGGAATGCTGTATCCAGAGATGTCTGAGGAGGAGTGGCACACCTTCATGAGGGAGATGTCCCCGCGTGAGATCGTCTGGCGGCACAGGGCCTTGAACATCCCGGATATGACTCTGCATTCTGCAGGTTTCGAGAGAATGGTGATCGCTGGCCTGTCCACTTTCACGTTCTACATTCCAGGTCGTATCCTGCGGCAACTGGGCATGAGCCAAGGCTTTCACCGAGCTGGGATAGAAGACTTCCACCTTCCAGCTTTTACAGCCCAACATCTAGCAGGATATGAACACAACTGGGGTTTAAGAGAACTCGGAGGAGCAGAAAACGACTTCAGCACAAGACTCAAACATCGCTATGTAGCATGGTTAAGAGAAGAGGTCGAAGGCAGACAAAGCGCAGACTGACTCCTGATTCGTATCTAATGATCTAGAATAAATTGTGAGCCCGTGAGGGCCTCTAGCATTTCGTTCTGTTTTTGATTGCTCTACTGTTTTTCTTGGGGCCCTGCTCAGCCTATGTAATAGAAATAATAGTTTTGAATAAAGGTGAAAGATTAAGAATTTTCCCCTCTTTGGTCCAAGTGTTGAACGCCACGTTGAACGCTGAGGCACACTCCGGAACGGAAAACCTGGATCGAGTTGATTGATCGTGACCGAATCTCACAGAGAGATTGCCTACGTATCCCAAGCTAGGGAATCAGGTCAAAACGTAGTTCAGGCTACGGTTCGACAGAGTATGACCGAGTCCCAAAGAGAGACTGCCTACGTATCCCAAGCTAGGGAATCAGGTCAAAACGTAGTTCAGGCTTATGTTCGCTCGTGTGTTTTGGCTCTCCTTTTGCGCTCTAAATTTTGCCTAAGACTGCCCCTGCGGGTTTCCAGCCTAGCGAGCTTTTATTGAATGCCTATTTATTTTTGCCTAAACTGCCCCCTCGGGTTTTCAGTCTAGCAGGCTTGCTCTAAATTTTGCTTGGGACCGCCCACCCTTGTGGTTTTCGGCCCAACGAGCTTCTCTCAAGGGTAGTAACGCTTAAGCTGATCCAGGTTGACCAGAGTGTTGAACTCGTTGCCGTCTAGATCGATAAGCTGAGCTGCTCCACCCGAGAGGATGGTCTTGATGATGTAAGGTCCCGCGCGCTTCGGGCGGAACTTGCCACGCAGATCGAAGATGGGAGCCCGGATTTCCTTCGTAACCATGTCCCCTTCAGCCAAGTCACGAGACTTCACTTTCTTGTTGAATGCCCGAGCAATCCTGCGTTGATATCCCTGAACATGATACAAGGCACGGAGCCTTCTCTCGTCGAAGAGCATGAGTTCGACAAACCTCCCACTAAGCCATTCAGACTCCGCGAATTCACATTCAGCTATGATCCTCAAGGTTGGCACTTCCAGCTCGATGGGAAGGACAGCTTCCATTCCATAAACTAGAGAGAAAGGGGTCGCCCCTGTCGATGTTCGAATTGACGTGCGGTACCCCCAAAGAGCTAGAGGCAGCTGTTCGTGCCAGTCCCTGGCGGACTCTGCGGACTTCTTGATGATAGTCTCGATGTTCTTGTTAGCTGCTTCAACTGCCCCATTCGTCTGAGGGCGATAGACCGTCGAGTGGTGAACCTGGATTTGGAATTCCTCAAAAAGCTCCAAAACCCTGCCTTTGAAATGGACTCCGTTGTCAGAAACAAACGCCTGCGGAACCCCATATCGATAGATGATATTCTTTCGGATAAAATGAGCAACCTGAACCGCCGTCAGGGTCTTGTAAGATTCAGCCTCGACCCACTTGGTGAAATAATCTATTGCCACCAAAATGAAACGATGTCCGTTCGAAGCAGAAGGCTTGATCATGCCGATAACATCGATGCCCCAAACAGAGAACGGCCAAGGCGATGTCATGCCAAACAGTTTAGAAGGAGGGACGTGCATGAGATTGGCGTGGATCTGACACCTATGGCAGCGGCGCACATAATCCACACACTGGGACTCCATGGTAGACCAAAAGTATCCCTGTCGTAAGATTTTCCTGGCAAGCATGACCCCGCTCATGTGGGGACCACAAATTCCTTCGTGAATATCCTCCATGATTTTGATAGCCTCAGTGCCGTTGACACAGAGCTTATGCATTCCGCAGTGAGATCTCCGATACAGTCTTCCGCCACAGATGATGTACTGAGCGGCCATTCTTCGGAGCGCCATTCGATCCTTTTTGGTGGCGTCGGCCGGAAACTGACCGCTTTCGACGAAGTTCCAGATATCGTGGTACCATGGTAGGCCGTCATCGACATCATCGACGGCGTTGACATACTGATAAACAGGCAAGTCCCGCTGTTCAATCAAAATAGGACGAAGCTTGACACCAACCGGAAGCTCGACCATGGAAGCCAGAGTTGCTAGAGCGTCGGCGAACTGGTTCTTCATCCGAGGGATGTGCGTGAAGGTGACCTTGTTGAAACGAGGAATAAGGTCCTCCAAGTCTTGGTGATAAGGCTTCAATCTATCCTCCCGAACTTTCCAGTCCCCGTTGGCCTGAGAAACGACAAGGTTGGAGTCGCCGATAACTTCAAGCCTTTCAACACCGAGCGTAAGAGCCGCTTCCATGCCAACAATGCAGGCCTCATATTCAGCTTGGTTGTTCGTGACATCGAAATTGAGTTTGAATGCAAGCGGAATATGAGCACCATCGGGGGTTATAAGCAATACCCCAATCCCGTATCCCTTCCGATTGGCTGCCCCATCAAAATAAAGAGTCCAGGTGTCTTCAACCACTGCCATTACTCCTTCGTCTGGAAATGTAAAATCTGAGTCCTCTGGCCCTTCGACGGGATGATCAGCCAAAAATTCGGCGACTGCGCGCCCTTTGACGGATTTCCTCGTGACATATTCGAGGTCGAACTCTGCGAGCAATAGCAACCAACGTGCTAACTTACCAGTAAGCGCAGGCTTCTCAAACAGGTATTTGAGAGGATCCATTCGAGAAATCAACTTCACTGGGTAAGCCAGCATGTAGTGTCTTAATTTCTTGGACGCCCAAACAAGAGCCCAACATGTCTTTTCGAGGGCAGTATAGCGCTCTTCAGCGCCAACCATCTTCTTGCTCAGGTAGTAAATGGCTTTCTCGACTCCTTTTCCTCCTTCTTGAGCCAGTAAACACCCCATAGACGAAGGATTCACGGACAAGTAAAGTATCAAGGGTTTCCCCGGTACTGGTGGCATCAAAACCGGAGGGTTCTGCAGATAGGTTTGAATGGAGGTGAAGGCCGCCTGGCACTTGTCTGTCCAAACAAATGGAGTATTCTTCTTCAATAAACGAAACATCGGCTCACAAGTTAGTGTCAACTTGGCGATGAATCTGCTGATGAATTGTACCTTTCCCAAAAAGCTTCGCACTCCCTTTTCAGAATCCGGTGGCTTCATCTCGAGGACCGCTTTGATTTTGGAGGGGTCGACCTCGATCCCACGAGAAGTGATCATGAAACCGAGCATCTTGCCAGCCGTAACCCCGAAGGTGCATTTCTGAGGATTCAGACGCATACGGAACTTTCGTAATCTCCCGAAGAACTTCCTAAGTACGGGAAGATGACCTTCACGAGTCTTGGATTTGGCGATCATGTCATCGACGTAGACCTCGACTTCTTTGTGCATCATATCATGCAGGATAGTGGTAGCAGCTCGCTGATAAGTGGGCCCAGCATTCTTCAACCCAAAAGGCATGACCAAGTAGCAATAAGTCCCCCATTCAGTGATGAATGTGGTTTTTTCGCGGTCCTCGGGCGCCATGAGAATTTGGTTGTAGCCAGAGAAGCCATCCATAAATGAGAGCAAAGCATGCCCCGCAGTGTTGTCTACAAGCACATCGATGTGTGGCAAGGGAAAGTCGTCTTTGGGGCTCGCTTTGTTCAAATCCCGAAAGTCAACGCAAACTCGGATCTGGCCATTCTTCTTAGGAACAGGGACGATGTTGGCGACCCACGTGGGATACTGAGAGACCATGAGAAAACCAGCGTCAATCTGCTTGGTAACCTCCTCCTTAATCTTCTGAACCCAATCTGGCCTCATCCGCCGGAGTTTCTGTTTCACAGGCTTGGCATTAGGGAATAAAGGAATGTGATGCTCCACGATCTCGGGATCGATTCCGGGCATATCTTGATGGGACCATGCAAAAACGTCACTGAACTCGGTGAGCAGCTCTTTAAAGTCGTGATGTTCCTCCGGGGAAAGTGTGGAGCCCACTTGAACCATTCGGGGATCATTTTCATCTTTCAAGTTTATAGAAACTATTTCCTCTTTTAATGGCTGAGCATGCCTTTCGTCTTCCCTTTCGATGAAGGCACGGATTTCCTTGGGAATGTCCCCATCGAAATCTATCCCCTCATCGTCAGGGTCGACACAGTTTATATAAAGATCATTGAAATAGTCAGAAGATGCTTCGTTCATTTCACAAGCCCCTGAAGGGTCACCAAGTACAAGAGAGTCGAACTCGAAATAAAAGCTATGACGTGGAGGGCCCAGAGGCACAAACTCCGACTCAGAGCTAGACTTAGAGGACGGGATAGACTCTGACTCAGACTCGGACTCAGACTCAGACTCAGACGTGTCGTCAATGCAAGTCAGGCGTGGCCCGAAGATGCAATTATTCAAAGAGCCCTTGGCCTTCACAATGAGGGAGGTGGGGTCCTCGAGGGCGTCGGGCCCGAGCATGAGCACTTCGGCTTCTTCAGCTTCCCCAGCCAAACCCACTTGGGAGAATTCCTGGAATAGCAGCTCCAAATTTCCCTGATCGATGGATCCGAGCCAGTCAGTCTTGATCCTCAGCTGATTAAGCTTCCTCTTGAATTCTTCCTTTGCTGGTTCGTCATCACTGCTTGACCAAGTGTCATCAGCGAAGATCTCGAATCCAGGCAGTAGCTCCCCGGTTTCGGAATGAACGAAGGGCTCAGCTTGCCCAGTGTAAGCGGCATTTCCGACTTCACGCACGAACTTGGGACCGCTGCAGAGGGTCCGAGGTTTTCCCATATATTTTCTCCGTTTGGCATCTTTGGCAGAGGCGATATACCCCAAACCGAAGCGGCCCTCGTTGAAAGGAAAAGTAGGGAACTCCGGGACCCCTTGACGGCGAGAGCCTAGACCAATGCCCGGAAAGTGAGACATCCTTCTCATAATGTCCAGCGCGACAGAGCTTATGAGGAAATTCCCGTCCACATTGATGGCCATTACTATGCCTGAAGTATCGAAAGAGAAACCCCCGAGATCGACGTCTTCTTCGCCGTGTTGAATCCCCAAAACAGGAGTCCCGTCTTCCTTGAGTGGGCGGATGCCTGAATCCCCGCAGATGGTTAGAGTACCAGTGGGTAGTCCCAGAATGACCTTTTGGTGGAGGGTAGATGGTACAGCCATGATGTCAGACCGATGAAGCCATGGCCTGCCCAACAAAAGATTGAAAGTCGCGGGAATGTCCACGACATGGAATTCCACGTCCATCTCAAAACCCTCAGCATCGAGTTTGAGTTTCAAGATACCCTCGACCACGCGACGGGTGCCGTCATACGCCTTGACAGCCAGATTGGAAGGTGTCAGATCCTTCTTGGTGAGCCCTAGACGATAAGCAACCCTCAGAGGGCAGACATTGATGGCGGAGCCGTTATCAATGAGAACAGTCGGGACCCAGAGTCCTCGACACTTGACGGTGATGTGCAAAGGGCGATTGTGGTCGACTCCTTCGACTGGTAGATCCTTGTCTGTGAAGATTACAGTATGTTTGGAGGTTGGAGGGAGGATGAGAGATATCATTGCCTCTGGCGTAACGTCGGCCTGGACTTCAAGGCGGGACAGGGCGTGACACAGCCTCTGACGATGCTCCTTGGACGAACAGATCAGTCCCCAGATGGAAATAGCGGCAGGAATCCGCTCAAGCTGCCGTTGAACTAGATCAGGAACTGGATTGCCGGCTGATACCTCAAGAGGTGCAGACTTCGGGAAAGAAACAGGCTCGTTCCTTTGATTAACGGGATTGGAGGAATTCCCGGCCTGCAGATTAGCAGGCTGAAAAATCCGCCCACTCCTTGTAACATTGTGAACGTTTCCCAAAGAGGGCACGAGTTGAGGACTTTCCTTTGCATCCCATAGATCAGCAGGGACATCTCCCAGTTTGCGCTTCCCCTTGTCAGTAGTCAGTGTAGAGACGGGTACTTTCATGTCTAAACCCAAATCTTCAGCCAGATCTTTCATCAGTAAGGAATCCCAGAAGCCCAAGTCTCTCACAGCAGCGACTTCAGCAACAGGCTCCGGATTTGCAATGAAGGGGACGTCCCAGAGACCAGTGTCAGCTAGGGTACGATTGACAGCCCAGACCTCATTCCCGACTTGGACATCCACTATGTCGTTAACTTCCCACAGATTAGCGGGCGTAGCGCGGTCTGTGACCATGATGCTGCAGTCCCTATTGTTGGGGTAAGGCACCTGAGGGCGCGGATTTCCTTCATCGACGATGTAGGAACAAGGGTCATGGTCAGTGTCGGGGTTAGTATCACAAACCGAATCAAAGACTGAACCAAAGAGGGAAACGTGGTCTCCCAACGCCCGTGGGTCATCCTGGACAAGCTCATCCTCTGCATAGTGAAGCATGTATTCCGGTGTGGCATAGCCTTGCAGAGGATTAGGGTCGACATCCATGGGAGCAAACCAGGTCGGCTCAGGATCCCAATAATATTCCGCTTCGGGCGCTGGAGGTTCGATCGGGTCGAATAGCATGTTCAAGGAGAAACTGTCCAAAGGGTCAAGCAAAGCCGCTTCATAACCGGCCAACCAGCCATCATACCAGGCTTGATCGAAGGGGACATTTCCGGTCTGTGGAGGAATCCCGTCCATTCCAAGGGTGGACCACTCATTGAGGAGAGGGGCGGCATAGTCCCAATGGTCCGCTATAGCCCAACCAGTGGCTTGCATGTTATTATCTGAGGGAGGCGCCCAAGGCTGATAAGGATCAGGGAACGGGCCAGCAATGGTTGCGTACGGGCTGTCAAGTGACGAGACAGAATTGATCCGCGCAGCAGGGATTGACTGATGGAAGAGGGAGCTGACGGACTCTTCAGAGACAGGTGAAGCAGCTTGTGAAAGTTCCGAAGGCGCAACCGTGTCAACGACTTGGCCTTCAACCAGTTGTATATAAGAAACCTCGGAGGATGGTTCGAGCGGGAAAGGCACGACGGGCCTGGGTCGATCGGTTGAGGCTATATAGTCAGTGGGGTTAAATATGGTGGAGCTAGGGTTGATATAAGTGGAGCTGAGAGATATCTGGCTGATGTGGGGTACAGCGTTATGCTTAGGGAGGGAGTTGGCAATGACATTGGGTTTCTGAGGTGGCGGAGGAGTCTCCAGCGTGCCGTCGTCGATAAGATCCTGGATCGCATGACGGAGGCGAAAGCAGGAGTCAGTGAGATGACCTGCTCCTTGATGGTAAGCACAGTAAAGGTTGGCTTTGAAGCCAGGTGAAGGGTTCTTGGGTAAAGGGGTTGGATCCAGGGGCTTCAGATGCCCTGATTTGACCAATTTTTCCAAGACCGAGGATAGAGGTGCCTCGATGGCGGAAAAGCTGCGGGGTTGATTCCGAGGTCGGTTATTCTGTGTATTTTGGACTTGGTTGACATCCACGACGTGGTTAGCAGCGCCGGAGGAAGCGGCATTAGTACCGGCAGTGGCCGTGCTGGAGTAAGTCCCTGTTCCGAACAGTGCATTGGTGTTTCCAGAATAAGCCCGCGGTTTTGATTTTGGGGCATGCGAAGATTCGCCTTTTGATAGAATTCCATTCTGCAAAGCATCTTCGATGGCCAGGCCAGAGTCGAAGAAGGTTTCAAAGTTAGCGGAGGCCTGAGCTAGAACCAAGTGCCTGGCGTAGTCTGGTTGAAGGTTGCGGGAAATGATGCGGAGCTGGTCCTTCTCGCTCGGGCGATCAGTCATTTGCGCGGCCTTAGCTCTCCACCTTTTGACAAAGTCTGCGAAGGTCTCCTTAGCCTCCATCTTGGTGGATTCAAGTTCCCGAGTAGTCATCTTTAGCTGGGAGTTGTAATTGTACTGCGAAATGAACGCAGTCCCAATGTCTTCCCAAGTCCTCCTCTTGGCAATGTCGAGTGACAAGAACCAATGGAAAGCAGGGCCTGAGAGGGTCTGAGGAAAGAGCTGTGACATGGCCTCCGGCTCAACAGAAAGAAGCTTCATGGCGGCATGGTAGCTGTAGAGATGAGTCCTGGGGTCGCCGCTTCCGTCGAACTTAGCCAAGTCCGGCATTTTGAACTTCTCGGGAAGCTTGGCGTTGGGATACAGGCAAAGGCGATCCAGGTCGATCCCTCCGGCACTGATCTTTTCTGTCTTAGCAATGGATTCCTCCAGTTTGGCCATTTTGGCCATGAGTGCGACCATTTCCGGATTCGGAGCTGGTCCTTCTGGGTTTGGGGGCAATCTGCCGCCTGCGGGGTTTGCAGCGGGCCTGCGAGCTTCCCTCGGGTTCATTACTATGAGACGTCCTGCGTGAAGCGGGTCCGGAACCAAGATAGGCTGCTCCTGGTCAGACTCATCGTCCCCACCTTCTTCCTCGAGAGGGGGCGGAAGGCGAGTGTGGATGAGATCGTTCAAGCGAGCGATGTTAGTGTCGGTCTGAGCTGCCCTCTGTTGCATAGCAGTGATGCTGTCTTGGAGGTTCATGAGCATGGCTTCCAAGGTAAGGGGTTCTGGTTGTGGCTGTTCCATCGTGACAAGTGTTTCAGAGCTGCTTGAGGCGGATACCGGAGTAGTCGGACGTCCTTCCTGTGGAGTCTGTGGTGAATCTGACTGAGAACCTGACTGAGACTCTGAGTGCTGTGCTGCCGGAGGTGAGCGCGGAGAGTCTTCCGTGATGACTGACTGGGACCGTAACCTGACTAGCCTTTGAACTGGACTCAGATGCAGACGTTCCCAAGCGGGTTTGGCAACTGGCCTCGATACTTTCCTCGGCGGTGCAATGATTCAGATCTTTGCTTGCAAAGGAAAAGGAGTTTTAATAAGGGTCCTGCAGTAACCAAAAGACTAAAGCGGACGCAGCCAACGTCGAGAGTGTCACCCTAGACTCTAGAACCGGAAGACAAGTCTGTCTCACGACATTTCGGACACTGCTTCTAGGCCCTCAGAATTCTTTTTTGAAGATGTATCCTTGTTCGGAACGAGCGGTCCTAAAGGATGTCAAAAGGAGTCTAAACTTTTGCCTGTTTTGATGTTCGGGGTCTCAAGTTTTTAAAGCCAGAACGACTCGGCATGAATATCATGATGCCATAACCAGGTTGGCGTAAGCAGCACTGTGCTATTAGCCGGGCGGTGTAAGTGACGAGGCACTTGTTACCTTTTGGTGTAAGCATCATGGTATTTTACTCCGTGGTTCTTCGTTTTTTGTTCGAAACCCTAAACAGGTACACGGGCAAAGGTGTAGAAAAGCTTCTGATTTCCTAAAGTCCTATCGTAAAAGGACTTAAAAAGATGATAACGCGCATCACTGAGATGCACGACTCCTCATCGGGCCACCACAATGTCCTACTAAGTCTGAAGACAGACTCGGAACAGATTGAGAACCTAGGAGCCATCCTAGACATGCTTCTACGCTGAACGAGATGTATGTACAGTTCATGCGATAAGGAAAGCAGTAACACGTAGGCATTTAGAGGTTAGATGCAAGTAGATCTTAACCTGTGGGTACCTGTCCTAATTGGGAGAGTTCTAATGCTTCGTATATGCAAAAGGCTGGTTTTGGCTTGTAACAGGTTCCTCGGACTAGGGCCATAGATATACCTCCCGTTACCCGCGTTTTTCGCAGAATAACAGTCGAATGGTAGCATGACCCATCATCGTCGAAGGTTGTCGGTCATTCGGGGTCCCCGGGCTCCGGTAAACCGTGCCGGATTGCCAAAACGATCCAACGAGGCTTATCCCACATCGATGCAATATGAGATGCTAAAATCTTTGTTAAAAGCGGAAGAATCACAGAGTCGTAAAAGTGCCTTTTCAAATTTGGCTCACTTTATTTAGTCCATCTTTAGAAGAAACTACGCAAGTGAACAATCGAAAAAGCCCCAGATTAGAATGGCCGGACACGGGGTCCTGTTAAATCACCGTTCCAACCTTCGGCAGCGCGAAGCTCACCGTTTTGCCAAGCTTTTAAAGGATTGTTCCCAAGCGTATTAAATCCTAAGTGTGAATTAATATTGGTTCGATCTATCCCCAGCAGAGTCGCCACTGTGGGCAGCATGCCCTCGGAAAAAGGATTCCGTTCCTTTCGCCGTTGCGGCCCTTTTCTTTGAAAATCGAGGGAGCACAAGCGCCTGGTGGCGAGTGCTCAAAAATACAGAGTCGCCACTTGAGTTTTGAAGGTCCGACACTCAAGGAACCGTATTTCGAAGCACCTGCCGCGCTGTTTGATTTGAAAAAGTGAAGGAAACCAGTCCGTCATAACCATATCTGGGTTCGGGAGCCAGGTTACGAGAGGGGAAGGGTTTTATGGCACCCCTCTCGCCCAATCCGGAGATCGGTCTCTACTTAGGCGTTTTTACGAAAACATTTGTGATTCTTCCTCTTTTAATTGATTTTAGCGAATTAGGGCGGGGAACAGTTAATCGGGGATTAAAACTGTAACATTTTGCAGGATGTGATCAAATAATGACATGGATGGATAGTATTGACAAATAATAAGTGGAATGACCTCGAGACAACGATCAGATGCCATAACCAGGCTCGGGGCAGATTTGTCTTGCACGATGACCAACTTGCATGCCTGGACAGACCTGCATGCAAGTCAACCATCGCGCGAGACACACTGACCCTCGCGCGAGCATGTCATCTCACCACAGCCCCTGAATCATTCCCTTCTGGGCTCTGGAAGGACCAGTGCACACCCAGGAAGCAAACCAAGCAGTTTATGGGAAGGCTAAAAATACTAATTATTACACCATACTCCAAACAGGAGCCAAATAAGATAAAATACAACCCCTAAACAGTGGGGGTATCAAAACAGAGGCCAAGGGCCTAGTTGCCCATGCAAGGGCCACTCATGGAAATCAACGAACTGTCGCGCGACGGAGAGTGACTCTCGCGCGACACCCCTGACTGGACTTCCAGGAATTGCTTTGCATGTTTGGGTCCTGAGACAGGTTCAGGGGATCCCAAGGGCATTCCTAACTATTTAAAGCAAACAAACAAGTTACTGTATTTTGTTTTGCATGCATAACAGTGATCTAAGAATCAAGGTAAGACATAATAAACATAAATATACTGCAAAACAGAAAAGGGCTAGCTTCCCTTCCCCACAAGGTCCAATCTCTTGCTGACACAAGTGTCGCGCGAGTAAAGGGGACCATCGCGCGAGGGTGTGACTGCCATGATTTCTTGTAACTTTGCTGGCTTTAGGACCAGGACATGGTATTGATTACCAGCCTTGGCCCTGTCAGCCCCCCTCAGGGATCAAAACAGAAACATGTCAAGTGTTATACCTTTGCTTGGAAAGGGTTTGGGAATAGATGAGATTGATTGATGGGGTCTTGCTACCAAGTATGTATGAACACACTAGGATCAGAAGATTAGGAAGTGGTTTTGGGGTTAGTGGCTTTGTGCTAGCTAGTATGGGACTTGTGAATTAACCAAAGAACTTCTTAGTTGATTTTTTTGAACCCTTCACATGGAAGACCAATGGGGGTATTTATAGGGGGAGAGTAAGGCTTGGTTTAGGGCCAAACAAGCCCTTAAGACCAGCCACTAAGGCTGGTCACAACTTGGTTGTAAGGCTAGCCAACAAGGTGAGAGAGTGGGTGGGAGTTTGCATGGGGCTAGGACCTGCCAGCACGTCGTTCAGCTGAGGAGAACGGGGTTCCAGCCCATGGGAACCCATGTGCCAAGCAATCATCACCAGTCCAGCTGGATTCTGTGAAAGGGACAGGTGGGAACCATCGCGCGAGGGTCCATGAGTGTCGCGCGAGGGTCAAACAGTCAACAGTTTGACTTTGACTACACGTGGCGGGCTGAGTATCGCGCGAGGGACAAGAAGGCTCGCGCGAGGGTCAACTCTGGCTCAGGGTTTGACTGAAGGTTGAGAAAGGTTTGAAAGGTTCAAGCGAGGTTCCTAAATGCTCCAAGCCTAATCCAATTCCAATCCAAGCTCTGTTTGATCCGATTTCATCATCGGGGAAACAAGAAAATCGTAAAAATAAGTAAAACGATTGGGAGACCCAGATTGGGGTGTCTACAGGTGGTTGGGACCTCAAAGTTAGTAAGGGACTAACTTCAATGGTGAGGAGAAAAATGGAGTAAAAGGCCTAGAGAATGTCTTTTAAGAACAACATTCTCAAGGCTTGGAAATGGGAAAGTGGGTGTGAAAGCAAGAAGAGAGAGAAAGGGTATAATGGTGATCAAGGGCTTTTTGGGCTTTCTGAGTTTTTGGGCTTTTTCTGGGCTGACGGTTGGTTTGGGCTGCGGATGTAGGAATGCTTCATTCAAGCTCACAAAGGCTTTGTTTCCTTTATTTCATCATCGGGGCGGTCAAAGACCCTTCGAGGTCCGGATTGGGGTGTCTACAATAGTCCCTCTTTAACGTAACTCGGATACCATTGTTTTGATACGAGTGACGCTTAAAGAATAGGCATCCCAGTCCGTTTGCTCTAAAGCCTTTGAACAGAAAATAGAAAACACAATGCTTGAAAATGCAAGTAAATGACAATGGTGGTCGCGTTCGTGGAACTGCCTACGTACCCCATTTGCAAGGATCAGACCAACGTAGTTCAATTGGGACGATGCAAAATGTAGCAACTAATTACGAAAAATTTTAATTGAGACAAGCCTTCGGGAGGCGGATTTTTGAAGCTGACTTGAGACTTGAGACTTGAATTGAGACGAGCCTTCGGGAGGCGAATTTTTGAAATTGATTTGAGACTTGAGACTTGAGATTTGAATTGAGACGAGCCTTCGGGAGGCGGATTTTTGAAATTGATTTGAGACTTGACACTTGAGACTTGAATTGAGACGAGCCTTCGGGAGGCGAATTTTTGAAATTGATTTGAGATTTGAGACTTGAGACTTGAGACTTGAGACTTGAGATTTGAGACTTGAGACTTGAGATTTGAATTGAGATGAGCCTTCAGGAGGCGGATTTTTGAAATTGATTTGAGACTTGAGACTTGAGACTTGAATTGAGACGAGCCTTCGGGAGGCGAATTTTTGAAATTGATTTGAGACTTGAGACTTGAGATTTGAATTGAGACGAGCCTTCGGGAGGCGGATTTTTGAAATTGATTTGAGACTTGAGACTTGAGACTTGAATTGAGACGAGCCTTCGGGAGGCGAATTTTTGAAATTGATTTGAGATTTGAGACTTGAGACTTGAGATTTGAGACTTGAGACTTGAGATTTGAATTGAGACGAGCCTTCGGGAGGCGGATTTTTGAAATTGATTTGAGACTTGAGACTTGAGACTTGAATTGAGACGAGCCTTCGGGAGGCGAATTTTTGAAATTGATTTGAGACTTGAGACTTGAGACGAGCCTTCGGGAGGCGAATTTTTGAAATTGAGTTGAGACTTGACACTGGCAAATACTGTAAGTACGACCGATCCTCGGGGGACGGGGAATTTTTGCAAGTCCCGGGGGACTAGGACCAAATAATCCTATCATTAATGCACGCTATTCCAAAGGATTTCTGCTGCAAAACGGCTGGAGCCTTTTGGATTCCGAGATGATTTTGGTGGCTGGAGTGTTCAATTTCTGAGAAAACACATTTATTCTTCTGAAGTCAAAATGCCGTGCGGGCGATCATAAGGGCGTGCGGCTTTTCGTTTTCCCACGTACCTCTTCGATTTCCGAAATCAGTTGGCTGGTTTAAGGGTGTCCATTAATACAGGCGTGCCCTTTCGTCGGTCAGAACCTCTTTTAAAGGGGTGGGGGTGCCTCATTCTATGCACTCTTCTCCCAAATCTCTCCAAGTCCCTAAATTCAAAATCTACTTCGCGAGACATGGCGGCAGAAGACTTGACAGCGCGTGTGATTTATTTGGAGGCCGAGATGGGCTTTTACCGCGAGGAGATTGAGCAACTGAACCAACAGATTGCGAGGCTCATATCAACGATCCGTACCCTCCGTTGCGCGGTGTCCAACCTTCAGGACTTCGCTTTTGATCAGATGGACAGCAAACATGACCCGGAGTATGCGTCGGGGCGTGATTCGGACGGGACTGCAGAGGACTCGGAGGGGAATCCGAATGGCTCGGATGACCGTTCCGGCGAAGGGAGCGACTGAGGAGGAGGATTGATGAAGAAGAAGGGGGACAGTAGGATTTTTTGATTTTCCACCTTTCTCTTTTTTTTTTTTTTGAACAATGTAATGCAAATCCCGGGGATTTCCTCGGGTTTCATGAAATGAAAAGTCCCTTCCTTGTTATCGCTTGTCTGCCCTTTCATTGCTTATACTGTTCATGAACGAGACCGAATGTGAATGCCATGGTCAGAAGCCTGCTCTCAGAATCTGAACTGTCGAAATAACCCAGTATACCGTGCGCAGCATGGGAAATGCCGTGCGCCGTGGGAACTCGAGATTTTTCATCCAGTTAAGCCGATATGCCGCGCGCGTTGGTCCATTATGCCGTGCGGTGCAACTACCTTCAAACCCGGTCCACTTAAAGTCCAGACGAACCGGTTCAGGGGATATATATATATACGGGGCGTACACAGTACGCCCCGCTCGTTCGAACTTCCCTCCTCTCTCTCCTATCTCTCTCTCTGGTCTCTCTCTCTCTCTCGTCTCTCCCGATCATCTCTCTCTGTCGTTGTCTCTCTCTCTCGCTGTCTCTCTCTCTCTCTCGCTGTCCCTCTCGTCTCTGCTCTCTCTCTCCCTCACTGTCTCTCTCTGTCTCTCCTGTTTCTCTCTTATGGATATTACGGATATACCCGGGGGTGATCAACCCCCGCGGGTCGAGGTTGTGCCGGCCACGGTGGCCCCGGTGAGTGACGTGGCAGCCGAGGTGGGGCCGGAGATCATAGGGGTCTCGGCCCCGGCGGCATTGGTCGAGGAGGCTTCGGCCTCGGCTGCCGCAGTGGTTGGTGGTGACGGTGGTGACGGTGGCAGCGGAGTGTTGGCTGGGTATGGCCAGGGGACGGAGACTCCGAGTGCAGTGGAGTCCAGGGGTGAGGACGAGGCGACAGGCCGGACGGAGGGTGCAGTTGGTTTGGAGGAGAGGGCTACGGAGACTCACGGTAGTGACAGGCCTGACGGAGCGGAGGTGGTGACAGTGGCCTCCCCTGTGAGAGAGCCTCGGACCGACCTGGGGAAGGGTCCCGCTGTTGAGGAGGAGTTGGTGGAGGAGAGGGAGACGCCGGCCATGTTTGTAGGCAGTGGCGAGGGTGCAGGGTCGTCGCGGCCCATTGGTTTAGGTGACTACCTCGAGGAGGCATCCCTCGAGGATTTGGTTGAGACCTTACGGGGGGTACCTGGACTGGCTGCGGCCTTACTTGAGGCTCAGGAGAGGGTGCTCCAGGTTGAGCTTGAGACGGGGGCCGCTGGAGAGCCACAGGGAGCAGAGGAGGAGGCTGCCGGAGGTGGGGCAGGCCCTCGGAGGAGTGTTGTGGAGGAGGCGGCAGTGGCCCTGAAGGGGCGTGGACCTTACGAGGCGGAGTCCTACGTACCTTTTCAGCACGTAGTGGTTCCTACACTTTTGGACGCCTATAGGCCAGCGCGGCCTACGTACGACGAGTCCCTGGTCTTGAGGGACCCACAGCAGCACCTTTCTTTGCGCCGAGACGAGGTATACTTTAAACATTTGCATTTTAAATTCCAACGTATCGTACTTTCATTTCTTTATCTGAATGCTGTATTCGCTTTGAATAGTATACCTGTTTACTGAATGTTATCAACTCATTTCAACAGGCGATCGCCATCTCGTGCTACGGTGGCGCGGCCGACGTGCCGACGTTCTGGGAGAGACTCCCTGAGGCTGTGAGGGAGATAGTGAGGCAGGCAGGCTTCGGAGAGTTCGTGAGTGTGCTCACGAGGGCGAGCAACGATCGCCAAGTGGTGAGGGCACTGGCTGAGAGGTGGTGGGACACGACGAACACGTTCCACTTCCTTTTTGGTGAGCTGACGGTGACGCTGCTGGATTTTGCGGCGATTACTGGTCTGAGGGTCGGGGGTGACCCTATCCCCTACGACGCTGTTACAGGGAGGAGCGCGGTGCTCCAGCGGGAGACACTGGGGTACGTGTTGAGGGCAGAGAGTGGGGACGCCCAGTACGCTCAGCTGTTGGGGTTTTGGACAGAGGAGCTCCCGACTGACAGGGTGCAGGAGGAGCAGATGGCGCGGTGCTTTCTGTTGTACTTGCTTGGTGCGTCCCTGTTTCCCAACAGGCGCAACCGAGTACACCTTTCGCTCCTACCGGCCTTGAGGGACGTCGGGAAGATAGCCCGTTTTGACTGGGGCGGTGCAGCTTTGGGGGCGTGCTACGCCTTCATGGGGTCTCTTTCCCGGGGAGCGGGGAAGAGCCTCGGCGGTTACTGAAGGGTCTGGGAGGTACATTTCGGATTTCTCTTGCACTTATTTGTCTTTCTATTCACTTACTGCATATCCTGTGCTAATCCTTGATGTTTGATTCTGCAGCTATGGACGTACGAGGTACTGGACATGTATCCTCCCGAGACCTCCTGCCCTAGCGACACAGTGCTTCCCCGGGCCTTACGTTGGTCCAAGGAGTTCCGGGGAGTGAAGAAAGGGAAGGGCGACTTGAACGCCTATCGCCTTTTCTTAGACGAGCTTCGTCCTGACCGGGTATGATCATACCTTGCATGCTTCCATTTGCTTGGTAGTTCTTATTCAAATCTTATGCTGATATCATTCATTTCTGGTTGCAGGTCCGCTGGCGTGTGTGGGACCGCTGCGAGTCTCCTTTCTTGGTGCGGAGTAGGGAGGTGACGAGGGGGAGAGTGCTGCTCGAGTCCCCTTACGGCTGGCAGTGGTACTTGGGTGACCGGGTGTCACGTCAGTCGCTGAGGTTGGACGCTTTTAGAGTCCCTGGTCTCCTTCCTGCTCTGGTGCAGCGGATGAGCCTGTACACCAGGGGAGAGGTTGAGCGGTTCACACGACCGGACCTCGAGCTAGAGCCGCTCTTCTAGGCAGACGTGGACTACTCTGAGTACCGGACTCGGTACCTGATGCCGAGTTTCGGGGTACGGGATGCTGCTTGGGAGGCGATGCTTCGAGCGTCAGTTGGTGCTGGTGGTAGAGGCGGACGAGGACGGAGAGGAGGGAGAGGCGGAGGACGCGAGGGTAGCGTCGGGGGTCGAGGTGACGACGCAGGCCCGAGCGGGGCCAGCTTGCCTCGACTCTCCTGGACTGTGGACGTGACGACTGCCCAGGGGGTTTCTGGTGTGGTGGTGGTGCAGCGTCCCACGGCCGTAGCTCCGGAGTTTCTTGCTCAGGTATGACTTGCACTCTTTCGCCCATTTGCACTTACTTGTTAGTATCACTGTATGTTCTAAACATTTGACCTATTGTGCAGGCGACTCCGGAGTACGTGAGAGAGATGGGCGAGGCTATGATGGGCCTGGAGCAGCTAGTGAGGCAGTACGCCATGGGGCGTGTCCCAGAGGTGCTTCCTCGTGCTGGTGGGACCATGGTAAAGCTTTCAAACCCTCTACTTTATTTCCTATTGCTTATTTCATGATTTCAATGCTAATGATGATTATCCTATCATTGCAGGCTGGAGGAGGGGCTTCGCGTGGGCTGCGCAGGAAGTCCGTGCACATGCAGGCGCCACAGGTTTCCTCCGCGGGTTCGCGGGAGGAGCCTCCGTCGAAGAGGCAGCGGCTTTCTAGGGGTACAGAGGAGGAGCCAGTCGACGTCTCCGATGAGACTGAGGAGCCGACGGACGTTGACCTCTCGGACACCTCGGGGAGTACAGTGCCCAGGGCGTCTGGTACTCAGGAGGCGGCTAGCTCTCCGGCAGAAGAGGCCTCTGGGGAGGACAGCGAGGAGGGTGAGGACGACGATGAGGAGGAGGACTAGAGTAGAGTTCCCTTTTGCTTTTTGACTGGAGCCTGCGTGCTTCTTTTGGGAGGGTGCTTGACTACCCTCAGTAGATAGGATTTTGAGGCTTGCACGCCTTTTTGGTACTTCGACTCATGGATATTTCGGAGATTATATACAGAGATGCTTATTTCTTTCAGTGTTTACGTCATTCAACTTCCCTTATTGTCATTTGTCTAAGAAAGCTTTGAATAACACAAACATCAACCAATGCATGCGACTAGTCCTTTGAGCCGTAATCTGAAACGAATCTTTAAGTTTTATGAGCAGTATGTTGGGGCAAAGATTTATTCACGTTGGAATAGAAATCAAAGAAGATATAATGAATAACCTTTAAAAGAGACTGATCCCTTTGTACAAGACTTTACAAAACTACCCCTGTTGCAGACTCTTGTTTATCAATAACGACCCCGGATACTCGACACGTGACTACCGAACCCAGACTCTTATTGGAAACTGAAAACCTCTTTGAAAATATGCCCAGAAAGCGAGAAAACCATGATTTTGGAGGGTGATACTTTCAAATTTTGACATTGACCATGAAATGGAACTTGGATTAGGTCACCATTGGTCATTATGACCTGTAGGATCCAGAAGACCAGTTTGAAATGGCTTAAAACGGACTCCGATACCCTGTCTTGACTTGGGAAATGGGTTTTATTGACCTTTTGGTGCCTTTACATCGAATTTTGAGAGTTGCCTCGAAGTGGGGGTTCCCTGAAGTCCCAAATACCCATTAAGACATGTTCTGAGGGTTGGTGATGCCTGCGGGTGTCTTGAAATGGTTTCTAACCTCTGCTGTCAAAGTCTGCAGAAATGCAGACTTAATATGCCGTGCGGGGCTACAAAGTGCCGTGCGGGTCTTCCTCTGATTCTACGGCGTATCCGTGTTATACCGTGGTTTTCTCCTGGTTTTGGTATGCCGTGCGCCACCTCTTTACACCGCGCGGCACCTTTTCTCTGTCATCCTGCCATTTGCTGCTTCCCAAGGCAGTTTGCACGAGGTTTAGAGTTTGACCCGTCCCATACCATATCCGTGCCAATGCATGTCTGCTTGGTTCCTTTTAGAGCATTACCAAGCTTTTCCCTATGCAAGACTTTATGGAAAATCTACACTTTTGGAACCCAAGACTCTTTTGAAAGTTGAAGTTGTCTCTTCTTTCCTCCTATAAATTCAGGCCTTAGGTCTCATTTTAACCATATCTTTCTTCCTTGAATCTTCATCTCCTCCTAATGGCCCTTTCTCTTACCGGTTCGCTTCGGCCGTGGTTGATTTCCATAGAAGGGGTCGATTGGCTCAACTTTCGGGCGCACGGTCTCTATTCTATGAGATACCTTCGTAACATCCGCCTTTGCCCTGAGCTTCTGAAGGCTGCCATAAGTCTTTGGGACCCGGAGGTGCATGTATTCCGCTTTGGTGGACAAGAGCTTTGCCCGACGATCGAGGAGTTTCGCGCCTATCTTGGCGGTTTCGGCTCTGGAGATGTCATTGTCCCTCCCGTGCGCGAGAACATGTCCAAGGTTCTTGCCGCCTCTCTTGGCTTGAATGACGGTGTTGCCCGTTACCTGGTTAGCAATGGTCATCTCAACGTGATGCGACTTATTGAGATGTTCTCTCCTCTTGGCAACTTAGCGGACGTAACCTACCACTCTCGGCGCATGACCGCTCTTTGTATGTGCTTGCTTGCCGCTTACTTCTTGGTTCCCTCCACTGGTCGTGCTAGCTCGGCCTTAGTCAGCATTGCAGTGCAGATTGGGGCGCGGAAGGATGTGATTCCGATGGTATTGGCTGAGACCCTGGTGGGTTTAGACAGGGTTCGTTCTGGAGAGACTGAGACTTTTGGGGGCTGCCCCCTTCTTCTGCAGGTTAGTTTTCGCCTCATTTTCCTTCTTCTCAGTCCTTCCTACTCTGTTTAATGTTGGGCTTGGCTTCCTATGGTTTTTTCACTTTTTCTCTCTTTGGCAGATTTGGCTGTGTGACAAGGTGAACATTCTGACTCTCCCTCCTGGCAACTTGGCGTATGGCGCTAGATTACTCTCCTCTCGGTGCTTCGAATTTGCGGACAGGCGTGTTTCCGAGTGGATCACCTTCTTCAAGCGTCGACAGGCTGAGACGATTTCCTGGAGAAGCTCTTGGCTGGATCTCCCGCCCATGACTGTGCATTATATGGGTTCCCAGTGGGTGGTTCTTCCTGGGCTGGAGGCTTTTTACCTTCTACATCCCTTATCGGATTCAGCGTCAGCTTGGTTTAAGGCAGGAGGTTCCTGCAGAGGTCTTGGTGGATGTGGTCCTGCCTTTCTTTCGTCATTCGGTTCTATGCAACTACCAGCGACTCTGGAGGTCTCGTGAGGTGACCGATGCTCATCCTTACCCTTCTGTGGCAGCGCGTGGGAGTTACAGGAAATGGCTCAGGAGGGACATCGCTGCGAGGGCGGGCGCCCAAGGAAACTGACTCGACCCTACTTACCCTGATCATTGAATAAATCGTGGACCTCCTTTTATTGTATTGCCTTTTTATTTTTGAAAATCATGCTCAGCCCTATGTATTAGAAGCAGTTATTTTAATAAAGTGAGTTATAGAGGGTCTTCCCCTCTCTGATTCTGCCTTTCTGGATTCTGTCAACCTGGACTTTCGTTTTGATTGATCGTGACCGAGTCCCATAGCGAGACTGCCTACGTATCCTTTTGATGAAGGAATCAGGTCATGACGTAGTTCAAGGATAGGGTTCGCTCTGGTTTTAACACTCTCCTTTTGTGCTCTAACTTTTGCCTAGCACCGCCCTTTCGGGTTTTCGGTCTAGCGAGCTCGTTCATTGTATGCCTTAACTTTTGCCTAAGATGCCCTTGCGGGTTTCCATCCTAGCGGGCTTTTGCTCTAATTTTTGCCTGGAACTGGCTGCCCTTGCAGTTTTCAGCCCAGCGAGCTTCTCTCAGGGGTAGTAGCGCTTAAGTTGATCCAGGTTAACTAGAGTTGAGAATTCGTTTCCGTCCAGATCGATGAGTTGCGTAGCTCCTCCAGATAGAATAGTCTTGATAATGTACGGCCCAGACCATTTTGGTCGGAACTTTCCTCGTGGATCATAGATTGGTGCTCGTATCTCTTTCAGAATCATGTCGCCTTCTGCCAGGTCCCTGGGCTTCACTTTGTTATTAAATGCGCGTGCAATTCTTCTTTGATACCCTTGAATGTGGTAAAGTGCCCTTAAACGACGTTCATCGAACAACATAAGTTCTTCAAACCGGTTGCTCAGCCAGTCTGCCTCTTGTACATCGCATTCGATCATAGTCCGGAGGGATGGCACCTCTAATTCTATGGGGAGTACGGCCTCCATGCCATAAACCAAAGAGTACGGAGTTGCTCCCGTTGGCGTACGCACAAACGTGCGATACCCCCACAATGCCAAAGGTAGTCGTTCGTGCCAATCCCTTGCAGATTGGATGGTCTTTTCCAAGATGGTTTTGATTGTTTTGTTGGCTGCCTCCACGGCCCCATTGGTCTGCGGCCGATAAGTTGTTGACTTGTGTACTTGGATCTGGAATTCCTCCAAGACTTCCCTTGCCCGGCCTTTGAAATGCACCCCATTGTCGGACACGAACGCTTGTGGGACCCCATACCGATAAATAACGTTTTGCTTGATAAAGTGGGCGACTTGAACCGCGGTCAGGGTTGCATACGAGGCTGCTTCTACCCATTTTGTGAAGTAATCGATAGCCACCAGGATGAACTTGTGGCCATTGGAAGCTGCTGGCACAATCCTTCCGATGACGTCAATACCCAATGTTGAGAAAGGCCATGGCGAGGTCGCTTGCTGCAACTCATGTGGCGGAACATGTGTGAGGTTGGCGTGAATTTGGCATTTATGGCAATGTCGTACGTATTCCACACATTCCGTCTCCATGGTGGACCAGAAGTAGCCTTGTCTCAAAACCTTTTTGGCAAGCATCATGCCGTTCATGTGAGGACCGCATACTCCTTCGTGGACTTCCTCCATCACCCTCTTGGCCTCCTCACCATGAATACACAGCTTGTGGGTTCCACAGTGAGACCTTTGATATAGATTTCCTCCACAAATGATGTACTGAGCTGCCATTCTCCGAAGGGCGATCCTGTCTTTCTTGCTTGCTTCGGAGTGGTATTCTCCTCTTTCCACGAATCTCCAGATGTCGTAAAACCAAGGATGACCATCTTCGGGCTCGTTGATGGCCATGACGTGTTGGTATACCGGGGTATCCCTTTGTTCGATCATGATTGGTCTTAGCTTCACACCGATAGGGATTTCGACCATGGAGGCTAGTGTTGCCAAGGCATCAGCGAACTGATTCCTGAGTCTCGGGACATGGGTGAAGGTCACTTTGTTAAAATGGGGAATGAGATCTTCGAGATCTTGATGGTACGGCTTTAACTTTTCTTCCCTGACCTTCCAATCACCGTTTGCTTGAGAAACGACCAGGTTGGAATCTCCCACGACTTCCAATTTTTCTACACCGATTTCAATGGCTGCTTCCATGCCAACAATGCAAGCTTCGTATTCCGCTTGATTGTTGGTGACCTCAAAGTTGAGCTTGAATGCAAGCGGGATATGCGACCCATCTGGTGAAATTAGCAGCACACCAATTCCGAATCCTCTCTGATTGGCTGCTCCGTCGAAATACAATTGCCACATGTCCTCAACTATGGTCAATATGCCTTCGTCCGGGAACTCAAATTCGGCATCTTCCTTTCCTTCGATTGGGCAATCGGCTAAAAATTCAGCAACAGCCCTTCCTTTTACTGACTTTCTGCTGACGTACTTTAATTCAAATTCCGCCAGCATCAATAGCCATCGTGCCATCCTTCCTGTGAGCGCTGGCTTTTCAAATAAGTACTTCAGGGGATCCATTCGGGATATCAATCTCACCGAATAAGCCAGCATGTAATGTCGTAACTTCCTGGAAGCCCAAACAAGCGCCCAGCACGTCTTTTCCAAGGGAGTATAGCGTTCTTCAGACCCAATCATCTTTTTACTGAGGTAGTAGACGGCCCTTTCAACCCCATCATCTCCTTCCTGTGCCAACATACACCCCATGGAAGACGAGGTGACTGACAGGTATAGGATCAAAGGTTTTCCTGGTTCTGGCGGCATTAAGACTGGCGGATTCCTTAGGTAGGCTTTGATGGCTTCGAAAGCCTGCTGACATTTGTCATTCCATGCAAAGGGCGTTCCTTTCTTGAGCAAACGGAATATGGGCTCGCATGTTGAGGTGAGTTTTGCAATAAACCGGCTGATAAACTGTATTTTGCCAAGGAAACTCCTCACATCTTTTTCTGTCCGTGGTGGCTCCATTTCCAGAATGGCCTTAATTTTTGATGGATCGATTTCGATGCCACGAGTGGTGATCATGAATCCGAGCATTTTCCCGGTGGTGACTCCGAATGTACATTTAGCAGGGTTGAGGCGCATCATGTACTTCCTTATCCTTTCGAAAAACTTTCTCAATGCGGGTAAGTGACCTTCTCGCTCTTTCGCCTTAACGATCATGTCATCAACGTAAACCTCCACCTCTCTATGAATCATATCATGCAACAAGGTTATAGCAGCTCGCTGATAAGTGGAACCTGCGTTTTTCAGCCCGAAAGGCATGACCCGATAGCAATAAGTTCCCCATTCAGTAATGAACGTGGTCTTCTCTCGGTCTTCTGGGGCCATGAGAATCTGGTTATATCCTGAGAAGCCGTCCATGAAGGAAAGTAAGGCATGTCCCGCGGTGTTATCAACTAGCACGTCGATGTGGGGCAGAGGAAAGTCATCCTTGGGGCTAGCTTTGTTTAAGTCCCTGAAGTCCACACAGACCCTGATTTTGCCATCCTTCTTGGGAACGGGAACGATGTTAGCAACCCACTGAGGGTATTTAGTTACCATTAAGAACCCAGCATTGATTTGTTTAGTCACTTCCTCTTTTATTTTAAGCACCCAGTCGGGCCTCATGCGTCTCAGTTTCTGTTTTACTGGTTTCGCATCAGGGTGAAGGGGAATCCGATGTTCCACTATTTCAGGATCGATTTCGGGCATATCAGCGTGCGACCATGCAAAAACGTCTTCAAATTCTTTTAACAACTCCACAAGAGCCTGACGCTCTTCTTCTGACAGCGCGGAACCGATCTGGACCATTCGGGGATTCCCTTCGTCCCTCAAATTTATTGAAACAACTTCTTCTTTTACAGGCTGAGCATGCCTTTCGTCTTCCCTTTCGATTAGGGACCGAATTTCTTCAGGGATTTCCCCCTCGAAATCGATCTCTTCATCATTGGGGTCGACACAATTTATTTCAAAATCAGGGGAGTAGGCGAAATCAGATTCATTTATTTCATCATTAGCAGAGGCCTCAAGGGCACCGTACACACGGGTAGATTCAAACTCAAAATACAGACTCTGAGGAGTTGGGCCAAGAGGCGCCGACTCAGACTTGACAGACTTAGAAGACTCAGAAGACTCGGAAGACTCGGAAGACTCGGAAGACTCAAGGGACTCAGTTTCAGATTCAGACTCATGACTAGCTGCACTTGGTATGAAAGTCCAATTCTTATAGTCTCCAGCGGCATCCATGATAAGTGAAGTTGGATCTTCGGGGGCCTCCTGCCCCAGCATCTGCACTTCTGCTTCCACAACTATACCCAATGGTTCGTCCCTCTCAAACAAGGTTGCCAAGCTACCCAAGGCAAGAGTTTCAACCCAATCTGTCGCTTTTGCTGGTTTGATTATTGCTTCTGGCTCTTCGTCACTTTCGGGCCAGACATCATTGGCAAATATCTGAAATCCCGGTAGGAAGGTGTTGGTTTCTTTGTCCCAGAATGGTTCCGGCTGCCCTTGATAAATCTGTTTCGCCTTTTCTTTGACAAAATAATCTTCCAGCCTGTCTCCTTTCTTTTCCCTCCTATCCCCGGAAGGGCAGTACCCCACACCTGTTATGCGGGTTAAAGTTCCTGGCTCTTCAAACTGTGTCGGCCCCTGAAGGTTCTTTCCCAGCCCCAATCCTGGCATGTAGGACATTTTCTTCATTATCTTTATGGCCACATTACTAACGACGAAGTCATCATCGATCTTGACAGTGAAAACAGAATGAGAGGTGTCAAGAGAGAAACCGCCCAGAGCAACGTCTTCTTCCCCATGTTGTATCTCCAAAAGCGGGGCATTGTCTTCCACAGGAGTACGAATCCCAGAATCGCCATGAATGGTGAGCATCCCAGTTTCTAGTCCCAGTCTAACCTTCTGGTGAAGTGTTGAAGGAACTGCCATGATATCAGGTCGATGCATCCAAGGTCTACCCAGCAGCAGGTTGAAGGATGCGGGAATGTCTACCACATGGAACTCCACATCTGTTTGGTAGGGTCCAAAAGTCATAGGAAGCATGAGAGTGCCAGTCACATCCCGACGGGTGTTGTCATATGCCCGAACTTTGACTTCTGATGGAGAGAAATTGCTATTTTTGTATCCCAGGCAATAAGCGACACAGAGTGGGCAGACATTGATTGCCGACCCGTTGTCAATGAGGATTACCGGTACCCATTTTCCGTGGCATTTTAGAGTGATATGGAGTGGCCGGTTGTGATCAGTTCCATCGGCAGGCAAATCTCGATCAGTGAAAGTGATAGCATGATTGACGGGTATGGTTTTGATGAGTGCCACAAGTTCATCAGGGGTTATGACGGAGGGGACTTTTAGGTGAGAGAGAGCTTGGATGAATCCTTCACGATGGCGGGTGGAATGAACAAGCACGTCCCAAACAGACATTTTGGCTGGAGTCTGTTCGAGTTGGCGCTTGATCATTTTTTCTGGGTCTTTCTCAGGACGTGAAGGTTCTTTAACTAGCGGGGCAAAGGGTTGGAAAGTATCCTTGATTGGGGTAACAAACGGGTTGGGAGGTTCTTTGGTCAGTGGAATTGGAGGGTTGGAGGATTCTCCGATTTGAAGATTAGGGGGTTGGTATATTCGGCCACTCCTGGTTAATTGACCAATCTATTGGTACTTAGACTCTTCATTCCACAAATCCGCAAGGGCCTTGCGCTTGTTTCCAATGGTAGTGCCTTGGAGATTGGCAGCCAAGTCAGCGACAACCAGGTCTTCCCACAGATCCTCGGGCTTCCATTTCTCAGTTTCTGCTACCGTCCTGTTTACAGTCCATTCTTCGTTCCCCACTTTTATGTTGATGATATCCGTATCCCCCCATAGGTTTGTCTTAGCGCCTGGTTCATCTTCCCACAAGTTCATCATGGCAACATTAACATCTTTCGGGAAGGTAACAGATGACTCTGACTTAACTTCGTCAACCAGATAATCCATCGGGTTGAACTCATTACTAGCCGTATGTTCTTCGGGACCCAGCGGTTCTGGTTATAGAGCAAGACCCACGTTGTTGTACGGGTCGTTGGCTATGAGATCGAGGAGGTAGGAGGAGAGGTCTGGTCGAAACGGAACCGGTTCAGGCCAGTCATAGATCACTGCGGGTGGTTGGTATTCTCCTGCAAACAGCATGGGTACAGAGAAGGTATCTAAAGGGTCATTCCAGGCCAAAAGTTGGTACTCATCCGGGATTGGATTCCATTCCCATTCAGGCATTTCCGGCAAGTTGAACATCATATTCAAAGAGAATCCGTCGAGAGGGTCAGCATAAATGTTTTGCCAATCAACTTCCCATCCGGGCTCAAAGGACGGATTTGCATCCTCCTGGAAATTAGCGACTTCAAATTCTTCCCAATCGGCAATCAAATCTCCCCAATCCCAAAGGTAACAGAGGGCTATCTCTACGGGAATTTCCACGACAGGCTTTGGTTCAGTATCAGGAATTATGAAAGAGGTAGGATTGAAGTCTTGGCTTTTGTCTTGGGTGATTTGGTTGATATGGAATGGGGTATTATGCTGTGGTAAGGGATTTGTCATGGTGTTTGGTTTGTCAGAAGGAGGGGTATCGATGACTTTATTGTCGATGAGGTTTTGAATCTCATGACGGAGGCGGATACAGTTATCAGTGGTGTGGCCATGCATTTGGTGGAAATCGCAGTAGACATTTTGGTTTAGATTGGGTGGAATATTTTGGGGTGGCTGAAGGGGATTCAGCACTCCTACTTCAGTGAGCTTTTTGAGCAAGGTGGACCTAGGAGTGCTGAATTGGGTAAAGGTTCTTTGTTGGGACTTTGGTTTTTCTGAAATTTGGTTTACTTCTGCTGGTTTGGCGGATGAAGTCCCGGCCTGATTGGAATTCCCGTAGAGGACATTGTTGTTTCCCGAATACACCCTCTTGGGCTTTGCCGCTGGTTCCTTCCTTTCCAATGTTCCATCCTGCAGTGCTTCTTCCACAGCCAGGCCTGAGTCATAAAAAGTTTCGAAATTCGGGGCTGCTTGGGAGAGGACCATGTATGGAGCAAAAGAGTTTGGGAGATTCTTGGTGATGATCCTTATCTGTTCCTTTAAATCTGGTTTGCTTTGCATCTGAGTAGCCTTAGCCCTCAAACGTTTCACAAAGTCGGCGAAGCCTTCCTTCTCACCCATCTTGGTGCTTTCTAGTTCCCTTGTGGTCATCTTCAGATCGACATTGAAATCGTATTGAGCTACAAAAGCCGTCCCAATATCTTCCCAAGTCCTTTTCTTAGGGGGTTCTAGGGTAAGAAACCATTGCAAAGCAGGCCCTGACAAAGATTCATGGAATAGTTGGGCCATGGCTTCCTTCTCGATTCCTCTCATGGTGAGTGAACCAACATACCCTTGGAGGTGAGCTTTTGGGTCTCCGGTACCGTCAAACTTTGCGAAATCTACACCTTTAAACTTTTCTGGTAACTTTGCGTTGGGGAACAGACACAATTTGTTCATGTCAACCTCTCCTCTTCCTAATCGCTTGTTTTCTTGCATTGATTCTTCTAACTTCCCGATTTTAACCATAAGGGCGGCCATATTAGGATCGATTGCTGGCACATCCTTGGGTGGCGTTTCTTCCTTGGGTACATCGGTTTTAACCAGAAGCTTGTCGCAAACCTCTTGCATGGTTTCCATTATCATGTTCATGTTGTCTTTCATGGATGCAACCGAAGCCTTGAGTTGTGCATCCATCCCGGCAAGGGATTGTTTAAACTGAGCATCCATAGCAGCCATGTTCTGCCTAACCTCTTCTATCCCGCTTCCCTGGTCAGCCATGGGTAAGAGATTTTCAAGTGACGAGGACTCCTGTATTGCTGGGCCTAGCGAAACTACTAATGGCGGTTGGCCTTCCTGCTCTATGGGGACCTCAACCAGTTGGGTTTCTTCCAGGGTATCTACGCGGACCAATCTTCGAGATGGACGAAACCAATTGGGTAAAGCCTCTTCTTTTTGCAGGTGTCCAATGTTTCTGAACTTGTAGCAAAGCAAAAGGGAACAACTTAAGATTCACCCCGAGTGTCTGTCCTACCTTCTACGTGCCCTCTAGGTCCTAGAACCTACCGTGACTGGAGTTTTACTTGGGGCATTTGTACAGAAGATTTCTGACGACCCGGGTAGGCGCTGTCAGGCAGGTTAAATTCCGATCGTTTTCGGAACCAGAGCCAATCTCCTTATCTTGACCATCCGAGACAGGGCAATATGACCGTCAGAATCCAGATATGCACACTTCCAAGGCTAATCCCATGTCAAGGGAGCCGTTCGGGCACGGCAAACACCGGAGGTATCGCAACCTCCATGGATTTACAGTCTCCTAGACTGACCGAAAAGTCCTAAAGAATTCTAAGGGAGCCTAGTCCTCTAGCCTGCAAGATGCAATGATGCATGAATGATATGTATGTACAAGGAAATACACATAAACATGATATATCACACAAGTCCTAGCCATGGGTTCCTGTCTTAGTTGGGAAAGTACTATGGTTATGTACAAGTGCAAAGGCCGGTTTTGGTTTGAGAGGGGTTCCCCGGACTAGAGCCAAGATGTACTACCCCATGTCGAGTGTATTGCAAGACAATGGTCGAACAGCACGATGGCCCATCATAGTCGAGGGTTGCTAGGCATTCCGGGAGAGCTTGTCACCGGTAAACTGGGCAAGATAGCCAAAACACGCTAACGCGGCTTGTGCGGTGCATAGTGTAAAAGAAAGTTAAGTTCTCCAAATTGCATTAAGTCCCCCAAGTAGAATGCCTTTCAAGTTTGGCCCTCTTGATTATTCAATACTCCTTTATGTATTTTTTTTTTTTTTAAAAAGAAGTTTTGAATAAAAGTCCCCAGCAGAGTCGCCACTGTGGGCTCCCGCGCCCCGAAGGTGCGATTTTGTGACAGAGTCGCCACCCGAATTTTTGAGATGGATGATCCGAGGAACCGAGGGGTTTTGTTTTGAAAAGAAAAAGGCCTTTTGATCTAGCGAAACTGTTTGAGATTTTGGATCCGGGAGCCAGGTTACGAACGGGGAAGGTTTTGTTGAAAAGCACCCCGCTCGCCCGGTGAAAACCGGTCTCTACTAAGCATTTTAAATGGGGGGATTAATACAACTCGGAAAACCTCGAAAACACATAAAAGGAAAGGGGAACAAGATAAATCATAACACGTTACCGTGCTAGTGGTGCTTGCTGTACAGAGATGATAAAGATGACATGATAATAATATAAACAAGAAAGATATACAAAAAAGACTGTCTGAATCACTATCCTCCGTTAGGCGGCATATCAGTTCATAACGCGCGGCTCACCGATATGCCGTGCGTGGTTCCGATCTTGATACCAAACTTTTATCGTTTAGTAAAGCTTCGCACGGCGTATCATTACATCGCACGGTTTTATCTTTAAAGCTTTAGACGACTCACAGCTGTCAGATCATCTCAGATCTACACCATTCTTTCAAACCATGAAGGGAAAACCATTTTTGACACATTGGCTTGTTTTGAAAAGATCTATGGAGTTTAAAACATGGCTTGTAGAAATGGTCTCATTCTGAGACAGCTTTTGGTATACAGACAAGACCCAACAACAGACGGTCGTGATCCAGACAGTCTGATCAAGAAAACAGTATTCCTTTTGAAATGCCGTGCGTTTTGGTATGCTACGCCGTGCGTTGCTCTAGAGAGCCGCACGGCTTAGCATACCTTCGTACAGGGCCCTGGTTTTGTTTTGAAAAAGAGGTTTTGGGTCAGATCTCAACCAAAAGGGTCAAGCCTGAAAACAGAAAGGTCCCCTCAGGGCCAGGATAGAGCCTAGCCCAAGGAAACTTGGTTGTTACCTTGGATCGAGAGCTTGAATGAGCTTTGATGAAGAAGGATGGACGTCGGTTGGTGGAAAAAGAAAGTAGAAGTGTGGATGTGTGTAATAGATGGGTATATTGGGTGGTTGGGACCTCAAAGTTAGTAAGGGACTAACTTCAATGGTGAGGAGAAAAATGGAGTAAAAGGCCTAGAGAATGTCTTTTAAGAACAACATTCTTAAGGCTTGGAAATGGGAAAGTGGGTGTGAAAGCAAGAAGAGAGAGAAAGGGTATAATGGTGATCAAGGGCTTTTTGGGCTTTCTGAGTTTTTGGGCTTTTTCTGGGCTGACGGTTGGTTTGGGCTGCGGATGTAGGAATGCTTCATTCAAGCTCACAAAGGCTTTGTTTCCTTTATTTCATCATCGGGGCGGTCAAAGACCCTTCGAGGTCCGGATTGGGGTGTCTACAATATTGTTCCAGGAGGAGGAGTGCATACCTACTGATCCACGATGGGATCTTGAGTGACTGGATTTGGGGTTTGATCTTCAGCAACTGGAGTTGGGATTTGTGCGGGGACGTCTTCCATAGCAGTGCTTCCATTAGCTGGACCACCACTGGCTTCCTTTTGGCCAGGGTTGGTCGCTTCATCGTTGCCGTTGGCATCAGCACCAAGCTGCTCGGAAACATCCACGTTGAGCTCCTCATTCAGATTGTCCTCCTCTTCCTCGATCTCATCTTCATCTTGGGCTACTATAGTGCTCGGAAGATCAATTTCCGTCCACAAGGCAGAAGAATCAGCTGTACCAGACTTCCTGAGGCCAGCGGTCCACCCAGCAGCAAATATTTGATCTTGGATCTTGGGCATCTGATTTTTGTAGCTTTCAGTGGCTACGTTGATCCCTTCGTTATACCCCTGCTGGTAAGACATCCTCGCCTCGTTTTTGCTCGCCTCCAGCTCTATCAGAGTCTGGTTCAGGCTATCTTCAGCACCATCCACCTTGTTCTTCACTTCAGTTGCCACGTTTCGAGCCTGGTTTCTCTCTCTCTCAAGCCGGGCTATGGAGGTCAGGAGTTTGGCGTTTTCGCTGGCCAGCTTTGCACGCTGGGGCTCTGAGTGGCCCAACTTTTGGGCCATGGCCACCATCTTTTGCGCAGCCTAAACGTATTAATCATGGCTCAGTAGTACAGTTGAGAGGAGGCTAAATTATAAGAAACGAAGATCATAAATAGGTTTACCTTAAAGCTGTGCACCATGAAAGATCCAAGCAAGTTGTCCGGAGAGCTCACCACCTCCTTCTGCATGTCCCCGGGGAGCATGAGAGCCTGGGATAGGGCCAGTGCGGTCCCTTCAGACTCCACACTGTCCCGGACAGTGACAGTCTTGTTGCCATGTGAAAGTTGGGGAGCCTAGATTGGAGTTTGGGTTATGGGTATCTGAGTCGAGGTCCCCCCAGGTGCTTCTAAACGTGGGCGTTTGTCCCTGTGGCTAGCTTCAAGTTCTTCGGGAGAAAATCCAGGGGGAGCGTCGAGTTGTGCTGTTCCTCGGCGGCCATGTGACGGCGCAGGACTCTGGGAGCGACCTCGGCCACGAGCAGTGCCGCGGCTTCTTCCTTGGCCAGCTCCTGGGATTGTGAGGAGACTTTCGAGGTTGATTGGCTGATTCATCTCTTGAGAATGTGGAGATGGGGGATAACCGTCTGACGATGTAGATGCTTCCTCGACAATTTCCACAGAAGCACTACGGAATGGGGGGTCTTAGAACGCCTTTCTTCTTCTATCTGCTCGGGCTGTGCAGGTTGTGCAGCGGCAGGTCCAGGAACTGGCGGGTCGTCTGCTGCTCGGATGCGCCGATCAATGAAGCCCCCGTAAGATGCTCTATAACTCAGGAGCACCTGCGCTGCTCTTGCTCGGCCTGCCAAGTAGGTGCCCTCGCCGTTGAAATTTAGAGCCTGAGTGATATGCGCTACATGAACTTGGGGGGTGATGATAGCATACCCCTGGTTGATATTTTCAGCTGCAACACGAGAAGTTGACAGTCAGAAGATGGATGAAATTGAATACGCAATACGAATGAATTGCTAGGTGAATGAATTTTACGAAGAAGAAAGAACTGACATGGTTGCCCAAATCTGTGAGGGGCATGAAAGCCTATCACTTGGCCGTCCTCGTCTCTGGGCTCGAAATTTCCAGTAACGACGAGGAAATCGTCGTCGTCTCCTCGAGCGGAGTCGGGCAATTCAAGCACCAGCCGCCTTCTGGAATCTCTACTCTTTAGGTAGTAGGTGAGGGCGTCTTTTGTACGGGAAATGCTGTACAGATGATGAATATCGTACAGGCCTAAAGATGTGCCTAACATCTGGTTTAGGGTATTGATACCCATAACCACTCGGAAAAAGTTGGCGGACACCTGCATAGGGGATAACCTGTAGTAGGCCAGAACCTGGCGGAGTAGTGGCGCCAGGGGGAATCTAACACCGCCCTCTACAACAGCGACCACTGGAATGTGTAGAGTGTCGTTGTTAGGGCTCTGACGTATAGCGTCTACGGGAGCCAAACTGACGGCCACATCGTCAGGGATCTCATAGCGAGACCTAAACGAGGCCATGGTTTGAGGGGTGTTGCAGTGACGCCTGAACCTCCCCATTTTTGAAAAAAAGTGGGTCTATTGCAGTGGGAGATCACGGGTACGAAGAAACCCTAGATATGATCTGAGAAACCCTACAGTAATGAGAGGAAAGGGGCAAAAGGGAACGATGACTTACGATTGTGATGGTCGAAGTTCTAAAATGCACAGGAGAAACCTCGAGATGGTGAACAGGGCTTCAATGGCGGGTGCGTTTGAAAGCTCTGGTTGCAGAGGGAATCAAGATGGAGAAAGGGGGTTTCGAAATAAGGTGAAAACCCAAATGTACCCCAATTAGTAGGGTGACGTATGCGAAACGTCGCCCCAGACGCCGTTTGGGCGTTCCGTTCCCCAAGATGTGTGCATCCGCATTTAATACGAACGGTACGATAAATGCCATGTGTAAAGTAAGGGGCAGGAAACGTCTTGGAGAGCCCAAACGATTAGACGTTTTTGCTTGGATTAATGATGCTCTCTGCACCAACTTTGAGGAATAAAGGGTGCAAGAGCAAATGAATGATGCTCTGATCCTGAGAAGCTTTGCTCGTCATATTAAGAGTAAATAACGAATAAAGTGTAGACACCCTATTCTGGACTGTCCGGATTAGTTTACTTACGGTCTTTGATTCCCCAATGATGATTAAGGTCAAGAGCATACCGAGTTGGTTGAAGGATTTGAGCTTTGAGCGTCCTGAACCTCGTCCGAACCCATTTCAAACCCTTGTCGAACCCTCAAGCCAGGGCCAAATGGCTTCAGCAAAACCCTACTGGAGTACGCTGGTTGTGGACTGGCGTGCGCAGGAACCACTGCCACGTGTCAGTCATTACCGTTTTCTGGCGCACGCCACTCAAAAAGTGGCGCACGCCAATCAGTGCCAGTCAAATCAACCTTTTTCAGCCAGATGGGCGGGAGTTCTGTTGTAGCCGACTGACGTCAGCTGGCAGCCCCCCTGATCATTACTTCGGCCAGAGATGTTCCCCTCTCTCTCCTACACCCTCCATCAAGCCAAGTCCCATGCATTAAATGCATGGGAGGCTCCTCCCCTCCTTATCACTCCAAACAGCCCTTAAGGGCCAACTGATCAGTTGTCTCTTCTCCATAAATACCCCCCCTTTGCATTCATTTGCAAGGGGTTAACACCATTAAAGAAGGCCCAAGGTTTGGTTCCTCTTCTTTATCTCCTATTCTTCTTGTTTTCTCTTTCATCCATTGAAAGGCAAAGCAAGGAGAATACACCCAGTCCATAACACCCCCCCCCATATTCATCTCTCAAACTCTCAAGCTCAAAGCTCAAGTCTTCTCTCAAGAATTCACAAGCAAATGTATAACACCTTTTGCTCCTGCTTTCTGTTCTGACCCCTGAGGGGGGCTGGCAGGGTCAAGGCTGGTAATCTATACCAGTCCTGGCCCTAATGCTGGCAAGGTTTCAAAACCGTGTACAATGATCAGTGGCGCACGCCAGAAGTTATGTGCCGTACGCCAGTAATGGTAGTACGTGCAAAACTGGCGTGGGGATCATGGATCATTGTTTTCTTGCCTTCTTTTAGCTTTGATCACCTTGCTGCATGTTAAAACCAGTTTACCGCTTTCTGTATTTAGAGTTACTTTCTCTTCCATCTGTATTTATTGCTCAGTTTGGCCTCTGGGAGCCTTCTGGTCTTGTTCCAGAGCCCAGATGATGCAAAGCCAAAGCATTGGGACAAAACAATAACTGGCGTACGGCCCTTTATAAGTGGCGTACGGTAGTGGTCTATATTCCAGTGGCTTGGCCCTTGCATGGATCTTACATCTAGGCCCTTGATCATCCTCCCCTCATTGTTTAAGGGGTTTTCTGCCTATTTGGTGGCTTTTGAGCCTATTAATCTGTCTGTAATAGCTTAGTAACATATGCAAACTGCGTGGTTTGTCCTGGGTGTGCACTGGTCCTTTCCAGAGCCCAGAGGGTTGAGAACAGAAGCTGTGGTATTGGGTTAACCGGCGCACGCCAGTTGTGGGTGGCGCACGCAGATCCTGACTGCATGCAGTGGCTTGTCCAGTGCATGCAGGCTTGTTCCTGTGTGTACCATTGCACAGTCAGTGTGTGCTAGTTTGTCTAAAACGTCCACAAAAGCTTGTTCTCAACCTATTATACTTGTATAGATCGAACATCATCATCCATAAATATTTTGTCATATATTCTTGTACATAAACTGCAAATGTGTTTACAGTTTTAATCCCTATTAACTGTTCCCCCACCCTAACTGGTTAAAAGAATGATCAAATAAAGAGAGAAGTGCAAATGTTTTATAAAACGCCTGAGTAGAGACCGGTCTCCGGACTGGGCGAGGGGGGTGCCATAAAACCCTTCCCCTCTCGTAACCTGGCTCTTGAACCTCAAGATCGAAGGTGACGACGGTCCAGTCTACAAAAGCCTTTTTCAAAATCAAACGGACGTGGTCCAAACGTTTTCAAAAGCACGGTTTCTTGGGTACTAACCGCAAAACCCGAGTGGCGACTCTCTGATTTGCGAAGCACTTCGCCGCGCTTTCCGCGAGATAAGGGCGCACCCGGAATTTTATGCTTAAAACATGGGATTTTTGGGTCGCGTGCCCACAGTGGCGACTCTGCTGGGGAGTGTACATTAATCAACATTTGGAAATTAATACATGAATGAACAATTTTCAAAAGTCTGTCAAAACAGTACGCTCCGCGCTGCTGAAGAGTGGAATGGTGACGTAACAAGATTCTACATCCGACCACTCCAAACTGGGGCTTTTACTATTGTTCACTTATGTAGTTTTCTCCAAGTGTCGATTAATGAAGTGAGCCAAGCTTCAAAAGGCGTTTTCAAAAAAGCATTCGCATTTCTCTCTCTCGATCATTCTTTCGGCACGCGTTCATTTGCATCGATATTCTATCAGCCCCGTTGAGGCGTTTTGGGTAACCGGCACAGTTTACTGGAGCCCGGGGTCCTCGAATGCCCAACAACCTTGGACGATGATGAGACGTATTACCGTTTGACCATTGCTTTGCTGTACGCATCGTGATGGGAGGTACAAAACATCTCTAGCCTGAGGAACCCCCTTAAGCCAAAACCAGCCTCGCCACGCGTACAAAGCAATAGAACCTTTCAAAACTAAGACAGGAACCCACAGGGTAGGATTACTTGCATCTAACCCCATAAACTGTCTATGTGTTACTGCTTTCCATATCGCATGCCTGTATATACATTCATACCGTTCTGCGTAGGAGCATGCTAGGGCGGCTTTTAGGGTTGTCTCTCTTTCAAACCCGTTTTATGCCTGCTAGGGCGCTGCTTGGACCGATGACGAGTCGTGCATCTTAACGGTGCATGTTATCAGCTTTCCGATTCCTTGGGTCAACGAGACTTTGGGAAATCGAGACTTTCTAAGTCCTTGCCTAAACCCGATCGAGGTTTCAAGCAGAAAACTAGGAACGACGGGAGACATGACATGATGCTCATACCACCCAGGTTAAAAGTGCTAAACACTTACACCATTCAAGGCTCCGGCACAGTGCTGCCTACGCCCCCTTGGTTACGGTATCATGTCGTCGACACCCAGTTGTTCCAATCCAACATTGAAACTTCGAGAGCGGGATGGTCAAAGACTTAGGCTGTTTCGACATCTCTTAGTGTTAGTCGATCCCTTCAAGGTACACTGTCGAAAAGAAATCCGAGGACTTGGGCAGCGTCCGGCAGTCATAAAACGGTTTTGTCTGCTAGTTCTAGAGTCTAGGAGGACACCGACGACGTTGAGCATTTTTCATTCTTTCAAATAAAATTGCTGCAGGCTGTCACTGAGCCCTTCTACTTTACTGTCTAGCCATCGCACCATACAGATGCAGAGTCAAGAGCCAAACCTACTTGAGAACGTCCGCCGGGTCTGTCTGTGAGAAGATTTGGGTGGGTCTGTTTCTGGGTCTGCCACGACGGAAGCTCCGGGTTGTTTTCTGTTGGGAGAGGCCTCACCACCGACACCTTTCACTCCGTCCCCTGCACCTCAAAAGCTCGTCCAAGTCAAAACCGAACCTCTCGACATGGCTGAAATTCCGACCCTTGCCCAGACTCTCGCCGACATTCAACGCAACTTGGCCATCATGCAAGAAAGGGCCGACCAAGCCGATGCCTCTACGGCCAATCTCCGTGCCTTAATTGAAGAACGCCTCCCTCCGGCAGCTGCAGCTGGAGGAGGTGGCGGAGAGCGTGAACTAGTGGTCGAAGAAGACCGTCAAGGAGAAAACCCTGTTCTGAATCCGGAAATGGCCGCTCTGATCGCCAAGATGGCCAAACTCGAAGAAGCGGTTTCCAAGGCTGAAAAGATAGGCGCCGGTGGTTTAGACATGGACCGTCTTTGTCCTTTTCCTAATGCTAGGCTGCCCGAGAGGTTTAAGATGCCTGATTTTGTAAAGTTTGACGGTTCTGGGGATCCTAAAACCCACTTGTTGGCGTATCACAGTGCAATGAAACTACACGGGATTGAAGAGGAAACCATGGCTCAACTCTTTCCTCAAACTCTCACTGGTCCCGCGTTCCAATGGTTTTTGTCGCTGGACCTTTCCAAAAGGAAGACATGGGTCGATATTGGGGCTGCTTTCAACTCCCAATATAGCTACAACGTCCAACTTAAAATGACCACGCGAGAGTTGGAATCAACCAAAATGGGCGCAAAGGAGCCCTTTGCCGACTTCATTCAGAGATGGAGAGCAAAAGCAGCCAAAATGACGGATCGTCCCAGCGAAAAGGATCAGATTCGCATTATCTCCCGCAACCTGCAGCCGGACTTTGCTAAGAACCTTGTGCTAGTCCAAGGGGCAAATTGGGAAACCTTCTTCGACTCTGGTCTCGCCATTGAGGAAGCTCTTCAGAACGGGGTCATCCCGAGAACCGAGGCTGCTCCTACCTCCTCAGCATCAAAGCCCAAGCCCCGTGTGTACACCGGTAGCAGCACCGCTCTCTTCGGTGGTAGCAACTATGCCAACGCTGCCACTGCCAGTAACACCGCCACGACCCACAGCTCTAATCATACAGCCGATGTCAACCAAGTTCAAGCACCGCAGAAACCCCGAAACCGCAACCAACCTCGTGTCTTCGCCAATTTCGAAGCACCTCTCTCTGCTGTCCTCGAGAAATTGGCCAAGTCTGGTCATCTCAGACCTCTCACCCCAACTCCACTTCCTCAAAATCCACCTCCTAGCCACAACCCCAATGCCTTCTGCGCGTACCATCAAATGCCCGGCCATCACACCGACTCTTGTTATCGCCTCCGTCATGCGATACAGGATTTGGTAGACAATGGAACCCTTCCTAACCCACCGTCTAAGCCCAACGTCATCTCCAACTCCCTCCCGAAGCACCATAACCAAGTTGGCCAGATATCCCTCAGCTCCACCATAACTTCCCCTAACTCCACCATATTCAACCCTACCGACCATATAACCCCTGCGGATCAACCAAAACCAGTCGTCCCCGTGCCCCTCGAGCTTGAGGTATTGAACATAAAGCTAGAGAAGGGGGAATCATCTAAACCAAAGATTTCCATGGAGCGTCTGCGTGACAACGTGACCATCCTCAACAATGTGTTCCGTGATCTTCAAGGCGACACTGTCTTTGCTGCACAGCTCCTCCCAGGGTCCACTGCGACAAACCCTTTCTTTGCCATCACTGAAACGGCTCTTGATAGGACACCCATACAGCGCCCAAGGCCTGTTAATACAACTGCACACCCACCAGAAACAGAACTCGACATGCAGGCAGTGGGCTGGGCAATTGCCGACCACTACAACTTTGTCGTCCCCAGGATCAATGAATGGGATGAGCTTGCCCGCGAGGGATTCCCGGCCGTGCCAGAAGCCTTACCATTTGACCATATTGCGAACAATGCATGGCTGGCAGCGCAAGAGGAAGACATGATGGATCCTCTGGATGGAGTTGCTCTACCTCTGCTTTTCGACCCACCAGCACCTATCGTCGAAGAGGAACCGTATTTCTGGGATCCCGAGCCCGCGTGGCAGTTTCCGGCCGACTATGTTCTAGAGGAAGTCGTGCCCGACTACGAAGCTTTCTACACAGAGGAGGACCTCCGACAGGAAGAACCCCGTGTACTTGGGGAGTGCTTCCGCGCATCAACAATCGACTCACTGGTGGCCTCAGTAGCCGATGTCGAATATGACCCCGACTTCTACATAATCGATGAGAACCTCCCGCGCCCCATTTTGCCTCTCTCCCGCGAGGACTGCCACATTATGGTTCTAGACGCAGTACCCGACGACCTTTGGGAACTGGACGAGATTGTCGACCTTAACACAAATCCGCTGCCCGCTGACTTTTGGGATGAAGACAAGGTAGTGGACATCAAAATGGGCAATGAAGTCTGGACAGTCAACTCCGCTCTAGTAGATGCTGGTTTCTGGGATACACCGTTCGTCACCAACCCGGGAACACCGTTCGAAGAAGCTGCAGCACAGGATCCATTCTTTTGGGAAGAAGTGGTGCTGAAAGGTCTAGAAAACGAGCTGGCTACAGGGGAAGACCCGTCTGCGACCGTGGCAGCAACCGATAAGGGAAAGCGCAAGATGGGGGATATACCCGCAGATTTCTGGGATTTCAACAGCGTGACCTCTTGGTGGGATGTCGCCAATGTTACGAGGAGCGGCCGAGTCTTTCAGCCCTCCAACTTACAGGCCGGGAGCTCATCCAATCCTCCCGTTGTGCCACCCACCAATCCAACGGCTCAAAGAGGCACTCCGAACATCCTTGCTGGAATCCCGGAAGGGGACATGATTCAGAAGCAGCTTGAAAGGATCCCTGCAGCAGTATCAGTTTGGGGTTTGATTGCATCATCAAAGGAGCATCGCGACGGACTGTCTGGGGCTCTCGCCCGTCTCAAGGTACCAACCGATATCACCCCCGAAGCATTGGTCTCTCTCATCCTGCCATTGCTTGCCAAACACTCTGTTACATTCACCGAGCGGGACCTGCCCGTTGAAGGAACTGACCACAACCGCCCATTGCACATTACCGTCAAGTGCAAGGGACTCTGGGTGCCGACCGTACTCATTGACAATGGCTCCGCCATTAATGTCTGCCCGCTGAGGGTGGCTTACCGCTTGGGATTCGCAAAAAAGGATCTCGCACCGTCCAACCTGGCTGTCAAAGCCTACGATAGCACTCGCCGTGTTGTCGAGGGAACCATCATGCTCAAGCTCGATGCTGAGGGCTTTGAGATGGAGGTGGAGTTCCACGTGGTCGACATTCCCGCCACTTTCAATCTGCTGCTAGGAAGGCCATGGCTGCACAGGTCGGATATCATGGCAGTGCCCTCGACTCTACACCAGAAAGTCATGCTGGGGCTTCCAACTGGGACCCTCACCATTTGCGGGGACGCTGGGATCCGCCCGCTTAAGGAAGATGAGCCCGTTCTAGGGATTACACATGGGGAGGAGGACTCAGACTTTGGAGGCTTCTCGTTCGACACCGCAGGATCAGTCCTTACCATCACCATCGACGATGACTTCCTCGTTAGCTCAACTGCTATCGACATCATGAGGAGGATGGGCCACATGCCCGGCTTTGGACTCGGAATAAACCAACAGGGGGTCGCTGAGTTCCCTGTCTTTCCCTTTACCGAGAGCCGATTTGGCCTTGGGTACGCACCCCCGGCCAAAAAGGCTAAAAAGGGGAAACGCACGGGAAAACCTCGTACCCTCTATGGTAATCCCGACAGCTACTTCATCCGCGAAGGAGGGAGCATTGTTTACAAAGGTCAGCCTGAACCATTCTGGGATCCGGAGACGGGCACTTGGCTTCCGGGTTTCGAAATCTTTGCTGCGGACACCTGGTCCGATGATGAAGAGGAAATAGCCAAGGACAAGCTGGCAGAGGAAGAGTTCAAGAAGCAGCTGGTCCGGGCTAAGGAAGAAACAGACTGGGTCATGGCAGTTGATCAAGAAAGCTTGGAGATGCTGTTCTCTCAAGTAGGTTTGGTTGGCGAAGAAGAAGAGGCCGAAGTGCTGATGCTTGGGCCCGATTCCCCGGACGTCATCGAAGATCCCACCTCTCTCATTGTGGAAGCTAAGGGTAGTTTAAATAATTGATTTTTCACTCCACGCTTGACATGCATTGACAGTGTACCTGAGTCTGACACGGAGTCTGTCCAGTCTAGGTCTAGCTCAGAGTCGGAGTTTGTGCCTCTTGGCCCTCCACGTCATAGCTTCTACTTCGAGTTCGAGTCAACTGTACTTGGCAACCCGCTGGGGTTTTATGAAATGAATGATCCTGCTTCTGACTACTTTGCTGATTTCTATATAAACTGTGTCGACCCTGACGATGAAGGAACAGACTTCGATGGGGATATCCCCGCTGAGTTGCGTTCCCTCATCGAAAAGGAAGACGAAAGGCATGCTCAGCCTCTAAAAGAAGAAGTAATTTCTATAAATTTGAAAGACGAGGATAACCCCCGAATGATGCAAATTGGCTCAACTCTGTCCCCCGAGGATCGTGCTGCGCTGATTGATCTGCTCAAAGAATACTTCGAGGTTTTCACATGGTCTCACAAAGACATGCCCGGTATCGATCCTGAAATCGTGCAACACCGGATTCCGTTGGCACCAGGGGCCATTCCAGTCAAACAGAAACTCCGCCGGATGAGACCAGATTGGGTAGAAAAGATCAAGGAGGAAGTCACCAAGCAGATCGACGCCGGATTCCTGAGGGTTGCTGAGTATCCGAAATGGGTGGCCAACATCGTGCCAGTTCCTAAGAAAGATGGAAGGATCCGAGTCTGCGTCGACTTTAGGGACTTGAACAAAGCAAGCCCCAAAGACAGTTTTCCCTTGCCTCACATCGATGTGCTTGTGGACAACACAGCGGGGCATGCTTTGCTCTCTTTTGTCGACGGATTCTCAGGATACAACCAGATCTTTGTGGCACCCGAAGATCAAGAGAAGACGACCTTTGTCACCGAGTGGGGTACTTACTGCTATGTGATGATGCCGTTTGGGTTGAAAAACGCCGGTTGCACCTTCCAGCGGGCCCAGACCACTTTGTTACACGATCTGATCCACAAGACGGTTGAGGTCTACGTCGACGACATGATCGTCAAGGCAAAGGAAAAGGAAGATTTCATTCCGGCGCTCAGGCAGTTTCTCGAGAGGCTCCGCAAATACAACGTGCGTCTCAATCCGTAGAAGTGCACATTTGGGATCACAGCAGGCAAGATGTTAGGGTTCCTGATCACCGCAAGAGGAATTGAGGTCGATCCCTCTAAGATTACAGCAATTCTCGAGATGGAACCGCCATGGTCAGAAAAGGGAGTACGAAGCTTCCTGGGAAAAGTGCAGTTCATCAGTCGATTCATAGCCAAGCTAACGCTGACCTGCGAACCGCTGTTCCGTCTGCTCAAGAAGGACGTCTGTTTCGAATGGACGGAGAAGTGCCAAGCTGCTTTCGAGTCTATCAAGGCGTACCTGAGGAATCCACCTGTCTTAATGCCGCCTACACCTGGTTGACCCCTGATTCTGTATTTATCCGTTACTCCGACGTCCATGGGATGCCTGTTGGCACAAGAAGGAGATAAAGGAGTCGAGAAAGCCATCTACTATCTGAGCAAGAAGATGGTGGGGAGTGAGGAACGATACACCCCCCTGGAAAAGACGTGTTGGGCGCTAGTTTGGGCTACCAAAAAGCTTAGACACTACATGCTAGCCTATTCGGTGAAGCTGATTTCTCGGATGGATCCTATCAAGTATCTGTTCGAGAAGCCGGCGCTCACCCATAAGCTAGCACATTGGTTGCTTCTGCTGGCTGAGTTCGATCTCCAATATGTCACGAGGAAATCAGTAAAAGGCCGTGCTGTGGCAGAATTCCTGGCCGACCACCCGATCGATGGACCTGAGGACGTGGACTTCAATTTCCCGGACGAGGATGTGTTAACAATTGCCGAAGAAGTGTGGACGCTCTATTTTGATGGGGCTGCTAATCAAAGGGGATTTGGAGTAGGGATACTGCTCATTATGCCCGCTGGGGCTTGTGGGCACACGCCCCAAAAATCCTGCGTTTTTATGATGTGAGAATTCCGGGTGCGCCCCTTTTTGGAAAGTGCGGCGGAACGCTTCGCAAATCAGAGAGTCGCCACTCGGGTTTTGCGGTTAGTACCCAAGAAACCGTCCTTTTGAAAATGTTTGGACCACGTTTTGTTTGAGTTTGAAAAAGGCTTGTAGACTGGACCGTCGTCACCTTTGATATCTGAGGTTCGGGAGCCAGATTACGAGAGGGGAAGGGTTTTATGGCACCCCCCCTCGCCCAGTCCGGAGACCGGTCTCTACTCGGGCGTTTTGTAAAGCATTTGCATTTTCTCTCTTTATTTGATCATCCTTTTAACCAGTTAGGGCGGGGGAACAGTTAATGGGGATTTAAAACTGTAACACATTTGCATTTATGTACAAAAATGTGACAAATGTTTATGGATGTTTGATGTTTGATCTAAGCAAATATAATAGATTGAGAACAAGCTACTGTGAACATTTTGAACAGACTAGAGCACACTGACTGTGCTGTGGTGCACACAGAAGCAAGCCTGCATGCACTGGCCGAGCCACTGTATGCAGCCCTGACCTGCGTGCGCCACACCACAACTGGCGTGCGCCGGTAGACTCAAATTCACAGCTTCTGTTATCAACCCTCTGGGCTCTGGAAAGGACCAGTGCACACCCAGGACAAACCACGCAGTTGATGGAGATTACTAAGCTATTACAGACAGGTTAATGGGCTTACAAGCCACCAAATGGACAGAAAGCCCCTTAAACAGTGAGGGAAAGATGATCAAAGGCCTGGATTGTAAGATCCATGCAAGGGCCAAGCCACTGGAACTTGGACTACTACCGTACGCCACTCACGAAGAGCCGTACACCAGATGTCTACAAGTTCCAGTGCTTTGGCTTTGCACATTCTGGGCTCTGGAACAGGACCAGAAGAACCCAGAAGGCCATACTAAGCACAGAAATACAGATGGAAGAGAAAGCTATTCTAAGTGCAGAAAGCAGTAAACTGGTTTTAGCATGCATCGAGGTGATCAGATAGTAAAGAAACAAGAAAAATGACGATCGGTGATCCCCACATCAGTTTTACCATACAGCCATAACTGGCGTACGGCACAAATAACTGGCGTGCGCCACTCGATCCTCATGCACGGTTTTTGAAACTTTGCCAGCATTAGGGCCAGGACTGGTATAGATTACCAGCCTTGACCCTGCCAGCCCCCCTCAGGGGTCAGAACAGAAAACAGAAACAGAAGGTGTTATACCTTTTGCTTGTGAGTTTGAGAGAAAACTTGAGTTTTGAGCTTGAAGGTGATGTGGATGAGAGAATGGTGTGGGTTTTTGGGGTGTGGAGAGTGCTCTCTTGCTTGTTCTTTCTATGGAAGAGAAAGGAAGCAAGAAGCAATGAAGAAGAAGACAAAAGCTTGGAGCCTTAATGGAGCTTTAATGGAACCAACCCCTTGCAAATGAATGCAAGGGGGGTATTTATGGAGGAGGGCTGGACTGATCAGCCTGCCCTTAAGGGCTGTTTGGAGGGTGGTGGAAGAGGGGAGCCTCCCATGCATTTAATGCATGGGACTTGCCTTGATGGAGGGTGTAGGAGAGAGAAGGGGACAGCCCTGGCCGAGAGCAATGATCAGGAGCCTGCCACTGACGTCAGGTGGCTGCAAAAACTCCCGCCCATCTGGCTGAAAAAGGTTGATTTGACTGGTATTGACTGGCGTGCGCCACTTGTTGAGTGGCGTGCGCCAGAAACTGGCGATGACTGACACGTGGCATAGGTTCCTGCGCACGCTAGTCCATCACCAGCGTACTCCAGTAGGGTTTTGCTGAGGTCATTTGGTTCTGGCTTGAAGGTTCGACAAGGGTTTGAAATGGGTTCGGACGAGGTTCGGGACGCTCAAAGCTCAAACTCATTCACAAACTCGGGATGTTCTTGACCTTAATCATCATCGGGGAATCAAAGACCGTAAGTAAACTAATCTGGACCGTCCAAAATAGGGTGTCTACAGTAGCCCCCCTTTGACGGCACTTAGAGCACCATTGCTTTGGCGTAAGTAACGTCAAAGGTTTTCTAGACACCCTTCCAGGCCATCCAGAGCAAGTCATACGAATCAATGAAAGCATGAAACTTAAATAACCTGACTGGTTAGATTGATCGGAGCGGATAGATCGCCGTTGGAAATAATATGCTGGGTTGAGTCGATGACCGTATTGGCTTTTGATAGCGCGGCCGGGGGCGGTTGACTCAGCTGGGGAGTGATAAGCCGCGAATCGGCTCCGTTGAGAAAGCCGGTCATACGGATGGACCGTCGTTGATTGAATTCGGGCGAAATGGATCGCCGTTGATTTGAGATGGACAGAACAGGCCGTCACTTGTTGGGGACTCTCCCGGGGAAGATAATCCATTGAAAGCAACTCGGGGTTACTTGTTTGATTCGAAATTGGACGGGTAGATCGTCGTTGATTTGGACGGATAGATCGTCGTTGATTTGATTTGGACGGATAGATCGTCGTTGATTTGGACGGATAGATCGTTGTTGATTTGATTTGGACGGATACTGCTTGGGGAGTAACCATCTGGAGTGATAATCATGAATTTGATGACCATGGGCCTTGATTTTGCTTACGGGTTGTAAACTGGGCCTCAGGCCCATGAACTACCGGCGTGCGCCAGTGTATATGTGCCGTACGCCACTTAGACCATCATACCCAGGCCCAGATCCGGCCCAGACCCGGCCCAGTTGCTTCACACGTCGTATAACTTCTACAGGAGTTGGCGAAACCGCCATTCTTCGACTTTCAAACCTCCGAGGTTCCCCAAAACTTCCCAAACCTTTCCAAGCCCAAACTCCCTTCTCATTCTCTTCCTCAAATCCACACATCCATGGCGGAACTGGGCGAAGACGGCGGCGGTGATGGAGGCGGTGATCAGTTGGGGGTTGGTAGAGGCGAGGCCGTAGGAGGAGGCCTGAGGAGAGGAGCGAGTACGCGGAGTCGACGGGACTCACCCAGCTTTCCTGGACGCTGTCTGTTCGTGATCCTCAGGGGGAGGTTGCGGAGGTTCGTTTCGATCCTGCTCGGACAGAGCCGGCAGAGGTCACAGGGCCGGTATGATGTACTTTCAGCTTCTGTGTATTTCATGTTTCCTGTATCATACTTGCCTTGTGTTTGAACTGCTCTTGACTTGCAATACTTGTGATTCAGGTGCCGCTAGAGTGGGCGAGGGAGTCCATGCGCCTGATGCTTGCTATGGAGAAGAAGTTCCACCAGATAGCCAGCGGTACTCCCTTGCAGTTGCACTACCCGCCAGCGGCTCCAGCGCCTACTGCGCAGCCTCAGGTATAACCCAGAATTCCGATTTCGATACTCATCAGCTGTGCATGTCTGTTACAATGCCTTTTAGAAGTACCTGCTCTTGATTCCTGTTTCAGCATTTACGTATATACTACGCACAAATATGAATTGAATTTGAATTGAATCGACAATGCAGGGACACGCTAGGACGGCTTCTAGGCGGCGGCCAGCGAAGCCAGCCCCTCAGAAAGGCAAGGGGAAGGCTCCGGCCGCGGTCCTGCGACCGGCGAGCACTACGCGGTGCGAGACTAGAGGGGTGGTGATAGCTCCCGACAGAGGGTCACCACCGCCTCAGAGAGAGCTGCGGAAGAGGACTGCTCAGAAGCAGCCGGCAGAGGGGCCTGCGCAGAAGAAGAGGAGAGAGGATGAGGAGGACGAGGACGAGGAGTCCGCGTCCCTCAGCAGCGGCTCTGGCTCCGCGAGCGATCCTGGGTTCAAGACCACTCAGAGAGACCTAGCTGCAGCTGAGGAGAGCGAGGATGGCAGCGACGACACTCGCGAGCTCTTCGAGTGAGGGCTTCCACGGAGCCTCGGCTACTTTACTGTCTTTTGCCCTTTTACTGTTGACTTGACTTGATTCGATTTTTGAGATGGGGGCCTGCGTGCCCGTTGATCCATAGGCGGTTGTGCCTGCTACACGACTTTTGTTTGCTTTGCTCGGGCCGTTGTGCCGTTTGATACATTTCCACCTTTCTTACGTTTACAGATACATGCTTTGGATAGTATAATAATTGCTTTTTCTGTTTATTCGTCTTCCAATCTGATGATATTGATGGTAGAAGCAAACGAAACAACCATTGATGCCTGACATGCATTGACAGACGTTCCGAATCAATCAACAACACTAGGACACGTGCGGGACTGACCTAGCTCGATTTAAAAAGGGAAGGCAAGTCCCAGGATACGTTGCGTATCCTCAAGACACGCGGAGGATACGGGAATCTGGTATTGGCGGGCCGAAAAGCCCAATCCTCCTCTGAAAGGGAAACTGACACTTTTGTAAGATCACATGTATGTATAATGACCTGCACGAGTGGAGAGACTCGGGAAAAACGAACCAGTAAGAGAAATAATCCGCCAAATGCTCGAAAATGCCATAAAATGGACATAAGACGCCAAAAATGACTCGATATGGTCCCGGACTGAAACCGACACCCCCGCACAATCACATAAAGCCTACATGACGTGTACGGTATGAGAAAACTTGGCGCGGAACCCTTGATACGAGTTTTGAGTCTCCGTATCCTAAATTTAGGAGGATACGGGCCGTCGGAGGTCCGAATTCTTTGTTAAGCGCGACATTTCGGAACCGGCGCTTCCACACAGTCCCAAACACCCTTTATGACTTGTACAAATCAACAAATTTGCCAAACAAGCCCCTGCATTGAGAACGGTCGCTCGACGACAGTTGCTGCTGTCTGGTGCAGGCTTCACTGGCGTGCGCCAGTAATTGAGATACGTACGCCAGTGGTGTAGGACATCCTGCGTGCGCCTGTTGATGACTGGCGTGCGCCAGTATAATGTGACACAGAGCCACTTGTCTGACTGTTTGTCCTTTTTCTGGCTACACCTTGTCTTCATCCCCACACGTTTTGCACACGGTTTCTGGCTTTCAGAAGGCAGTGTCCTTCATTGTAAGAAGGGTTTGGATGCTAGCCTTTGGTTTTGAACTTTAGAATAGGAAGTAAGATTCGTGGCTTGGTATAAGATGGAATGCTTGCACGTATTTGAAACCACACTGATATATCCTACTCCCATATTCAGCCAATTGAAGTACTGGTCCCAAATGGAAAACCCAATTCCAACTCTGATCAAACCTTGGTTGGTGGAAATGATAAGTGTTGATTGGCTGAATTTCCAATACCATGGCCTCGCCTCGTTCCGATACTTGCGGCATGTGCCGCTCCGTCCGGCCCTCCTGAGGGCTGCACTCCGGTTCTGGGATCCGGATGTCCATGTTTTTCGTTTTGGTGACGACGAGATATGTCCGACGGTCGAGGAATTCCAAGCATACCTCCGGACTTACTCATCTCCGACGCTCGTCGTTCCTCCTTACCAGGTGAGTATGCCCAGGCTGCTGGCCACTGCCCTTGACATTCCTAGAGGTTTGGCCGACTCCATGTTGGAGGGTGGTTAGGTCCATATCCTGCAGCTGATCGAGCGATATAGTCCTGAGGGTGACTTGGAGGACACGGCTTGGCAGGCGCGGCGCCGTCTGGCCCTGGTGATCTGTCTCTTAGCCGGCTACTTGCTTATCCCTGTGGATGGGCGGGTCAGCTCCCTACTTGTGAGTGTTGCCCTCCAGATGGGCGGCCCGGACCGGCAGAATGTTATTCCTCTGGTTCTGGCCGAGACGCTTATCGGCCTAGACTCGGTTTATTCTGGGGTGTCGCGCACCTTCAGCGGCAGTCCGTTGCTCCTTCAGGTACAACTCACTCAGCTCACCTTTTTCTGGTTTTTCGCACTTTCTCATTTTACCTCGACACTCGGCTTAGGCTTTTTGCTGGCTACTCACTTGTCTTTTCGCTCAGGCTTTTATCTGGTTTCTGACTTGTCTTTTCGCTCACGCAGCTGTGGTTGTCAGACAAGCTGAACTTGTTGCATCCTCCGGAGGCTGGCTGGGATCTTTTCCCGAAGAGGATTCACCAGCGGGGAATGAGGTACCCTGAGATGAATGAGGAGGAATGGTTCGCCTTCATGCGGGAGCTGCAACCCGATGAGATTGCTTGGAGGTGCTCATGGCTGGAATTGGGAGAAATGACGGTTTACTCAGAGGGGTTCGACAGGGTTGTGATTGCAGGGTTGACGCGGTTCACTTTCTATATCCCGGGCCGCGTCCTTCGTCAACTGGGCATCCCTCAGGGGAATGTTCGTATCACTGCCGGGGATTTTCGAGTCCCTAACTTCAATGCTCAGACTCTGAATGGGTACAAAAGGCGCTGGGGCCACAGGGCCCTGCAGGGCGAGTCTCCAGACTTCACTCCCAGGCTAAGGAACGTTTATCGACAATGGCTAAGAGCAGATGTTGCAGCAAGAGAAAATGTCGACTGACTCCGGACTACTTTGCTGTGCTTAGAATAAACTGTGAGCCGTTAGGCTTCTCAAGCATTTCATTCTGTTTTTCATGCTTCACTGTTTTAAGGCTTTTATGCTCAGCTTGTGTATCAGAAGTAGTAATTTTAAAAATAAAGTTGAAAGACGGAGGGTTTCCCCCTTCTGACTCCTTAATGAAATTTTGGCTCGTCCCTCGACCTTGCTTGGATCTCGACATGGAAACGGAACGTCGAACACTGGATTGCTTTGATAGAATGTGACCGGGTCTCATGGTGAGACTGCCTACGTATCCCTTTTCAAGGAATCAGGTCAGAACGTAGTTCAGGCCAAGGTTCGCTCGTGTATTTTACCTCTCCTTTTACGCTCTAACTTTTGCCTAGTGCCGCCTTAACAGGTTTTCGGCCTAGCGAGCTTTCGACTTTTGCCTATTTATTTTTGCCTAGACCGCCTTCACAGGTTTTCAGTCTAGCAGGCTGCTCTAACTTTTGCTTGGCACCGCCCACCCTTGTGGTTTTCGGTCCAACGAGCATCTCTCAGGGGTAGAAGCGTTTGAGTTGATCTAGGTTGACCAAAGTGTTGAATTCGTTGCCGTCGAGATCGATGAGTTGAGCAGCGCCCCCGGATAGGATGGTCTTGATAATGAAAGGCCCGGATCGCTTCGGTCGAAACTTTCCGCGGGCGTCGAATACTGGAGCCCGTATCTCCTTCGTGACCATGTCTCCTTCGATTAAGCCCCTGGATTTCACCTTCTTGTCAAATGCCCGGGCAATTCGACGCTGGTAACCTTGAACGTGATACAGAGCGCGGAGCCTCCTTTCATCAAATAGCATTAGTTCGACAAATCTTCCGCTGAGCCACTCAGATTCTTCGAGACCGCCTTCGACCATGATCCTCAGAGAGGGAACTTCAAGTTCGATAGGGAGTACTGCTTCCATTCCATAGACCAGGGAGAAAGGGGTTGCACCGGTTGAAGTTCGAATCGACGTCCTGTACCCCCATAGTGCCAGTGGCAGTTGCTCGTGCCAATTCCTCGCAGACTCAATAGTCTTCTTGATGATCACCTCGATATTCTTGTTAGCGGCCTCGACTGCTCCGTTTGTTTGCGGACGATAGGTTGTTGATCGGTGGATCTCGATGCCAAATTCTTCGAAGAGGTCCAGGACCCTTCCTTTGAAATGACTCCCATTGTCTGAGACGAATGCCTGAGGAACGCCATACCGGTAAATGATGTTCTTTCGGATGAATTGGGCCACTTGAACCGTTGTCAGAGTCTTGTAGGATTCAGCCTCGACCCACTTGGTGAAATAATCTATTGCCACTAGTATGAACCTGTGACCATTGGAAGCAGGAGGCGAGATCATCCCAATAACGTCGATTCCCCACACCGAGAACGGCCACGGCGAGGTCATGCCATGTAACTTAGAAGGTGGAACATGCTGCAGGTTGGCATGGATTTGACACTTAAAACAACGCCGCACGTAGTCGATGCACTGAGATTCCATTGTTGACCAGTAGTAGCCTTGCCTAAGGATCTTCCGCGCAAGCATGACTCCACTCATGTGGGGACCACAGACTCCTTCGTGAATCTCTTCCATTATCCTTGTCGCTTCGGCCCCGTTGACACATAGCTTGTGCATCCCACAGTGAGACCTCCGATACAGTTTCCCTCCACAAATGATGTGATGAGCAGCCAGCCTTTGTAGAGCAACCCGATCCTTCCTTGAAGCTCCCGCAGGGAACTCCCCTCGTTCGACAAAATTCCAGATATCATGGTACCAGGGTAGGCCATCATCGACATCATCAATGGCGTTGACATATTCATACGCGGGCAAGTCCCTCTATTCAATCACAATCGGTCGCATCCGGACCCCTACCGGAAGTTCGATCATTGAAGCCAAAGTCGCCAAAGCATCGGCGAACTGATTCTTCAAGCGTGGAATGTGAGTGAAAGTCACCTTATTGAAGCGAGGAATCAGTTCTTCCAAATCTTGGTGATAAGGCTTCAGCTTTTCCTCACGAACCTTCCAGTCTCCATTAGCCTGAGAAATCACCAGGTTTGAATCCCCAATTATCTCAAGTCTCTCGACTCCCAGTGCAATAGCAGCTTCCATTCCGACAATGCAGGCCTCATACTCAGCTTGATTGTTGGTGACGTCGAAGTTTAACTTGAAGGCGAGCGGGATATGAGCCCCAGCGGGCGTGATAAGCAGTACCCCAACTCCAAATCCTCGTTGATTCGCGGCCCCATCGAAATAGAGCGTCCAAACTTCTTTGACAACTGTTAGCACATCTTCGTCCGGGAAATTGAAATCCACGTCTTCAGGTCCATCGATCGGGTGGTCGGCCAGGAATTCTGCCACAGCACGGCCCTTCACTGACTTCCTTGTGACATATTGGAGATCGAACTCAGCCAGCAGAAACAACCAACGTGCTAGCTTATGGGTGAGCGCCGGCTTCTCGAAGAGATACTTGATAGGATCCATCCGAGAAATCAGCTTCACCGAATAGGCTAGCATGTAGTGTCTAAGCTTTTTGGTAGCCCAAACTAGCGCCCAACACGTCTTTTCCAGGGGGGTGTAACGTTCCTCACTCCCCACCATTTTCTTGCTCAGATAGTAAATGGCTTTCTCGACTCCGTTATCTCCTTCCTGCGCCAACAAACATCCCATGGACGTCGGAGTAACAGACAAGTACAGGATCAGGGGTCGACCAGGTGTAGGTGTCATCAAGACAGGCGGATTCCTCAGATACGCCTTGATAGATTCGAAAGCAGCTTGGCACTTCTCCGTCCATTCGAAACGAACATCCTTTTTGAGCAAACGGAACAGTGGCTCGCAAGTCAGTGTTAACTTGGCTATGAATCGGCTGATGAATTGAACCTTACCCAGAAAGCTTCGCACTCCCTTTTCCGATTGCGGCGGTTCCATCTCGAGAATTGCTGTGATCTTAGAGGGATCGACCTCAATTCCTCTTGCGGTGATCAGGAACCCCAACATTTTGCCTGCTGTGACCCCAAATGTGCACTTCTGTGGATTAAGACGCACGTTGTATTTGCGGAGCCTTTCGAGAAATTGTCTGAGCGCTGGGATGAAATCCTCATTCTCTTTGGCTTTGACAATCATGTCGTCGACGTAGACTTCAACTGTCTTGTGGATCAGATCATGTAACAAAGTGGTCTGGGCCCGCTGGAAAGTACAACCGGCGTTCTTCAACCCAAACGGCATCATCACATAGCAGTAGGTACCCCACTCGGTGACAAAGGTAGTCTTCTCTTGATCTTCTGGCGCCACAAAGATCTGATTGTAACCTGAGAATCCGTCGACAAAAGAGAGCAAAGCATGCCCCGCCGTGTTGTCCACAAGCACGTCAATGTGGGGCAAGGGAAAACTATCTTTGGGGCTTGCTTTGTTCAAGTCCCTAAAATCGACGCAGACTCGGATCCTTCCATCCTTCTTAGGAACTGGCACGATGTTGGCCACCCATTTCGGATATTCGGCAACCCTTAGGAACCCAGCGTCAATCTGCTTGGCGACTTCCTCTTTGATCTTCTCGACCCAATCCGGCCTCATCCGACGGAGCTTCTGCTTGACTGGAACAGCCCCTGGAGCTAACGGAATTCGGTGCTGCACGATTTCAGGATCGATACCGGGCATGTCTTTGTGAGACCATGCGAAAACCTCGAAGTATTCCTTGAGCAGGTCGATTAGTGCATCACGATCCTCGGGGGACAGAGTTGAACCAATTTGCATCATCCGAGGGTTATCCTCGTCTTTCAAATTTACAGGAATTACTTCTTCTTTTAGAGGCTGAGCATGCCTTTCGTCTTCCCTTTCGATGAGGGAACGTAACTCAGCGGGGATGCTCCCATCGAAGTCTGTTCCTTCATCGTCGGGGTCGACACAGTTTATATAAAATTCAGCAAAGTAATCAGAAGCAGGATCATTCATTTCATAAAACCCCAGCGGGTTGCCAAGTACATGGGACTCGAACTCGAAGTAGAAGCTATGACGTGGAGGGCCAAGAGGCACAAACTCCGACTCTGAGCTAGACCTAGACTCGATAGACTCTGTGTCAGATTCAGGTACATTGTCAATGCATGTCAAGCGTGGAGTGAAAAAGCAATTATTTAAACTACCCTTAGCTTCCACGATGAGGGAGGTTGGATCCTCGAGGATGTCCGGAGAGTCGGGCCCAAGCATCAGCACTTCAGCCTCTTCTTCCTTGCCAACCAAACCTACTTGAGAGAACAGCATTTCCAAGCTCTCTTGATCAACTGTCAGCACCCAGTCAGTCTCTTCCTTGGCCCAGGTTAGCTGCTTTTTGAACTCTTCCTCTGCCAGCTTATCCTTGGCTATCTCCTCTTCATCATCGGACCAGGTGTCCGCAGCAAAGATCTCGAACCCCGGAAGCCAGGTGCCAGTTTCTGGGTCCCAAAATGGTTCTGGTTGCCCCCCATACACGATGCTCCCACCTTCACGGATAAAGTAGCTGTCGGGGTTACCATAGAGGCTTCGAAGTTTTCCCGCACCTTTCCCCCTTTTAGCCTTCTTGGCCGGAGGTGCGTACCCAAAGCCAGACCGGCTTTCGGAAGAGGGAAAGATGGGGAACTCAGCGACCCCCTGCTGGTTGATCCCGAGTCCAAAACCAAGCATGTGGCCCATCTTCCTCATGATATCGATTGCGGCGGAGCTGACGTAGAAGTCCTTGTCCACTGCGACGGTAAGGACGGAGCCTGCGGTGTCAAACGAGAAGCCCCCAAAGTCAGAGTCTTCTTCTCTGTGTGCAATCCCCAGTACAGGCTCGTCTTCCTTGAGTGGGCGGATCCCAGAGTCTCCGCAGATAGTAAGCGTCCCTGTTGGCAATGCCAGCATGACCTTCTGGTGTAGGGTCGAGGGAACTGCCATGATGTCGGACCTGTGCAGCCACGGCCTTCCTAGCAACAGATTGAAAGTGGCGGGGATGTCAACCACATGGAATTCTACCTCCATTTCAAAGCCCTCGGCATCAAGCTTGAGCATGATGGTACCTTCCACCACGCGGCGGGTGCTGTCATAGGCCTTGACCGCCAGGTTAGACGGTGTGAAATCCTTCTTTGCAAGCCCCAAGCGGTAAGCAACCCTTAGCGGGCAGACATTAATGGCAGAGCCATTATCAATGAGCACGGTCGGCACCCACAGCCCCTTGCACTTGACAGTGATGTGCAGCGGGCGGTTGTGATCAGTTCCCTCGACAGGCAGGTCCCGCTCGGTAAAAGTGACAGAGTGCTTGGCGAGCAAAGGTAAGATAAGGGCGACCATGGCCTCGGGAGTGATGTTGGTGGTTACCTTGAGTCGAGAGAGGGATGAAGATAGCTTATCGCGATGCTCCTTTGAAGACGCGACCAGACCCCAGACTGAGATGGCAGCAGGTATCTTCTCCAGTTGCTTCTGAATCATGTCCTCTTCTGGGACTCCACTAAGGATGTTCGGAGCACCCCTTTGAACGACCGGGTTGGCGGGTTGTAAAACGGGAGGGTTGGATGAGCTCCCTGCTTGTAAGTTAGAGGGCTGAAAGATTCGGCCACTCCTTGTAACATTGGCGATATCCCACAAAGAGGTTGAATTGTTGAAGTCCCAGAAATCCGCGGGAATGTCTTCCATCTTGCGCTTCCCCTTATCGGTTGCTGCCACAGTTGTAGACGAGTCCTGTTCCGAAGCCAGATCCTGTTCCAAGTTCTGCATCACCAAGTCTTCCCAAAACAACGGATCCTGTGCTGCAGCTTCCTCAAACGGTGCTCCCGGGTTGGTTACAAACGGCGTATCCCAGAAACCTGCGTCGACCAGAGCGGAGTTGACGGTCCAAACTTCATTGCCCATTTGTATGTCGACCACCTTTTCTTCATCTCAGAAATCGGACGGCAGCGAGTTCGTGTTAAGGTCAACAATCTCGTCGACTTCCCAGAGATCATCAGGTACGGCATCCAGCGTCATGATACGACAGTCATCGCGGGAGAGAGGTACAGCGGGGCGCGGGAGGCTCTCGTCGACTATGTAGAATTCCGGATCGAGTTTGACATCAGCTACTGAGGCTAGCAGCGAGTCAATCGTTGATGAGCGAAAACACTCCCCAAGTATACGAGGCTCTTCCTGTCGTAGGTCCTCTTCGGTGTAGAAAGCTTCATAGTCCGGCACGACTTCTTCTAGAACATAGTCGGCTGGAAACTGCCAAGCGGGTCCATGGCCCCAGATGTCTGCCTCTTCTTCGGCAACAGGCTCAGGTTGATCAAATAGCAGAGGTAGAGCAATCCCATCCAGAGGATCCATCATGTCGGCCTCTTGTATTGCCAACCACTGATTGTTCGCAGCATGGTCAAACGGTACTTCTTCTGGCTCAGCCGGAAATCCCTCAAGGGCAAGCTCATCCCATTCATTGATTCTAGGGACCTCAAAATTGTTGTGATCGGCGATTGCCCAACCAACGGCCTGCATGTCAAGTTCTGGTTCTGGTGGGCCTGCTGCCCTAGCAAGTCTTGCACGCTCTATGGGCGACCCATCGAGAGCCGTTTCGGTGAAGGCAAAGAAAGGGTTTCTTGCGGTGGATCCGGGGAGAAGCTGCATAGTAAGGGTAGTGTCGCGCTGAAGGTCACGGAACACATCGTTGAGGATGGTGATGCCGTCACGTAGACGTTCCAGAGGGGTTCTCGATTTAGACGATTCTCCCTTCTCCAGGCTTATGTTCAAAGCCTCGTGTTCAAAGGGCACGGAGACGATCGGCTTCGGTTGATCCGCGGGGGTTATATGGTCGGTGGGGTTGAATATAGTGGAGGTAGGGGAAGTTATGGTGGAGCTAAGGGATATCTGGCCGATTTGGTTATGGTGCTTTGGGAGGGAGTTGGAGATGACGTTGGGTTTAGACGGCGGGTTAGGAAGGGTTCCATTGTCGACCAAATCTTGTATCGCATGACGGAGACGATAACAAGAGTCGGTGTAGTGGCCGGGCATTTGATGGTATGCGCAGAAGGCATTGGGGTTGTGGTTAGGTGGCGGATTTTGAGGGAGTGGAGTAGGGGTAAGAGGCTTGAGGTGACCAGTTTTGGCCAGTTTCTCGAGGACAGCAGATAGAGGTGCCTCAAAGTTGGCGAAGACACGGGGTTGGTTACGGTTCCGAGGCTTCTGTGGTGCTTGCACCTGGTTGACATCAGCAATGTGGTTCGAACTCTGGGTTGTGGCAGTGTTGCTAGCAGTAGCAGCATTGGCATAGCTGCTACCGCCAAAGAGAGCGGTGCTGCTTCCGGTGTATGCACGAGGCTTGGGTTTCGATGTTGAGGAGGCAGGAGCAGACTCGGTTCTCGGGATGACCCCATTTTGGAGAGCTTCTTCAATGGCGAGGCCGGAATCAAAGAAGGTTTCCCAATTTGCCCCTTGGACCAGCACAAGGTTTTTAGCAAAGTCCGGCTGTAGGTTACGAGAGATGATGCGAATCTGATCTTTTTCGCTGGGACGATCCGTCATCTTGGCTGCTTTCGCCCTCCATCTCTGAATGAAGTCTGCAAAGGGCTCCTTTGCGCCCATTTTGGTTGATTCCAACTCTCGTGTGGTCATCTTAAGCTGGACGTTGTAACTGTATTGGGAGTTGAAGGCAGCCCCAATATCGACCCATGTCCTTCTCTTGGAAAGGTCCAGCGGTAGAAACCATTGAAATGCAGGACCAGTGAGAGTTTGAGGAAAGAGTTGAGCCATGGTTTCCTCCTCAATTCCATGTAGTTTCATTGCACTGTGGTATGCCAATAAATGGGTCTTAGGGTCCCCAGAACCATCAAACTTTACAAAATCAGGCATCCTAAACCTTTCGGGTAGCCTAGCATTGGGAAAGGGGCAAAGACGATCCATGTCTAAACCACCAGCGCCTATCTTTTCAGCCTTGGAAACTGTTTCCTCGAGTTTAGCCATCTTGGCGATCAGAGCGGCCATTTCCGGATTCGGAGCAGGGTTTTCTCCTTGGAGGTTCTCTTCAATCACAAGTTCTCGCTCTCCGCCGCCTCCTCCAGCTGCAGCTGCCGGAGGGAGGCGCTCCTCGATTAAGGCACGGAGATTGGCCGTGGAGGCATCGGCTTGATCGGCCCTCTGTTGCATGATGGCCAAGTTGCGTTGAATGTCAGCGAGAGTCTGGGTAAGAGTCGGAGGTGGAACTTCAGCCATGTCGAGAGGTTCCGTTTTGACTTGGACGAGTTCTTGAAGTGCAGGGAATGGAGTGAAAGGAGTCGGTGGCGAATCCTCCTCTAGCAGAGTACAACCCGGAGCTTCCGTTGTGGCAGACCCAGAGACAGACCCACCCAAATCTTCTTACAAACAGATCCGGCGGACGTTCCCAAGTAGGTTTGGCTCTTGATTCTGAATCTGTACGGTGCGACGGCTAGACAGTAAAGTAGAAGGGCTCAGTGACAGCCTGCAGCAGTTTTATTTGGAAGAAGAAAATGAAAATGCTCAACGTCGTCGGTGTCCTCCTAGACTCTAGAACTAACAGACAAAACCGTTTCATGACAGCGAGACGCTGCCTAGGTCCTCGGATTTCATTTCGACAGTGTACCTTGAAGGGATTGACTAACACTAAGAGATGTCGAAACAGCCTAAGTCTTTGACTATCCCGCTCTCGAAGTTTCAATGTTGGAATGGAACAACTTGGTGTCGACGACATGATACTGTCACCAAAAGGGCGTAAGCATCGCTGTGCCGGAGCCTTGAACGGTGTAAGTGTTTAGCACTTTTAACCTGGGTGGTGTAAGCATCATGTCATGTCTCCCGTTGTTCCTAGCTTTCTGTTTTGAAACCTCGAACGGGTTTAGGCAAGGAGTTAGAAAGTCTCGATTTCCCAAAGTCTCGTTGCCCCAAGGAATTGGAAAGTTGACAACGTGCACCCTCGCGATGCACGACTCGTCATCGGTCCAAGCAGCGCCTCAACAGGCATGAAATGGGTTTGAAAGAGGAACCCTAAAAGCCGCCCTAGCATGCTCCTACGCAGAACGGTATGAATGTATGTACAGGCATGCGATAGGGAAAGCAGTAACACATAGACAGTTTATGGGGGTTAGATGCAAGTAATCCTACCCTGTGGGTTCCTGTCTTAGTTTCAAAGGTTCTATTGCTTTGTACACATGGCGAGGCCAGTTTTGGCTTAAAGGGGTTCCTCAGACTAGAGCCGCGGTATATCTCCCATTGCAACGCGTGCAGCAGAGCAATGGTCGAACAGTAATGCGACTCATCATCGACCAAGGTTGTTGGGCATTCGAGGACCCCGGGCTCCAGTAAACTGTGCCGGTTACCCAAAACACCTCAACGGGGCTGATAGAACACCGGTGCAAATGCGCGTGTGTCGAAAGAATGATTGAGAGAGAGAAAACTGAAAATGCTTTTGAAAAACACCTTTTGAAGCTTGGCTCACTTCATTAATCGACACTTGGAGAAAACTACATAAGCGAACAATAGTAAAAGCCCCAGTTCGGAGTGGTCGGATGTAGAATCCTGTTACGTTACCATTCCGTTCTTCAGCAGCGCGGAGCGTACTGTTTTGCCAGACTTTTGAAAATCGTTCATTCATGTATTAATTTCCAAATGTAGATTAATGTAATGTCCCCAGCAGAGTCGCCACTGTGGGCATACGCCCCAAAAATCCCGCGTTTTTATGATGTGAGAATTCCGGGTGCGCCCCTTTTTGGAAAGCGCGGCGGAACGCTTCGCAAATCAGAGAGTCGCCACTCGGGTTTTGCGGTTAGTACCCAAGAAACCGTCCTTTTGAAAACGTTTGGACCACGTTTTGTTTGAGTTTGAAAAAGGCTTGTAGACTGGACCGTCGTCACCTTTGATATCTGAGGTTCGGGAGCCAGATTACGAGAGGGGGAGGGTTTTATGGCACCCCCCCTCGCCCAGTCCGGAGACCGGTCTCTACTCGGGCGTTTTGTAAAGCATTTGCATTTTCTCTCTTTATTTGATCATCCTTTTAACCAGTTAGGGCGGGGGAACAGTTAATGGGGATTTAAAACTGTAACACATTTGCATTTATGTACAAAAATGTGACAAATGTTTATGGATGTTTGATGTTTGATCTAAGCAAATATAATAGATTGAGAACAAGCTACTATGAACATTTTGAACAGACTAGAGCACACTGACTGTGCTGTGGTGCACACAGAAGCAAGCCTGCATGCACTGGCCGAGCCACTGTATGCAGCCCTGACCTACGTGCGCCACACCACAACTGGCGTGCGCCGGTAGACTCAAATTCACAGCTTCTGTTATCAACCCTCTGGGCTCTGGAAAGGACCAGTGCACACCCAGGACAAACCACGCAGTTGATGGAGATTACTAAGCTATTACAGACAGGTTAATGGGCTTACAAGCCACCAAATGGACAGAAAGCCCCTTAAACAGTGAGGGAAAGATGATCAAAGGCCTGGATTGTAAGATCCATGCAAGGGCCAAGCCACTGGAACTTGGACTACTACCGTACGCCACTCACGAAGAGCCGTACGCCAGATGTCTACAAGTTCCAGTGCTTTGGCTTTGCACATTCTGGGCTCTGGAACAGGACCAGAAGAACCCAGAAGGCCATACTAAGCACAGAAATACAGATGGAAGAGAAAGCTATTCTAAGTGCAGAAAGCAGTAAACTGGTTTTAGCATGCATCGAGGTGATCAGATAGTAAAGAAACAAGAAAAATGACGATCGGTGATCCCCACATCAGTTTTACCATACAGCCATAACTGGCGTACGGCACAAATAACTGGCGTGCGCCACTCGATCCTCATGCACGGTTTTTGAAACTTTGTCAGCATTAGGGCCAGGACTGGTATAGATTACCAGCCTTGACCCTGCCAGCCCCCCTCAGGGGTCAGAACAGAAAACAGAAACAGAAGGTGTTATACCTTTTGCTTGTGAGTTTGAGAGAAAACTTGAGTTTTGAGCTTGAAGGTGATGTGGATGAGAGAATGGTGTGGGTTTTTGGGGTGTGGAGAGTGCTCTCTTGCTTGTTCTTTCTATGGAAGAGAAAGGAAGCAAGAAGCAATGAAGAAGAAGACAAAAGCTTGGAGCCTTAATGGAGCTTTAATGGAACCAACCCCTTGCAAATGAATGCAAGGGGGGTATTTATGGAGGAGGGCTGGACTGATCAGCCTGCCCTTAAGGGCTGTTTGGAGGGTGGTGGAAGAGGGGAGCCTCCCATGCATTTAATGCATGGGACTTGCCTTGATGGAGGGTGTAGGAGAGAGAAGGGGACAGCCCTGGCCGAGAGCAATGATCAGGAGCCTGCCACTGACGTCAGGTGGCTGCAAAAACTCCCGCCCATCTGGCTGAAAAAGGTTGATTTGACTGGTATTGACTGGCGTGCGCCACTTGTTGAGTGGCGTGCGCCAGAAACTGGCGATGACTGACACGTGGCATAGGTTCCTGCGCACGCTAGTCCATCACCAGCGTACTCCAGTAGGGTTTTGCTGAGGTCATTTGGTTCTGGCTTGAAGGTTCGACAAGGGTTTGAAATGGGTTCGGACGAGGTTCGGGACGCTCAAAGCTCAAACTCATTCACAAACTCGGGATGTTCTTGACCTTAATCATCATCGGGGAATCAAAGACCGTAAGTAAACTAATCTGGACCGTCCAAAATAGGGTGTCTACAGGGCTCATATCCCCCTCGCTTTCAAATTAAACTTCGACGTCACCAACAATCAAGCTGAGTACGAGGCCTGCATCGTCGGAATGGAAGCTGCTATTGCACTCGGGGTCGAGAAACTCGAAATAATTGGAGATTCAAACCAAGTAATCTCCCAGGCCAATGGAGACTGGAAGGTCCGTGAGGAAAAGCTGAAGCCATATCACCAAGATTTGGAAGAACTGATTCCTCGTTTCAATAAGGTGACTTTCACCCACATTCCACGCTTGAAGAATCAGTTCGCCGATGCCTTGGCGACTTTGGCTTCAATGATCGAACTTCCAGTAGGGGTCCGGATGCGACCGATTGTGATTGAGCAGAGGGACTTACCCGCTTACGAATATGTCAACGCCATTGATGATGTCGATGATGGCCTACCCTGGTACCATGATATCTGGAACTTTGTCGAACGAGGAGAGTTCCCTGCTGAAGCATCGAGGAAGGATCGGGTTGCTCTGCAAAGGCTGGCTGCTCAGTACATCATTTGTGGAGGGAAATTGTATCGAAGGTCTCACTGCGGAATGCACAAGCTGTGTGTCAACGGGGCCGAAGCAACAAGGATAATGGAAGAAATTCACGAAGGGGTCTGCGGTCCCCACATGAGCGGTGTTATGCTTGCTAGGAAGATCCTCAGGCAGGGTTACTACTGGTCAACAATGGAGTCTCAATGCATCGACTATGTGCGGCGCTGTTTCAAATGTCAAATCCATGCCAACCTGCAGCATGTTCCACCCTCTAAGTTATATGGCATAACCTCGCCATGGCCGTTCTCCGTGTGGGGAATCGATGTTATTGGGATGATCACGCCTCCGGCTTCAAATGGTCACAGGTTCATACTCGTGGCGATAGATTACTTCACCAAGTGGGTCGAAGCTGAATCGTACAGAGTCTTGACAACTGTCCAAGTAGCTCAGTTCATTCGAAAGAACATCATCTACCGTTATGGCGTTCCCCAGGCTTTCGTGTCAGACAACGGGAGTCATTTCAAGGGAAGGGTCCTGGACCTCTTCGAGGAATTTGGTATTGAGATCCACCGATCAATAACCTATCGTCCGCAAACGAATGGAGCAGTCGAGGCAGCAAACAAAAACATTGAAGTGATCATTAAGAAGACTATCGAATCCGCAAGGGATTGGCACGAACAACTGCCTCTGGCGCTATGGGGTTATAGAACGTCGATTCGGACTTCAACCGGTGCAACTCCTTTCTCCCTGGTCTATGGAATGGAAGCAGTACTTCCCATCGAACTTGAGGTTCCCTCTCTGAGGATCATGGTTGAAAGTAGCCTTGAAGAATCTGAATGGCTCAGCGGGAGATTTGTTGAACTGATGTTATTTGATGAAAGGAGACTCCGCGCCCTGTACCATGTTCAAGGCTATCAACGTCGAATCGCACGGGCATTCGATAAGAAGGTGAAGTCCAAGGGCTTAGTCGAAGGAGATATGGTCACGAAAGAAATACGGGCCCCAGTGTTTGATGCTCACGGGAAGTTTTGACCGAAGCGATCCGGACCGTTCATTATCAAGACCATCTTATCCGGGGGTGCTGCTTAACTCATCGATCTCGACGGCAACGAATTCAGCACTCTGGTCAACCTGGATCAACTCAAACGCTTCTATCCCTGAGAGATGCTCGTTGGGCCGAAAACCACAAGGGTGGGCGGTTCCAAGCAAAAATTAGAGCAGCCTGCTAGACCGAAAACCTGTGAAGGCGGTTTAGGCAAAAATAAATAGGCAAAAGTTGAAAGCTCGCTAGGCCGAAAACCTGTGAAGGCGGCGCTAGGCAAAAAGTTAGAGCGTAAAAGGAGAGGTAAAACACACGAGCGAACCTTGGCCTGAACTACGTTCTGACCTGATTCCTTGAAAAGGGATACGTAGGCAGTCTCGTCTTGAGACCCGGTCACATTCTATCAAATTGATCCAGGGTTTGACATCCCAACTCCGTATCGAAGTTCATGTAAAGTCGAGAGACGAGCCAAAGTTTGATTAAGGAATCTGAAGGGGGAAACCCTCCGTCTTTCAACTTTATTTATAAAATTACTACTTTCGATACACAAGCTGAGCATAAAAGCCTTAAAACAGTGAGGCATGAAAAACAGAACAAAATGCTTAAGAAGCCTAACGGCTCACAGTTTATTTTAAACTACAGCAAAGTGGCCCGGAGTCAGTCGGCGTTTTCTCTTGCTGCAACGTCTGCCCTTAACCATTGTCGATAGACGTTCCTCAGTCTTAGAGTAAAATCCGGAGACTCCGCCTGCAGGGCCCTGTCTGCCCAGCGCCTGTTATACCCATGGAGCGTTTGAGCATTGAAATTCGGGACTCGGAAGTCCCCGGCAGTGATACGAACATTCCCCTGAGGGATGCCCTGTTGACGAAGGACGCGGCCCGGGATGTAAAAGGTGAACCGTGTCAACCCTGCAATCACAATCCTGTCGAAACCATCAGAGAAAACCACCATTTCCCCCAGTCCCAGCCATGGACACCTCCAAACGATCTCATCGGGCTGCAGGTCCCGCATGAAAGCGAACCATTCCTCCTCATCCATCTCGGGATACCGCATCCCCCGTTGATGAATCCTCCTCGGAAAAAGGTCCCAGCCGGCCTCCGGAGGGTGCAACAAGTTCAGCTTGTCAGACAACCACAGCTGCGTGAGTGAAAAGACAAGTAAGAAGCCAGATAAAACCGAGTGGAAAGACAAGTAAGGAGCCACCAAAAACCTAATCCGAGAGTCGAGGTAAAATAAGAAAGTGCGGAAACCGGAAAAAGGTGAGCTGAGTGAGTCTACCTGAAGAAGCAACGGACTGTCGCTGAAGGTGCGCGACACCCCGGAATACACCGAGTCCAGACCAATGAGTGTCTCAGCTAGAACCAGCGGGATCACATTTTGCCGGTCCACCTCCCCCATTTGGAGAGCGACGCTCACTAGCAAAGAGCTGACCCGCCCGTCAGCAGGAATGAGCAGATAGCCGGCAATGAGGCAAATTACCAGAGCAAAGCGGCGCCGTGCCTGCCAAGCGGGGTCCTCCAAGTCACCCTCCGGACTATACCGCTCGATTAATTGCAAGATGTGGACCTGGCCACCCTCTAGCATGGAACGGGCCAAACCTCCGGGGATGGCAAGTGCCGTAGTCAGCAGCCTGGGCATGCTAACTTGGTAGGGAGGAACGACGAGCGTCGGAGAGGAGTACGTTCGGAGATAGGCCTGGAACTCCTCGACCGTTGGACAAATTTCGTCATCGCCAAAGCGGAAGACGTGGACGTCCGGATCCCAGAAACGGAGCGCGGCCCTCAACAGCGCCGGGCGGAGCGGCACATGCCGAAGATACCGGAACGAAGCCAAGCCGTGGTATTGGAAATTCAACCAGTCAACGCCGATCATTTCCGTCAACCAAGGCCGGATCAAGGTGGGAATGGGATTTGCCATTGGAAGAATTACAGAGGAAATGCTGAATAGGGGAAGGCAATGAAATGTTGTGGTTCTGCAAACGCATGGCATGCGTCTTTATAGACTGAGTACGCATCTTTCTTTCATCCGAGGATGCAATTGCCAAGGGCTATCCTCCAAGCCTACCTTACAATAAGGACACTACCCCTCTGAGGAGCCAGAACCCCTGTTCTGAACGTGGGATGGTAGAGACAAAAGGCAGCCAGGAAAGGACAGTTGGGCAGGAGAATGGCATTGTGTCGTACTTGTGTGGCGCACGCCACAACTTAACCAACGTACGCAGGTAACCAAACAGTACTGGCGTACGAAGCAAATCTACTGGCGCACGCCAGTAATATCTGCACCAGATATCAGCAACAGCAGCAGCTGTCGTCAAGCTTCCAATTTTGGTTCCGAGGCCTGTGTGGCAGATTTTTCGATACACACAAGTCTTGAATAGTGTTTGGGATTGTAAGGAAGCATCGGTTCGGAAACGTCACGCTTAACGAAGAAATCGGACCACCGACGGACCGTATCCTCCAAAATTTAGGATACGGAGACTCCAAGTTCGTGCCAAGGGTTCCTTGCCAAGTTTTCTCATGCCGTACACGTTACGTGAACCCTATGTGACTGTACGGAGGTGTCGGTTTTAGTCCGGGACTATATCGAGTCATCTTTGGCGTCTTATGTCCATTTTTGTGGCATTTTCGAGCGTTTTGAGACTTATTTCTCATTTCGAATCATTTTTTTTTCCTCATGATGTCGATAGCAGTTGTACAGGTATACGGCCTCACAAAAGTGTCAGTTTCCCTTTCAGAGGAGGATTGGGCGTTTCCGCCCGTTAATACCAAGCATCCGTATCCTTCGCGTGTCTTAAGGATACGCGACGTGTCCTGAGACTTTCCTTCCCTTTTTATTCGAGCTATGTCAGTCTTGCACATATCCTAGTGTATGTTGGTCGACTCAGAACGTTTGTCAATGCATGTCAGACATCAGTGGTTGTTTCGTTTGCTTCTACCATCAAATTAGAAGTCGAATAAACAGAAAAAACAATTATTATACTATCCAAAGCATGTATCTATAGAAGTAAAAGGTGGAAATGTATGAAACGGCGCAACGGCCCGAGCAAAGCAAGCAAAAGTCATGTAACAGGCACAACCGCCTATGGATCAACGGATACGCAGGCCCCCGTCTCAAAAGACGAATCAAGTCTAGTATCAGCAGTATCAAAGGCAAAAAGACAGTAAAGTAGCTGAGGCTCCGTGATAGCCCTCACTCGTCGAATAGCTCGCAGGTGTCGCCGCTGCCATCCTCGCTCTCCTCAGCTGCAGCTAAGTCTCTCTGAGTGGTCCTGTACCTGGGGTCGCTGGCAGAGTCAGAGCCGCTGCTGAGGGAGATGGACTCCTCGCCCTCGTCGTCCTCCTCCTCTCTCCTCTTCTTCTTCGCGGGCCCCCCCGCCGGCCGCTTCTGAGCAGGCCTCTTCCGCAGCTCTCTCTGAGGCGGTGATGACCCTCTGTCAGGGGCTATCACCACCCCTCTGGCCTCACACCGCGCGGAGCTCGCCGGTCGCTGGTCTGTAGCGGGGGCCTTCCCCTTCCCTCTGCCCTTCTGAGGGGCTGGCCTCGCTGTCTGCTGCCTGAAAGCCGTCCTAGCATGTCCCTGCATTGTCAATTCAATTCAATATCAATATTGTGCATAGTGTATATGTAAATGCTGAAACAGGAATCAAGAGCAGGTACTTCTAACATGCATTGTAACAGACATGCACAGCTGATAAGTATCGAAATTCGGAATTCTGGGTTATACCTGAGGCTGCGTAGTAGGCGCTGGAGCTGCCGGCGGGTAGTGCAGCTGCAAGGGAGTACCACTGGCTACCTGGTGGAACTTTTTCTCCATGGCAAGCATCAAGCGCATGGCCTCCCTCGCCCACTCCAGCGGCACCTGAATCACGAGTATCAGAAATCAAAGGCAGTGCGAATACAAGTGCAAATATGATACAGAAAGTAAACAAAAGGCTGAAAGTACATCATACCGGTCCTGTGACCTCTGCTGGCTCTGTCCGGGCAGGCTCGAAGTGAAACTCCGCAACCTCCCCCTGGGGGTCACGCACCGTCAGCGTCCAAGAAAGCTGAGTGAGCCCGGTCGACTCTGCAAACTCACTCCTCTCCCTGGAACGGCCCGGCCTGCTCCGCCGTCCCGACCTCTCCTCACCAGCAACTAACGCCTCCGCCCACACTGCCCTGTGCTCCATCACTCCAAGCGCTCCCGCCAAGTATCGCCTCCGGTAAACGGCGTAGTCTCACTCTCGTCTCAGAAAGGGAGCCGCAGGAACAAGAACAGTGAACCTCCTCAACTCTCTCAGCGTGTACCTCCCAGTGTGCGAAGCACGAAGCGGCAGTGGCCCAGGGACAAGGAACTCGGACGAGTCGAGCGACTGTCGCGTCACCCGGTCGCCCATGTACCACTGCCACCCGAAAGCCGACTCCAGCAGCACCCGGCTCGCTGTCACCACTCTGCTCCGCGCAAGGTACTCAGGCTCAGGCCCTGCAGGCCTCCACGGGTCCCACTCCACCTGCAAAGCAATCAAAGGATATCAGCAACAGCATTGAAGCAATTCAAAGACATGAACTACCAAGTAGAAAAGCAGGTCTCACCTGAGAGTCCGTCAAGTGGTCGAGGTACAGCCGGAAGTCTGCAAGCGTCTTCTTCGACCTCTTCTTCCCGACACGGAGTGGCCCCCAGACCATTGCTCGAGGAAGCACCCTCGGGTCCGGACTCCTATTCTCCGTAGAGTACATCCTCAGCACCTCGTAAGCCCACAACTGCAAGGTTTTCAAACAATCAAACGATCAAGGCATCAGAAATACAGTATATGCAAGATAAAGTGCAAGTATGGAATGGAATTGAAAGACAGTATTGATTCCTTACCTCCCACACTCTCCAGTACCCAGCAGCTGCCCTGCTCCCTCTGGAGAACTCACCCAAGAAGCAGTAGCACGTGCCCAAGGCCGCTCCTCCCCAGTCGAACCGAGAAGCCGACCGCAAGTCAAAAAGGGCCGGCAAGTAAGACAAGTGCACTGTGGACCTCTTGTTCGGGTACAGAGTAGCCCCGAACAAGTACAGCAAGTAAACCCTGGCCAGCTGTGCCGACTCTAACTCGGAGACCTGCCCTCCTGCCAACTCCAACACCGGGACCCTCTGCTCCACGCGCCTCGCAAACTGGTCGTATGAGACCATCTCTGAGCTCCCCGCCGGCACCATGCCTAAGAACCACTGCAGCGCCTCCCTGTCTCTGTGGATCCCCGAGTCAAACGGGATCGGGTCCCCTCCTACCCTCAGGCCCGTGATGGCCGCAAAGTCTGTCGAAGTCACCGTCATCTCCCCAATCGAGAAGTGGAAGGAGTTCGACGTGTCCCACCACCTCTCCGCCAGGGCAGACAGTACCCCGTGGTCGCTCCTCACCGCTGTCAGCGTGGGGATGAACACGCCAAACCCCGCCGCGTCCACCAGCTCTCGTGCCCCCGCTGGCAAACTCAAGTATAGCTCGAGCGAGTGCGCCGGACCGCCGTGCCCCCGCGAGCTAACCACTCCTCTCTGCGCATCACAACCAAAGAAACAGAAATAGCATCAGTACAGCAGTCCAAATTCAGTGGATAGTCGAATCAAGGATCTAAAGCATCAAGGCATTCGTTCAATCGATTCGTTCAGTCAATATCGTTTCAAGGCATTCGTTAAGTCGATTCGTTCAATCGATTCAAGTTTCAAGGCATTCGTTCAGTCAGTTATCGTTTCAAGACATTTCAAAGTCGATTCAAGCTTCGAGCATTTATTCAGTCGCTTATCAAGCCACCTGACATCCTATCGGTCGATTTAAGTCATCAAGGCAACAAAAGCATGATTGTTCAGTCGATTATCGTTTCAAGGCATCCTATCGGTCGATTCAAGTCATTCGAGCATCCTACGGAGTCAAGTCAGATTTCGGGACAACCTATCAGTCGAGTTGCGTTGCATGGCATACTACAAGTCGATGTCGGTTATCTACAGGCATTCTATGGTCGAATCGTGCAGTCGAAGCACTCTACAGCCAATCCAGTCTATTTCAAGTCAAGATATCACTAACTCTATACAGTCAATCAAATGCAAAAGATTCGAATATCATGCATCACAAGTACGAAATGAAGACTAAAGGAGAGTTTTGAAGAGTGTACCTCAGTCCAACCCCTGGACAAGTGCTGCTCACGGTCCCTCAATACCAGCTCCCCGTCGTAGTCTCTCTGTAAAGGGACGTAGCCCTCAGTGCCCGACGCCACAAACACGTGCGGCTCTGGAGGAACGTACGTCTCAGCCGCGAACGGGGTACGGGCGGCCTGCCGTCTGGTCTCCGCTAGGTCGACCGCCACCTCGTACGCCCCAGGGCCCTCCTCCTGCTCCCTCTCAGCCTCCTCGGTCTCGCACTAGCTCCGCCTGCTCTCTCTCCGCCGCCTCGGCCTCTCTCCTCAGTCTCTCGGCCTCGTCGGACCGGGCTATCTCCCTCAGCCGCTCCTCGCGCGCCCTCTCAACTACTGCAACCACCTCAGGGTTCTCTCTCATCAACCGGGCAAGCACAAACTCTCCCACAAACTCCGCCAAATCACGGCTCAGGATCGGCTCGTGACCGGATGACCCAACCGGCGGTGCGAACTCGATCCGCTCGGCATGATCCGCCCTCAGCACATACCCCGCCTCCTCCACCACCGCCGGAGCCTTGCCACTCGCCGGATCCCTCAGTGGGGTCTCCGATCGGCCCTCACTACCAACACCACCGCTGCCGCCGCCGGCCCCAGCCGAACCACCGCCGGTCACCACAAAACCCTCTATGCCACTCAAGGAGTCCAGCCGATCAACTCATGGACCCCCTGGACTCGACACCACCGGCGTACGCCCCTCCTCCTCTGGCGCACGCCGCTCACCGCCGCTCCCCGCCTCCACTGCGTGGCCGCCGTCGCCATCACCGACACCAGAAACCTCTGCACCCAAACTCGTGGGAGCCTCGTCTGGAGGATGATCGTCGATTCGAGCACTTTCTACCACGGCTTCATCATCCCTCGGCCGAGCATCACCGACATCACCATCGCCGCCCCTACCGCCGCTGTGACCGCCTGTTTCAGCCATGTGAGTGTATGGGTTTGTGATTGTGGAGGAAGGATGAAGGAGATTGAGATTTGGGAGGAGTTTAAGAGGTTTGGGAGTTCGAAAAACTGAAATATGGCGGTTCGTGCCAAGAACAGGAGTATATACGACGTGGAGCAGCACTGGGCCGGGTCTGGGCCGGGTCTGGGCCGGTTCTGGACTCGGATATTGCAGCCCCTGTGGCGTACGGCACAAATATACTGGCGCACGCCAGTAGTTTATGGGCCTGAGGCCCAATTCGCATCCCGTGATCAAAACGAAGGCCCATGGTCATCAAATTGGTTCTGTCACTTCAAATGGTTACTCCCCAAGCAGAGCCCGTCCAATCTCAAATCAAACGACGATCTATCCGTCCAATCTCAAATCAACGACGATCTATCCGTCCAATTTCAAATCAAACGACGATCTATCCGTCTAATCTCAAATCAACGACGATCTATCCGTCCAATTTCAAATCAACGACGATCTATCCGTCCAATCTCAAATCAAACGACGATCTATTCGTCCAATCTCAAATCAACGACGATCTATCCGTCCAATCTCAAATCAACGACGATCTGTCCGTCCAATTTCAAATCAAGCGACGATCTATCCGTCCAATCTCAAATCAACGACGATCTATCCGTCCAATTTCAAATCAACGACGACCTATCCGTCCAATTTCAATCAACGACAGACCATCCGTAGGACTGTATCTTCCTCAACAGAGCCAACTCACGGCTTATCACTCCCCTGCTGAGTCAGCCGCCACGGCCGCGCAATCAAAAGCCAATGTCAGGTTATTTAAAGTTTCACGTTCTCATTGACTCGTATATCCTGCTCTGGACGGCCTAGATGGGTGTCTAGAAACCTTTGACGTTACTTACGCCAAGTCGATGGCGCTCTAAGTGCCGTCAAAGGGGGGCTACTGTAGACACCCTATTCTGGACTGTCCGGATTAGTTTACTTACGGTCTTTGATTCCCCAATGATGATTAAGGTCAAGAGCATACCGAGTTGGTTGAAGGATTTGAGCTTTGAGCGTCCTGAACCTCGTCCGAACCCATTTCAAACCCTTGTCGAACCCTCAAGCCAGGGCCAAATGGCTTCAGCAAAACCCTACTGGAGTACGCTGGTTGTGGACTGGCGTGCGCAGGAACCACTGCCACGTGTCAGTCATTACCGTTTTCTGGCGCACGCCACTCAAAAAGTGGCGCACGCCAGTCAGTGCCAGTCAAATCAACCTTTTTCAGCCAGATGGGCGGGAGTTCTGTTGTAGCCGACTGACGTCAGCTGGCAGCCCCCCTGATCATTACTTCGGCCAGAGATGTTCCCCTCTCTCTCCTACACCCTCCATCAAGCCAAGTCCCATGCATTAAATGCATGGGAGGCTCCTCCCCTCCTTATCACTCCAAACAACCCTTAAGGGCCAACTGATCAGTTGTCTCTCCTCCATAAATACCCCCCTTTGCATTCATTTGCAAGGGGTTAACACCATTAAAGAAGGCCCAAGCTTTGGTTCCTCTTCTTTATCTCCTATTCTTCTTGTTTTCTCTTTCATCCATTGAAAGGCAAAGCAAGGAGAATATACACCCAGTCCATAACACCCCCCCCCCCCCCCCCATATTCATCTCTCAAACTCTCAAGCTCAAAGCTCAAGTCTTCTCTCAAGAATTCACAAGCAAAGGTATAACACCTTTTGCTCCTGCTTTCTGTTCTGACCCCTGAGGGGGGCTGGCAGGGTCAAGGCTGGTAATCTATACCAGTCCTGGCCCTAATGCTGGCAAGGTTTCAAAACCGTGTACAATGATCAGTGGCGCACGCTAGAAGTTATGTGCCGTACGCCAGTAATGGTAGTACGTGCAAAACTGGCGTGGGGATCATGGATCATTGTTTTCTTGCCTTCTTTTAGCTTTGATCACCTTGCTGCATGTTAAAACCAGTTTACCGCTTTCTGTATTTAGAGTTACTTTCTCTTCCATCTGTATTTATTGCTCAGTTTGGCCTCTGGGAGCCTTCTGGTCTTGTTCCAGAGCCCAGATGATGCAAAGCCAAAGCATTGGGATAAAACAATAACTGGCGTACGGCCCTTTATAAGTGGCGTACGGTAGTGGTCTATATTCCAGTGGCTTGGCCCTTGCATGGATCTTACATCCAGGCCCTTGATCATCCTCCCCTCATTGTTTAAGGGGTTTTCTGCCTATTTGGTGGCTTTTGAGCCCATTAATCTGTCTGTAATAGCTTAGTAACATATGCAAACTGCGTGGTTTGTCCTGGGTGTGCACTGGTCCTTTCCAGAGCCCAGAGGGTTGAGAACAGAAGCTGTGGTATTGGGTTAACCGGCGCACGCCAGTTGTGGGTGGCGCACGCAGATCCTGACTGCATGCAGTGGCTTGTCCAGTGCATGCAGGCTTGTTCCTGTGTGTACCATTGCACAGTCAGTGTGTGCTAGTTTGTCTAAAACGTCCACAAAAGCTTGTTCTCAACCTATTATACTTGTATAGATCGAACATCATCATCCATAAACATTTTGTCATATATTCTTGTACATAAACTGCAAATGTGTTTACAGTTTTAATCCCTATTAACTGTTCCCCCGCCCTAACTGGTTAAAAGAATGATCAAATAAAGAGAGAAGTGCAAATATTTTATAAAACGCCTGAGTAGAGACCGGTCTCCGGACTGGGCGAGGGGGGTGCCATAAAACCCTTCCCCTCTCGTAACCTGGCTCCCGAACCTCAAGATCGAAGGTGACGACGGTCCAGTCTACAAAAGCCTTTTTCAAAATCAAACGGACGTAGTCCAAACGTTTTCAAAAGCACGGTTTCTTGGGTACTAACCGCAAAACCCGAGTGGCGACTCTCTGATCTGCGAAGCACTTCGCCGCGCTTTCCGCGAGATAAGGGCGCACCCGGAATTTTATGCTTAAAACATGGGATTTTTGGGTCGCGTGCCCACATAAAGCTGGGGAGCAATTGTAGGGAGTAAATCCCGAACAAGTACAAATAGTGCCCGAACACGTGGCACGTGGGACCACAATATAATCATGTTGGGGACAGTCGCCGTGCAAAACGGTGGTCGGCGACAGAAACCAATGATATGAGAAATCGTTGGTCCAGAGAGTCTATGCGAAGTCGAGGTCCAGTAACACGAGAGGATATTGGACCAAGGGATTGACAAAGGACCAGTAACATGTGAAGTTATTGGTCCAGGTAGATTGTTCAGCAACAATGGGGCCGAACAGGGGGGATTTGTACGAAAGCAGTCCCAGGCACAGGGAACTCTCCAGGAGGTTCCAGAAACAGAGATATTCCGTGAAGGAATGAGATCCCAATAAAATAGGATCTTGGGAAGATACCCAACGGGAATGGGAAGTTCAGCCAGTTAAGGAAAAGAGTCCTAAACGGAATAAAGTGATGAACTGATAAGGGAACGAGGATCCAAGATGTTCTGGGTTTCCTATATGAGATAGGAAACTTAGGGAAACGTGAGAACTTGGGCAACAAGCATCCATAAATCTATAAATATAAGGTAAACCTAGAGGAAAAAGGTACACAATACATTACGGTTTTACGTATTCTCCTACTTGAATTAAGGTTTTCGATCAGTACGTGATACTAATTTAGGCATCGGAGGGCCTTTGCCACGAGAGGCAAAGGTGCACTCACCCTTTGTCTATTTTGCAGATAAAGACTCCGGCGACATATTAGGGTTCCGGCGAGGACCTCGAAGTAGCCGTTACGTTCTTGTGCTGCTTAAACCACTTTCGGTTTTTCTGCACTTACAGTGTTAATCCCCCCATTTAAAATGCTTAGTAGAGATCGGTTTTCACCAGGCGAGCGGGGTGCTTTTTAACAAAACCTTCCCGTTCGTAACCTGGCTCTCGGATCCAAAATCTCAAACAGTTTCGCTAGATCAAAAGGCATTTTCTCTTCAAAACAAAACCCCCTCGGTTTCTCGAATCATCCATCTCAAAAATCCGGGTGGCGACTCTGTTACAAATCGCACCAACGGGCGCGGGAGCCCACAATCACCAACGTCATTTTTCTGTAATGAAGGAAAGGCCAACGGTCATGTTCCTCCCACTCCACATCCCATTTATAAGAATTATGGTCAGAGCTCATTGTTGTAATTTCTTGCATGAAATCCCATTGCCTTCTCAATTTTGCCTAAATTCTGGCAGTTTGGTGTTCAACACATATATAGAAAAACAATGAAAAAGACAACGGTAAATCAAGCTAACGGTAAGTTTTCAAAAAAGAATAGTGTGGACATTTATGTTTTATAGTTGAAGTTTGAATTTATGGAGATACGACCCACTTATTGTTTGTTAGCTCGGTTGCCAAACTTGATAACCATGCTAACACAGTACTAGATTTAGCACATTCTAGACACTCCAACACACATGCATTGTGCCACAAAAAATACAATTTCGTTTGTTAAGTCTTAACACACACAATTAACACACTAGTTAACAAACCCATTGCGGATGCTCTAAATTATTAGTGGGGGACATGTCCATTAAGATCCATCCATGTCGACTACTTGCAATGGCAGGAGCGGTCTCGGTACCAAGTCTATTATCACTAACTATTTTGGACTTGCTAGCTCACAAGTGTTCATGGTCCCGGTGGATTATTAACCACATGTGCTTTTGGACGTGTGTGATTTTGGAATTAAATGAGCCAAAAATCTCGACACCAGGCACATCTGCTGCTCAAATCCCTGTCAATTGCGAACGGGGGCTACTGTGCCCATCTCACAGCAGCATGCAACTGTGCCGTTCAAGCCGTCTAAAAGTGTTTCGAACGGTGTGGATGATTCTATTATTTATTACCGCTAATAGTATTCTATTACCGGTCATAAAATAACTCTTCTCTAAACCATTGATTGTTGAGACGAACAGCCTGGATGACACAACTGCACGCTGCTGTGAGATGGGCATAGCAGCCCTTGTTGGGATTTGTCCCACATCAGTTGATTATCTTCTCCAAAACTAGTATATGAGCCTGGACGGCATCTCCACTCTTTGCTAATTGGTTTTGAGTTGGATGCTTTAACATGGTATCAGAGCTAGGATTTCGGAGAATTTGTTCCCCCTTATTTTGTGCTATAAGTGCACCATTGTTTGTTGTGATCCTAGTGTTATGGATCCTTTATTTACCTCTCCACGTGCGAGACGAGGGTCGCGCGTGCGGGGGAGTGTTGGGATTTGTCCCACATCGGTTGATTATCTCCTCCAAAACTAGTATATAAGCCTGAGCGGCCTCTCCACTCTTTGCCAATTAGTTTGGAGTTGGATGCTTTAACAGCCCCCGTGTCCATTGTTAACTTGCTATTGATACACTGCCTTGCAGTAGACAAAAAAGACATATGTTGGATATTTAATTTTTTTGTCTTTAGTGAACTTTTTTTTTGCTTTTGATTATAATTTTTTGTTTTACATTTTTAGACTTTTTTCATCGAGCCGGATAATTCATTCAAAAAATGTAAAGCAAATTTAATAAAAATTTAAAAATGACGAATAAAACACACAAAACTAAAAAGGAAAAAAAGTTCAAGTTTGAAGAACCTAGCCTAAATACTCGATAAGGTACACATATGCTCAAATCCCGGTCAGTCGTAATGGGAAGAGGATTTATCTCATGCGGGATCGAAGAAATTATTTTGTGGTACGGAGTAGTTGGGACTTTTTAAATGTGAATAAATACAATTTGGGAAGCTACCACTTCATTATTGAGAACTCATAAACCCTACATCCGTGTAAAGTTTGAAGACTACAGTTCCGTAGGGAATACCTAAATAGTATTTCCTCCGTCCCATTTTGTTGTGTCCTTATTTTTTTTTGGGATATCCAAAAATGATGTGCTTATTTTAAAATTTTCCAATTTTGATGTCCATATTACCGTTTTACCCCTCATTTCTCTCTTTCAAATTCAAATTTTGAACTTGATTTAAAGGAAATTGGAGCAAATTAATGACATGACAAGAAAGTTGACAAAAAGTCATAAGTTACAAAGGGGTAAAATGGTAAAATTGACACATTCAATGTAATTTTGATCTTTTCTTAAATTACGTGAAAGTTAAAATAGGCGCAACAAATTGGGATGGAGAGAGTGATTTTTTCTTGGTGACTGATTTTTAAACTCCTATACATGTCTTTTTTAAAATAAGCATATGGGTAAACCAAATGCGCTTGCAAGTGATGAAAAATCCACGTTTAAACTATGTATGCAAGTAGTAAATATGCTGGGATAAATTATTAGGGGGGGACATGTCCCATTGTACCAAGTCTATTATCACTAACTATTTTGGACTTGCTCAAATGTTCATGTACTCATTTAATTGTAAACTTGCCGACACATGGTCACGGTGGATTGTTAACCTTGTGTTTTGGACTAGGGAGTATTAGACAACATAGACGGTTGTTTGATATTTAATTTTTTCGTATTCAGTGAACTTTTTTTATTTATTTTGGATCATAATTTTTTTTTTCTTTTTAGACCACTCTCGTTGAGACGGATGATTAACTCAAAAAATGTAACGCAAATCTAATAAAAATTCAAAAAACTAAAGAATACGACACACAAAACTTAAAAAAGAAAAAGAAAAAGTTCAAGTTCAAGTTTGACGAACCTTAGCCTAAATACTCGATAGACTTGGTACACTGGCCTAAATACTCGATAGGCTCAGATAGGAGTGGATGTGATTGAGTAGTACACATTAAAGAGTCTGTGGCACATGAGGCACGATGTGGTTGGCTAGCTCCTAGCTGTTGGATTATCTCTAAGTCAGTAACTTTCTACTCGAGAGTGAATCCATCTTCCAAAAGTTCCAATTTCGCCTTTCATTTTTCGACCTCATGATAATATGTTTACTTTCATAATTATATTTGTGTTTCGGTTATGGTTATGATTCGGTTCCGGTGCACTTATATAGCATATGAAACCGAAAATTTTCAAATTAAAACTCAAAATAATCACCACAGTTAAATAATTAGTCAAAACCGTTTCCATCGATTCGGTTCTATTCGGTTTATTTAAACTCAAGCTATCTTTATGTATGTTTTAGAAGCAAGCCACCCTCATCAGTCACCACCAAGGAGAAAATCTTGTTTACAAAGCAGCTTTTACTTATAATGTTTACGGTGCTCAATCTCGGTCATCCAAAAGTGTTTTGGACGGTTTGGATTTTAAAAAAACTATTCGCGCAAATAGTTTTTTTAAAATCCGGACCATTGATTGTCGAAACGGACGGTTGAGATTGTACGGCTCCGTAAATAGGCTGTTTGCAGCAGTTCCGTAAATAAGTTTCTCTCCACCACCAAGATGTTGTTCAATGTGCAACTGTGCAAGTATTTGGGTTCCTCGCTCAAAGCTTAGGCTCAAGTCATTATAGCCTGCTGCATAGTGGAGCTAAATATACACCTATCGTACCCGTAACATGCGATCGGAATATATTACATTCGGTCTCAACATAGGGACGATGAAATACCCTGCAAATAGGTACATATAGTGTTGACGGCACTCAAATGTTCAGTCCATCTGTTACAAATTGACGGAATGAGACGACAGGGGCCTATTTGTTGAAGGAATAACAAGTTCATGTGTCTTTTTGTCAATAGTTAAAGTCCATACGTTGTTTTGAGAATTTGTGACAAGTTCAAGGGGGTTTTTGAAATTTTCTGGAAAAAAAGAGGAGTGTAGTACTAGTACTGTAGTAGAATAAAAGTGGATAAAAGGAAATGAGGGCAACTATTTGCAACTCCGTATTTTCTCCCATAGCCTGTTAAAATTTTTCGAAGATTATATTTCGGTAAATACATGTCGAAAATATGTTCAACATTCGGTAAACAACTGCTGAACATACATTTCGGTAAATAGCTGTTGAAAACAAGATTATATTTCGGTAACTATATGTCGGAAATGCACAATAAACATATATTTCGGTAATTGAATGTTAAAAATGTATCTCAATTTCGGTAACTAACTGTCGAAACATATGTCGGTAATTGGAAATTTTTAATGGGCTAAGGGAGAAAATATGGGGCTGCGAATAGACGCACCCAAGGAAAGGCACGCCAGGTGTTCTGGTAATCAAACTCGGTTCTCCTAGGATTAAAGGAGCTTGCTGTCCCGCCACACCAAGACAATCACTTGTGCTGTTATAGAAAACTTTTTTTATATTTGTATGTAACTTAAATTTTTTTTTTGGGTTGCCCCAACCCGGCGATTGCCTGAAACCGAAGACTTGCGGGGCTTACCCTAGGGCCGGCCCTGCCCTTACCCCTCTCTTATCCTCTCAACAAACAAGCCATTAGGGCCCGTTTGTCGACGGATAAGTCTTTATGCCATTTAATTTGCATTGACAAGTAGTAAATGCTGGGATATAAATTATTAGTGGGGGACTTGTCCATTAAGATCCATCCATGTCGACTACTTGCAATGGCAGGAGCGGTCCCGGTACCAAGTCTATTATCACTGACTATTTTGGACTTGCTAGCTCACAAGTGTTCATGTACTGAATTACTGCCGACACAATGGTCCCGGTGGATTATTAACCACATGTGCTCTTGGACGTGTGTGATTTTGGAATTAAATGAGCCAAAAATCTCGACACAAGGCACATCTGCTGCTCAAATCCCTGTCAATTGCCAAAGGGGGCTATTGTGCCCATCTCACAGCAGCATGCAACTGTGCCGTTCAAGTCGTCTAAAAGTGTTTCGAACGGTGTGGATGATTCTATTATTTATTACCGCTAATAGTATTCTATTACCGGTCGTAAAATAACTCTTCCCTAAACCATTGATTGTTGAGACGAACGACCTGGATGACACAACTGCACGCTGCTGTGAGATGGGCACAACAGCCATTGTTGGGATTTGTCCCACATCGGTTGATTATCTTCTCCAAAACTAGTATATGAGCCTAGACGGCCTCTCCACTCTTTGCTAATTGGTTTGGAGTTGGATGCTTTAACATGGTATCAGAGCTAGGATTTCGGAGAATTTGTTCCCTCTTATTTTGTGCTATAAGTGCACCGTTGTTTGTTGTGATCCTAGTTTTATGGATCCTTTATTTACCTCTCCACGTGCGAGTCGAGGGTCGCGCGTGCGGGGGAGTGTTGGGATTTGTCCCACGTCGGTTGATTATCTCCTCCAAAACTAGTATATGAGCCTGAGCGGCCTCTCCACTCTTTACCAATTGGTTTGGAGTTGGATGCTTTAACAACCCCGTGTCCATTGTTAACTTGCTATTGATACACTGCCTTGCAGTAGACAAAAAAGACATATGTTGGATATTTAATTTTTTTGTCTTCAGTGAACTATTTTTTTTGCTTTTGATTATAATTTTTTGTTTTACTTTTTAGACTTTTTTCATCGAGACGGATAATTCATTCAAAAAATGTAAAGCAAATTTAATAAAAATTTAAAAATGACGAATAAAACACACAAAACTAAAAAGGAAAAAATTCAAGTTTGAAGAACCTAGCCTAAATACTCGATAAGGTACACATATGCTCAAATCCCGGTCAGTCGTAATGGGAAGAGGATTTATCTCATGCGGGATCGAAGAAATTATTTTGTGGTACGGAGTAGTTGGGACTTTAATTTTTTAAATGTGAATAAATACAATTTGGGAAGCTACACTTCATTATTGAGAACTCATAAACCCTATATCCGTGTAAAGTTCGAAGACCACAGTCCCGTAGGGAATACCTAAATAGTTTCCTCCGTCCCATTTTGTTGTGCCCTTATTCTTTTTTGAGATATCCAAAAATGATGTGCTTATTTTAAAATTTTCCATTTTTGATGTCCATATTACCGTTTTAACCTTATCACTAACTATTATCACTAACTATTTTGGACTTGCTCAAATGTTCATGTACTCAATTAATTGTAAACTTGCCGACACAATGGTCACGGTGTATTGTTAACCTTGTGTTTTGGACTAGGGAGTATTAGACAACATAGACGGTTGTTTGATATTTTATTTTTCCGTATTCAGTGAACTTATTTTTTGCTTTTGATCATAATATTTTTTTTGTTTTTAGACTTCTCTCATCGAGACGGATGATTAACTCAAAAAATGTAACGCAAATCTAATAAAAATTAAAAAAAATAACGAATACGACACACAAAACTTCAAAAAAAAAAAAGGTTCAAGTTTGACGAACCTAGCCTAAATACTCGATAAGGTACATCTGCTCAAATCCCTGTCAGTTGTTAACTTGCTATTGATACACTGGCTTGCGAGCAGGGAAGAGGCCAAATATCCGTAATGGGAAGAGGGTCTATCTCATGACTGGATGTGACTCATTCAATTTTCATTGAATGTAATTTTGTTTTGTTTTCTCTTTTCTGCAAGCCTTTGCAGTACCACTTCCTCCGTGGTCTGTGTTTGGTCTTTTCTCAATGTATCATTTGTTGAGTTTCTTAATAAAATTTTGTTGCTTATCAAAAAAAAAAAAAAACCGATGGTCTATCTCATGTGGGATCGTAGAATTTATCTCTGTGACTGATTTTCAAACTCCTATGCATATAAGTGTCTAGGCAAACCAAAGGCACTTGCAAGTGATAAGAAATCCACGTTTAAACGATGTTTCAACAAATGAAAATTCAACATTTGAACTCGCGACCTCTGATTCCCAAAACTATCCCTCATTCTGCTGAGCCACTTAACGTTAAGATGATATTATTGCAAAATTTAACATGTCAACATTATATCAATGATTTTCAAATTAATCTGTGTGGTATGGATATTTTTGTATATTACTTATTTTGGATAGTATAAATGTTTTCAAAGTTAAAAGATAATTAGTCTTAGATTTGGCGGTTTGAAAATCGTATTTCCTCGCCAAATGGTGTAAATTTTGGCTACAAAATTAATATGGTTTTCCTTGCAAAATGATGAGAAGAAAAATGGCAAGAAAAAGGCCAAGGAAAACAATTGCTTTGGAACCCATTTTCCTCTTTGGTTGATTGGATGGAATGAGACTGAAGCAAAATTTTGATGTCTATTTATAGGCTCAGATAGGAGTGGATGTGATTGAGTAGTACACATTAAAGAGTCTGTGGCACATGAGGCACGATGTGGTTGGCTGTTGGATTATCTCTAAGTCAGTAACTTTCTACTCGAGAGTGAATCCATCTTCCAAAAGTTCCAATTTCGCCTTTCATTTTTCGACCTCATGATAATATGTTTACTTTCATAATTATATTTGTGTTTCGGTTATGGTTATGATTCGGTTCCGGTGCACTTATATAGCATATGAAACCGAAAATTTTCAAATTAAAACTCAAAATAATCACCACAGTTAAATAATTAGTCAAAACCGTTTCCATCGATTCGGTTCTATTCGGTTTATTTAAACTCAAGCTATCTTTATGTATGTTTTAGAAGCAAGCCACCCTCATCAGTCACCACCAAGGAAAAAATCTTGTTTACAAAGCAGCTTTTACTTATAATGTTTACGGTGCACAATCTCGGTCATCCAAAAGTGTTTTGGACGGTTTGGATTTTAAAAAAACTATTCGCGCAAATAGTTTTTTTAAAATCCGGACCATTGATTGTCGAAACGGACGGTTGAGATTGTACGGCTCCGTAAATAGGCTGTTTGCAGCAGTTCCGTAAATAAGTTTCTCTCCACCACCAAGATGTTGTTCAATGTGCAACTGTGCAAGTATTTGGGTTCCTCGCTCAAAGCTTAGGCTCAAGTCATTATAGCCTGCTGCATAGTGGAGCTAAATATACACCTATCGTACCCGTAACATGCGATCGGAATATATTACATTCGGTCTCAACATAGGGACGATGAAATACCCTGCAAATAGGTACATATAGTGTTGACGGCACTCAAATGTTCAGTCCATCTGTTACAAATTGACGGAATGAGACGACAGGGGCCTATTTGTTGAAGGAATAACAAGTTCATGTGTCTTTTTGTCAATAGTTAAAGTCCATACGTTGTTTTGAGAATTTGTGACAAGTTCAAGGGGGTTTTTGAAATTTTCTGGAAAAAAAGAGGAGTGTAGTACTAGTACTGTAGTAGAATAAAAGTGGATAAAAGGAAATGAGGGCAACTATTTGCAACTCCGTATTTTCTTCCATAGCCTGTTAAAAATTTTCGAAGATTATATTTCGGTAAATACATGTCGAAAATATGTTCAACATTTGGTAAACAACTGCTGAACATACATTTCGGTAAATAGCTGTTGAAAACAAGATTATATTTCGGTAACTATATGTCGGAAATGCACAATAAACATATATTTCAGTAATTGAATGCTAAAAATGTATCTCAATTTCGGTAACTAACTGTCGAAACATATGTCGGTAATTGGAAATTTTTAATGGGCTAAGGGAGAAAATACGGGGCTGCGAATAGACGCACCCAAGGAAAGGCACGCCAGGTGTTCTGGTAATCAAACTCGGTTCTCCTAGGATTAAAGGAGCTTGCTGTCCCGCCACACCAAGACAATCACTTGTGCTGTTATAGAAAACTTTTTTTATATTTGTATGTAACTTAATTTTTTTTTTTGGGTTGCCCCAACCCAGAGATTGTCTGGGCTTACCCTAGGGCCGGCCCTACCCTTACCCCTCTCTTATCCTCTCAACAAACAAGCCATTAGGACCCGTTTGTCGACGGATAAGTCTTTATGCCATTTAATTTGCATTGACAAGTAGTAAATGCTGGGATATAAATTATTAGTGGGGGACTTGTCCATTAAGATCCATCCATGTCGACTACTTGCAATGGCAGGAGCGGTCCCGGTACCAAGTCTATTATCACTGACTATTTTGGACTTGCTAGCTCACAAGTGTTCATGTACTGAATTACTGCCGACACAATGGTCCCGGTGGATTATTAACCACATGTGCTCTTGGACGTGTGTGATTTTGGAATTAAATGAGCCAAAAATCTCGACACAAGGCACATCTGCTGCTCAAATCCCTGTCAATTGCCAAAGGGGGCTGTTGTGCCCATCTCACAACAGCATGCAACTGTGCCGTTCAAGTCGTCTAAAAGTGTTTCGAACGGTGTGGATGATTCTATTATTTATTACCGCTAATAGTATTCTATTACCGGTCGTAAAATAACTCTTCCCTAAACCATTGATTGTTGAGACGAACGACTTGGATGACACAACTGCACGCTGCTGTGAGATGGGCACAACAGCCTTTGTTGGGATTTGTCCCACATCGGTTGATTATCTTCTCCAAAACTAGTATATGAGCCTAGACGGCCTCTCCACTCTTTGCTAATTGGTTTGGAGTTGGATGCTTTAACATGGTATCAGAGCTAGGATTTCGGAGAATTTGTTCCCCCTTATTTTGTGCTATAAGTGCACCGTTGTTTGTTGTGATCTTAGTTTTATGGATCCTTTATTTACCTCTCCACGACTACAACACGAAAGGGATATAGCGAGGATTCAATTTCCTCGCTGAAGAACCTGATTTCCTCGCAAAATGCATTAGCGAGGAAAAATTTCCTCGCTAAAAGCTTGTTGCAAAAGGTATTTGCGAGGAAAAATATATTTCCTCGCCTATTCTGACACAATTGGCGAGGAATTTTTTTCCTCGCTAAATTTTTTCCTCGCAAATTCCATTTGTTGTAAAGGCTACGAATTTACTAATGGGCGAGGAAATTTTTCCTCGCTAATTATAGTTTTGGCGACAAAATTATTTTCCTCGCTAAAAAAATTAAAATCCATAAAGAAGGTTGTTTACTCGAACCTTGGACGTCGCTAATAGGAGGCGGAATACTTACCAACTGCACTACGTTACACTTCTGATGAAAATGTTGAACTTTTTGATATATATCATAATTTTAGCATGTTTTTCACCTCTCCAACTTACTTTCTTCAACATTAATTATGATCTTCCGACTTTTTGCAAATTCGTAGCACAAGTTTAATTTCTTACTTTCTTCAACATTAATTCTGAACATTATTTGAACAAGTTTAATTTTTTGCGCGCTATCACAAGAATTTTTTTGGGTTTTTTTTTCCTTCGTTAATCCTAATCTATACTATCCTAGAGGACTTTGGGATGGGGATGAGGCTTACGGGGATCGAACCCTGCCTATTTACATTCGAATATGTAAAGGAGGCCAACTGCACTTCACTCCACATGCATAATTTTTTTGGTTGAAACATGTTATATTGGTAATTAACAACAACTTTTGAAGGACTAATAATATGTGTTATTATTCTAATTATTTGATGGGATTATCCTACCTTTTATGGAATGAGTATTTTGTCGTCATAAGCTCAAGATATATTTTAGTACGTATCACATTATGAATGACAAGAGGCATCAGTGTCGTTAGTGTTTAAGAGTGAGTTTGGGCTTCTTCTTTTTTGCCAAATACAAAGGGTAATATAGATTCGTAGCTTATTTTTTAAAAGCTTTTTTTCATCATTGCTATAATAATATGAACAAAATTCGTAAATATTCAGATCATCCAAAAAGCACTAAAGACAATACATTTTAAAAAAAATTCATCTTTAACGAATTTTTAAAAATTTTCAATTGCCCTATATCTCTCAGACACACAATATTAATATGTATATATAAAAAAATGCATGATACTTACAAAATTGCATTTGAAATTAATGTTTAACATACTTATCTGTTACAAAGGAATGCCATTAGAATCACTTAAGTTGGTTTGAATAAAAATCAACAACGATATACAAAAAGAAATTCTTTACTGCATAAATGCATAATAGATATGAAATTGAATGTATTCCTGGATAGCAGTAATGTAGATGTTTTGAAAATAGATTTGTGGTGATCTAACTTCGAGATATTTTCATTACGACATCACTTCAAGATGTTTTTAACTTTGTCTTTTGTTGAGTTTTTCATTACTATGGGATAAATCATCAATATCTACACTTCAAGACACTCAACTACTATGAGATAACATTTTTTCAGCATGTCTTTAAAAAAAAATTATTGAAACAATAAATTTTATGACAATTTGAATAAATTGACAATGTTAACAATTAATTAAAATGAAAAAAAGTGAATGCATAGAATTAGTGAAATATATCATTCATTACTAATTAGAATAAGAAAAGTGACAAAATAATTTTTTCCTGTTTATCACCTTTTTATTTTAATAAATTTGATGATGGTATTCAACTATGTATAGTAGCTTATTATGTCTTTACCATCATGATATTACAAATACATATAAACATAATTAATAATGATGTATATATCAAAAATTAATGAGTTGTAAAAAAGGTGAGGAAATCTGTTTTTCCTCGCTAGAAAATACCCTTTGGCGAGGAAATCTGTTTTTCCTCGCTAGAAAATGCCCTTTGGCGAGGAAATCAGTTTTTCCTCGCTAAAAGGGGCTTTTTGGCGAGGAAATCTGTTTCCTCGCTAAAAAAGGCGACAAAATTGAATTTCCTCGCAAATAATGTACTTTTTGCGACGAAATCCATTTTCCTCGCCATGTTTCCTCGCCATAGCCCTTTCGTGTTGTAGTGACGTGCGAGTCGAGGGTCGCGCGTGCGGGGGAGTGTTGGGATTTGTCCCACGTCGGTTGATTATCTCCTCCAAAACTAGTATATGAGCCTGAGCGGCCTCTCCACTCTTTACCAATTGGTTTGGAGTTGGATGCTTTAACAACCCCGTGTCCATTGTTAACTTGCTATTGATACACTGCCTTGCAGTAGACAAAAAAGACATATGTTGGATATTTAATTTTTTTGTCTTCAGTGAACTATTTTTTTGGCTTTTGATTATAATTTTTTGTTTTACTTTTTAGACTTTTTTCATCGAGACGGATAATTCATTCAAAAAATGTAAAGCAAATTTAATAAAAATTTAAAAATGACGAATAAAACACACAAAACTAAAAAGGAAAAAATTCAAGTTTGAAGAACCTAGCCTAAATACTCGATAAGGTACACATATGCTCAAATCCCGGTCAGTCGTAATGGGAAGAGGATTTATCTCATGCGGGATCGAAGAAATTATTTTGTGGTACGGAGTAGTTGGGACTTTTTAAATGTGAATAAATACAATTTGGGAAGCTACACTTCATTATTGAGAACTCATAAACCCTACATCCGTGTAAAGTTCGAAGACCACAGTCCCGTAGGGAATACCTAAATAGTTTCCTCCGTCCCATTTTGTTGTGCCCTTATTCTTTTTTGAGATATCCAAAAATGATGTGCTTATTTTAAAATTTTCCATTTTTGAAATACATCATGACCCATCTATCCAAACCACCCGATTAATTTCCATTGACATCGGTCCCTGCACTTGCTCTCTTTAGGTCTATAAGTAGGCATCGAAATTGTACTTAAAATATCATTCATACATCTTCATCTATTTTGAAAGAGTAGTCATCTAGTAATGGGTTCCAAAACATTAGTCTTCCTAGGCCTTTTGGCTACTGTTCTTCTGGTTACGTCGGAGGTAGCAGCAAGGGATTTGGCTGAGACTTCCAAGAAAACTAGTGAGTCCATATTTGAAATTGAATTTACTCTTCAAATTTGATGAAGGCATGGTTTGATGAATATTATTACACCGTCATCTTTAGTCTTATATATATATATCTCCACTCTAATTATTTGCCTAGACTATGCATGTTCTTATATACTACATGATACAGGGGACGTTATATTTAGTTTTTCTTGTGTCTTACAAAAAGATCGATCCGGCCGAAAGATTGCATGATTATCAGGGCATCGAGCTGATATATAGGAATTTAGTCACCAGCCTCAGCCCATTAACTAACCCTAATATGAGTCTAAAATTAAATGATTTAACATTAATTGGCCACCAAACACTTCGATGTGACAAAGAGATAGTAGTAGCAGTATATATACATCACGTTTACTGGCCAGCCAATGCAAGAGTCAACCGCGCTTGGCTTTCTCAGTGCAATATTTTCAAATTAATTTGAAGTGCTGGACTTTCCACTCGTACATGAATATTTCTACATACAAGCCTCCCCAAACTTGAAAACATTCTCAAATTTCACGTTCATGTGGCATGCTTTCACTTTAACGTACAATGGACTAGAAATCCGCATCGCCTTTGCACAATAGAATGTGAAAACAGCTACTTTTAATGCATGCATATGATATTATCATTTGTGCAGCTGAAACTGCTAAACAGACAAAGGGAGTAGAGGAAGCCAAGTATCCAGGCGGAGATGAGACTTACGGAGGATATTCCAGTGGCGTACCGATGTACGGAGGCGGAGGATATGACCCGGAAGTTGGATACGGTGGAGGAAGGGGTTGACGTACGGTTTAGATGCTGCTAACGTGGTTATTATGGAGGGTGTCGATCTTACGAAGCCACTGTCTCACAAGTGATCTTTGTGCAATTAATGTGTGTGTCGTAAGTATATATATATACGTATGAAATAAAAAGCATGAGTACTGGAGGTGATCTAATATACAGTATATATCATGCCCTGTTGGTAGATACTCCGTAGATATACGTATAAACGTTACAATTCTCCCTGGGAGAATGCTGTGGGTGTTCTTGTATTTGGTTTTCAGCTTGTCGAAAATGACATAATATATTGATATTGTAATAAGTAGGGGTGAGTGTGGACCGGATTAATTGGTTTGGTTTTATTATTATTGCAAACTAAGAATCAAACTAATACAAACCATCTAAATACGGTTTGGTTTCGATTTTGAGCCACGATTTGCTTGAACCTGATATATACTCTTTAAAAATCGTTCAAAGTACTTAGAAATGCAGACATAAATCAAACCAAAACTTTAAAACCAATTCTATCGGGGTATAAAAAATATTATAAAAAAGAGACAACTACAGAGAGTGAAGATAGAGGCTAGTAAAGAGTCCTTACTGTTGGCTGAGTAAAAGAGACAGATTTGAATGCAATTTAGGTTTAACTTTATTGCGTTCGGCTTATATAGAATATGAATTTGTTTTAATATACGAAAATTTAGGGTCATTAGTCTTGAAAGTTCCGATTTAAAAAAAAAAAAAGAGTCTTGACGTACAGTACTGAAGGAATTAATAGGGCAGTGGAATGCATTATGCATAATCAATAGATTAGGAAATTAATCGGCTATATATGGCTTAGCCTATTTTATTTAGCGTATCTAATATGAGGAACAGGTATATATAAGTATATATGTACATGGTTTGGATCGGATTAATTGGCACCAAAACCGTTGACATAAATTCATGGACCGAACCCTTGAACATGATTTTAAATTTTTTAAAACCAGGATCAAACCACAATATCAGAAAACCGAACCAAACTATTCGGTTTGGGTTGATTTGGACTGGATTCATAGTTTACGGCAGCCAGGTACTTACTTCAGATGTTAATCCCATGCATCATGAGTTTTTATTTTTTTAATCAGTACATCGAGATGAGGTAAACTGCAAATAAATGAAAATTTTAAGCTAGAAGTGCATGCCCAAAATAACTTGAGAATAATGATTCTTGTTTCTCAATATGTCATTAATTAGCAATCTTGAGGATATGGCATCCAGCAAATTTCCATTACTCTTCAAGATTAATAATTCCTATCAAGTGGCGTCTTAATTAACTTTGTAGCTTCTTGAAGATATATTAATTCCGCGGCGCCCCAGTCTCTCTCTGACATCGATGATCACGCGGCCGCGCCAACAAAGTGGCAAACGCTACTTCTTTCCGTTCTCAGTCTTCCAAAAACGCTTCCTAAGTGCTTCCTAAGGATATGGGTGTTTTCTGGGTCGTTATATTGTCAATCTAGGGATTGGGTTTCAGACTAGACACTTTTGTTGCCTTCTCCTTACTTTTGTTAGTCTTTGTAGCTTTTTCAAAGATTAATGAATTTTTTTCACACTTTTGTTGCCTTCTCCTTACTCCTGTTAGTATTTGTAGCAGGCCGAGTTAGACGGCTCGGGCTGCACCGAGCGTAATACCGAGCCGCAGGACCGACGGTCCATATTCATTCTGAGTAAGGCTAACAGAGCCTCGGTGTACCGACGGTTCTAATCCCTCCACCGACGGTTCTAATCCCTCCACGGAGACGTCGACGGAGCCTCGGCTTACCCGCGGTCCAATTTGACCCAGGGATCTCACTGCCTCGGCTTCCCGAGGGACGAACGCTTCCCTGTGATATCTCTCTCGGCTAATAACTTTCGGCTAGCCGACTCCTTGACTGTCGGCTCACATTCGGCTTTGAACGGATGTGGGGGCCATTTTCCCTTCTCCTTCACGTGGGAGTGCCACTGTGGCTTAAATGACGATAAGTGACGTCAACTGAGCGGTTACCAGGTTGATGGTACCACGTGAAGGGGCCCGCTCACTCGCCAAGCGGTTACGAAACCCTAAAAGGTGACGTAGAGGGTACGTCAGCCGACACGTGGCAAGCATGCGTACGATCTTGGAGATCAAGCTGGACGATCCCTATAAATACACTGCTATGCCTCCTGAAAGAGGTACGTTCTAAACACAGCTCAAAACCCTAAACACTTGGTCTTTCCTCTTTGCAAGAGATCTGATTCTTGCACCGGAGGGCCATCCCGGAGAACCTCCGGCGTGGTCTTTAGTCGTGCTTCGTTTTGCAGGACTAAAGAAGATTGAGAACAAGATCCAAATCCCAGAGCAAAGGTGATCGAACAGTCCTAAAAGGAGCCCCACAATTTGGTGAACCCGACGTGAACTTTCTTCTTTCTGATCCACGGCGGCTCCTCCGTTGCCCCTCTTTCATTCTTTAACAAAGAAACCTCTCCCTCCACATCTCCACCACTTTTCCACCTAGAAAATGGGCGGAGCACCACCTCCCTTTCAAACCCTCAACCCCTCTCTGATCCTTTCGGACACAGGCGTCCACACCGCCTCCCCTTCTCATCCTCCTGGCTTTACCCCTCCTGGCGTTAGCACCTCAGTTCAGCGTCCGGTGGGACTAAGCGACGAGGCCCTGGCGTACGTCCAATTGTTGGAGCAACAGCAGGAACAAACCAACGCTGATGTAGCCATGCTCAAAATGGAGATGGCTAGAATCAGAGCGAACGAACGCCCGGCGGCCTCCCATTCAGGCTCTCAGGGAAGGCGCCGGCGTGGAAACTTACCACCACCACCACCCAACTTGGTTGGTGAAGGAGATCCTCATCGAGTCTCGGTATACGACCGCCTGGACCCACCACTAACGGACAATCGGGCCGGGAACAACGCTCGCTTCGGGCAGCAACGTTCCCCGGTTCACAAGCGTCTCGGTAGTGGTGCGGGACACAGAGGTGGAAAAACAAGAAGGGAAGGGAGCCCTTACACAAATTACTCAAGCTCGTCGGCTAGTGACGAATACTCTCAATCCCAAAGTTACGATACGGTTGAATTTCATGACAATGGGAACAATCTGGCCCTAATTCCACACGATCCAGGACGGCGAAAAAGCCGAACGTCCAGAAGGGACGGCAAGGCTCCTGAAATATTCCCTCCTGAACAAGAAGATTTCCCTCGGGAAAATACACACGCCGAACGTACGGTAAACTCAAGAAACCCACGAACTTTCCCTCGGGAAAAGAGTGTGAGTGTTGTCGTTCGGCATGACGAACAGCCGAGTCGACGCAAAGTTTATCATGCAGAAAATCTCCCTGACGCGGATCGGCTGAAGATCCCCGTCGACAAAAAGGAAAGGGCATACCAGCGTCGGCAAGACGAAGCTGCTGACAGAGATAGAGAATACCAAGCCTACAAAAAGTCTCGGAGAGACAGAGGCGGACGCCCGCCTCGGCCAACACACGAATATCAGCTTAAAAAATTGACCGAATCTCCCTTTTCGGCCAAAATTCAAGCAACTCTGCCGAAGCCTGGGCTCCACCTGCCAAAATTTCAGAAATTCGATCCCAGCTCGACCAAGGCTTACACCCACCTCATCAGCTACCGAAGCACCATCTCCTGCGTCACCGACGACGACGCCATCATGTGCAAAGCATTCCCCTCAAGCCTCGGACGCCTCGGCCTGCTGTGGTTCAATCAACTGGAGGTAGGGTCAATCCACAGCTTCAAGGAACTTGAAAGAGCCTTCAACTATAGGTTCATCACAAGCAACAAACAAGCCAAAGAGGAAGATGCCTTGGCTCAGATGAAGAAAAGGCCCGGCGAAACGCTTCGGAAGTACGCCGAGCGCTACTGGCAGTTATTCAATGAGATACCCGGTGTTGATCAGTACTGGGCAGCAAGAAACTTCAAGAATGGATTGGAGACTGGAAGCAAAATCCTAGATGAATTGGCAATTCGAGCACCCCACGGGATGAACGAACTAATGAGGACGATTGAGCAGTTCTGCTCTTACGAGGAGTTCCTCGCCGAGCGAGAACTTCAAGGAGGACAGAACTCAGCCATCCCTCACCAACTCCACGTTCCTACCCCTCAAATATCTACACCAAAGCCAGTAGCCGTCACACAACCAAAGAAGCAGGTCAACACGGTAAAAGTTGCAAACAAGAAGGCTCCAAAGGATCACGACTATGTAGCCGAGACGACGGTTTTCAAAGAACCAATTTACTTCCTTTTACGAACCTTGGAGCGCGAGCCGTTCTTTGTTTGGCCGAACCCTCCCAAGCTCAACACCGAGGCAGGAAATGACAACACTCGGAAGAGATGTTCCTATCACGTACAACGAGCTCGGGCACTACACAACGGCCTGCGCCCCATACAAGGCACTCTTGGAAAATCTGGCAGCTCAAGGACTCTTGGATGATCACATTAACTGGACCAAAACACCGAGGCGCCAGCCGAACGCTGGGGGCCAACATCAAATCCCACGTCCAGTCGGCGTCATCAACGTAATCCACGGGCCAGTAACCAAAGAAGGAGCACAGAAGCTTCGGTCTGAGCTGGACAAGGCCAAAAAATCTGCAGAAATTTTTTCTGTCTCTTCAACTCTCAAAAGACCTCGGACATCCGAACGACCTTGGTCTATCACATTTACCGACAGAGATCTCGAGCGAGTGTAGACTCCCCACAACGACGCCTTGGTGGTGACAGTGCAGATCTCCACTCATTCGGTTAAAAGGGTCCTTGTGGATCAGGGAAGTTCGGCAGAGATCATGTACTTGTCTCTCTTCAAAGAGCTCAACATCCCAGAATCATCATTGGTACCAAGCACCGTTCCTCTCGTCGAATTCAGCGGCACCCCGGTCTGGCCCCTCGGCAAGTTGATTCTCCCCGTCGTCACTGGTTCGGTTGCCGTCAATATGGAGTTTATTGTTGTGGACGCTCCAAGTCCTTACAATGCAATCCTCGGCCGAAATTGGCTCCACTCCCTCAAAGCCATTGCCTCAACCTACCACCAAGTGGTACGGTACATTGGGACCACAGGCCGACAAGAAGACCTACACGGCGACCAAGTCCAGGCGAAGCAATGCTACGTCTCGGCCGTTGGAAAGGCGCCGAGCCCTAACAGAGTACATTGGGTTGAAGTTCCAGACAAACCAGTCCTAGAAGACGTCGGCGCTCCAGCCGAACAAAAATCAATTGAAGATCTCGTGAAAGTACCCATCAACGAAGACGGATCACGCTTCTTCATGCTCAGTTCCAGTTTGATGGATGCCGAGCGTGACAAGCTGGTCCAGTTCCTTAAGGATAACATGGAAGTCTTTGCTTGGACTCCTTACGAGATGCCCGGAATTGACCCACAAGTCATTCGGCATTCTCTCAATGTCTCCAAGTCCGCAAAGCCGGTGATATAGAAATCAAGACGTTCGGCCGCTATCCACGCCGAAGCGGTCAATGAAGAGGTCGATAGACTCCTCGCAGCAGGAGCTATCAAAGAAGTCCAGTACCCCACCTGGCTCGCCAATCCAGTGGTGGTGAAGAAGAAAAACGGAAAGTGGAGGGTCTGCGTGGACTATACCAACTTGAACGACGCTTGTCCAAAGGATTGCCTCCCTCTCCCAAAAATTGATCAACTGGTGGATTCAACGGCAGGCCACGCTCGGCTAAGCTTCATGGATGCCTATAGAGGCTATCACCAAATAGCGATGGATCCAGATGACATGGAAAAGACTGCTTTCATTACACCTAGGGGTCTCTTTTGTTATCTCGTGATGCCATTCGGCCTCAAGAACGCTGGGTCCACGTTTCAAAGGATGGTCTACCTGCTGTTCGGCTTACTCATTGGTGAAATCATGGAGGCTTATATCGATGATATGGTCGTCAAAAGTCTCAAAGCCGAAAGCCATCTAGCACACCTCGCCGAGGTGTTCACAATTTTGAAGAAATTCAAGTTACGCCTCAACGCCGAGAAATGCGCTTTTGGCGTCGGCTCGGGAAAATTCCTCGGATACCTGGTGACGCGAAGAGGAATCGAGGCCAACCCAAACCAAATCTCGGCGGTACAACAACTGACGGCTCCATCAACTCCTCGGGAGATACAGAAGCTAACGGGAATGGCCGCGGCACTCAACAGATTCATCAGTCGGTCATCCGACAAGTGTCACGTCTTTTTCCAAACACTAAAAAAGCAAAGCCAACGGAGCTTCAAGTGGACGGAGGATTGTGACACGGCACTCGCCGAACTTAAGACCTATCTCGGCTCGGCTCCACTTCTGGTTAAACCATCGCCTTTCGAGACTCTTTACATGTATCTTGCTGTCTCCCCACATGCCGTCAGCTCGGCTCTAGTCCGACGCGAGGGTGCCGAAGATCAGCCAATTTACTTTGCTAGCCGGACGCTGCTGCCAGCTCAGACTAGGTATCTACCTTTGGAAAAGCTCTTGCTCGCCCTGGTGACAGCGGCTCGGAAGCTCCTCCCTTACTTCCAGGAGCATCCCATCATCGTCCTCACGGAGTTCCCACTGAAGAGCATTCTTCGGAAGGCAGACCTTTCCAGCCGAGTCTCACAATGGGCGGTGGAGTTGGCCAACTTCGACATCCACTTTGAGCCTCGGACAGCAATCAAGGCACAGGTCTTGGCTGACTTTATAGCCGAATTCACTCCGGGTAGTCCATATGAGGAAGCTCTGATCCAACCAGAATATGGAATGCTGGAGCAGCATGAAGCACGGAAGACTTGGAACTTATTCAGTGGCGATGTCTGGAAGCTGCACGTTGATGGGGCATCAAACAGCAACGGCTCGGGCGTCGGAGTTGTTCTCGTCACTCCCTGCGGAGTGATGCATGAGAGCGCCATTATGATCAACTTTCCAGCAACCAATAACGAAGCCGAGTACGAGGCTCTGTTGGCCGGTCTCCGTGCGGCAGCAAAACTTCAGGTGGAGGACCTACATGTCTATTGCGACTCCCAGTTGATCGTTAATCAAGTGACAGGGGACTACGAGGCTCGGGATCCCCGGATGCTAAAATACCAAGCTACGGCGCTGGAGCTCATTCGGCAATTCAAGGGGTTTCATATTGAGCAGATCAACAGAGAATACAATGCTCACGCCGACGCTCTCGCAAGCTTGGCCTCGGCTGCCAAAGCCTCAGAATACAGATGCATCAGCCTCGGCGAAATTGATGCACCAAGCTTTGAGGCTCCGGCAGAAGTCCTCAACATCTCCCTCGGTCCCAGCTGGATGGATGAGATCGTAGCTTTCCTCAAGAACGACACGCTCCCCTCGGACAAAAAGGAAGCACATAGGGTCAGAAGCAAATCAGCTCATTACTGGATCTCCGAAAACGGCCAACTCTATAGAAAGAGTTTCACCGGGCCGTACCTTCGCGTCATCCATCCAACCGAGGTTTCCACGATTCTGACCGAGCTACATTCTAGAAGCTGTGGGTGCAATTCTGGTGGTCGTTCTCTCTGTCAAAGGGCCCTAAGTCAGGGATATTTTTGGAAGGGAATGAAGAAGGATTGCGAAGAAATGGTCAAGAAATGCAAGCCGTGCCAGCTATTCTTTCCTATTCCTCGGCAGCCAGCCCAAGCTCTCAAACCTATCACCAGCCCATGGCCTTTTGCTCAGTGGGGCTTGGACATAGTCGGGAAACTCCCTACGGCCCCTGGAGGATTCAAGTTTCTTATCATGGCGACAGATTACTTTTCAAAGTGGGTGGAGGCCGAACCACTTGTTATAACGACAGAAGCCGACGTTCGACGATTCGTTTGGAGAAACATCGTTACAAGGTTTGGGGTGCCATACGCAATTGTCTCTGACAATGGATCTCAATTCGTCGGCAAAGAGCTGACAGGACTTTGCAAAGAATTTGGAATACGTTTCTTTAATTCAACTCCCTCATACCCCCAAGGCAACGGTCAAGCCGAGGCTACCAACAAAACAGTTTGCACTGGCATCAAACGACGGCTTGACTCTAAAAGAGGACGATGGGCCGAGGAACTGCCAAGACTGCTCTGGGCCTACCGCTCCACTCCACGACGTTCCACGGGCCAGACCCCCTTCGCAATGGCCTTCGGCATGGAGGCAGTCATTCCACTGGAGTCACGGTTCCCGACACTCTGAACCGAGACTTTCGACCCTCTGACGAATGACGAGGCCGTCGCCACCGAGCTCATAATGGCCGAGGAGAAGAGGGATGACGCCCAACTCAAGCTAGCTAGCTACCAACAGGAGGTAGCTCGGGGCTACGATAGAAACGTTCGGCTAAAAAAGTTCAAGCCAGACGACTGGGTTTGGAGGAAGGTCGTCAGGGCAAGCCAAAAGACAAAATTCAAACCAAACTGGGAAGGTCCATACCGAGTCATTAAGGAGGTCGGCAATGGCTCCTACAAACTGGAAGACAAAAATGGAAAAGAGATTCAAAACCCCTGTAATGCTCTCAACCTTAGGAAAGCTTACCTTTGAGAAATCACTCGTCCTGAGCTTGGCTCGGCCTTTATTTGTCTTTAATTCCAAAAACTTGTAACACGTGTTGAGAAAACTTTACTTGAATTAGAGTTGCTGTTATCCAAAGATCAAGTTTTATCTTTATTGTTCCCTCCATCATATTGTTGATTCGACTTCGGTCACACAGTTCGGCTTCTAAGCCATCAGATCTAGTATCCACAAAACACACTTGCCTCGGACGATTTGACGTTCGGCAATGTACAGATCATTAAACCTTATGGTTTATTTGTGCTCAGCTTCGTTCATTTTTTACTTGAACAAATAAAGCCACATTCAAACATTTACTTAAGTTCCTTATTTTTGGTACAAGGCTGGCACTTGAGCCGAGCCTAACACCAAAATAGGGGCTGATAACAAGTAAATGAGATAAGCAAGGGCCTTTAAAACCCTCGGCAACATCAACACAAAAATATTTCTAAGGCAAAAAGAAGTATTCAAACATGCAGACCATTGAAAAACTTGATATGTCTTAAAAACCCTAGCAGGAAGGTACGACATGGTGAATCGTTCGGCGCCGTCCCTCCTCAAAAACTATTACAAATTTAAGTTCAAAAGTACTTGACAGAACAAAAAATTATGAAAAAGCTAAGTTAAGAGATTGAGGGTGGTAGCAGCCCCATCTTCGCCTTCGGCGAGAGCTTGATTCTCCACCCCCTCGGTTGGCTTCTCCTGCCCAGAAGCTTCGGCCATCTCTTCATCTTCATCTTCCTCGGGAGGAAGAGGAGCACACTCCTCCTCAGAGTAAGGAAGCTCCAAGTCAGGAACCACCGGCGGGGGAAGCTGTTGGAGGAATTTGGAGTCGGCCTCAACGACCAAGACCCCAGCCATGGCTTCGGTACCAGCAGCATACCCGAGCTTGAAGAAATCTGGGAGCCGAGTCTCCAGTTCGTCATTCACCATCTGGTGGGCCGTCTGAGTATACTCCAGGGCAGCTCTTTTGATTCCAGCCTCATAGCCCTTGGCGTCGGCCTCCCTTATCTTCTTCTTCTCCTCCATCTTCATCTTCTCCATCTCAGCCTCGGCGATAGCTGCAGCAGTTTTGGCCTCGGCAAGCTCCTTCTTCAACTTCTCTACCTCAGCGTCGGTCTCCTGGAGCTGAGACTCCGAGATCTTGAACTTGGCTCGAAAGTTGTCTCGGTCAGTCCGGTACCTCTCGCGCTCGGCAGAAACCTTGGCGGCTTTGTCATAGGCCTTCAAGGCAGCCTGGCCAGCCTGAAAAAAGAACAAGTCAGAAACATGAAATAGGAATTGAAATGCAAAGTCTTAACTCAAGGATTAAAGACATACCTGGACGAGGTGAGAGCACATATCGTCGAGTCCTGGGAGCAGCTCGGTGGGAAGCTGGTCATAGTCCCTCGGCAGGGCCAACCCTCTCAGCAGGGTAACTGCCAGGTTCGGCTCCTCTTTCACCGAATCCTTCAGCATCAGCACCCTCCCATCGGCCATTGTGTAGGATGGGCTGAAAGGGCGTGGGACCTCGGCTTCGACAGGACCACCATCCAGGTCGATGCGGCTCTCGGTCTGACGACCCAGGTCTTTTTGAGGAGAGGGTCGGCGAGTCTCAGAAGGGACGGTTTTAGAAGCACTCGGTGGAGGGACTTCATCCGAGAGTTTTTGCTTCTTTTGCTGTTGCTGCTGCTGGTCCGCGCCTCAGCCTCGGGCAGGGTTCGCACTTTTTGTAGGTATGCTGGGCCTCGGAATATTCCTCCTCGACATTCCTTCTTTTGTTGGCTCGCGAATCTGGAGAGGAGCGTTGAAGCCTGGTCCTGCTGGTTCGAAGATGTAGTCTTGACCGAGCGGAGTGAGCCACTCCTCGGCAGAAAATCCAATCTTCGGCAGCCGCACTCCTTTCTGACATTTTTGGCGTGGACCCTCGGTGTCGGTCGGCGCCCCCTTCTTCTTCGTCCCCTGACTCGGCTGGCTCGACTTCTTGCTCTTAGTCAAGTCGCTCGGCTCACCGTCCTTCTTCTTCTCCTTCTTCTTCAACACACCTTTGTACGACGGTTCGTAATCCAAAAGTGTTGGGGCGTGTCGGCAGACTTGAGCTAGTATCTCCTCGCAAGCTTTCTCCCGCGCCTGCGTATTTTGAGTCTTGGATATCGGACCGAGCTCTGCAAAAAGAGAAGGCAACAAACAGGAAGAAAATTATTAGCCTCAGCAAAGAAGAACAGATTTAAAATAAAATGAAGAATAAGTCAAAGGTCCCCAAACCTCTGTTGTCGACAAACCTCAGAATGGGATTCCGACGGTTAGTCTCGCTGAACTCAAAATTCCCTCGGACTTCCAAGAACAGGTTGGCCCACTTATCTGAGTCGGAAAGACCCTCTATCAGAGAATCTTTCCTCGAGCGAGTGGTGAGAAACCGACGCTTAGATTTCCCATGACGAGACATGGTATAAGTGTAGAAGAGGTCGGTCGGCTTAAAGTCGATACCATGGAGTTCGACCATTGTAGCTAAGGACATGATAATCCGGTAGCTGTTGATCGCTAATTGGTGTGGACATATACCGAACTTGTACAAAATTTCCCTAAGGAAGGGATGGAAGGGGAACCTCAGACCAGCCTCGGTTATGGCCATAAGAGGCACGGTGATGTGCTCTGGCCTATCTTCCCTCTTTGCCTTAATGGCGTCGCTCCTCACTCGGTGAATGTACACGTCGTTCGGAATATGGTACTTCTCGCAGAAAGCTTCGTACTCTCCGGCCTCCCCAGAGAAATAATGGGCGTAGGGGCACAGGACCCCTTTGTCAAGGATATCGGCGTCGCTCGGCGCCAAGGTAGAAGCCTGGTTGCCGGACTCGAACCGTAATTCGGCCTCTCTACCCCTCCTAGGCTCGGCCTCTGACTCGGTCTCGAGAGTAAAGACGATCTCGGGTTCGGTGGCGTAGTCTTCGGCGGCGTATTCGAAATTCATCTCGGCGTTCGAGTCGCCGGATGCTGGAGTGGTAGCAGACATCCTTGTAGGCGCGGATGGTGCGCCTCGGCCAAGGTTCCTACGACGTTCTACCAGAGTGTCGATGAATCGGCGCTCGGATTCGGTAAGTGAATCGTCCGAGCTTGAAGAGATGTTGATGACCTCGTGAGCCAGACCTAAGAGAAAAGGAAACAAAGAAAATAAGAAAGCCAAGCATCCGCGTCGGCAAAAGAAAGGATAAAAAGGTTCGGATTACGCTACAGGCTCACGAGTCACTTTCTAAGTCCTTGGTTGAGTTCGGCACCTGCCGAAGAGAAGGCAGCGCTCGGCAGCGAACGTCGAGATGTTCAAACGTTCGGCCACCTGAGCTATTGAGACATAAGCCTCGGCGAGTCTCTAGCATCCCCATGGAGGCTCGGAAGAACAGGTTGAATTTGGGGATGAACATACTGTTCATCCCCAGGACTTCTTCTATTCCCATAGAACAAAAAACCCCAAGAACCGCCCCAAAAGCCAAAAAATAAGCATGAAAGGTTGAAGAAGTGCAGAAATGAGTAAAAATAGAGCACTTACTGGAAGATTTGTTGTCAAATCTGGTTGAAACTGGAAATCTGGAGCGTAGTCGAAGAACTGGATCGAGTTTTTTAGAGAGAGAAAGTCTGGATTTTAGAGAGAGAAGTTGCAGAAAAGAGTTATCTCTCCTCCCCTTCCTCTATTTATAGCGGAGGTTTCTATTTCGAATTTCCCGCGCAATGATGACCACGCCGAACCACTGACCAATGAGAGCTGGCCACGTGGACATCTTTGTTCCTCGTGCATACTGAGAACGTCCCTTCGTCTGCCAGACCGTCCTTTCAACTGACATGGCCTTTTATCTTTTGACATCTGTCAAGCAGCCATTGGGGCTCGGATCTTACCGTTGCAAGCGTTCAAAGAAGACCCTCGGCTGGGGCTGGGGCTCGGCACGACTGGAGTCAATCCCTACCGACTGAAGAGCCTCGGCAGGAATTGAGGGGCTATTGTAGTAGGCCGAGTTAGACGGCTCGGGCTGCACCGAGCGTAATACCGAGCCGCAGGACCGACGGTCCATATTCATTCAGAGTAAGGCTAACAGAGCCTCGGTGTACCGACGGTTCTAATCCCTCCACCGACGGTTCTAATCCCTCCACGGAGACGTCGACGGAGCCTCGGCTTACCCGCGGTCCAATTTGACCCAGGGATCTCACTGCCTCGGCTTCCCGAGGGACGAACGCTTCCCTGTGATATCTCTCTCGGCTAATAACTTTCGGCTAGCCGACTCCTTGACTGTCGGCTCACATTCGGCTTTGAACGGATGTGGGGGCCATTTTCCCTTCTCCTTCACGTGGGAGTGCCACCGTGGCTTAGATGACGATAAGTGACGTCAGCTGAGCGGTTACCAGGTTGATGGTACCACGTGAAGGGGCCCGCTTGCTTAACTCCGTAAACCTTGCCTTCGATAAGGTTTTAAACCCCAAGCGTAGGGCTAAGTCGTTGGAAGCATAATATCCGGAAGTCCGGGATCGTACCCACAAGGAATCGAATTCAGCTTAGATTGGATTGAAGGTTTATGTAATGGATGGTGGCGTTTGAGACGGCCAACTGAGTTTTTCCTTTGAGCGGAGTAAAAACTAAAACGAAAGACTAGAAATGAGTTTTAATGAACTTTAAAAAGGCAAGTCTAGGGATCTTCTCTCCCGTGACTAAGGCCGTTTCCGATTCCCAATGATAACTCAAGCAAGAGTCACGACCGCGCGCTCTTGCCCGGAAGATTTAACTTTAAAACTGCGTTTTTCACAAGATGAGATTGACCGGAGGCGAACCAACTTGATTGAAGACTTTTATCAAACACATAGGAGGCCACAATCCCTTGGTAAGCCACTTGCCAAGACCGCTTGGCTAAGCACCTTACCAAGTAGTTTACACCCCTAGTTTAGACCAAAAATACAAGTTAGGATCTATTCCGAAACCCATGATTTTAAGCCCGAAGATTTGAGAATCGAATAACCACCTAAGTCCTTGGGATTGATTAGCCCAAGACTTAGCCAAACGACTACTCACACATATTGAAAAGACTAGAAATTATGCTAGGAAAGATAAACATATTAAACCGATAGAATTGAAAACAAACTAGATATTATTAAGGATCTAAACCGTAACAACAACTTTAGTACTTGAAAAATTAACAAACAACTTAAACTTACCAAGTTCTTAAGAAATTTAGGCTAGAAAAGCTTTGAAACTCAATAAGACATTAATGGAGGAAAATTAAAGAAAGTAATTAGCTAGCTCCCAATGAGGGAGAAAGGTGGCTCTATTTATATACAAGAGACACTCTCTCCTCAGAAATATCTTTCTCACGCATAAAGAGGTAACTTGCCAATTAAAGAAAGTGGACAGCTGTAAAAACGTAAGTCGGTCTTATCTCGTATCGATACTCCAATCGCGTATCGATACCGAGACGGCTTGCTTCAAAATCCAAGTTTCTCCGTAGATGACCCGTATCGATACGCAGAAAACCGTATCGATACGCTGAAGCCTGGGTTTCCTCTGTTTTGAACCCGTATCGATACGCTCATTCCCGTATCGATACGCTGAAGCCTGGGTTTCCTCTGTTTTGAACCCGTATCGATACACTGAAACCGTATCGATACCGTGTCTTCTTCATGCAGATCAATCCCTTATGCCTTGTCTTGACACCCGACGGATGAACCTCAAGGTTTTGTCCAATTATCAACACAAGCCCCTTTTATTCGCGTATAATTCTGAAATGCTCAAGAGAAAACTTTACGCGCAAAAACACAACAAAAGACAACTAAACAGAAATCAAAGGACATAAAACGGGACTAGGCGCACCAATTATCTACAATATTGGGTGCTTATCACACCCCCCAACTTGAGCGTTGCTAGTCCCGAGCAACAGAAACATACTATTAAACTAACTAGACAAACCTTCCGATAAAACAACTCATCACATGCGCATTCCGTATTTAACTAGCAAGAGTTCCAAAGAGCAAATTAATTTAACCTTCGCAACTAACAGCTGAAAACTTAGGTAGATAACTAAGCAATGAGTACGTTCCAAACCAAGTACGAAAATCTGTATCCTTATCAAAAAGGAGGATACGGTCAATACATATGCATTTGCACGCTACAAAACATATCCCCAAGGAAAAAGGGCTCGAAGCTAGGCAATGGAGAAAAACAAAAACCATGCCTTAATTGAGGATAGTACCTTTAAACAGATTCCGTGACACAAAGTCTAAAGCTAAAGTACGAAAGGAAAGCATGCCAAACACTAAATATGCAAATTGTCAAAAGTTGAATCAAAATGGAATGAAAACGCACTATAGATCAACTAAGGGCTTCATTAGCTAATAATGACCTTGGATGAACAAAAGAACGGTTAACAAATAACGGGTGACGGCCATATGCTTGCTTGGTTTAACTACCCTTGGCCATCACCGACTACCAAACATCCAGTCACTGGCCACATACGGGCCTCAACAAAAGTTTCCTAAAACTACTAGATACGAACTAAACTAATGAAAGCAAAAACAAGATAGGATAGGTGGGCTGTCAACCACCACGCACCCCGACCAAGTTTAGGGTTTTTAACAAGACTCCAACTACTCCTCGTCTCCTGACTCCGGCTCCTCTTCTTCAAAATCATCACTATCCTCGGCATCTACAACCGGTAGCGGTGCATACGGCTCGCTGGTAGACCCCTCTTGCCTAGACAACATGTAATCCAACTTGTGGTCGATCCTCTCCTGCCTCCTAGTATTCTCCCGGATTTCCTTTTTCAGCTTACGGTGGCTATTCATTGTTGCCACCCCCTGGCAGAACAGCAACTTTTGCCACACTGATTGCTTGGCACGTTTGGGCGGCATTGTAGTAAGGTAACTCCCACCTAGCACACCCTCAGCTCCTCCAGCTCCCCTTGTCTGTGACACACTCTTGGTCAAACTAGTGCTATTCAGAATCCCTGGCTCAAGTTTACCCCACTCCTCATAATTCTCCCTCGGAACACCCTTTTCCATACAGATCTTGGTTATCATGCATGGGTATGGCATCCTCGTGTAAGATGGCGCATTGGACTTAAACTCTACCATTTGGCGGAAAATGTACTTCGACCAATCTTTCACGGTTCCAGGATCCATAAACGAGTAAAGCATCTCACCCTCGGACTTCGCCGGCTTGTTCTCGGTGCCCCTTGGGTTCAAGTTGTAATGCACAAATTGGTTAATCAGACGGTATTCCTCTTTAAATTTCCCCGGAACATGGGGCCGTTTGGCTTCCGCCGGATTGGTGTACAAAGCCTGATTCACTTCGTTCCTCGAGGCAAAATCTTCCCTCGGCAAGTTAATAGACGCAGCAGGGGGTCGAGCATAATCTATAGCCCTAGCAATGATATCCGGGTCCACCACAATGGTAACCCGACCAATCTTAGAAGTAATCCGGGAACCCCTATCAAACATCTTCCCCAACTCGGGGACCTTCATATTTTTATAGAAATCTCTCACCATGCCTTTAATATAACCAGGATTTTGCTGAAAGAAATAAGCCAAACCTTGTTCGGTGATCCTCCGGACGCAGATATGATTCGGCCCAAGACTTTGCACATCAACGTGGCGCTCGTTTTTCACCCCCCTTTTCACAAAGCTCCTCTCCCACCTCGCTTGTTTGTCAGCCTTTACCTCATCCGAGGTCCGTTTCCTCCTTGACCCAACTTGGGCCTGCTCTAGATTAGCCATCATTTCTTCCTCCGCCTCAAAATCTCGAAGAACCTCATCCTCCTCTTGAATCTCAGGTTGGCGAGAGGAGGATGCCACATTGGCAACCGGGACCCTTGGAGGTTTATTAGCAGCCCTCTTAAGCCTCGGCATTTCAAAATTTCCCAAAAATTTTGGATCTTGGACAGGGGAAGTTAGGGTTTCGAATTTTTGGTAAGTGGGGGTAAAAATGGTGGTAGGAATTGGTTGTAGGTGGTTTATATGGTGGAAATATGGAGGTTTTGTGGCTTTTTGGTGGTGGGAACAAGGAAAACCGAAGAGAGAGAGAGGGAGTACGAAAATACCTTGATTTTTTCGAGAGATGAGACGTACCCACGGATTGATGCTTGAATCTTGGTGAGAAGGTGATTTGGAGTGGATTTGGTGTAAGATTTGTGAGATTTGATGATGGATTGAAGGTTTTGGGGTTGGGGTTTGGTGTAGGAGTGGCGGCTATGGAGGTTTAGAGGGAGGAAGGGGTGTGGGAAATGAAAAGATCCAACCCCGATCGGTTTTAAAAACCCAGATTATTGAACCGTATCGATACGCTCTCACCGTATCGATACGCTGAAGCTTCAAAAACCCTCTGTTTCCAAACCGTATCGATACGCATGAAATTGTATCGATACGATGAAGCCTCGAAATCCTTCTGCTCGAAATGGAGTATCAATACTCAGAAAACCGTATCGATACTCTTCCACTTCCCCTGTACTCCTCAATTTTCAACCCTTTTAGCTCATTCCAACGCCCATATGCAACTCACAAACACCCAAAGCATTGTCGAAACCACGAGAAACCAGTAATTCAGCTACCGAGGAGCAATCAAATCCAACCAAACATCCGGCTTCCTAAGGTTAAAAGTAGGAACGACTCGGACTTGGCTTATTCAAAAGGACAAATGAGACTCATATGTGGCTTGATCATACAAAAAATGCCTTGTATCATATCCTAAATGCGCTATAGATTCCAATTTGATTCAAATTAGACAACACACGTATCTAGGCATGAACATGAGATTATTTATCTAACTATGAAAACAAGAAGAACAAAAATGGGATATGAGCCAAACTTGATCAAAACATACTCGAACGTCGTGAATTCCACCTTAATCCATTCATGCAAGTTGTGGTATACAAAATTTGCGTTAACGAACTCTTGCAAAATAACATTTCATGAGCATGTGCCAAGTTGTTTTAATCCACTAATTTTGTAATAACGGAAGGATTGTCCTACTAAAAATGAAAAAAGTTAACTGAAAAACAAAAAACAAAACACATATATATATAGCATATATATATATCCTTCCCCCCAACTTAAGATATGCTATGCCCCCATAGCATGAAAAAGAACGCTTAGAGAGGGAGCAAAAGATGTTACCTACGGGGGAATGTCAACCCCCGGATACCTCGACCAAGTTGGAGGCTTTGATGCCAATTGCCCGTTCCAGTCAGGTTTTATGCTTCCAGGGCTTACTCTTTCGGTTCTGCCCACTCGGAACCACAGCTAGTCACGCTGGGCCATATCCAAAACTTTATTGGTCTGACAACCGCGGCGCAAAGCCGCACCCATGCTTAGGGCTCCTGAATGCCTCATTCACCTCAGTGGTAGACCCAAGCTACCAAGGCTGGCGTGGTAGCACATAAACCCTGCAAGACTTAAGAGAAAGACCTTCCACAAGACAATTGACATTAGAACCGCCCGGCTTGTGTTATCCGGGCGCCAAAAACCAAAAGGAAACAAAAAGGAACAAAAAGGTACACCACCCGATATTCACGCAATCTTACGAGTCATACTTTTCTTCCCGAGTCTCACCGGCGAGGTAAGACACGGGTGGCTATACTAGACCGTCAAGTTTGTTACATCATGCCCGAAGTAAAATTTACCGCTTGACCTCGCCAAGCAATTAAGCCCAGTGTTCCCTATGATCTAAACAAGGTGAGACAAGACAGAGCCTAGCGCCAAAGCACGGGAGTATCAAATCTCACCCACAGACCTAAACTGCCCCCGATAGGGACATATCTGGAAAGCATGGATCATTAACGGTAAACTACTACAAAGAAGAACTAATTAAAGCCCTAACAATGATGCATTAGTGAAATCTCATAGTGTGAAAATCCTAGAACTAAAATAAAGAAGAGCTAATATGTACAGAACTAAACATTGCCCTTACTAACCGGAGCTGGGCACACGATCCTTGTTTTAGTAGCGGCGTGCGAAGCTACAAATACCCAAGTCAATGGTGGGTACCCCCTACCCGGGGGCCGGGTCCGACAAACAGTTAAATTCAGCGGTTACGCTTTCGCTCCCCGTGCAAATATAGTTTAAACCAACCTAAGAAACAACATTATTGGAATAAACGAGAGTACCCAAGTCCTCGTCGGGCTCCCCAACTTCAATATAACCAAGAAATGGCTTAAGCCGTTGTCCATTCACTTTAAACACATTCCCATTGGACTCATTCTCAATTTCTATGGCTCCGTGAGGAGCGACAGATTTAACAACATAAGGACCGGCCCAACGGGACCTTAGCTTGCCAGCAAACACATGCAATCTAGAATTGTACAAAAGCACTTTTTGGCCTATCACAAAATCCTTTCCAAGAATGTTCTTATCATGCATGGCCTTGACTTTGGCTTTATATGAACTAGAGCGATCATAAGCATCATACCTTAGCTCCTCAAGTTCATTGAGTTGAAGCTTCCTCCTAGCACCGGCAAGCGGAATGGAGGCGTTCATCTTCTTTATCGCCCAATAAGCTTTGTGCTCCAATTCCACCGGAAGATGGCAAGGCTTTCCATAAACGAGACGATAAGGCGACATCCCCAACACCGTTTTATAAGCAGTACGGTAAGCCCACAAAGCATCGGTCAACCGAAGGGACCAATCTTTGCGGGTAGGATTAACCGTTTTCTCCAGAATGCCCTTTATCTCCCGATTAGCTAGCTCGGCCTGTCCGTTATTCTGAGGATGATAAGCCGTTGAGACCTTGTGCACAATTCCATACTTCTTCATTAAGGCTGCGAATGACCGATTGCAGAAATGCGTGCCTTGGTCACTAATAATTGCTCTTGGCATCCCAAACCGTGCCAATATGTACTCCCGGAGGAACTCAACTACGACTTGGGCATCATTGGTGCGAGTTGGGATCGCCTCTACCCACTTGCTAACATAATCAACAGCAAGCAAAATGTAAGGGAAACCAAATGATGTAGGAAAGGGCCCCATAAAATCTATGCCCCAGCAATCGAAAACTTCAATGATTAGGATGGGATTTTGGGGCATCTCGTTGCGTCGAGTGATCTTTCCCAAGGCTTGACACCGTTCACACGTCCTAACAAACTCGATCGTGTCCTTAAACAAGGAAGGCCAATAGAAACCGCATTGCAAAACTTTAGCTGCAGTCTTCTTGAAAGAGAAATGGCCGCCACACGCCTCCGTGTGGCAAAAGTTCATGATACTCCGATGTTCGGAGTCGGGAACGCACCTCCGGATAATTTGATCCGCACAATACTTAAACAGATACGGATCGTCAAAAGAGAAACGCTTCACCTCCGCTAAAAACCGACGCCTCGCTTGCGTATTCCACTGAGCAGGCATCAAGCCGGTAACCAAGTAATTCACAATGTCGGCGTACCACGGGGTTGTGGAGATTGCAAAAAGTTGCTCATCGGGAAAAGAGTCACCGATAGGAATGTGAGAAGTGTGGTCTTCGAACTCCAATCGAGACAAGTGGTCAGCTACCACATTCTCGACACCCTTTTTGTCTTTAATGGTGAGGTCAAACTCTTGTAGGAGTAAAATCCATCTAATCAATCTCGCCTTAGCATCTTGCTTCGTGAAAAGGTATTTAAGGGCGGAATGATCGGTGTACACAGTGATCGGGGCTCCAACTAGGTAAGAACGGAACTTGTCAAGTGCAAAGACTATAGCTAACAACTCCTTCTCGGTAGTCGAATAATTCATTTGAGCCTCGTTCAAAGTCTTGCTAGCGTAATAAATGACATACGGCTCCTTCCCTTGGCGTTGTCCCAACACTGCTCCCACGGCATAATCGCTCGCGTCGCATATAAGTTCAAATGGTAACTCCCAATCTGGAGACCGCACGATAGGTGGCGAGGTAAGACTTGACTTGAGCTTGGTAAAAGCGGCCTCACACGCCGGTGTCCACGCAAATGGCACATCCTTTGCGAGCAAATGGCACAACGGTCTAGCAATGGAACTAAAATCTTTTATGAACCGGCGATAGAACCCGGCATGCCCCAAGAAGGATCAGATGTCCTTTAAGCACTTCGGTGTCGGAAGGTTCCCAATTAAGTCAATCTTGGCCCGATCGACTTCAATTCCTTTAGATGACACAATGTGGCCAAGCACGATGCCTTCGGTCACCATGAAGTGACATTTTTCCCAATTTAAGACCAGGTTCTTTTCCTCACACCGAGCCAATACGAGCCCCAAGTTGGTAAGACAAGCTTCGAAAGAATCACCAAAGACGGAGAAGTCGTCCATGAACACTTCCATGATCTTCTCCACCATGTCACTAAATAGGCCCATAATACACCTTGAGAAGGTACCGGGGGCATTGCAAAGCCCGAACGGCATACGACGATAAGCAAAGGTCCCGAATGGACACGTAAACGTTGTCTTCTCTTGGTCCTCTAAAGCCACCTCTATTTGATTGTAACCGGAGTACCCGTCTAAAAAGCAATAGAACTTGTGGCCGGCCACCCTCTCCAAGATTTGATCTATGAAAGGAAGTGGAAAGTGGTCCTTTCTTGTACTTGCGTTTAACTTTCGATAGTCTATACACACTCTCCAACCGGTTTGGACACACGTTGGGATAAGCTCATCCTTGTCATTTCTCACTACCGTCACCCCGGACTTCTTTGGTACCACTTGTATTGGGCTAACCCACTTAGAATCCGCAATTGGGTAAATTATGCCGACGTCCAAGAGTTTGAGCACTTCCGCTCGCACAACGTCCTTCATTATTGGGTTCAATCGCCGTTGAGGCTGGCGAGATGGCTTAACATCATCCTCTAGGTAAATATGGTGGGAGCAAAGAGATGCTTTGATACCTTTAATGTCGGCTATAGACCACCCGATTGCCTTAGAATGCTTTCGCAATAAAACAAGCAATTCCAACTCTTGAAGTTCGCTTAGAGCAGAGGATACCACAACCGGGTATGTTTGGCCATCGCCAAGATAGGCATACTTGAGTGTATCCGGAAGCGGCTTAAGCTCGAGCGTTGGTGGTTCCACACTAGACGGGACGGCTCGCTTCTCAATAGGGGGTAGCTCCTCAAATTTTGGAATCCACGGGGTAATCCCACACACCTCCTCCTCATCTAGTAAAGAACACATATACGCCACTTCGGGTGCATTAAGAAAATCAACCTCGGCGGATGTGAGTGCTATTTCCAACTCGTCTTTGCAAATGAACTCATTGACATGGTCCTGGACAAGTGAATCAATCATGCTCACTCCATAAACATCCTCATCATCCCCCATGTGGCTCCCGACATGGAACATATTAACTTGCATCTTCATATTACCAAAACTCATGTTGAGTCGACCATCCCGGCAATGAATCACGGCATCGGATGTTGCTAAGAAAGGTCGACCAAGAATAATTGGAATGGATGATTGAGCCGCCGGCACTGGACAAGTGTCTAGAACCACAAAGTCAACCGGATATACAAATTGGTCGACTTGAACTAGCACATCTTCGACCATCCCCTTGGGAATTTGAATACTCCTATCCGCCAATTGTAAAGTCACCCGCGTTGGCTTCATCTCGCCCAACCCAAGTTGTTCATAAACCGAAAATGGTAAAAGATTGACGCTCGCCCCCAAATTAAGGAGAGCTTTCTCAACAACCTTGCCCCCTATAGTGATGGAAATAGTAGGACACCCCGGATCATTGTACTTGGGCGGAAGGGTTGACTCGAAAAGTGAACTAACTTGTTCGGTCAGAAACACCTTCTTTTGCACTTGGAGCTTCCGTTTGTGAGTACACAAGTCCTTCAAGAACTTGGCATAAGACGGAATTTGCTTGATAGCATCGATCAAAGGGAGGTTGACGGTTACTTGCTTTAACACATCGTAGATGTCGGTATTGAGATTTGGCTTGGCCGGCGACCGTAAGCGGTTGGGATAAGGTGCGGGAACAGTGAAAGTTTGTGGGACATCTCCCTCCTTAGACTTTCCTTTCTCTTCTTCCGAAGGAGCTTGCTTGGGAGATTCCTCACTTGGTATAGTTGGCTTGGACGGAGTTGGAGAAGGTAGGAAACTAGGAGCGACTGGCGGCTCCACTTGAGCGTTGTCCACCGTCTTCCCACTCCTCAAAGAGATAATGGCCTTCGCTTGCTCGGGGAAAGGCACCGAAGAGCCTTGCGCGAAGTGTTGGCCTTGTGGATTGGCCACAGGTTGAGTAGGGAGTTTTCCTCTCTCTTGTTGTAAAACACCAATGGCCGTAGTCAATTTACCCATTTGACTTCGCATGTCATTCAGTGCTTGAGTGGTTTGATCGTTGGTGGTTATTTGCATCTGACAGAACGTATTCATAGTGTCCTCCAAAGATCGCCGCGGAGGAAATGGTTGTGGTTGTTGAAACTGGTTTTGTCCTTGAAATTGTCCCGGAGGTTGAAAACCGGGCGGACCTTGAATTGCAGGAAACCGTGGTGGACCTTGGAGTTGGGGTTGTCGCCAATTCTGATTCTGAGCAGGAGGAGGTGCTTGTGAAGTTGATGAAGAACCCGCCTCATTCTGATTATTCCAACGGAAAGCCGGATTAGACCGCAATCCCTAATTGTAAGTATTGGAATACGGATCCCAACGTTGGTTCAATGCACACGCTTCTTCCGGAGGGAGTTGACTAAAATGGTGCCGAAGGGCGGGAATGGTAGGGCAATTATCGGTAGAATGGCCCACCATCTCGCAAATCACACACACTTCCTCCAATTGTCGAACCTCTTTCACTTCCTTAACGTGAACTGCGTCCAACTTCATCTTATCCAATTTTGTCGATAGCTCATCTAGTCTTGTCTCAAAAACATTATGCTCGTTCACCGAGAACTTGCCGGAGCCACCTGGTCCTTGATTCCTCATAGCTTGATCACCCGGATCTATGTACTGCCAAGATTGAGCCCTTTCCGCCAAAGCATCTAAAAACTCCCAAGCGGTATCGGGATCCTTCCCCATAAAGTCATCGCTTCCCATCGTATCAAGAAGTTGTTTGGCCTGCTGATCGCAACCCAAGTACAAATGGTTGATTACTAAGTACATGGGAAGATTGTGGTGTGGAATGGCCGCGAGCAAATCCTTGTACCTTTCCCAAAGCTTGTAAAAGACCTCCCCATCCTTCTGCTTGAAATTCTGAATTTGGTCCATAAGAAGCTTGGTTCGGCTAACCGGAAAAAACTTAGTTGTAAACACATCCTGAACTTCGGACCAAGTTAACAAGGAGCGAGGCTTCAAGGAATGGAACCATTGCTTGGCCTTGTCCTTGAGTGAGAAAGGAAACAGTTTCAAACGGGCTTGGTCAAGCTGTCCCGGCCCCGTCACGAAAGTGCTAACAATGGTCTCGAATTCCCGAATATGAGCATAAGGATCCTCAAGTTCACGGCCCCGAAACTCTGGTATAACCCGGTGATATTCTGGCTTGAAAGCAAATGCATTGGCAGCGGTACAAGTCGGAATAGCTATAGGTGACACATGCGGACCTCTTTCCGGTGTTAGGTAATCACGCAACGTACGGGCTGGTGGTTGATCTGCCATTGGCCTTAACAGAGGTGATAACTCACGTGGTGGAGAGTATGCCTGAGTGATATTACGAATCCTTGGAGGAGAAACAGAGCGATGCAACCGTTTCGATAAAGGACTACGATACACATTGAGCATACACCTTGCACAAACTAATTAAGCAGACTAGAGGGGCTATGCCGCCGCCTCGTTCTCAACAACAGAATATTCCGTGGGGTTATGCCACCACCACGTTCAACAACTAAAAAGTAAAGCAATAAAAAAAACAATTGACGCTCAACTCAGCTTCGTTAAACCTCAAGTCGAATTGATGGCTCAGTTAGAGGTATCCGCTAATTTGAGTTCAACACACAAAAGAAAAGAAAAGAAAACGGAGTACTCACAATGGTTTGTCGATCCTCCAAAATAAGCTATAATAAGAATCCCCGGCAACGGCGCCAAAAATGCTTAACTCCGTAAACCTTGCCTTCGATAAGGTTTTAAACCCCAAGCATAGGGCTAAGTCGTTGGAAGCATAATATCCGGAAGTCCGGGATCGTACCCACAAGGAATCGAATTCAGCTTAGATTGGATTGAAGGTTTATGTAATGGATGGTGGCGTTTGAGACGGCCAACTGAGTTTTTCCTTTGAGCGGAGTAAAAACTAAAACGAAATACTAGAAATGAGTTTTAATGAACTTTAAAAAGGCAAGTCTAGGGATCTTCTCTCCCGTGACTAAGGCCGTTTCCGATTCCCAATGATAACTCAAGCAAGAGTCACGACCGCGCGCTCTTGCCCGGAAGATTTAACTTTAAAACTGCGTTTTTCACAAGATGAGATTGACCGGAGGCGAACCAACTTGATTGAAGACTTTTATCAAACACATAGGAGGCCACAATCCCTTGGTAAGCCACTTGCCAAGACCGCTTGGCTAAACACCTTACCAAGTAGTTTACACCCCTAGTTTAGACCAAAAATACAAGTTAGGATCTATTCCGAAACCCATGATTTTAAGCCCGAAGATTTGAGAATCGAATAACCACCTAAGTCCTTGGGATTGATTAGCCCAAGACTTAGCCAAACGACTACTCACACATATTGAAAAGACTAGAAATTATGCTAGGAAAGATAAACATATTAAACCGATAGAATTGAAAACAAACTAGATATTATTAAGGATCTAAACCGTAACAACAACTTTAGTACTTGAAAAATTAACAAACAACTTAAACTTACCAAGTTCTTAAGAAATTTAGGCTAGAAAAGCTTTGAAACTCAATAAGACATTAATGGAGGAAAATTAAAGAAAGTAATTAGCTAGCTCCCAATGAGGGAGAAAGGTGGCTCTATTTATATACAAGAGACACTCTCTCTCCTCAGAAATATCTTTCTCACGCATAAAGAGGTAACTTGCCAATTAAAGAAAGTGGACAGCTGTAAAAACGTAAGTCGGTCTTATCTCGTATCGATACTCCAATCGCGTATCGATACCGAGACGGCTTGCTTCAAAATCCAAGTTTCTCCGTAGATGACCCGTATCGATACGGTTTTCGATACGCAGAAAACCGTATCGATACGCTGAAGCCTGGGTTTCCTCTGTTTTGAACCCGTATCGATACGCTCATTCCCGTATCGATACGCTGAAGCCTGGGTTTCCTCTGTTTTGAACCCGTATCGATACGCTGAAACCGTATCGATACCGTGTCTTCTTCATGCAGATCAATCCCTTATGCCTTGTCTTGACACCCGACGGATGAACCTCAAGGTTTTGTCCAATTATCAACACAAGCCCCTTTTATTCGCGTATAATTCTGAAATGCTCAAGAGAAAACTTTACGCGCAAAAACACAACAAAAGACAACTAAACAGAAATCAAAGGACATAAAACGGGACTAGGCGCACCAATTATCTACAATATTGGGTGCTTATCACACCCCCCAACTTGAGCGTTGCTAGTCCCGAGCAACAGAAACATACTATTAAACTAACTAGACAAACCTTCCGATAAAACAACTCATCACATGCGCATTCCGTATTTAACTAGCAAGAGTTCCAAAGAGCAAATTAATTTAACCTTCGCAACTAACAGCTGAAAACTTACGAAACCCTAAAAGGTGACGTAGAGGGTACGTCAGCCGACACGTGGCAAGCATGCGTACGATCTTGGAGATCAAGCTGGACGATCCCTATAAATACACTGCTATGCCTCCTAAAAGAGGTACGTTCTAAACACAGCTCAAAACCCTAAACACTTGGTCTTTCCTCTTTGCAAGAGATCTGATTCTTGCACCGGAGGGCCATCCCGGAGAACCTCCGGCGTGGTCTTTAGTCGTGCTTCGTTTTGCAGGACTAAAGAAGATTGAGAACAAGATCCAAATCCCAGAGCAAAGGTGATCGAACAGTCCTAAAAGGAGCCCCACAATATTTGTGTTTCAAAATGTTTGTTAAGGTATATGTTAGTATAAAAAATGGGTTCCACAAGTGTGTGTTAACTTAGGAGTGTGTTAGTATTTATATGAGTACCTCAATGGGTTAGTTAAGAGTGTGTTAACTCTTTAAAATAATATCAAAACAATGGCTATAATAAAAACTTTTACAACGGCTATATCAACGTCATTTTTCTGTAATGAAGGAAAGGCCAACGGTCAAGTTCCTCCCACTCCACATCCCATTTATAAGAATTATGGTCAGAGCTCATTGTTGTAATTTCTTGCATGAAATCCCATTGCCTTCTCAATTTTGCCTAAATTCTGGCAGTTTGGTGTTCAACACATATATAGAAAAACAATGAAAAAGACAACGGTAAATCAAGCTAACGGTAAGTTTTCAAAAAAGAATAGTGTGGACATTATGTTTTATAGTTGAAGTTTGAATTTATGGAGATACGACCCACTTATTGTTTGTTAACTTGGTTGCCAAACTTGATAACCATGCTAACACACTACTAGATTTAGCACATTCTAGACACTCTAACACACATGCATTGTGGCACAAAAAATACAATTTCGTTTGTTAAGTCTTAACACACACAATTAACACACTAGTTAACAAATCCATTGCGGATGCTCTAAATTATTAGTGGGGGACATGTCCATTAAGATCCATCCATGTCGACTACTTGCAATGGCAGGAGCGGTCTCGGTACCAAGTCTATTATCACTGACTATTTTGGACTTGCTAGCTCACAAGTGTTCATGTACTGAATTACTAATTGTAAGCTTGCCGACACAATGGTCCCGGTGGATTATTAACCACATGTGCTTTTGGACGTGTGTGATTTTGGAATTAAATGAGCCAAAAATCTCGACACCAGGCACATCTGCTGCTCAAATCCCTGTCAATTGCGAACGGGGGCTACTGTGCCCATCTCACAGCAGCATGCAACTGTGCCGTTCAAGCCGTCTAAAAGTGTTTCGAACGGTGTGGATGATTCTATTATTTATTACCGCTAATAGTATTCTATTACCGGTCATAAAATAACTCTTCCCTAAATCATTGATTGTTGAGACGAACGGCCTGGATGACACAACTGCACGCTGCTGTGAGATGGGCATAGCAGCCCTTGTTGGGATTTGTCCCACATCGGTTGATTATCTTCTCCAAAACTAGTATATGAGCCTGGACGACCTCTCCACTCTTTGCTAATTGGTTTGGAGTTGGATGCTTTAACATGGTATCAGAGCTAGGATTTCGGAGAATTTGTTCCCCCTTATTTTGTGCTATAAGTGCACCGTTATTTGTTGTGATCCTAGTGTTATGAATCATTTATTTACCTCTCCACGTGCGAGACGAGGGTCGCGCGTGCGGGGGAGTGTTGGAATTTGTCCCACATCGGTTGATTATCTCCTCCAAAACTAGTATATAAGCCTGAGCGGCCTCTCCACTCTTTGCCAATTAGTTTGGAGTTGGATGCTTTAACAGCCCCCGTGTCCATTGTTAACTTGCTATTGATACACTGCCTTGCAGTAGACAAAAAAGACATATGTTGGATATTTAATTTTTTTGTCTTTAGTGAACTTTTTTTTTGTTTTTGATTATAATTTTTTGTTTTACTTTTTAGACTTTTTTCATCGAGCCGGATAATTCATTCAAAAAATGTAAAGCAAATTTAATAAAAATTTAAAAATGACGAATAAAACACACAAAACTAAAAAGGAAAAAGTTCAAGTTTGAAGAACCTAGCCTAAATACTCGATAAGGTACACATATGCTCAAATCCCGGTGAGTCGTAATGGGAAGAGGATTTATCTCATGCGGGATCGAAGAAATTATTTTGTGGTACGGAGTAGTTGGGACTTTTTAAATGTGAATAAATACAATTTGGGAAGCTACCACTTCATTATTGAGAACTCATAAACCCTACATCCGTGTAAAGTTCGAAGACTACAGTTCCGTAGGGAATACCTAAATAGTATTTCCTCCGTCCCATTTTGTTGTGTCCTTATTTTTTTTTGGGATATCCAAAAATGATGTGCTTATTTTAAAATTTTCCAATTTTGATGTCCATATTACCGTTTTACCCCTCATTTCTCTCTTTCAAATTCAAATTTTGAACTTGATTTAAAGGAAATTGGAGCAAATTAATGACATGACAAGAAAGTTGACAAAAAGTCATAAGTTACAAAGGGGTAAAATGGTAAAATTGACACATTCAATGTAATTTTGATCTTTTCTTAAATTACGTGAAAGTTAAAATAGGCGCAACAAATTGGGATGGAGAGAGTGATTTTTTCTTGGTGACTGATTTTTAAATTCCTATACATGTCTTTTTTAAAATAAGCATATGGGTAAACCAAATGCGCTTGCAAATGATGAGAAATCCACGTTTAAACTATGTATGCAAGTAGTAAATATGCTGGGATAAATTATTAAGGGGGGACATGTCCCAGTGTACCAAGTCTATTATCACTAACTATTTTGGACTTGCTCAAATGTTCATGTACTCATTTAATTGTAAACTTGCCGACACATGGTCACGGTGGATTGTTAAACTTGTGTTTTGGACTAGGGAGTATTAGACAACATAGACGGTTGTTTGATATTTAATTTTTCCGTATTCAGTGAACTTTTTTTATTTATTTTTGATCATAAATTTTTTTTTCTTTTTAGACCACTCTCGTTGAGACGGATGATTAACTCAAAAAATGTAACGCAAATCTAATAAAAATTCAAAAAATAAAGAATACGACACACAAAACTTAAAAAAGAAAAAGAAAAAGTTCAAGTTCAAGTTTGACGAACCTAGCCTAAATACTCGATAGACTTGGTACACTGGGACATGTCACCTCCGAGGTGATGAGAAGAAAAATGGCAAGAAAAAGGCCAAGGAAAACAATTGCTTTGGAACCCATTTTCCTCTTTGGTTGATTGGATGGAATGAGACTGAAGCAAAATTTTGATGTCTATTTATAGGCTCAGATAGGAGTGGATGTGATTGAGTAGTACACATTAAAGAGTCTGTGGCACATGAGGCACGATGTGGTTGGCTGTTGGATTATCTCTAAGTCAGTAACTTTCTACTCGAGAGTGAATCCATCTTCCAAAAGTTCCAATTTCGCCTTTCATTTTTCGACCTCATGATAATATGTTTACTTTCATAATTATATTTGTGTTTCGGTTATGGTTATGATTCGGTTCCGGTACACTTATATAGCATATGAAACCGAAAATTTTCAAATTAAAACTCAAAATAATCACCACAGTTAAATAATTAGTCAAAACCGTTTCCATCGATTCGGTTCTATTCGGTTTATTTAAACTCAAGCTATCTTTATGTATGTTTTAGAAGCAAGCCACCCTCATCAGTCACCACCAAGGAGAAAATCTTGTTTACAAAGCAGCTTTTACTTATAATGTTTCCGGTGCTCAATCTCGGTCATCCAAAAGTGTTTTGGACGGTTTGGATTTTAAAAAAACTATTCGCGCAAATAGTTTTTTTAAAATCCGGACCATTGATTGTCGAAACGGACGGTTGAGATTGTACGGCTCCGTAAATAGGCTGTTTGCAGCAGTTCCGTAAATAAGTTTCTCTCCACCACCAAGATGTTGTTCAATGTGCAACTGTGCAAGTATTTGGGTTCCTCGCTCAAAGCTTAGGCTCAAGTCATTATAGCCTGCTGCATAGTGGAGCTAAATATACACCTATCGTACCCGTAACATGCGATCGGAATATATTACATTCGGTCTCAACATAGGGACGATGAAATACCCTGCAAATATCTACATATAGTGATGACGGCACTCAAATGTTCAGTCCATCTGTTACAAATTGACGGAATGAGACGACAGGGGCCTATTTGTTGAAGGAATAACAAGTTCATGTGTCTTTTTGTCAATAGTTAAAGTCCATACGTTGTTTTGAGAATTTGTGACAAGTTCAAGGGGGTTTTTGAAATTTTCTGGAAAAAAAGAGGAGTGTAGTACTAGTACTGTAGTAGAATAAAAGTGAATAAAAGGAAATGAGGGCAACTATTTGCAACTCCGTATTTTCTTCCATAGCCTGTTAAAAATTTTCGAAGATTATATTTCGGTAAATACATGTCGAAAATATGTTCAACATTCGGTAAACAACTGCTGAACATACATTTCGGTAAATAGCTGTTGAAAACAAGATTATATTTCGGTAACTACATGTCGGAAATGCACAATAAACATATATTTCGGTAATTGAATGTTAAAAATGTATCTCAATTTCGGTAACTAACTGTCGAAACATATGTCGGTAATTGGAAATTTTTAATGGGCTAAGGGAGAAAATACGGGGCTGCGAATAGACGCACCCAAGGAAAGGCACGCCAGGTGTTCTGGTAATCAAACTCGGTTCTCCTAGGATTAAAGGAGCTTGCTGTCCCGCCACACCAAGACAATCACTTGTGCTGTTATAGAAAACATTTTTTATATTTGTATGTAACTTAAATTTTTTTTTTTGGTTGCCCCAACCCGGAGATTGCCTGAAACCGAAGACTTGCGGGGCTTACCCTAGGGCCGGCCCTGCCCTTACCCCTCTCTTATCCTCTCAACAAACAAGCCGTTAGGGCCCGTTTGTCGACGGATAAGTCTTTATGCCATTTAATTTGCATTGACAAGTAGTAAATGCTGGGATATAAATTATTAGTGGGGGACTTGTCCATTAAGATCCATCCATGTCGACTACTTGCAATGGCAGGAGCGGTCCCGGTACCAAGTCTATTATCACTGACTATTTTGGACTTGCTAGCTCACAAGTGTTCATGTACTGAATTACTGCCGACACAATGGTCCCGGTGGATTATTAACCACATGTGCTCTTGGACGTGTGTGATTTTGGAATTAAATGAGCCAAAAATCTCGACACAAGGCACATCTGCTGCTCAAATCCCTGTCAATTGCCAAAGGGGGCTATTGTGCCCATCTCACAGCAGCATGCAACTGTGCCGTTCAAGTCGTCTAAAAGTGTTTCGAACGGTGTGGATGATTCTATTATTTATTACCGTTAATAGTATTCTATTACCGGTCGTAAAATAACTCTTCCCTAAACCATTGATTGTTGAGACGAACGACCTGGATGACACAACTGCACGCTGCTGTGAGATGGGCACAACAGCCTTTGTTGGGATTTGTCCCACATCGGTTGATTATCTTCTCCAAAACTAGTATATGAGCCTAGACGGCCTCTCCACTCTTTGCTAATTGGTTTGGAGTTGGATGCTTTAACATGGTATCAGAGCTAGGATTTCGGAGAATTTGTTCCCTCTTATTTTGTGCTATAAGTGCACCGTTGTTTGTTGTGATCCTAGTTTTATGGATCCTTTATTTACCTCTCCACGAGCGAGTCGAGGGTCGCGCGTGCGGGGGAGTGTTGGGATTTGTCCCACGTCGGTTGATTATCTCCTCCAAAACTAGTATATGAGCCTGAGCGGCCTCTCCACTCTTTACCAATTGGTTTGGAGTTGGATGCTTTAACAACCCCGTGTCCATTGTTAACTTGCTATTGATACACTGCCTTGCAGTAGACAAAAAAGACATATGTTGGATATTTAATTTTTTTGTCTTCAGTGAACTATTTTTTTTGCTTTTGATTATAATTTTTTGTTTTACTTTTTAGACTTTTTTCATCGAGACGGATAATTCATTCAAAAAATGTAAAGCAAATTTAATAAAAATTTAAAAATGACGAATAAAACACACAAAACTAAAAAGGAAAAAATTCAAGTTTGAAGAACCTAGCCTAAATACTCGATAAGGTACACATATGCTTAAATCCCTGTCAGTCGTAATGGGAAGAGGATTTATCTCATGCGGGATCGAAGAAATTATTTTGTGGTACGGAGTAGTTGGGACTTTTTAAATGTGAATAAATACAATTTGGGAAGCTACCACTTCATTATTGAGAACTCATAAACCCTACATCCGTGTAAAGTTCGAAGACCACAGTCCCGTAGGGTATATCTAAATAGTTTCCTCCGTCCCATTTTGTTGTGCCCTTATTCTTTTTTGAGATATCCAAAAATGATGTGCTTATTTTAAAATTTTCCATTTTTGATGTCCATATTACCGTTTTAACCTTATCACTAACTATTTTGGACTTGCTCAAATGTTCATGTACTCAATTAATTGTAAACTTGCCGACACAATGGTCACGGAGGATTGTTAACCTTGTGTTTTGGACTAGGGAGTATTAGACAACATAGACGGTTGTTTGATATTTTATTTTTCCGTATTCAGTGAACTTATTTTTTGCTTTTGATCATAATATTTTTTTTCTTTTTAGACTTCTCTCATCGAGACGGATGATTAACTCAAAAAATGTAACGCAAATCTAATAAAAATTAAAAAAAATAACGAATACGACACACAAAACTTCAAAAAAAAAAGGTTCAAGTTTGACAAACCTAGCCTAAATACTCGATAAGGTACATCTGCTCAAATCCCTGTCAGTTGTTAACTTGCTATTGATACACTGGCTTGCGAGCAGGGAAGAGGCCAAATATCCGTAATGGGAAGAGGGTCTATCTCATGACTGGATGTGACTCATTCAATTTTCATTGAATGTAATTTTGTTTTGTTTTCTCTTTTCTGCAAGCCTTTACAGTACCACTTCCTCCGTGGTCTGTGTTTGGTCTTTTCTCAATGTACCATTTGTTGAGTTTCTTAATAAAATTTTGTTGCTTATCAAAAAAAAAAAAAAACCGATGGTCTATCTCATGTGGGATCGTAGAATTTATCTCTGTGACTGATTTTCAAACTCCTATGCATATAAGTGTCTAGGCAAACCAAAGGCACTTGCAAGTGATAAGAAATCCACGTTTAAACGATGTTTCACCAAATGAAAATTCAACATTTGAACTCGCGACCTCTGATTCCCAAAACTATCCCTCATTCTGCTGAGCCACTTAACGTTAAGATGATATTATTGCAAAATTTAACATGTCAACATTATATCAATGATTTTCAAATTAGTCTGTGTGGTATGGATATTTTTGTATATTACTTATTTTGGATAGTATAAATGTTTTCAAAGTTAAAAGATAATTAGTCTTAGATTTGGCGGTTTGAAAATCGTATTTCCTCGCCAAATGGTGTAAATTTTGGCTACAAAATTAATATGGTTTTCCTTGCAAAATGATGAGAAGAAAAATGGCAAGAAAAAGGCCAAGGAAAACAATTGCTTTGGAACCCATTTTCCTCTTTGGTTGATTGGATGGAATGAGACTGAAGCAAAATTTTGATGTCTATTTATAGGCTCAGATAGGAGTGGATGTGATTGAGTAGTACACATTAAAGAGTCTGTGGCACATGAGGCACGATGTGGTTGGCTGTTGGATTATCTCTAAGTCAGTAACTTTCTACTCGAGAGTGAATCCATCTTCCAAAAGTTCCAATTTCGCCTTTCATTTTTCGACCTCATGATAATATGTTTACTTTCATAATTATATTTGTGTTTCGGTTATGGTTATGATTCGGTTCCGGTGCACTTATATAGCATATGAAACCGAAAATTTTCAAATTAAAACTCAAAATAATCACCACAGTTAAATAATTAGTCAAAACCGTTTCCATCGATTCGGTTCTATTCGGTTTATTTAAACTCAAGCTATCTTTATGTATGTTTTAGAAGCAAGCCACCCTCATCAGTCACCACCAAGGAGAAAATCTTGTTTACAGAGCAGCTTTTACTTATAATGTTTACGGTGCACAATCTCGGTCATCCAAAAGTGTTTTGGACGGTTTGGATTTTAAAAAAACTATTCGCGCAAATAGGTTTTTTTAAAATCCGGACCATTGATTGTCGAAACGGACGGTTGAGATTGTACGGCTCCATAAATAGGCTGTTTGCAGCAGTTCCGTAAATAAGTTTCTCTCCACCACCAAGATGTTGTTCAATGTGCAACTGTGCAAGTATTTGGGTTCCTCGCTCAAAGCTTAGGCTCAAGTCATTATAGCCTGCTGCATAGTGGAGCTAAATATACACCTATCGTACCCGTAACATGCGATCGGAATATATTACATTCGGTCTCAACATAGGGACGATGAAATACCCTGCAAATATGTACATATAGTGTTGACGGCACTCAAATGTTCAGTCCATCTGTTACAAATTGACGGAATGAGACGACAGGGGCCTATTTGTTGAAGGAATAACAAGTTCATGTGTCTTTTTGTCAATAGTTAAAGTCCATACGTTGTTTTGAGAATTTGTGACAAGTTCAAGGGGGTTTTTGAAATTTTCTGGAAAAAAAGAGGAGTGTAGTACTAGTACTGTAGTAGAATAAAAGTGGATAAAAGGAAATGAGGGCAACTATTTGCAACTCCGTATTTTCTCCCATAGCCTGTTAAAAATTTTCGAAGATTATATTTCGGTAAATACATGTCGAAAATATGTTCAACATTCGGTAAACAACTGCTGAACATACATTTCGGTAAATAGCTGTTGAAAACAAGATTATATTTCGGTAACTACATGTCGGAAATGCACAATAAACATATATTTCGGTAATTGAATGCTAAAAATGTATCTCAATTTCGGTAACTAACTGTCGAAACATATGTCGGTAATTGGAAATTTTTAATGGGCTAAGGGAGAAAATACAGGGCTGCGAATAGACGCACCCATGGAAAGGCACGCCAGGTGTTCTGGTAATCAAACTCGGTTCTCCTAGGATTAAAGGAGCTTGCTGTCCCGCCACACCAAGACAATCACTTGTGCTGTTATAGAAAACTTTTTTTATATTTGTATGTAACTTAATTTTTTTTTTTGGGTTGCCCCAACCCGGAGATTGCCTGAAACCGAAGACTTGCGGGGCTTACCCTAGGGCCGGCCCTGCCCTTACCCCTCTCTTTTCCTCTCAACAAACAAGCCATTAGGACCCGTTTGTCGACGGATAAGTCTTTATGCCATTTAATTTGCATTGACAAGTAGTAAATGCTGGGATATAAATTATTAGTGGGGGACTTGTCCATTAAGATCCATCCATGTCGACTACTTGCAATGGCAGGAGCGGTCCCGGTACCAAGTCTATTATCACTGACTATTTTGGACTTGCTAGCTCACAAGTGTTCATGTACTGAATTACTGCCGACACAATGGTCCCGGTGGATTATTAACCACATGTGCGCTTGGACGTGTGTGATTTTATAATTAAATGAGCCAAAAATCTCGACACAAGGCACATCTGCTGCTCAAATCCCTGTCAATTGCCAAAGGGGGCTATTGTGCCCATCTCACAGCAGCATGCAACTGTGCCGTTCAAGTCGTCTAAAAGTGTTTCGAACGGTGTGGATGATTCTATTATTTATTACCGTTAATAGTATTCTATTACCGGTCGTAAAATAACTCTTCCCTATCCATTGATTGTTGAGACGAACGACTTGGATGACACAACTGCACGCTGCTGTGAGAAGGGCACAACAGCCTTTGTTGGGATTTGTCCCACATCGGTTGATTATCTTCTCCAAAACTAGTATATGAGCCTAGACGGCCTCTCCACTCTTTGCTAATTGGTTTGGAGTTGGATGCTTTAACATGGTATCAGAGCTAGGATTTCGGAGAATTTGTTCCCCCTTATTTTGTGCTATAAGTGCACCGTTGTTTGTTGTGATCTTAGTTTTATGGATCCTTTATTTACCTCTCCACGTGCGAGTCGAGGGTCGCGCGTGCGGGGGAGTGTTGGGATTTGTCCCACGTCGGTTGATTATCTCCTCCAAAACTAGTATATGAGCCTGAGCGGCCTCTCCACTCTTTACCAATTGGTTTGGAGTTGGATGCTTTAACAACCCCGTGTCCATTGTTAACTTGCTATTGATACACTGCCTTGCAGTAGACAAAAAAGACATATGTTGGATATTTAATTTTTTTGTCTTCAGTGAACTATTTTTTTGGCTTTTGATTATAATTTTTTGTTTTACTTTTTAGACTTTTTTCATCGTGACGGATAATTCATTCAAAAAATGTAAAGCAAATTTAATAAAAATTTAAAAATGACGAATAAAACACACAAAACTAAAAAGGAAAAAATTCAAGTTCGAAGAACCTAGCCTAAATACTCGATAAGGTACACATATGCTCAAATCCCGGTCAGTCGTAATGGGAAGAGGATTTATCTCATGCGGGATCGAAGAAATTATTTTGTGGTACGGAGTAGTTGGGACTTTTTAAATGTGAATAAATACAATTTGGGAAGCTACACTTCATTATTGAGAACTCATAAACCCTACATCCGTGTAAAGTTCGAAGACCACAGTCCCGTAGGGAATACCTAAATAGTTTCCTCCGTCCCATTTTGTTGTGCGCGCCCTTATTCTTTTTTGAGATATCCAAAAAGGATGTGCTTATTTTAAAATTTTCCATTTTTGATGTCCATATTACCGTTTTAACCTTATCACTAACTATTTTGGACTTGCTCAAATGTTCATGTACTCAATTAATTGTAAACTTGCCGACACAATGGTCACGGTGTAGTGTTAACCTTGTGTTTTGGACTAGGGAGTATTAGACAACATAGACGGTTGTTTGATATTTTATTTTTCCGTATTCAGTGAACTTATTTTTTGCTTTTGATCATAATATTTTTTTTCTTTTTAGACTTCTCTCATCGAGACGGATGATTAACTCAAAAAATGTAACGCAAATCTAATAAAAATTAAAAAAAATAACGAATACGACACACAAAACTTCAAAAAAAAAAAGGTTCAAGTTTGACGAACCTAGCCTAAATACTCGATAAGGTACATCTGCTCAAATCCCTGTCAGTTGTTAACTTGCTATTGATACACTGGCTTGCGAGCAGGGAAGAGGCCAAATATCCGTAATGGGAAGAGGGTCTATCTCATGACTGGATGTGACTCATTCAATTTTCATTGAATGTAATTTTGTTTTGTTTTCTCTTTTCTGCAAGCCTTTGCAGTACCACTTCCTCCGTGGTCTGTGTTTGGTCTTTTCTCAATGTACCATTTGTTGAGTTTCTTAATAAAATTATGTTGCTTATCAAAAAAAAAAAAAAACCGATGGTCTATCTCATGTGGGATCGTAGAATTTATCTCTGTGACTGATTTTCAAACTCCTATGCATATAAGTGTCTAGGCAAACCAAAGGCACTTGCAAGTGATAAGAAATCCACGTTTAAACGATGTTTCAACAAATGAAAATTCAACATTTGAACTCGCGACCTCTGATTCCCAAAACTATCCCTCATTCTGCTGAGCCACTTAACGTTAAGATGATATTATTGCAAAATTTAACATGTCAACATTATATCAATGATTTTCAAATTAATCTGTGTGGTATGGATATTTTTGTATATTACTTATTTTGGATAGTATAAATGTTTTCAAAGTTAAAAGATAATTAGTCTTAGATTTGGCGGTTTGAAAATCGTATTTCCTCGCCAAATGGTGTAAATTTTGGCTACAAAATTAATATGGTTTTCCTTGCAAAATGATGAGAAGAAAAATGGCAAGAAAAAGGCCAAGGAAAACAATTGCTTTGGAACCCATTTTCCTCTTTGGTTGATTGGATGGAATGAGACTGAAGCAAAATTTTGATGTCTATTTATAGGCTCAGATAGGAGTGGATGTGATTGAGTAGTACACATTAAAGAGTCTGTGGCACATGAGGCACGATGTGGTTGGCTGTTGGATTATCTCTAAGTCAGTAACTTTCTACTCGAGAGTGAATCCATCTTCCAAAAGTTCCAATTTCGCCTTTCATTTTTCGACCTCATGATAATATGTTTACTTTCATAATTATATTTGTGTTTCGGTTATGGTTATGATTCGGTTCCGGTGCACTTATATAGCATATGAAACCGAAAATTTTCAAATTAAAACTCAAAATAATCACCACAGTTAAATAATTAGTCAAAACCGTTTCCATCGATTCGGTTCTATTCGGTTTATTTAAACTCAAGCTATCTTTATGTATGTTTTAGAAGCAAGCCACCCTCATCAGTCACCACCAAGGAGAAAATCTTGTTTACAGAGCAGCTTTTACTTATAATGTTTACGGTGCACAATCTCGGTCATCCAAAAGTGTTTTGGACGGTTTGGATTTTAAAAAAACTATTCGCGCAAATAGGTTTTTTTAAAATCCGGACCATTGATTGTCGAAACGGACGGTTGAGATTGTACGGCTCCGTAAATAGGCTGTTTGCAGCAGTTCCGTAAATAAGTTTCTCTCCACCACCAAGATGTTGTTCAATGTGCAACTGTGCAAGTATTTGGGTTCCTCGCTCAAAGCTTAGGCTCAAGTCATTATAGCCTGCTGCATAGTGGAGCTAAATATACACCTATCGTACCCGTAACATGCGATCGGAATATATTACATTCGGTCTCAACATAGGGACGATGAAATACCCTGCAAATAGCTACATATAGTGTTGACGGCACTCAAATGTTCAGTCCATCTGTTACAAATTGACGGAATGAGACGACAGGGGCCTATTTGTTGAAGGAATAACAAGTTCATGTGTCTTTTTGTCAATAGTTAAAGTCCATACGTTGTTTTGAGAATTTGTGACAAGTTCAAGGGGGTTTTTGAAATTTTCTGGAAAAAAAGAGGAGTGTAGTACTAGTACTGTAGTAGAATAAAAGTGGATAAAAGGAAATGAGGGCAACTATTTGCAACTCCGTATTTTCTCCCATAGCCTGTTAAAAATTTTTGAAGATTATATTTCGGTAAATACATGTCGAAAATATGTTCAACATTCGGTAAACAACAGCTGAACATACATTTCGGTAAATAGCTGTTGAAAACAAGATTATATTTCGGTAACTACATGTCGGAAATGCACAATAAACATATATTTCGGTAATTGAATGCTAAAAATGTATCTCAATTTCGGTAACTAACTGTCGAAACATATGTCGGTAATTGGAAATTTTTAATGGGCTAAGGGAGAAAATACGGGGCTGCAAATAGACGCACCCAAGGAAAGGCACGCCAGGTGTTCTGGTAATCAAACTCGGTTCTCCTAGGATTAAAGGAGCTTGCTGTCCCGCCACACCAAGACAATCACTTGTGCTGTTATAGAAAACTTTTTTTATATTTGTATGTAACTTAAATTTTTTTTTTTGGTTGCCCCAACCCGGAGATTGCCTGAAACCGAAGACTTGCGGGGCTTACCCTCGGGCCGGCCCTGCCCTTACCCCTCTCTTATCCTCTCAACAAACAAGCCATTAGGGCCCGTTTGTCGACGGATAAGTCTTTATGCCATTTAATTTGCATTGACAAGTAGTAAATGCTGGGATATAAATTATTAGTGGGGGACTTGTCCATTAAGATCCATCCATGTCGACTACTTGCAATGGCAGGAGCGGTCCCGGTACCAAGTCTATTATCACTGACTATTTTGGACTTGCTAGCTCACAAGTGTTCATGTACTGAATTACTGCCGACACAATGGTCCCGGTGGATTATTAACCACATGTGCTCTTGGACGTGTGTGATTTTGGAATTAAATGAGCCAAAAATCTCGACACAAGGCACATCTGCTGCTCAAATCCCTGTCAATTGCCAAAGGGGGCTATTGTGCCCATCTCACAGCAGCATGCAACTGTGCCGTTCAAGTCGTCTAAAAGTGTTTCGAACGGTGTGGATGATTCTATTATTTATTACCGCTAATAGTATTCTATTACCGGTCGTAAAATAACTCTTCCCTAAACCATTGATTGTTGAGACGAACGACCTGGATGACACAACTGCACGCTGCTGTGAGATGGGCACAGCAGCCTTCGTTGGGATTTGTCCCACATCGGTTGATTATCTTCTCCAAAACTAGTATATGAGCCTAGACAGCCTCTCCACTCTTTGATAATTGGTTTGGAGTTGGATGCTTTAACATGGTATCAGAGCTAGGATTTCGGAGAATTTGTTACCCCTTATTTTGTGCTATAAGTGCACCGTTGTTTGGTGTGATCCTAGTTTTATGGATCCTTTATTTACCTCTCCACGTGCGAGTTGAGGGTCACGCGTGCGGGGGAGTGTTGGGATTTGTCCCATGTCGGTTGATTATCTCCTCCAAAATTAGTATATGAGCCTGAGCGGCCTCTCCACTCTTTACCAATTGGTTTGGAGTTGGATGCTTTAACAACCCCGTGTCCATTGTTAACTTGCTATTGATACACTGCCTTGCAGTAGACAAAAAAGACATATGTTGGATATTTAATTTTTTTTGTCTTTAGTGAACTATTTTTTTTGCTTTTGATTATAATTTTTTGTTTTACTTTTTAGACTTTTTTCATCGAGACGGATAATTCATTCAAAAAATGTAAAGCAAATTTAATAAAAATTTAAAAATGACGAATAAAACACACAAAACTAAAAAGGAAAAAATTCAAGTTTGAAGAACCTAGCCTAAATACTCGATAAGGTACACATATGCTCAAATCCCGGTCAGTCGTAAAGGGAAGAGGATTTATCTCATGCGGGATCGAAGAAATTATTTTGTGGTACGGAGTAGTTGGGACTTTTTAAATGTGAATAAATACAATTTGGGAAGCTACACTTCATTATTGAGAACTCATAAACCCTACATCCGTGTAAAGTTCGAAGACCACAGTCCCGTAGGGTATACCTAAATAGTTTCCTCCGTCCCATTTTGTTGTGCCCTTATTCTTTTTTGAGATATCCAAAAATGATGTGCTTATTTTAAAATTTTCCATTTTTGATGTCCATATTACCGTTTTAACCTTATCACTAACTATTATCACTAACTATTTTGGACTTGCTCAAATGTTCATGTACTCAATTAATTGTAAACTTGCCGACACAATGGTCACGGTGGATTGTTAACCTTGTGTTTTGGACTAGGGAGTATTAGACAACATAGACGGTTGTTTGATATTTTATTTTTCCGTATTCAGTGAACTTATTTTTTGCTTTTGATCATAATATTTTTTTCCTTTTTAGACTTCTCTCATCGAGACGGATGATTAACTCAAAAAATGTAACGCAAATCTAATAAAAATTAAAAAAAATAACGAATACGACACACAAAACTTCAAAAAAAAAAGGTTCAAGTTTGACAAACCTAGCCTAAATACTCGATAAGGTACATCTGCTCAAATCCCTGTCAGTTGTTAACTTGCTATTGATACACTGGCTTGCGAGCAGGGAAGAGGCCAAATATCCGTAATGGGAAGAGGGTCTATCTCATGACTGGATGTGACTCATTCAATTTTCATTGAATGTAATTTTGTTTTGTTTTCTCTTTTCTGCAAGCCTTTGCAGTACCACTTCCTCCGTGGTCTGTGTTTGGTCTTTTCTCAATGTACCATTTGTTGAGTTTCTTAATAAAATTATGTTGCTTATCAAAAAAAAAAAAAAACCGATGGTCTATCTCATGTGGGATCGTAGAATTTATCTCTGTGACTGATTTTCAAACTCCTATGCATATAAGTGTCTAGGCAAACCAAAGGCACTTGCAAGTGATAAGAAATCCACGTTTAAACGATGTTTCAACAAATGAAAATTCAACATTTGAACTCGCGACCTCTGATTCCCAAAACTATCCCTCATTCTGCTGAGCCACTTAACGTTAAGATGATATTATTGCAAAATTTAACATGTCAACATTATATCAATGATTTTCAAATTAATCTGTGTGGTATGGATATTTTTGTATATTACTTATTTTGGATAGTATAAATGTTTTCAAAGTTAAAAGATAATTAGTCTTAGATTTGGCGGTTTGAAAATCGTATTTCCTCGCCAAATGGTGTAAATTTTGGCTACAAAATTAATATGGTTTTCCTTGCAAAATGATGAGAAGAAAAATGGCAAGAAAAAGGCCAAGGAAAACAATTGCTTTGGAACCCATTTTCCTCTTTGGTTGATTGGATGGAATGAGACTGAAGCAAAATTTTGATGTCTATTTATAGGCTCAGATAGGAGTGGATGTGATTGAGTAGTACACATTAAAGAGTCTGTGGCACATGAGGCACGATGTGGTTGGCTGTTGGATTATCTCTAAGTCAGTAACTTTCTACTCGAGAGTGAATCCATCTTCCAAAAGTTCCAATTTCGCCTTTCATTTTTCGACCTCATGATAATATGTTTACTTTCATAATTATATTTGTGTTTCGGTTATGGTTATGATTCGGTTCCGGTGCACTTATATAGCATATGAAAAATTTTCGCCTTTCATTTTTCGGCCTCATGAAGGAGCCCTGAATAAGTATTTTGCGGAGCTGCACGATCTCAGCCGTTTGTTTCGGAATTGGACGAGCACGATCCAGCTCCGTAAACCACTATTCACAAAAAGCTCCGTGAAATAGTTTTTCCCTTTTTCCTGTCCATTTAATTAGCTTCACGTGAAATACATCATGACCCATCTATCCAAACCACCCGATTAATTTCCATTGACATCGGTCCCTGCACTTGCTCTCTTTAGGTCTATAAATAGGCATCGAAATTGTACTTAAAATGTCATTCATACATCTTCATCTATTTTGAAAGAGTAGTCATCTAGTAATGGGTTCCAAAACATTAGTCTTCCTAGGCCTTTTGGCTACTGTTCTTCTGGTTACGTCGGAGGTAGCAGCAAGGGATTTGGCTGAGACTTCCAAGAAAACTAGTGAGTCCATATTTGAAATTGAATTTACTCTTCAAATTTGATGAAGGCTTGGTTTGATGAATATTATTACACCGTCATCTTTAGTCTTATATATATATATATATATATATATATATATATATCTCCACTCTAATTATTTGCCTAGACTATGCATGTTCTTATATACTACATGATACAGGGGACGTTATATTTAGTTTTTCTTGTGTCTTACAAAAAGATCGATCCGGCCGAAAGATTGCATGATTATCAGGGCATCGAGCTGATATATAGGAATTTAGTCACCAGCCTCAGCCCATTAACTAACCCTAATATGAGTCTAAAATTAAATGATTTAACATTAATTGGCCACCAAACACTTCGATGTGACAAAGAGATAGTAGTAGCAGTATATATACATCACGTTTACTGGCCAGCCAATGCAAGAGTCAACCGCGCTTGGCTTTCTTTCAGTGCAATATTTTCAAATTAATTTGAAGTGCTGGACTTTCCACTCGTACATGAATATTTCTACATACAAGCCTCCCCAAACTTGAAAACATTCTCAAATTTCACGTTCATGTGGCATGCTTTCACTTTAACGTACAATGGACTAGAAATCCGCATCGCCTTTGCACAATAGAATGTGAAAACAGCTACTTTTAATGCATGCATATGATATTATCATTTGTGCAGCTGAAACTGCTAAACAGACAAAGGGAGTAGAGGAAGCCAAGTATCCAGGCGGAGATGAGACTTACGGAGGATATTCCAGTGGCGTACCGATGTACGGAGGCGGAGGATATGACCCGGAAGTTGGATACGGTGGAGGAAGGGGTTGACGTACGGTTTAGATGCTGCTAACGTGGTTATTATGGAGGGTGTCGATCTTACGAAGCCACTGTCTCACAAGTGATCTTTGTGCAATTAATGTGTGTGTCGTAAGTATATATATATACGTATGAAATAAAAAGCATGAGTACTGGAGGTGATCTAATATACAGTATATATCATGCCCTGTTGGTAGATACTCCGTATATATACGTATAAACGTTACAATTCTCCCTGGGAGAATGCTGTGGGTGTTCTTGTATTTGGTTTTCAGCTTGTCGAAAATGACATAATATATTGATATTGTAATAAGTAGGGGTGAGTGTGGACCGGATTAATTGGTTTGGTTTTATTATTATTGCAAACTAAGAATCAAACTAATACAAACCATCTAAATACGGTTTGGTTTCGATTTTGAGCCACGATTTGCTTGAACCTGATATATACTCTTTAAAAATCGTTCAAAGTACTTAGAAATGCAGACATAAATCAAACCAAAACTTTAAAACCAATTCTATCGGGGTATAAAAAATATTATAAAAAAGAGACAACTACAGAGAGTGAAGATAGAGGCTAGTAAAGAGTCCTTACTGTTGGCTGAGTAAAAGAGACAGATTTGAATGCAATTTAGGTTTAACTTTATTGCGTTAGGCTTATATAGAATATGAATTTGTTTTAATATACGAAAATTTAGGGTCATTAGTCTTGAAAGTTCCGATTTAAAAAAAAAAAAAGAGTCTTGACGTACAGTACTGAAGGAATTAATAGGGCAGTGGAATGCATTATGCATAATCAATAGATTAGGAAATTAATCGGCTATATATGGCTTAGCCTATTTTATTTAGCGTATCTAATATGAGGAATAGGTATATATAAGTATATATGTACATGGTTTGGATCGGATTAATTGGCACCAAAACCGTTGACATAAATTCATGGACCGAACCCTTGAACATGATTTTAAATTTTTTAAAACCAGGATCAAACCACAATATCAGAAAACCGAACCAAACTATTCGGTTTGGGTTGATTTGGACTGGATTCATAGTTTACGGCAGCCAGGTACTTACTTCAGATGTTAATCCCATGCATCATGAGTTTTTATTTTTTTAATCAGTACATCGAGATGAGGTAAACTGCAAATAAATGAAAATTTTAAGCTAGAAGTGCATGCCCAAAATAACTTGAGAATAATGATTCTTGTTTCTCAATATGTCATTAATTAGCAATCTTGAGGATATGGCATCCAGCAAATTTCCATTACTCTTCAAGATTAATAATTCCTATCAAGTGGCGTCTTAATTAACTTTGTAGCTTCTTGAAGATATATTAATTCCGCGGCGCCCCAGTCTCTCTCTGACATCGATGATCACGCGGCCGCGCCAACAAAGTGGCAAACGCTACTTCTTTCCGTTCTCAGTCTTCCAAAAACGCTTCCTAAGTGCTTCCTAAGGATATGGGTGTTTTCTGGGTCGTTATATTGTCAATCTAGGGATTGGGTTTCAGACCAGACACTTTTGTTGCCTTCTCCTTACTTTTGTTAGTCTTTGTAGCTTTTTCAAAGATTAATGAATTTTTTTCACACTTTTGTTGCCTTCTCCTTACTCCTGTTAGTCTTTGTAGCAGGCCGAGTTAGACGGCTCGGGCTGCACCGAGCGTAATACCGAGCCGCAGGACCGACGGTCCATATTCATTCTGAGTAAGGCTAACAGAGCCTCGGTGTACCGACGGTTCTAATCCCTCCACCGACGGTTCTAATCCCTCCACGGAGACGTCGACGGAGCCTCGGCTTACCCGCGGTCCAATTTGACCTAGGGATCTCACTGCCTTGGCTTCCCGAGGGACGAACGCTTCCCTGTGATATCTCTCTCGGCTAGCCGACTCCTTGACTGTCGGCTCACATTCGGCTTTGAACGGATGTGGGGGTCATTTTCCCTTCTCCTTCACGTGGGAGTGCCACCGTGGCTTAGATGACGATAAGTGACGTCAGCTGAGCGGTTACCAGGTTGATGGTACCACGTGAAGGGGCCCGCTCACTCGCCAAGCGGTTACGAAACCCTAAAAGGTGACGTAGAGGGTACGTCAGCCGACACGTGGCAAGCATGCGTACGATCTTGGAGATCAAGCTGGACGATCCCTATAAATACACTACTATGCCTCCTAAAAGAGGTACGTTCTAAACACAGCTCAAAACCCTAAACACTTGGTCTTTCCTCTTTGCAAGAGATCTGATTCTTGCACCGGAGGGCCATCCCGGAGAACCTCCGGCGTGGTCTTTAGTCGTGCTTCGTTTTGCAGGACTAAAGAAGATTGAGAACAAGATCCAAATCCCAGAGCAAAGGTGATCGAACAGTCCTAAAAGGAGCCCCACAATATTTGTGTTTCAAAATGTTTGTTAAGGTATATTTTAGTATAAAAAATGGGTTCCACAAGTGTGTGTTAACTTAGGAGTGTGTTAGTATTTATATGAGTACCTCAATGGGTTAGTTAAGAGTGTGTTAACTCTTTAAAATAATATCAAAACAATGGCTATAATAAAAACTTTTACAACGGCTATATCACCAACGTCATTTTTCTGTAATGAAGGAAAGGCCAACGGTCATGTTCCTCCCACTCCACATCCCATTTATAAGAATTATGGTCAGAGCTCATTGTTGTAATTTCTTGCATGAAATCCCATTGCCTTCTCAATTTTGCCTAAATTCTGGCAGTTTGGTGTTCAACACATATATAGAAAAACAATGAAAAAGACAACGGTAAATCAAGCTAACGGTAAGTTTTCAAAAAAGAATAGTGTGGACATTTATGTTTTATAGTTGAAGTTTGAATTTATGGAGATACGACCCACTTATTGTTTGTTAACTTGGTTGCCAAACTTGATAACCATGCTAACACACTACTAGATTTAGCATATTCTAGACACTCTAACACACATGCATTGTGGCACAAAAAATACAATTTCGTTTGTTAAGTCTTAACACACACAATTAACACACTAGTTAACAAACCCATTGCGGATGCTCTAAATTATTAGTGGGTGTCCATTAAGATCCATCCATGTCGACTACTTGCAATGGCAGGAGCGGTCTCGGTACCAAGTCTATTATCACTGACTATTTTGGACTTGCTAGCTCACAAGTGTTCATGTACTGAATTACTAATTGTAAGCTTGCCGACACAATGGTCCCGGTGGATTATTAACCACATGTGCTTTTGGACGTGTGTGAATTTGGAATTAAATGAGCCAAAAATCTCGACACCAGGCACATCTGCTGCTCAAATCCCTGTCAATTGCGAACGGGGGCTACTGTGCCCATCTCACAGCAGCATGCAACTGTACCGTTCAAGCCGTCTAAAAGTGTTTCGAACGGTGTGGATGATTCTATTATTTATTACCGCTAATAGTATTCTATTACCGGTCATAAAATAACTCTTCCCTAAACCATTGATTGTTGAGACGAACGGCCTGGATGACACAACTGCACGCTGCTGTGAGATGGGCATAGCAGCCCTTGTTGGGATTTATCCCACATCGGTTGATTATCTTCTCCAAAACTAGTATATGAGCCTGGACGGCCTCTCCACTCTTTGCTAATTGGTTTGGAGTTGGATGCTTTAACATGGTATCAGAGCTAGGATTTCGGAGAATTTGTTCCCCCTTATTTTGTGCTATAAGTGCACCGTTGTTTGTTGTGATCCTAGTGTTATGGATCCTTTATTTACCTCTCCACGTGCGAGACGAGGGTCGCGCGTGCGGGGGAGTGTTGGGATTTGTCCCACATCGGTTGATTATCTCCTCCAAAACTAATATATAAGCCTGAGCGGCCTCTCCACTCTTTGCCAATTAGTTTGGAGTTGGATGCTTTAACAGCCCTCTTTGCCAATTAGTTTGGAGTTGGATGCTTTAACAGCCCCCGTGTCCATTGTTAACTTGCTATTGATACACTGCCTTGCAGTAGACAAAAAAGACATATGTTGGATATTTAATTTTTTTGTCTTTAGTGAACTTTTTTTTTGCTTTTGATTATAATTTTTTGTTTTACTTTTTAGACTTTTTTCATCGAGCCGGATAATTCATTCAAAAAATGTAAAGCAAATTTAATAAAAATTTAAAAATGACGAATAAAACACACAAAACTAAAAAGGAAAAAGTTCAAGTTTGAAGAACCTAGCCTAAATACTCGATAAGGTACACATATGCTCAAATCCCGGTCAGTCGTAATGGGAAGAGGATTTATCTCATGCGGGATCGAAGAAATTATTTTGTGGTACGGAGTAGTTGGGACTTTTTAAATGTGAATAAATACAATTTGGGAAGCTACCACTTCATTATTGAGAACTCATAAACCCTACATCCGTGTAAAGTTCGAAGACTATAGTTCCGTAGGGAATACCTAAATAGTATTTCCTCCGTCCCATTTTGTTGTGTCCTTATTTTTTTTTGGGATATCCAAAAATGATGTGCTTATTTTAAAATTTTCCAATTTTGATGTCCATATTACCGTTTTACCCCTCATTTCACTCTTTCAAATTCAAATTTTGAACTTGATTTAAAGGAAATTGGAGCAAATTAATGACATGACAAGAAAGTTGACAAAAAGTCATAAGTTACAAAGGGGTAAAATGGTAAAATTGACACATTCAATGTAATTTTGATCTTTTCTTAAATTACGTGAAAGTTAAAATAGGCGCAACAAATTGGGATGGAGAGAGTGATTTTTTCTTGGTGACTGATTTTTAAACTCCTATACATGTCTTTTTTAAAATAAGCATATGGGTAAACCAAATGCGCTTGCAAGTGATGAGAAATCCACGTTTAAACTATGTATGCAAGTAGTAAATATGCTGGGATAAATTATTAGGGGGGGACATGTCCCAGTGTACCAAGTCTATTATCACTAACTATTTTGGACTTGCTCAAATGTTCATGTACTCATTTAATTGTAAACTTGCCGACACATGGTCACGGTGGATTGTTAACCTTGTATTTTGGACTAGGGAGTATTAGACAACATAGACGGTTGTTTGATATTTAATTTTTCCGTATTCAGTGAACTTTTTTTTATATTTTTGATCATAATTTTTTTTTCTTTTTAGACCACTCTCGTTGAGACGGATGATTAACTCAAAAAATGTAACGCAAATCTAATAAAAATTCAAAAAATAACGAATACGACACACAAAACTTAAAAAAGAAAAAGAAAAAGTTCAAGTTCAAGTTTGACGAACCTAGCCTAAATATGTTAGGATTTTTATTCATAAATAATATTTATCACAAGAATAATTAGAGCACATAATATATGGAAATACAAGAAGTTAGAAATAAGACAATATGAAAATATTAAGAGTAAGAAAGATGTTGCCTGTGAGATTGAGAGTCGTGTAGTCACTGTCTTAAGGCTAATATTCCTCCCCTCGTGAAGGTTCCACCGGAGTGTACTAGCCCCAAGATTAAACCCAAGCACTCACAAGCATTCCTCATCCGATGTTCACGACCACCGGGAGGTTTGAACGAGTCACGAACCGAGTTGCCCAATCAACATAGAAAATATATAAAATAGAATGTGAACTCTCACACAAACATGTTTGTATCTCTCTTTGTGTACATCCCTATGAACATGTATATATCCTTTCTTATTTTCCTCTTCATTCCCTTGTATGAGATACACATATATATAGGAGTAATAGCCATTAATATAGAGATAATGATAGAGCATAAATACTCTTAATTTTGTAACCGATATTTCAATAGTACATTAATATTGTAACGGTAAAACACTAAAGGTGAGGGGTTAATACTAATATTTATTTTTATTAAAAATATTCCAACAATCCCCCACTTTTAATAAAAATAAATATTTTATAATTTGACTTTTAAAATCACATGACTTTGAAAATACATACTATAAACAAAATTGGGCAACTACATACTGTGCAATAGGTGAAGGTGTCTTCCAGACTTGAACCTCACTTAGTGTTAATAGTTTAGCTCTGAAGGATCATAGTGAACTATGTCTTGAACTAGACCCTTTGAGTCAGAGTTCAACATATCACACACACAGTACCGGTATTGGACTTTCGTTCGCGGGTTAGTGCTATTAATGGCCATGCACTCGATCTTGATTCTCATGGGAATTTCTATAGGCTAGCCCAAGCCTCATAGTCGCGGCCTCATGACAACTCCCATTTAGGTGAATCCTCCAAGGGTACAGTGACGGAATGTACCTTGTGAGAAAATCCTCGCCTTGGATTCATTAAGGGTTAAAACCCATCCTCAACCTATCACTTCTTCAGCACTGTGCCTTAGGAATGAGCAGGAGAACAACACTATACGGTGTCTCCTAATTTTATTTAGTGCTGGTATCAAGTCACGCAATATGGATTGTTTTTACCCATTGAATCTCCTTCATGGGATCTCCAGTCACAGAGATTGGGTTACCTCCCTTGGTGACTTCCTATAGGCTTTGCTCATTCCCCTCGACAATTTTTAGGATCTAGCCTCATGCTAATCCAGAGGCAACAACTCCTCTTGGGAGTTCAATAAATGCCTCAATTTTAATTTTACTTTGCATGCATGCTTTGGCTTCTCAAGCCTTTATTCTCCTTATAATGGTGCAAATTTCAAACTTCGTCTTGTTGGCTTACAGAATGCACCTGTATAAATTTCAAACACAACTCGCCAACACAAAAATTAGTATTATGAATTTCTCAGTAAGAAATATCCAACCAATATTCACAAAAATTAGAAACCCCACATGCATTACCTATTTTCCTTAAAAGGAATAAAGGAAGGGCAAGTTGATATGAGTAAGCAAACTGGTTGTTAATCTTATAAACAAAATTCACAGTCTATCAAAATTAATATGCCCCCACAAAACACTAGCAATATACTTTTAATTCCTGTTAAAAGGCCCCCACATTCCCATCCATAGGTATACAACTAGCTTTTGTTAAAGGACAAAACTTGATTACTGAAATATTATTTCGAGAACGTATACAATGGTTTTAAGAATCACTAAATAAGTTTTGAAACTTACAAAATAATATGTTTGACCATCCCCCACAAGTTTCAAAACTTCAATCAACCAATGAGACTCATACTTGTAAATATGATAGAAAATACACTGCCTTATTAAAAAGCAATATAAATATATGCTCACAAACGGTCACAAAATAATACGAGCATTTATAACCATGGTTTAAAATCTCATTAACGAGGTAGCAACTGAAATTGATCATCTATTAACAAAGCTTAATCCTGATAGCCGTGGTTGTAATTTATTTTGCCTTTCTACAAAATAATATATGAAAACTAATCACCTATTCCAAAACCAAAAAACTTTTGAAAAACCAAGTTTACAAATCTCTACCCAAACAAAACACGTTACTCATGACAACAAAAGGGTCATGAAATATGATAATAGACTTGGTAATGAAGAAAAATTGAACATGACATTTATTTTTTTCCTTAAAGAGATCATCTATAGACATAAATCTTTTCCACCGAATTGGGAAACCAAATCCAGCACAAGACTTGGAAAAATAACCGCATACATGTGCTTATTACAATGTGGATTCAGACAACCACATGCAAAGCAATAGTTTTAACCCACTGATAGTGAACACAAAAACCTTGTTCATACTTCTACAAAGTAACCACCAAAATAATTTCCCCCCACTGGGTTCTAACAGATCAAAACTGTGAAGACTATTGTTAGAAAATAACTTGAGAAACTAGGCACTAAAGTGATAAAGTCCCAAAGAATGCCACATAAATATTCACCGCCGATATGCAAAAAGGTTATGCTAACCTTTAACTGTGCAATTTACATGATCTTTTTTAGAATAAAACCTTTTGTCTTCCTTAGAAGGAAAGCGGTTTATTTTTTCCTTTCAAAATCACTAATAGTTACTCCCACAATGACTCTTGTAGATCCCCTAAAAACAATAGTGACCATTAAGACACTTAAATAGGGCAGTTACTACACGGGAAAATGAATAGCCAATCATTTTTCCGTACAAGGCCAATCAAAATCTCATATGTTGTATGCATAGATACTTGCAACATAAAGTACACAAAACCTTTTACTTACAACCATGATAACCTATGAGCTACAAAATAACCACGCTCTAAGTGATATCAAACAGTAATTTCACGGCTCCAACCTGTAAAATCAATTACCAAATACTTCCACCAACAAAAAATAAGTCCAAATCTAGATCTAAGGAACCTCCTTTTTTTTTCAATAAAACAAAATACACAAGCTGTTTTTTTTTTTCCCCTTTTTTCCAAGAAAATCCAATCACATAAATACAATCACATAGCATTAATCATGCATTTTACGATCATCAATCTTATGTCTGTAACTGTCACAATATGCAATATTTATACGCCAATTATCACCCGCATTCATTTATAACATATAAAAGAGGTCTTGTCAGTTACTCTTCTGTACGAATCAAAAATTTATTAACAAAACCACCACTTAGACATTTCATGTGAAACATTTTCTTCTCCTATTAAGTATGAACCAACTTCAATCACTACATACACAAATTATATTGCAATCACAAAATAAATGCAGTAACTATAACCAGTGTGTTTGAACAAAGACAAGAAACTTAGCAAATTTTCTAGAGTTTTGAGCAACACTTCGAAAGGAAATCTTTCTAAAAACTTGAATCCAATTTTCTTTTCCTACGGAAACCAAGTTTCTTTTCCAAGGAAATCCAAAACTATTCTTTCCTTTTTTTTTTTTTTTCCCCTTATTTCCAAACATTATTAGACCACCTTTTATTTATTCTCAAACTTTATTTAAAGAGTTGGTGAATGAGAATTTGAACATACTAATAATAACAATATAAGGTTCTCAACATAATTTTGTGGAGAAGACTGTTAACAGTCAACATGATACAAACAAAACTTATTAAGGTTTTTCCATCTAGGAAAAAGGAAAGCCAAATATCTATTTTTCTTTTCCCCTTTTGTTCCACTCGTAGGATCTCGGTGAAAAGTATAATGCAAAATAAAACAAACTGCACTCTTGTATAGATGAGTTGTCAATTTATATATATTTAAAAACAACACAAAATGGACCACCACAGTAACTGTAGGATTTCCTCTCATTCAAAAGCTTTTAAATACGACAAATGTGGAATTATGCAACGTTGAGATAATGCCGTTAGTAAATATCATGTGAATGCGAGTCACCTTTGTTCACATGTAAAAATTGATCACAAGGTATGAATGACTAATAAATGTACCACAAAAGCACATGTCAAGAATTGTCAAAAGGTAACAGTCCAAACAATCAATTTCAATAGTGCAACGATTATAAATCATTTTCTAAACAAACGGCATAGTCTTATAATTTTTCAAGGGTAACCGAAACTTATTTGATTATCATTCTAGTGCCTATAGCTATTAATCACAAATTTACTACTCCCAATGAACAAAAAGAGGCACCGAATTCTAGTGGCTTGGAATATTTGGTCATGAACTGAGGTTAATAATAATAGATGCATATCTTTAATGGCTACACAATGGACAGGTGCATTCCACCACCGTGTCATTAAAAGCAGAATTTTTCCAAGAACATATACTCATAGCCATCTACAATCATATATGGACTAGAACATGGAAAGACTACTGTCCAAACATATATAGGCTAGACATGAAAAGTACAAAAACCCTGTATTTATGAATGTGACATTTACCTATTCATGCAATCACATGCAAGTCAAAAATCTCTATTTATGAGTAATTAACAATTTGCCCTTATATACAGAAACTGTGTATCATGGAACTATAACAGCATCATCTACGCTTAAGGTTGTAAGGTCCAAAAAACCGAGCTCCTTTGTATTAGCAATTCCATTGACAAAACACGGTTTTACAAAACTACTTCTCAATACGGTTTTGATCATAAAATTAATATGAATAGAACCTTAACCTTCTACTAGAACACACAAGAAACAAGAAGCATATGATCGATCTATACTGGGAGACGAGTAGCATTGCCATTACGTTTTGCTCTCTATGATCTATTCAGCTATTCTTCACAAATTCACAACGAGGATTTCATATTAGAGCCTTAACTGTTAGGATTTTTATTCATAAATAATATTTATCACAAGAATAATTAGAGCACATAATATATGGAAATACAAGAAGTTAGAAATAAGACAATATGAAAATATTAAGAGTAAGAAAGATGTTGCCTGTGAGATTGAGAGTCGTGTAGTCACTGTCTTAAGGCTAATATTCCTCCCCTCGTGAAGGTTCCACCGGAGTGTACTAGCCCCAAGATTAAACCCAAGCGCTCACAAGCATTCCTCATCCGATGTTCACGACCACCGGGAGGTTTGAACGAGTCACGAACCGAGTTGCCCAATCAACATAGAAAATATATAAAATAGAATGTGAACTCTCACACAAACATGTTTGTATCTCTCTTTGTGTACATCCCTATGAACATGTATATATCCTTTCTTATTTTCCTCTTCATTCCCTTGTATGAGATACACATATATATAGGAGTAATAGCCATTAATATAGAGATAATGATAGAGCATAAATACTCTTAATTTTGTAACCGATATTTCAATAGTACATTAATATTGTAACGGTAAAACACTAAAGGTGAGGGGTTAATACTAATATTTATTTTTATTAAAAATATTCCAACAAAATACTCGGTAGACTTGGTACACTGGGACATGTCACCTCCGAGGTGATGAGAAGAAAAATGGCAAGAAAAAGGCCAAGGAAAACAATTGCTTTGGAACCCATTTTCCTCTTTGGTTGATTGGATGGAATGAGACTGAAGCAAAATTTTGATGTCTATTTATAGGCTCAGATAGGAGTGGATGTGATTGAGTAGTACACATTAAAGAGTCTGTGGCACATGAGGCACGATGTGGTTGGCTGTTGGATTATCTCTAAGTCAGTAACTTTCTACTCGAGAGTGAATCCATCTTCCAAAAGTTCCAATTTCGCCTTTCATTTTTCGACCTCATGATAATATGTTTACTTTCATAATTATATTTGTGTTTCGGTTATGGTTATGATTCGGTTCCGGTGCACTTATATAGCATATGAAACCGAAAATTTTCAAATTAAAACTCAAAATAATCACCACAGTTAAATAATTAGTCAAAACCGTACGTTTCCATCGATTCGGTTCTATTCGGTTTATTTAAACTCAAGCTATCTTTATGTATGTTTTAGAAGCAAGCCACCCTCATCAGTCACCACCAAGGAGAAAATCTTGTTTACAAAGCAGCTTTTACTTATAATGTTTACGGTGCTCAATCTCGGTCATCCAAAAGTGTTTAGGACGGTTTGGATTTTAAAAAAACTATTCGCGCAAATAGTTTTTTTAAAATCCGGACCATTGATTGTCGAAACAGACGGTTGAGATTGTACGGCTCCGTAAATAGGCTGTTTGCAGCAGTTCCGTAAATAAGTTTCTCTCCACCACCAAGATGTTGTTCAATGTGCAACTGTGCAAGTATTTGGGTTCCTCGCTCAAAGCTTAGGCTCAAGTCATTATAGCCTGCTGCATAGTGGAGCTAAATATACACCTATCGTACCCGTAACATGTGATCGGAATATATTACATTCGGTCTCAACATAGGGACGATGAAATACCCTGCAAATAGCTACATATAGTGTTGACGGCACTCAAATGTTCAGTCCATCTGTTACAAATTGACGGAATGAGACGACAGGGGCCTATTTGTTGAAGGAATAACAAGTTCATGTGTCTTTTTGTCAATAGTTAAAGTCCATACGTTGTTTTGAGAATTTGTGACAAGTTCAAGGGGGTTTTTGAAATTTTCTGGAAAAAAAGAGGAGTGTAGTACTAGTACTGTAGTAGAATAAAAGTGGATAAAAGGAAATGAGGGCAACTATTTGTAACTCCGTATTTTCTCTCATAGCCTGTTAAAAATTTTCGAAGATTATATTTCGGTAAATACATGTCGAAAATATGTTCAACATTCGGTAAACAACTGCTGAACATACATTTCGGTAAATAGCTGTTGAAAACAAGATTATATTTCGGTAACTACATGTCGGAAATGCACAATAAACATATATTTCGGTAATTGAATGCTAAAAATGTATCTCAATTTCGGTAACTAACTGTCGAAACATATGTCGGTAATTGGAAATTTTTAATGGGCTAAGGGAGAAAATACGGGGCTGCGAATAGACGCACCCGAGGAAAGGCACGCCAGGTGTTCTGGTAATCAAACTCGGTTCTCCTAGGATTAAAGGAGCTTGCTGTCCCGCCACACCAAGACAATCACTTGTGCTGTTATAGAAAACTTTTTTTATATTTGTATGTAACTTAAATTTTTTTTTTTGGTTGCCCCAACCCGGAGATTGCCTGAAACCGAAGACTTGCGGGGCTTACTCTAGGGCCGGCCCTGCCCTTACCCCTCTCTTATCCTCTCAACAAACAAGCCATTAGGGCCCGTTTGTCGACGGATAAGTCTTTATGCCATTTAATTTGCACTGACAAGTAGTAAATGCTGGGATATAAATTATTAGTGGGGGACTTGTCCATTAAGATCCATCCATGTCGACTACTTGCAATGGCAGGAGCGGTCCCGGTGGATTATTAACCACATGTGCTTTTGGACGTGTGTGATTTTGGAATTAAATGAGCCAAAAATCTCGACACAAGGCACATCTGCTGCTCAAATCCCTGTCAATTGCCAAAGGGGGCTATTGTGCCCATCTCACAGCAGCATGCAACTGTGCCGTTCAAGTCGTCTAAAAGTGTTTCGAACGGTGTGGATGATTCTATTATTTATTACCGCTAATAGTATTCTATTATCGGTCGTAAAATAACTCTTCCCTAAACCATTGATTGTTGAGATGAACGACCTGGATGACACAACTGCACGCTGCTGTGAGATGGGCACAGCAGCCTTTGTTGGGATTTGTCCCACATCGGTTGATTATCTTCTCCAAAACTAGTATATGAGCCTAGACGGCCTCTCCACTCTTTGATAATTGGTTTGGAGTTGGATGCTTTAACATGGTATCAGAGCTAGGATTTCGGAGAATTTGTTCCCCCTTATTTTGTGCTATAAGTGCACCGTTGTTTGTTGTGATCCTAGTTTTATGGATCCTTTATTTACCTCTCCACGTGCGAGTCGAGTGTCGCGCGTGCGGGGGAGTGTTGGGATTTGTCCCACGTCGGTTGATTATCTCCTCCAAAACTAGTATATGAGCCTGAGCGGCCTCTCCACTCTTTACCAATTGGTTTGGAGTTGGATGCTTTAACAACTCCGTGTCCATTGTTAACTTGCTATTGATACACTGCCTTGCAGTAGACAAAAAAGACATATGTTGGATATTTAATTTTTTTTGTCTTTAGTGAACTATTTTTTTGCTTTTGATTATAATTTTTTGTTTTACTTTTTAGACTTTTTTCATCGAGACGGATAATTCATTCAAAAAATGTAAAGCAAATTTAATAAAAATTTAAAAATGACGAATAAAACACACAAAACTAAAAAGGAAAAAATTCAAGTTTGAAGAACCTAGCCTAAATACTCGATAAGGTACACATATGCTCAAATCCCGGTCAGTCGTAATGGGAAGAGGATTTATCTCATGCGGGATCGAAGAAATTATTTTGTGGTACGTACGGAGTAGTTGGGACTTTTTAAATGTGAATAAATACAATTTGGGAAGCTACACTTCATTATTGAGAACTCATAAACCCTACATCCGTGTAAAGTTCGAAGACCACAGTCCCGTAGGGAATACCTAAATAGTTTCCTCCGTCCCATTTTGTGGTGCCCTTATTCTTTTTTGAGATATCCAAAAATGATGTGCTTATTTTAAAATTTTCCATTTTTGATGTCCATATTACCGTTTTAACCTTATCACTAACTATTTTGGACTTGCTCAAATGTTCATGTACTCAATAAATTGTAAACTTGCCGACACAATGGTCACGGTGGATTGTTAACCTTGTGTTTTGGACTAGGGAGTATTAGACAACATAGACGGTTGTTTGATATTTTATTTTTCCGTATTCAGTGAACTTATTTTTTGCTTTTGATCATAACATTTTTTTTCTTTTTAGACTTCTCTCATCGAGACGGATGATTAACTCAAAAAATATAACGCAAATCTAATAAAAATTAAAAAAAATAACGAATACGACACACAAAACTTCAAAAAAAAAAAAGGTTCAAGTTTGACGAACCTAGCCTAAATACTCGATAAGGTACATTTGCTCAAATCCCTGTCAGTTGTTAACTTGCTATTGATACAATGGCTTGCGAGCAGGGAAGAGGCCAAATATCCGTAATGGGAAGAGGGTCTATCTCATGACTGGATGTGACTCATTCAATTTTCATTGAATGTAATTTTGTTTTGTTTTCTCTTTTCTGCAAGCCTTTACAGTGTACCACTTCCTCCGTGGTCTGTGTTTGGTCTTTTCTCAATGTACCATTTGTTGAGTTTCTTAATAAAATTTTGTTGCTTATCAAAAAAAAAAAAAACCGATGGTCTATCTCATGTGGGATCGTAGAATTTATCTCTGTGACTGATTTTCAAACTCCTATGCATATAAGTGTCTAGGCAAACCAAAGGCACTTGCAAGTGATAAGAAATCCACGTTTAAACGAGGTTTCACCAAATGAAAATTCAACATTTGAACTCGCGACCTTTTATTCCCAAAACTATCCCTCATTCTGCTGAGCCACTTAACGTTAAGATGATATTATTGCAAAATTTAACATGTCAACATTATATCAATGATTTTCAAATTAATCTGTGTGGTATGGATATTTTTGTATATTACTTATTTTGGATAGTATAAATGTTTTCAAATTTAAAAGATAATTAGTCTTAGATTTGGCGGTTTGAAAATCGTATTTCCTCGCCAAATGGTGTAAATTTTGGCTACAAAATTAATATGGTTTTCCTTGCAAAATGATACTTTTTTAATTTGGTGAGGAAAGAGGATTTAGTGGCCAAAAAGGTACCTTACTTGGCAAGAAAAGATGATTTCGTAGTTATGGGTTTCCTTATCAAAATGTACGTACCCATATGGCTTTGGAATATGAGACTGCCTTTTGATTCATCATGGACAGTTAGAACAACATTGTGAATGGTAACTCTACTTTCGTTTGGTTGGACAATTGGCACTCCATTATTGGGCCCTTTTTTTTTAATCATTAGGGTGATAGGATTCTGTATAACCTTGGAAGGTCTCTAGCAGCCAAGGTCAGTTCGATGATCAAGAAATGGGAGTTAGCAATATTGGCCAAGTCTCAGGTTCGAAACCTTTTAGGTGCTATATATTAATTTCTTTTGGGATCAGTTCATACCAAGTTTTGTTCTGGCTTTAATTGGAATCCCCTCAATTGGTCCTTCAGGATTAGTCGAGGTGCGAAAATGCTGATCCGGACACCTGAATTATAAAAAAATATAAAAAGGAGTAAGAATCTTATGACCTAGGCGATTATTAGAAGAAGAACTCCTGATGACTTCTTCCCTTACGTGGGCAGGGAGAATGGTAAACTTTAAGTCCCTTCCCAGAATGGAAAAGTATACCTCTAGATCAGTTAGGCAGGCAATCAGGTTAATTAATTCATGAGTCCTGTTATCAGTTGTCACAACCTTGTCTGGTTCAATCACCATGTATTAGAATAATTAAAAAGAGAATAATATATAGAAGACAATTTATAGAAAAATGCAAAATTGAATAAAAAAAAAAGAAAACTTCAATCGGAGCTCGGGCCCTCACTGGACCGTTACTATTGTTGCCACTGACTTCAAACTGTTACCGCTAATTGATTGAGCTGATTTATTACAAAAACTCTAAAAAAAAATATTTTAAACAACTCGAATTGTATTTGTGAAATTTTGAGGTGGGTCCATGACCATCCCATGTACTCATATGTTTTGTTTTATATTCAAATGGTAGGAGCAGAACAAAAATCTAATTAGCCTTTGAGTAACTAGTATTTGGTGAGGCAGTCGTTGCTATAGCTCATTGGTCCTTCTAAAGTCCGCCACGGGTTTGAAGTTCGATCACATCCAATAGAAGGTTGCTATACCAAAACATAAAATTATTATTACGAAATTCTACTTATGATATTTTATATTAGAGTGAAAAATTTGAGCCATAATCATCTAGATGAAAGGGAAGAAATGACATGTTCTGATTTAAATATTGCACCGCATCATTTGGGCTTAACCTGATTCACTGATAAGCTTACCAAAAAATAACTCAGTGCCGGAGTTTGGAAAATCCCAGGGTTGGCATCTCATCAAGTTCGAAATATCTACGGGGAATAAGGTGTCAAATTTTGGATATTTTTAGACAAAAAATAAGTAACCTTTCCTTAGAAACAAAAATCTTATAAATCATTTAATTTCCTATTTTATTTTGGAAGTACGTCTAAAAAAATGGTCACACAGACAACCTAGACCAGGCTGTGGGCTTATCTGAAGATTAGTCCATTTCCATTGGTCGTTTTAATGGATCTTAAGGTTGTTTCCCTAACTTTTTTGCTCCAAGTCTTTTTACCATATTCTCTTCTTCAAAATATTTGTTTGACCAGATATGATGCGCAGATTACATATTTGATGCTTGAATTGATTTTATATGGTCCAAATTAAATGCCGTCTAATATGCCACAATAGACCAGATAAACAATATCATAAGAGTGATAAAAATATTTCCCTCACCATTAGTCAAATAAGATTACATTTCTTATTTTTTTTTTATATAGTCCAGCCAATCATGTGTGCCATTTGAGTTTTACCATTTTCAACACAAATCCTCTACCGTGCTATCCACACAGATTTCTGTGCACAGATCATGCACAAATTTCAATGTGAGGTCTACTGCGGGTCTCACACAAATAATTCAAACCGTTCATTAAATGTAAAATATTTTTTCAAGGCTCCACGCGAAAAATCAGCTCAATTCGATACTTATAGAGACTCGATCCAATTATCTTACTTTTCATTTGGATTTCAGGATAATGAAAAGTTAAATGATTAGATCGAGCATCTATATGTATCAAATTGAGCTGATTTTTTTTTTGGCCCTTGAAAAAATGTTTTACATTTAATGAACGGTTTGATCGTTTGTGTAGGATCCGTAGTGGACCCCATATAATGATCTGTACATGATATGTGTATGAAAAGTCTGTCTAAACAGACTTTCTGTTAATCTTGGGCTTGGCCGTGGTTTGGGTCTGCATGATTTGGATGCTTCATTATTGATGGCAATTGAAAAGTTACAAATATTTAGTGGCGGTTGTAGGTGGGAGCAATGGATGGTGGATAGTTGATTGTAAGTTCATAAATTCTAGGGGTAATGTTGCCTTATTTATTTTAATTCAAAATGAGATAAGAATTAGGAAATAGTTTTGAATAATTGCTTAAATTAATTCATTCCGAGTAACTCAAAATAAATTTTGGAGAATCCATAATCCAACCAATGCTAAACCGCAAAAACCCTTGTGGGACATAAGTACAAAGGCAATGATTCGGACCCGAGTCTATATGGATCTATTTGGGTATTTATCGTTTCAGGTGAGATTATCTTTCTTGGGTTTATAAGCAGTCCATTTTGCCATGTTGCATAAGTTGCACAAAAGCCGACACAGGTCTCACAATTCCGAACGACTATGCATATGCTGTAGTTGGCAAAGTAGGAAAAGAGAAAATACTAGGAAACATATTCGAACTTATAGCTCCTTTTACTTCGAAACATACCAATAAACCTAGCACTCTTGGCTAAGTGGTGGTGGCGTTTTGGTAACAACAAAGACTCTCTCTGGGCGAAAGTCATCAGAGGAAAATATGGGTTGGATGTCAAGTGCTGGCTTCCCTACAGCTATGGCTCAGGATCCACTTCGAAAATTTGGGCAGACATATGCTCTTTGGAGAACCCCCTCATCCCATCTGGGGTACTCCATTCGAGAGGGCTTTAAGATTAAAGTAAACTCAGGGAATGCCACTTTGTTTTGGGAACATATCTGGATGGGTGAGTTATCGTTATAAGAAACTTAATTATCCAAGACTATTCCTATTATCTTCTCAACAGGGAGAGCTGATTAGCAATATGAGGGGAGTCGCTAACGGGGGCTCATGGGAGTTGTTGTTCAGAAGAAGGGCGTTTGGGCGAGAGCGCCAAGAGCTGGATAATCTAATACAGAGAATTAGAGGCGTGACTTTAAATCCAACCAAGTCTGACTGTTTACAGTGGAAATGGTCGGAGGACGGGAACTTCAGTGTCAAATTGGCGTATGGGCATTGGGAACAATCCTCTCATTCTAATAATGATCTTCTGGGTTCACTTTGGAAGAATTTGAGCCCTCCAAAGGTGGAAGTGTTTGCTTGGATGGCTGTCAAGGAGAAAGCGGTAACTAGGTCAGTTCTTTTGAGCAGAAACTTGATAAATGAGATCCAGCTAGCGTTATGCCCTCTTTGCTCCTTGCACCTAGAAACCCATAGGCATTTGTTCATTCAATGCCACTTTTCTTGGACTGTATGGTCTGTGATTCTGGAGTGGTGGAACCTCAAATGGGCTTGCCCATCTTCTGTTCCGGACTTGGCTGGTTGGTGGCTGGCTAATGGGTATAAAAATTTGGAAAAACATATTTGGGAGTCTTGTTTCTATGCTACATTATGGTCTATTTGGCTAGTAAGAAATGACTATATTTTCAACAACTCAACAACACAAGCGTGGGAGGTGGGGGAAATGGTCAAAACTAGGGTCGCAATGTGGATGAAAGCGAAGTTCGACATCAAAGTTTACTCAGTGGAGGATTTTAAACTTTTCCTAGATGGTATTCAAAAAGTACGACTGTAATGTAGTTTGAGGTGTGTATCCAATTGTCTGTTGAATGTTTTATCTTTCTGTTGCATCTTAGCACCTTGCGCTTAGATGTTTCTCCTCGATGTACCCATTTCGAGTTATATAAAATGTTTCATTTGCCGAGCAAAAAAAAATATTTACAACTTTATACAAGTTGAAAACCAAACATAAAAAAATACAAACCTTGCCCTAACAGAGAAACTGCTACATGTCTATTTATCTGAAAGGCTTGGTTAGATTTTTTCCATTATTTATACGTACTTTACCAAGGTGCACAGATATCTTAAATATTAGCACCTATAATGTTAATTCCTTTCTTCGTAACCGCCGCCTCCATATCCATCTCGGCCGCCTCTATATCCACCATGTCCACCACCTCCATACCCGCCACCTCCATATCCACCGCCTCCACCACCTCTATACCCGCCACCTCTGTATCCAGGGCCACCAACATACTTGGCATCATTAAACTCATTGGTTTGTTCAGCAGCTTCAGCTGCACAAATGATACATATATATATGCTTGAATAAAAGGAACATGCGAAGTGAATTATGAAATTGAATCTGAATGAAGACAATGCAAGTGAGGTGGCTTGCATCGTTTAAAAGTAAGTTGTACCCAAATGAATTGCAGGGGGCAGGAACCCTATTTATGCTATACTAATGACTTTAAACAAAAAAAATGACATTTTTTCATCCCGAAGAGATCAACTAAAATTAATGGGATTATCCTGATATCACCTCCTCTAGTATACAATATGAGATAATAATGAAATTAACTGCAAGAACATGAGGATGCTATTGAATTAGGATCACATTGGTTTAGCCTGTTAAAAATAAAACCGAATTCATCTTTAATTCAAAAAAACCTTTACGGAGAGATTCATTGTTTTATCGCACTACACTACCAATCTTGAAATCGTGAATTTGTAGGATTTATAAGAATAATGACGCGAGCAATCTCCGAAAGTGATATTTTTTAGAATAACTAAAACACCTCTACGCAGACGTGGACCTTTTTCTTCGGGAACAAAACCAAAATTTTATTGCATGGTCTGCCATGTAGAGAGGGGAAAAAACTAGAGGAATATATGACTTACTACGTGCATGGTTAATTATGACATTTCTTTTTGGTAATTGCAAAGAGAAACCTATATATCTCATTCAGGGTTTGATGTGAGAATTAACTTTGATAAAATAAAGGCATAAAAATGAAATACTATTTTGTTGTATCAAACAATAGTAAGCAAGGGTTTATACTTTCACTATTGGAAAAGACTAATAAATAAAAAAACGAAGATATTCAAGGTTTATATTGAAGATGTATTATGGAACGTTACAGTTCATTTTTTATTGTCCTCTTCTTTTTTTTTAATCATTTTCTGTACAATTATAGCCGAAAACCAAGTGGAAAAATGACAGAGAATGAAACCATTAAAGGCAAATCCAGGCCTTAATCAATTCGGTTAAAATATTTGAAGGAGTACTAATAAACTCACTTGAAGCAGTAGAAGTGGTAGTCTCAGCCAAATCCCTGGCTGTCACCTCGGAGGCGATGAGAAGAACAACGGCCAGAAAAAGGCCAAGGAAAGCAATTGTTTTGGAACCCATTTCTCTCTTTAGTTGATTGGATGGAATTGAATGGAAAGAAATGGAAGTTCAATTTTGACATATGAGGCACAATGTGGTTGGCTGTTGAGTAGTTAATTGCTCATTAAATTAGTAATTAGTATAACAAATCACTACAAGAAATATTGCTTTTTCCGGCATTTCATAAATGCCGTTAAAAGTTAAAAAAATGCCGGAAAAGAGTATTACCGGCATTTGTTAGGTATTACCGGCATTTATTACAAATGCCGTCTAGGAATGTGTCGATAAAGGTACAAATGCCGGGAAAGGTCTCCAAAAATGCTGGGAATAGTTGGACCCATTTGCGGCATTTGTACAAATGCCGGGAAAAATTGTACCATATAAGACCCAAAAAAAATGCCACGTGTCTGCCACGTGGCGCCCACGTGTCCGCCACATGGCGCTTGCGTGGCGCCCACGTGTCGTGCAAATTTTGTGGAGAAATTGCTTGCCCCAAGTTTCGAACTCGTGACCTTTGCCTCGCGCGCGCGTGAGACTACCAACTGGGCTAGCCACCATATTGGGTCAACTTGCACATTGAAAAATATTTATATTAAACGGAGATTTTTTCCGGCATTTTTTAACAAATGCCGGTAATAGTTTGGCGGTATTATTTTGGCGGAAAACTCGACTTTTGCCGGCATTTTTTTAAACAAATGCCGGTAATAGTGGCTTTTCCGGCATTAATTAAAATGCCGGGAATAAAAATGCCGGGAATGATCATTTTTCTTGTAGTGAATTTAAGTCAGCAACTCACTACGACTCAGTTCTCATGGTTCCGGAAAAGAGTTGTCCACCTTACCACCCCATTAATGTCGGCCTCACCGTGCGTTGCGTTTTACTGATCCTGTTCATCTTCTAGAGTATGCAGATTAGTACTATATCTTTTCGTAAATGTCAACTTGTTCGGACATCTATATATATATATAGAAAATTCAATTTGGATAAATAACATGGAAAGTCAATAAATATAAAGTTAAAACTGTCTATAACTATCTATTTTATAAAATAAAATTCAAGTTCTGATGTATCTATTAATATCCGATCAAGATAAATTTTTGGGTGGATATACTACTCTATGGGCAATACAAGATAAAGAGTTTAAATTGAATGCATATATAGTGGGGCCCACAATGGTGTTGGAAACCGAAGGATTTCCACTTTAGGTGAAAAGAATTTGAAAGGAGGAAAGAATTTAAACTCTTCAAAAAAATATTTAGTTTCGCAATTGTACCGCACATTCGGTTATTGTCTGTACAATGTTAAGCTCGTCATCATACCCTTATTCTTCATAATTAGTCACTCTTTTTTCCGCCTACCCTCTCACGTTATGAGAAAAAACCTTCAAAAATTGAGTAGAGATATATATGTGACCCCCATATGGCTCGTGATAAGTGAAGTCCGTCGCTAACCTCTATATTTATAGCACTAGTATCGAAAAAGGGGTAGCTATTGGATTTTAGTTCAATGGTAATCAAAACGTAAAGTAATATTTTTGATATAGAACTATATATATATAAAATAAACAAATTTAATTTTGGTTGAAAATTAGTTAGGCTTAAAGTATTTAACTTTGTTGAGCTACGTTATCTTCGTACACACAACTTTTTGTGAATTTTCTTTTACTTTAGTTACATATGAATAATTCAACGTTGACAATATAAAAAACATTGAAATACATAAAAGAAAAATCAAATTATATGATTTTTATTTTAAAAATGGTAGTGCATTTTTTGAGCCCAAGTGTCGGCTTGAACCCTCAACCTATAGTGTGCCCGCCCCTGAAAAATTTAATCATTAAATATGATTACTCTTTTCCATTGGTAATGCATTCTTTAATTTGAGAATGCGACATTTGATAAAAACTTATCCACGTCGGTCAATGCGGGACCTTTGTCAAGAAATATTGATTAAATGTGCAAGCACTCTCTCTCTCTCTCTCTCCTCTGTTCATCCTGTTGGAGGAGGTTCAACCGGGGGTGTTCTTTTTTATTTGTTCTTTTTGTGGCATGCACCATTATTTCTTTTGTCGATTCGTGTAGATTTTTTTGGGTATCATTCATTGCTTAAGAGCAGCTCCAACTGGAGCTTTTAACTCCTTAGTGACACCAGCAACGTTCAAATTGAAGTGGAAAAATGCTCTAATTAAGCAAGAAGCTATAAAAATTGACACCTCCGAATTCACAAAGCAATGTCAAATTTACGTGGCATTTCATGTCGATGAATTGACATTTCAATTAATTCAAACCATAACATGAAATTTGAAATGTGAAAAAGATTCATCTTTTCTTTGAAAACATTATTCGATACAAATGTGTGTTATCATACGCACCTATTTTCGTGTGTGTCAAAATAAATTGGTGCGCGTCATGATTTGTGTATATTATTGTGCAGTAGTACTTTCAAAACTGAAAAAGTTAAAAAGCAAAATATTATATAGATTTTTGTTCGTTGTACAAAATTTATGATCATGCATTTATTTTGTCCCTTGTAAACTCAAGCTATGTGTATGTAAGTACTAGAAGCAAGCAACCTGTGCGCATCATCAAGATATATATTAGTTTTTTTTTTGATAGGCAACAAAAGTTTTATTAAGAACACTTGACAAAGGGTACATCAAGTGGGGGAAGAGGGAGAGGGGAATCCAACCAAAAGTTGGAAAGAAGAAAATAAAAAGATGGGTCAAAGCCCACCGACATCCAAAGGACCAGGCCCCAAAATATAAAAACCTAGAAGTTACATGGGCCTGGCCCAACTCAAGATCCAAAACAAGTCCTAAGCCCAATCCAATTCTACACCGGCAAAAAACATATAGTTACGTCCTTATTGGAGAAACCTATCTTCTGATTCTTTAAACCATGTCAAGCAGTATCCATGGCCCAACCATATAGACATGCCCAGCCACATAGACATGTTACTCTTGAGATCAAGTCAGCTTCATAATATCAGAGTAGCTTCACCAGCAACAAACAATCAAAAGCAGCAGTAGTCGAAACCATCTCCATTAATAATGAAATTCAGCAGCAGGTTTAGCATATTTTAACAGTAGATGAAGCTCATACAAGCAGCTTCCAGCCCGAAAAACCCATAAAACTTCCTCCTTGCCTTCAGCACCATTTTGACAGTACACGAACCTAATATGTAGAATAAATACATGATCTTTGAAGGCATAAAAATTGGGATCAGTAGTCGTGACATCACAGCTACAGTTCAACATCCAATGAGCCAGTGTAGTAGCATCAATACAGCATAACCAACAATAACAGATAATCTCCACAGCTCAAACAGAATAATCTCCAATGTTCAAGACAGATTTGCAGCTAGATTCAATTCATGTCTAGCTACAACCAGAAGAAAGCAATAGTTGAAACAGATAGAGAAAACAAACATTAATCTGGTTCATCATTCCGATCAAATCCAGCAGCAGTAGAAATCAGCCTCTCAATGATAGCTACACCTTCAAATGGTCTCTTAGCCCTCCCCTGTTTTGAAAGATTAACACATCATGGATTTCCAAGTAGCATTCTAGGCATCCAAAATGTCTCTTTGCCCTCACACATTTAGGAGTTGAAAAGAGGGAAAATACTTCAAAGTAGAAAAGACCTCAAACTGCTCTTATATATACTCTTGGACCTCCAAAGCTTAAAAAAGTATTGGACTTTCACATACACCAGCAAAAACAAAACTCCCGAGTACCCTCTTAGCCCTCCAAAACTTAAGAGTTGATAAGAGGAATATGGCATGATCTCACACCCTGTTACAGCTACCTTAGTCTCATTGAAATCTCATCTAGCGCACCATGGATCTCAAGAAGTGGACTTTAGCTGAAATAATACATTCCACAATTCTTCTCTATGAGTTGTTTCATAGGGAGCATACATGTTAGCAATGACACGAACCAAACCAAACCAAAACTCAACACCAGCTACCATAACAAAATGACTATGGATAGAGACTTCTCTTGGTTTAGACCAAAAACCCCAGATTCAGCAGGTTCAACTTTAGGCTATCCTCGTATTCTTTGAACGATAGTCATTTCAAACTCCTAGCCCTCCATAGCAGTGGAGTTGTAAGAGAAATGGAAATCCAAAAAGTCTCCATAGTTTTTGACGCCTGCATATCTCCTAACTCTCTTAGCCCTCCACTGAGAAGGAGTTGATAAGAGAAGAATCTAGAAGGGTGTTTGAACCAACAGAAACAGACCATTGCAGTTTCCACCACACTATAACTTCACTCCATATCCTCCAGGCAACACTACACAAATGGAGAAGATGATTTGGTGTTTCCTTCTCTAAGCTGCATAAGGGGCAAGACTACCTAACCCCCTTATGCTCCATGCAATAATTTTCGATGGGTCTCTGCTTTATTTTGACAGCTAAAAGAAAATTAGTCCCTCATAAGAGGGGTAAAGGAGTTGTTTTTGATAGAGGCTTTCAACGCTATAGATTCGTTCTCGATTATCTTCTTCATTCTCAAAATGCCAGGATTATCAAACTTAATGCCAAGAGTGTTACCTGCTAAAATTGTGTTCTGCAGCTCCATTTCTATTGCCTCCTGTTCTTTTTCTTGAAAACCAATAATGTAGTCATCAATGTCATCTTCTCCGGTGCTTGCAGATGCCTCCAACTGCTGACTCCTAATGTTCCTTCTTTTAGCACTTGGATTTAACTCTATGTGTAGATTTATATCTAGCAACTGAGAGGCCCTCAGTGGAACATTGGACTCATACGCCCCTGAACAGTTAGTTTCATTAAACACCTTTTCTTGGTCCTGGTTGCCATCTAAATAGAATTCTGCATTCTGAGCTTGGGTATTCTTTTGAACTGATTCGACACAATCTTCCACAACTGGACTTTGAGAGTCTTGGACAATCGAATCCAATCCATGATCAGAATTGGTGCTTACCTCATTAATATTATCACAGCTATCAAAGTTCTCGTTATGCTTACCCCTTTCACTTCTCCCATGGGCTGCTGGCTCTTTCTCCAACTCAGATTGGTGGCTACCATTAATATAGTTTGTCTCAAACTTTCCAGCTTCCTCTTCACTAATCTTTGCCCTGTCACCAAAAACTTCGTTCCCTTGAGATTCCATGTCATCCACTGGCTTTCGACTATTGATCTTGCTGGCATCCAGTTCATCAACAAACCTGTCCACCTCAGCATCATCTTCCTCATTCTCAGAGTTTACTTCAAAGCTTGAGACCAGGTTTGACGATGTTACCGTTCTAAACGACTCTTCCTCTTCCACTCTTACGTTATAATACCTTCCATTAACATCCAACTGAATCTCTCCTTCTATTTTGTTGGGATTCTCTGTTGCAATAAGAATCCTACCTTTAGAGAAAGAAACCTCCCTCAGAGTGATACTATCTACCTCAATAAAATATCCCCATACGCTCCCGATTGCTCTGAAAGATGGGATATTCCATGCATTGAGCGGCATTCCATAACATGCAATCCAAACAAACCTCTCATCCTTCGCTGCTTCTCCGTTCCAGGGTTTGACCTCTTCAAACCATAACTCGAGCCATTTCTCTTTCAGAACCTCATTTCTTCGATCTTCACTCAGAAATGTTATCACCACATATCTACCTCCCATTGGCTTGATCTGTACATTCCCCATCCTTTGCTTTTCAAACAAAAGTACCAAATCTTGAGCTGAGACCAGACGTCTCACCTTCCCGACTGCACTCCGTGTTAGCCAACCATTTCCAACTGCACGAGCATTAATGGTTTTCCTTCCATCTTGACCTTCTTTTTCTTGATTTCTCGATCTCCCATCTCCTCTCTGTTCACTAGATTCTGGAACCTCTTTTCTTCTCCAAAACTTTTTGCCCCTTTTCACTGGGACCTTCGGTGGTGGGATATTCCTTTGGATCCTATTATTCTGTTGATATGGTACTAACTCCTTCCCATTTCCAAAAACGCTACCACCATTTACTTGCGGGTTGATTTTTGAGTGTTGATTGTTGTAGCCCCGTTGCTTTCTGTAACCATCCTCGTCTTCTAGGTTTTTCCGTTCATACCGATTGAAGATCTGTGATGGGGACCTAGTTTGTTTCTTCAAAAATCTTGCCACGTTTACAATCAGCTCTTGACCCCAGATCCAAGATCCATTTGTAGATTCCACCGCTTGAATAGCACTTCTAATGGATTCAAACCTAATAAAACCAAAACTCTGACCTGTTCTTTTGCTTTTCTTGTCGGGTATGTAGCAATCCCAGATCTTCCCAAATCTTGAGAATAGGTTGTATACAAAGCCTTTGCGAATCCCATTTGGGAGATTGTCTACGAAAACTGTTGATTTCCTTCGCTCAAGCTCATCGGCCCCCTCCTCTGCTCTTCCCGTCTCTCTCATATCTTCCCGTCTCTCTCAAGATATATATTAGTTCCTCGCACAAATCTTAGGTTCGACTCTCCATAGACACTTGTTGGGGCTGTACATACTCTTTCGGAGCACGATGATGTCAGAATAAATGGATATAATAAATAATATCGTGATCATATCATGATATTGAGATTGAGATTTGATTATAATTAGAATAATTTTCTTTCATAGTTAATTGGTATAATTTCCTTCCTTAATTAGGCTCCCTCTCCTCTATAAAGTATAAATAGAGGAACTCATTGTATAGTATTATCGAAGTCAATAAAATATCTCTTCTCACATATTTAACATGTGATCACCGATTGACAAATGGCTCTATGGTATTGAGGGCAATAATATATTCTTGATGACACTTATCTGCATATTCATCTTTTTAGATAAACACGAATCTTTACCGCCTTGCGTTAGATTTGTTTGCCATCGTCCAAATATCATTAAATTCGCTGTTTTAGGAAGTGGACAAAATAATATCATCTTTTTCTAGATTAGGAAATGATGGGAGAAATTATTAGAGCAAACTTGACTTAGACCCCGTGGTTTGATCGATGTGCGAATGGGCCCCTGATCTTCATTTATTAGCACAGAAATCCTTGTGGTTTGTAGACCTATGTGCACCCACTAACATCTGTTCTGCTTGTAATGTACTCAATTTCTTCCTCTCTTACATCCCAACACTAATACTTCTATAAAAAAGTGTTGGTGTTATTGGCGTTTTTCAGATACCGAGAAGTTTATTCTCTCGTTTGTCATGTAGCCAATTCTTAATTTATATCTTTATCTTCTTGCCAAATTCGAACATCACTACCACAAAAAAGACCTTTGGCGACAAAATCCAATTTTCGTCACCAAATTAATTGTATTCATGGGCGATGAAATTCAAATTCATTTTGGTGAAATTCAATGTTTCTCACCAAATGTACCTATTGGTGACAAAATTCAAATTCGTCACCAAATAAATGGTACCTTTTGGCAAGGAACATTGAATTTCGTCGCCGAAAAAGTACCTTTGGACGACGATATGCCAATGTATGTAAGACTAATTAGTTTTTTATTTTCAAATATTCACATATTTTTAAAATAAAAAATCAACATCGTCATATATTATAGTACATAGATTACATAAAAATTACTAAAAAGATAATATATATTAAATTTTGCAATATAGTAAACGCGCAAAATGTTAGTGGGAGTGGTAGTTTATAAGATTAGGAGGTCCTGAGTTCGAGTTGGACCAGCACCAAAGTGCAAATAGTTTTTCTACGCCATACGCTCACTATAAGAAAATTGTGATCTTCCAACGATTTGTTTAGGAACAATTCAAAAAATTGTCAGTATTGCTTGGATCTAGTAACGGTTTCCAAGTCGTGACTGAAGGAGTGTTTAAGGCCACGGTTTTCATTGAGCCGTTACTATAGCCCCTTTGTATTGCCATGACTTTCTATGGACCGATACTATTGCCCCTTTGTTTGGAACTTTTTTCCCAGAACAGTTTTATTTGGGCGCGCACTGCCAGATTTCCCCCCAAAATAAGCCCAAAGTCTTTTTTCCCTCTTCTCTCACTGGTGTATCGATCACTTCCATGCCAAACATCAATCCATACACCAGCAACTCTCATCGATTTTCCCTCCAAGCCACACCAAACATCGATCGATTGGTTTCTCCTCCACGCCACACCACACCTAGATAAGACGGCAGGAACTCCCTCGCTCCTTCCTCTCGCTGTAATCTCTCTCTCTCTCTCTCTCTCTCTCTCTCTCTCTCTCTCTCTCTCTCTCTCTCTGCGTGTGTGTGTTCTCTCAGTTCTATCGATTCTCCACTATAAAAAAGTTGGTCTATGGCGACAAAAATTATTTTCATCGCCAAAAGGTTGCTTGACGAAAAAAAATTTCATCGTCGAAGGCTTAGTGCTAATTGCTACCCTTTACCGACGAAATCATGAAATTCGTCGCCAAAGGGTAGTATTTAGCGACGAAATTTTTCGTTACCATTGGGGTAGCTTTTTGGCGAGGTAACACAAAATTCGTCACCATAGGACATCTTTTTTTTTTTGCTCGGCAAAGGAATTTTTTTTAATAAACTCGAAAGGGTACATCGAGTAAAAGGGAAGGAAGAATCAGAAAGTTCACCATGACCCCAAGGAAAAACAAAATTGAAGCAAAATTACACCAAAAAAAAAAAAACACCCAAGGGTACACCTAAATTGTGAGCCTTCTAATACCATCAAGATTCTTTTTAAAATATTCCACCGTATACACCTTAACATCAAATTTGGCTTCAATCCATAGGACATCTTTTATTGAGGAATCCAGAATTGGGCGCGACGATTTTTTTTCGTCGGCAAATTCGTTGCCATAGACCAAGGGGGACCAAATTTTTTCCTTCATAGTTAATTGTAAGTTCATACAAATTTCAGGGGTAATTATTTGGATAATTAGGAAATAAACTTTGGATAATTATTTTAATTAGTCCCTGCCAACTCGAAATGATCCAACTAATGCTAAATTGCCGACGTATGGTGGTGCACTCCTAAGGTCCTGTTTCTAATAACAAAAAACACTGAAAACTTAACGCATTTTATCATTTCGTTTCCATTAACAAAGAAGTTTCAGTATTTTACCATCTCATTTTCACTAACAAAAAAATTGTCAAAAAAGCTTTTTTTGCTACAGTAATAGTACTCACAAACCCATCAACAACTTATTCATTACCGGAATCAACTTAACATTTATCACCAACTTATTCACTATTGGAAATACCTAACAATTTTCCAACCACAAATAAAAATTTACAAATTTTTCACTACCGAAAACACCCCCTAAAAGAAGATACTTCCTCTTTTGCACAAGGTTGAATGACGCTTTACTCCCCATATTCAACGATCCTTCGAGAAGTTTTGTGTGTAGCTAAAGCTTACTCACGAGCACTACGAAAAAAATGAGCGACAGTGACAAAAAAGTTGTTACTGAGTTGTGTGTTGCTAAAAATTTTTAGTGACAACTTTTCACCCATAGTGATAACTGTGACAACTATTTTGTAAGTATCACTTCTTCTTTTTTTGTAGTGGAGCCCATATATAATTGCTCGTATGCTCAAAATATAGGAGTAGCTTTAAAGTAAAAATATAAACTAGAAACAGAGTGTGTGTGTGTATATATATATATATATATAGGTTTGTTTTGTTGCTATAGAAGTGTACGAGTATTTTTCTTCTCTGTATTTCTTGGAGCAGAAGACTTGATAAAATATATAGGTCCAAAAGTAGACATAAATCATAAAGAAGGAATGGTGAGTGGTGTACTATTTGTTGGAAAGCGACTAGAATTCCTTATTTGAGTCGGTTTAGGCTTATCTTACTAGAATTCTAATAAGTCTATTTAGGTTTATTTACTGTTTTCCTATAATAGAGACCTTGGGGGTTCCTGGGTTCCTAGGGTTTGTCCCTTTTGGGTCCATTAAGGAAAGACTCCTTTGAGTGTTATTGTGGAGTTTTTCATTCCTTTTGTTGTTGGTGCTTGATATTAGAGTTTTGAGTTGTCTCTTGGGTTCCAACAAGGATTTGTGCTAGCTCTCTTTTGGGTTCTAACAAGGATTTGTGCTCCCTTTCGGGTTTCACCAAAGATTTGTCTCTAGATATCGTTTGGTGCTTTGTTGGGAGTTATGGGTATAGCAGGCTCTTTGTAATTAATCTCTTGTTCATAGAGAATCCTATCTCGCTATTCGTCCGTGGAGTATATTTTTGCTTTGTGTTTGAACCACATATATATTAGTATTCTTGTTTATCGCTTGTTGGTTTGTTACATTCTCAATTTCGTTTTCGGCACAACAAATTTGGTACATGCAATGGCATATTGGCTAAGGTAATTGCCCAAACTTTATCTGTCCCTCAGTCCATCTTGACTTAAGCTCAATCTCCATGATAAATCCTAATGAGCAGAGGGGTTCGGTATAGTACAGTTTGCTGGAGTAAATTTTTTTTGACATACCTGCATGCGAAACATTGAAACTGCTCGATCCTTGTGCTTTAAAAATTAAAACATTACCATCGCTTATTAGTATGTGCGCGAGTTTAACACAAAGTGAAAACCAACAACAGATAAATACAAACCATACCCTAACAGATCGATGATCGAACTACTACATTGACTATCAATCTGAAAGGCATGATCGGATATCCTCCATTATTGATACATATTTTAACACGGTGCACAGATATCATAAACAGCACCTAACGTACAATCTTAGTTGCCACCTCAAACACCGCCACCGAGGCGGTCACGGCCTCCCTTGGGTCCACCGCGTCTGTCATCATAACCACCACCACCGTACTTGACGTCATCTACCCCATTAGTCTGTTCGGCTGCACAAAGGATGTGTACGTTTGAAAAGTTTATAGGTGATTATGAACTTAAATGCCAATATGAGACATTCATAAAATCAAGGGCATGCACATGAGGATGCTACTGCCCACAATTGTATAGCGCCGTATAAGAAAAAAGATAAACCAATTAGTATATCACACAAGAGTTCATGTTCATACTCCTTCTATCTCATTAATTTTCTGTCCAATTATAGCCGAAAAACAAGTTGAAATATGACAGAGATTGTGAACGAACCAAAGGCAAATCGATGTATGCATGAATTAAATAAACTCAATGTATGTAGTACCTAGTCTAGTATGATCACTAGAAGTGGAAGTCTCAGCCAAATCCCTGGCTGTCACCTCCAAGGTGATGAGAAGAAAAATGGCAAGAAAAAGGCCAAGGAAAACAATTGCTTTGGAACCCATTTTCCTCTTTGGTTGATTGGATGGAATGAGACTGAAGCAAAATTTTGATGTCTATTTATAGGCTCAGATAGGAGTGGATGTGATTGAGTAGTACACATTAAAGAGTCTGTGGCACATGAGGCACGATGTGGTTGGCTGTTGGATTATCTCTAAGTCAGTAACTTTCTATTCGAGAGTGAATCCATCTTCCAAAAGTTCCAATTTCACCTTTCATTTTTCGACCTCATGATAATATGTTTACTTTCATAATTATATTTGTGTTTCGGTTATGGTTATGGTTCGGTTCCGGTGCACTTATATAGCATATGAAACCGAAAATTTTCAAATTAAAACTCAAAATAATCACCACAGTTAAATAATTAGTCAAAACCGTTTCCATCGATTCGGTTTATTTAAACTCAAGCTATCTTTATGTATGTTTTAGAAGCAAGCCACCCTCATCAGTCACCACCAAGGAGAAAATCTTGTTTACAAAGCAGCTGTTACTTATAATGTTCACGGTGCTCAATCTCGGTCATCCAAAAGTGTTTTGGACGGTTTGGATTTTAAAAAAACTATTCGCGCAAATAGTTTTTTTAAAATCCGGACCATTGATTGTCGAAACAGACGGTTGAGATTGTACGGCTCCGTAAATAGGCTGTTTGCAGCAATTCCGTAAATAAGTTTCTCTCCACCACCAAGATGTTGTTCAATGTGCAACTGTGCAAGTATTTGGGTTCCTCGCTCAAAGCTTAGGCTCAAGTCATTATAGCCTGCTGCATAGTGGAGCTAAATATACACCTATCGTACCCGTAACATGCGATCGGAATATATTACATTCGGTCTCAACATAGGGACGATGAAATACCTTGCAAATAGCTACATATAGTGTTGACGGCACTCAAATGTTCAGTCCATCTGTTACAAATTGACGGAATGAGACGACAGGGGCCTATTTGTTGAAGGAATAACAAGTTCATGTGTCTTTTTGTCAATAGTTAAAGTCCACACGTTGTTTTGAGAATTTGTGACAAGTTCAAGGGGGTTTTTGAAATTTTCCGAAAAAAAGAGGAGTGCAGTACTAGTACTGTAGTAGAATAAAAGTGGATAAAAGGAAATGAGGGCAACTATTTGCAGCTCCGTATTTTCTCATATAGCCCGTTAAAAATTTTCGAAGATTATATTTCGGTAAGTACATGTCGAAAATATGTTCAACCTTTGGTAAACAACTGCTGAACATACATTTCGGTAAATAACTGTTGAAAACAAGATTATATTTCGGTAACTACATGTCGGAAATGCACAATAAACATATATTTCGGTAATTGAATGCTTAAAATGTATCTCAATTTCGGTAACTAACTGTCGAAACATATGTCGGTAATTGGAAATTTTTAATGGGCTAAGGGAGAAAATACGGGGCTGCGAATAGACGCACCCAAGGAAAGGCACGCCAGGTGTTCTGGTAATCAAACTCGGTTCTCCTAGGATTAAAGGAGCTTGCTGTCCCGCCACACCAAGACAATCGCTTGTCCTGTTATAGAAAACTTTTTTTATATTTGTATGTAACTTAAATTTTTTTTTTCGTTGCCCCAGCCTGGAGATTGCCTGAAACCGAAGACTTGCGGGGCTTACCCTGGGGCCGGCCCTGCGCTTACCCCTCTCTTATCCTCTCAACAAACAAGCCATTAGGGCCCGTTTGTCGATGGATAAGTCTTTATGCCATTTAATTTGCAATGACAAGTAGTAAATGCTGGGATATAAGAGCATCCGTAATGGGTGTGTTATGTTTGTGTTTCAAACTGTTTGTTAAGGTATATGTTAGTATAAAAAATGGGTTCCACAAGTGTGTGTTAACTTAGGAGTGTGTTAGTATTTATATGAGTACCTCAATGGGTTAGTTAAGAGTGTGTTAACTCTTTAAAATAATATCAAAACAATGGCTATAATAAAAACTTTTACAACGGCTATATCACCAACGTCATTTTTCTGTAATGAAGGAAAGGCCAACGGTCATGTTCCTCCCACTCCACATCCCATTTATAAGAATTATGGTCAGAGCTCGTTGTTGTAATTTCTTGCATGAAATCCCATTGCCTTCTCAATTTTGCCTAAATTCTGGTAGTTTGGTGTTCAACACATATATATAAAAACAATGAAAAAGACAACGGTAAATCAAGCTAACGGTAGGTTTTCAAAAAAGAATAGTGTGGACATTTATGTTTTATAGTTGAAGTTTGAATTTATGGAGATACGACCCATTTATTGTTTGTTACCTTAGTTGCCAAACTTGATAACCATGCTAAGAGCATCCGCAATGGGTTTGTTAACTAGTGTGTTAATTGTGTGTGTTAAGACTTAACAAAAAAAATTGTATTTTTTGTGCCACAATGCATGTGTGTTAGAGTGTGCTAGAGTGTCCTAAATCTAGTAGTGTGTTAGCATGGTTATTAAGTTTGACAACCAAGCTAACAAACAATAAGTGGGCCTCATCTCTATAAATTCAAATTTCAACCATAAAACATTAATGCCCACATTACTTTATTTTTATTATAGCCATTGTTTTTGACATTATTTTAAAGAGTTAACACACTCCTAACAAACCCATTGAGGTACTCATTTATATACTAACACACTTCTAAGTTAACACATACTTGTGGGATCCATTTTTTTATCCTAACACATACCTTAACAAACATTTTGATACACAAATATAACACACCCATTGCGGATGCTCTAACACACATGCATTGTGGCACAAAAAATATAATTTCGTTTGTTAAGTCTTAACACATACAATTAACACACTAGTTAACAAACCCATTGCGGATGCTCTAAATTATTAGTGGGGGACATGTCCATTAAGATCCATCCATGTCGACTACTTGCAATGGCAGGAGCGGTCCCGGTACCAAGTCTATCATCACTGACTATTTTGGACTTGCTAGCTCACAAGTGTTCATGTACTGAATTACTAATTGTAAGCTTGCCGACACAAAGCAGCTGTTACTTATAATGTTCACGGTGCTCAATCTCGGTCATCCAAAAGTGTTTTGGACGGTTTGGATTTTAAAAAAACTATTCGCGCAAATAGTTTTTTTAAAATCCGGACCATTGATTGTTGAAACGGACGGTTGAGATTGTACGGCTCCGTAAATAAGCTGTTTGCAGCAGTTCCGTAAATAAGTTTCTCTCCACCACCAAGATGTTGTTCAATGTGCAACTGTGCAAGTATTTGGGTTCCTCGCTCAAAGCTTAGGCTCAAGTCATTATAGCCTGCTGCATAGTGGAGCTAAATATACACCTATCGTACCCGTAACATGCGATCGGAATATATTACATTCGGTCTCAACATAGGGACGATGAAATACCCTGCAAATAGCTACATATAGTGTTGACGGCACTCAAATGTTCAGTCCATCTGTTACAAATTGACGGAATGAGACGACAGGGGCCTATTTGTTGAAGGAATAACAAGTTCATGTGTCTTTTTGTCAATAGTTAAAGTCCATACGTTGTTTTGAGAATTTGTGACAAGTTCGATCAAGGGGGTTTTTGAAAATTTTCGGAAAAAAAGAGGAGTTTAGTACTAGTACTGTAGTAGAATAAAAGTGGATAAAAGGAAATGATGGCAACTATTTGCAGCTCCGTATTTTCTCCCATATCCCGCTAAAAATTTTCAAAGATTATATTTCGGTAAATACATGTCGAAAATATGTTCAACCTTCGGTAAACAACTGCTGAACATGCATTTCGGTAAATAGCTGTTGAAAACAAGATTTTATTTCGGTAACTACATGTCGAAAATGCACAATAAACATATATTTCGGTAATTGAATGCTAAAAATGTATTTCAATTTCGGTAACTAACTGTCGAAACATATGTCGGTAATTGAAAAATTTTAATGGGCTAAGGGAGAAAATACGGGGCTGCGAATAGACGCACCCAAGGTAATTGTAAGCTTGCCGACACAATGGTCCCGGTGGATTATTAACCACATGTGCTTTTGGACGTGTGTGATTTTGGAATTAAATGAGCCAAAAATCTCGACACCAGGCACATCTGCTGCTCAAATCCCTATCAATTGCCAACGGGGTACTGTGCCCATCTCACAGCAGCATGCAACTGTGCTGTTCAAGCCGTCTAAAAGTGTTTCGAACGGTGTGGATGATTCTATTATTTAAAATAAGCATATGGGTAAACCAAATGCGCTTGCAAGTGATGAGAAATCCACGTTTAAACTATGTATGCAAGTAGTAAATATGCTGGGATAAATTATTAGGGGGGGACATGTCCCAGTGTACCAAGTCTATTATCACTAATTATTTTGGACTTGCTCAAATGTTCATGTACTCATTTAATTGTAAACTTGCCGACACATGGTCACGGTGGATTGTTAACCTTGTGTTTTGGACTAGGGAGTATTAGACAACATAGACGGTTGTTTGATATTTAATTTTTCCGTATTCAGTGAACTTTTTTTTTTATTTTTGATCATAATTTTTTTTTTCTTTATAGACCTCTCTCGTTGAGACGGATGATTAACTCAAAAAATGTAACGCAAATCTAATAAAAATTCAAAAAGTAACGAATACGACACACAAAACTTAAAAAAAAGAAAAGAAAAAGTTCAAGTTTGACGAACCTAGCCTAAATACTCGATAGACTTGATACACTGGGACATGTCACCTCCGAGGTGATGAGAAGAAAAATGGAAAGAAAAAGGCCAAGGTAAACAATTGCTTTGGAAACCATTTTCCTCTTTGGTTGATTGGATGGAATGAGACTGAAGCAAAATTTTGATGTCTATTTATAGGCTCAGATAGGAGTGGATGTGATTGAGTAGTACACATTAAAGAGTCTGTGGCACATGAGGCACGATGTGGTCGGCTGTTGGATTATCTCTAAGTTAGTAACTTTCTACTCGAGAGTGAATCCATCTTCCAAAAGTTCCAATTTCGCCTTTCATTTTTCGACCTCATGATAATATGTTTACTTTCATAATTATATTTGTGTTTCGGTTATGGTTATGATTCGGTTCCGGTGCACTTATATAGCATATGAAACCGAAAATTTTCAAATTAAAACTCAAAATAATCACCACAGTTAAATAATTAGTCAAAACCGTTTCCATCGATTCGGTTCTATTCGGTTTATTTAAACTCAAGCTATCTTTATGTATGTTTTAGAAGCAAGCCACCCTCATCAGTCACCACCAAGGAGAAAATCTTGTTTACAAAGCAGCTTTTACTTATAATTTTTACGGTGCTCAATCTCGGTCATCCAAAAGTGTTTTGGACGGTTTGGATTTTAAAAAAGCTATTCGCGCAAATAGTTTTTTTTAAATCCGGACCATTGATTGTCGAAACGGACGGTTGAGATTGTACGGCTCCGTAAATAGGCTGTTTGCAGCAGTTCCGTAAATAAGCTTCTCTCCACCACCAAGATGTTGTTCAATGTGCAACTGTGCAAGTATTTGGGTTCCTCGCTCAAAGCTTAGGCTCAAGTCATTATAGCCTGCTGCATAGTGGAGCTAAATATACACCTATCGTACCCGTAACATGCGATCGGAATATATTACATTCGGTCTCAACATAGGGACGATGAAATACCCTGCAAATAGCTACATATAGTGTTGACGGCACTCAAATGTTCAGTCCATCTGTTACAAATTGACGGAATGAGATGACAGGGGCCTATTTGTTGAAGGAATAACAAGTTCATGTGTCTTTTTGTCAATAGTTAAAGTCCATACGTTGTTTTGAGAATTTGTGACAAGTTCAAGGGGGTTTTTGAAATTTTCTGGAAAAAAAGAGGAGTGTAGTACTAGTACTGTAGTAGAATAAAAGTGGATAAAAGGAAATGAGGGCAACTATTTGCAACTCCGTATTTTCTCCCATAGCCTGTTAAAAATTTTTGAAAACTATATTTCGGTAAATACATGTCGAAAATATGTTCAACATTCGGTAAACAACTGCTGAACATACATTTCGGTAACTACATGTCGGAAATGCACAATAAACATATATTTCGGTAATTGAATGCTAAAAATGTATCTCAATTTCGGTAACTAACTGTCGAAACATATGTCGGTAATTGGAAATTTTTAATGGGCTAAGGGAGAAAATACGGGGCTGCGAATAGACGCACCCAAGGAAAGGCACGCCAGGTGTTCTGGTAATCAAACTCGGTTCTCCTAGGATTAAAGGAGCTTGCTGTCCCGCCACACCAAGAAAATCACTTGTGCTGTTATAGAAAACTTTTTTTATATTTGTATGTAACTTAAATTTTTTTTTTTGGTTGCCCCAACCCGAAAATTGCCTGAAACCGAAGACTTGCGGGGCTTACCCTAGGGCCGGCCCTGCCCTTACCCCTCTCTTATCCTCTCCACAAACAAGCCATTAGGGCCCGTTTGTCGACGGATAAGTCTTTATGCCATTTAATTTGCATTGACAAGTAGTAAATGCTGGGATATAAATTATTAGTGGGGGACTTGTCCATTAAGATCCATCCATGTCGACTACTTGCAATGGCAGGAGCGGTCCCGGTACCAAGTCTATTATCACTGACTATTTTGGACTTGCTAGCTCACAAGTGTTCATGTACTGAATTACTGCCGACACAATGGTCCCGGTGGATTATTAACCACATGTGCTCTTGGACGTGTGTGATTTTGGAATTAAATGAGCCAAAAATCTCGACACAAGGCACATCTGCTGCTCAAATCCCTGTCAATTGCCAAAGGGGGCTATTGTGCCCATCTCACAGCAGCATGCAACTGTGCCGTTCAAGTCGTCTAAAAGTGTTTCGAACGGTGTGGATGATTCTATTATTTATTACCGTTAATAGTATTCTATTACCGGTCGTAAAATAACTCTTTCCTAAACCATTGATTGTTGAGACGAACGACCTGGATGACACAACTGCACGCTGCTGTGAGATGGGCACATCAGCCTTTGTTGGGATTTGTCACGCCCCAAATCCGGGAGCATGACCGGCCGTGTACCATGAAGCAATCATGGGACACGAAGCCTAATTAAAAATATTTTTAGAAACTTGGAACAAGTAAAAACTGAATATTTTATTAAAGCAAATGTGCAAACCCAAAACCAATATTTTTCCATAGCAAGATGGCCACAAAATCCGATGTTCTCCAACTCCAAATTCCACAATGATCTGCCAAAAAAATAAAAGTGTAGCAGCTAATAAATAAAAGTGCGGAAGCTGTTTGACAATGGAAAATAAATAAAAATGCAGACGCCCTAGAGGTCCAAACTCAAAGTCCCGACAACGCCGCAGAGTCCACTACAATGCCCCATGCACTAACCTGAAAATAAATGTGGAATAAATCCGTCAGCTGACGAGCTCAGTGAGTAGTTAAGCATGCTAAGGGTGATAATACAAAGTGGCATACGTTTAAATGAACGATAACTGGGGGTTCCAAAGAAGTGGTTTCAAATTAATAATAGAGGTCGATGGTTCAACGAATACTATCAACAAACTAATGAAGTCGATCAATGGCTCAGCAAATAGTATCGAAAGATGAATGACTGAATAACGAATTATCACAACAACAATCGAATAATGATAACAACCATTTTGTACCAACAGCCTGCTCAATAATATCGGAACAAGGAACAACAATAATGAGATAGTCTAAACCAAAGTGGGAACCATAATCACCAATTACCAATTACCAAATGCCAAATATTTTCTCAGGGCTTAGCCCGTTGGATCCAACACCGTACTTAGAGTCACCACAGGATGGCGCCTGGGACCTTTTCCCTAAGCCGATCCGGAATAGGGTCACAGGGTATTTCACAAGTCTTTTCCCTATCCGTTGAGCACTAGAGTCACAGGGTATTTCACAAGTCTTTTCCCTAGCGGCCAAAGTCACCACGATATCTCACGGGTCTTTTCCTTGGACTTTCACAAATATAAACATAATCCATGGTCCCAAACACATAAGAACAACGGCGAACCAGAGTCACCTGACCCAGGATTATTCCCCGTGCCGTTGCAGAGTCACAAAAAATATTATGGAGTCAACGAGTCAACGAATCAACGACAATAAAAGTAAGAGCTTCGATCAATCACAAATATTCTCAAATAACCTTGTATGCCAAAGGGTACGTCAATCGTCAATAATTATGAGAGCAACGAATAAGAATAATTATCATCGGATCACAACCAATAACGAACTGTCAAGAATCGATAGGCTCAAGAGGATTCCAAAAGGAGGGATCACATGTTTAACTACTCACCTCGAATCCGAAAAATGATATCACGATTGCTATGCAACTGTAACAGCGCCTAATCTGAATAGAAGTATACAAAATCATAATTAATCACATGATGCCGAACTGCTAAATATAATACTCCAAACCTATACTAGCATTAACTAAGCACTAGAATTGCTAAAGCCTAAACCTAGAATTAAGTCATCAGAATCATCACCACTAACTAAACCCACGAGCAAATCATATATATACATACACCACTGCCACCCGTTCCTATCGGCACACAGCCGAACAAAAACCGACATAAATTATTACTATAGAAGGCCGTACATCGAGGATCAATAACAATAAAAATATAATGTTTAGGAATAAAGAGTAGACTGACCCAAGGTATTGAAATGCTATTCGAATCCGCCGCAACGCTCAAACTTCAGTCCCTGCTCTCTCGTCTATCTCTGATTCTGATGTATAAAACCCTTACTCTCAATGTTTATACTTATATAGAAATAAACCTCTCTCTCTGCCGCACACTTTCTCTCCAAGCCCTAGGTCTCTCTACACTTATATATATGCACGTAACAAAAGGACCCACTCTCCCACTAACCTTAAAACTCTTACACGGATAAATAACTATACACATCTTATAAACTGACATTTAGTATAAAAACACCTATTAGAAAAATAGCCCCGATATTATGAAATTTAAAATAGAAGTATTTTATTTTATTAAGAAGTTTGAAAAAGAGAAATGAAAGATTTAATTATTTTGGTCAAAAAATATTATATTTTTTTGTTTACTAAAAAAAGTGGGATGTCACAGGATTTGTCCCACATCGGTTGATTATCTTCTCCAAAACTAGTATATGAGCCTGGACGGCCTCTCCACTCTTTCCTAATTGGTTTGGAGTTGGATGCTTTAACATGGTATCAGAGCTAGGATTTCGGAGAATTTGTTACCCCTTATTTTGTGCTATAAGTGCACCGTTGTTTGTTGTGATCCTAGTTTTATGGATCCTTTATTTACCTCTCCACGTGCAAGTCGAGGGTCGCGCGAGCGGGGGAGTGTTGGGATTTGTCCCACGTCGGTTGATTATGTCCTCCAAAACTAGTATATGAGCCTGAGCGGCCTCTCCACTCTTTACCAATTGGTTTGGAGTTGGATGCTTTAACAACCCCGTGTCCATTGTTAACTTGCTATTGATACACTGCCTTGCAGTAGACAAAAAAGACATATGTTGGATATTTAATTTTTTTTGTCTTTAGTGAACTTTTTTTTTGCTTTTGATTATAATTTTTTGTTTTACTTTTTAGACTTTTTTCATCGAGACGGATAATTCATTCAAAAAATGTAAAGCAAATTTAATAAAAATTTAAAAATGACGAATAAAACACACAAAACTAAAAAGGAAAAAATTCAAGTTTGAAGAACCTAGCCTAAATACTCGATAAGGTACACATATGCTCAAATCCCGGTCAGTCGTAATGGGAAGAGGATTTATCTCATGCGGGATCGAAGAAATTATTTTGTGGTACGGAGTAGTTGGGACTTTTTAAATGTGAATAAATACAATTTGGGAAGCTACACTTCATTATTGAGAACTCATAAACCCTACATCCGTGTAAAGTTCGAAGACCACAGTCCCGTAGGGAATACCTAAATAGTTTCCTCCGTCCCATTTTGCATGTTGTGCCCTTATTCTTTTTTGAGATATCCAAAAATGATGTGCTTATTTTAAAATTTTCCATTTTTGATGTCCATATTACCGTTTTAACCTTATCACTAACTATTATCACTAACTATTTTGGACTTGCTCAAATGTTCATGTACTCAATTAATTGTAAACTTGCCGACACAATGGTCACGGTGGATTGTTAACCTTGTGTTTTGGACTAGGGAGTATTAGACAACATAGACGGTTGTTTGATATTTTATTTTTCCGTATTCAGTCAACTTATTTTTTGCTTTTGATCATAATATTTTTTTTCTTTTTAGACTTCTCTCATCGAGACGGATGATTAACTCAAAAAATGTAACGCAAATCTAATAAAAATTAAAAAAAATAACGAATACGACACACAAAACTTAAAAAAAAGAAAAGAAAAAGTTCAAGTTTGACGAACCTAGCCTAAATACTCGATAAGGTACATCTGCTCAAATCCCTGTCAGTTGTTAACTTGCTATTGATACACTGACTTGCGAGCAGGGAAGAGGCCAAATATCCGTAATGGGAAGAGGGTCTATCTCATGACTGGATGTGACTCATTCAATTTTCATTGAATGTAATTTTGTTTTGTTTTCTCTTTTCTGCAAGCCTTTACAGTACCACTTCCTCCGTGGTCTGTGTTTGGTCTTTTCTCAATGTACCATTTGTTGAGTTTCTTAATAAAATTTTGTTGCTTATCAAAAAAAAAAAAAAAACCGATGGTCTATCTCATGTGGGATCGTAGAATTTATCTCTGTGACTGATTTTCAAACTCCTATGCATATAAGTGTCTAGGCAAACCAAAGGCACTTGCAAGTGATAAGAAATCCACGTTTAAACGATGTTTCACCAAATGAAAATTCAACATTTGAACTCGCGACCTCTGATTCCCAAAACTATCCCTCATTCTGCTGAGCCACTTAACGTTAAGATGATATTATTGCAAAATTTAACATGTCAACATTATATCAATGATTTTCAAATTAATCTGTGTGGTATGGATATTTTTGTATATTACTTATTTTGGATAGTATAAATGTTTTCAAAGTTAAAAGATAATTAGTCTTAGATTTGGCGGTTTGAAAATCGTATTTCCTCGCCAAATGGTGTAAATTTTGGCTACAAAATTAATATGGTTTTCCTTGCAAAATGATGAGAAGAAAAATGGCAAGAAAAAGGCCAAGGAAAACAATTGCTTTGGAACCCATTTTCCTCTTTGGTTGATTGGATGGAATGAGACTGAAGCAAAATTTTGATGTCTATTTATAGGCTCAGATAGGAGTGGATGTGATTGAGTAGTACACATTAAAGAGTCTGTGGCACATGAGGCACGATGTGGTTGGCTGTTGGATTATCTCTAAGTCAGTAACTTTCTACTCGAGAGTGAATCCATCTTCCAAAAGTTCCAATCTCTAAGTCAGTAATTATATTTGTGTTTCGGTTATGGTTATGATTCGGTTCCGGTGCACTTATATAGCATATGAAACCGAAAATTTTCAAATTAAAACTCAAAATAATCACCACAGTTAAATAATTAGTCAAAACCGTTTCCATCGCGATTCGGTTCTATTCGGTTTATTTAAACTCAAGCTATCTTTATGTATGTTTCAGAAGCAAGCCACCCTCATCAGTCACCACCAAGGAGAAAATCTTGTTTACAAAGCAGCTTTTACTTATAATGTTCACAGTGCTCAATCTCGGTCATCCAAAAGTGTTTTGGACGGTTTGGAGTTTAAAAAAACTATTCGCGCAAATAGTTTTTTTTAAATCCGGACCATTGATTGTCGAAACGGACGGTTGAGATTGTACGGCTCCGTAAATAGGCTGTTTGCAGCAGTTCCGTAAATAAGTTTCTCTCCACCACCAAGATGTTGTTCAATGTGCAACTGTGCAAGTATTTGGGTTCCTTGCTCAAAGCTTAGGCTCAAGTCATTATAGCCTGCTGCATAGTGGAGCTAAATATACACCTATCGTACCAGTAACATGCGATCGGAATATATTACATTCGGTCTCAACATAAGGACGATGAAATACCCTGCAAATAGCTACATATAGAGTTGACGGCACTCAAATGTTCAGTCCATCTGTTACAAATTGACGGAATGAGACGACAGGGGCCTATTTGTTGAAGGAATAACAAGTTCATGTGTCTTTTTGTCAATAGTTAAAGTCCATACTTAAAGTCCATACGTTGTTTTGAGAATTTGTGACAAGTTCAAGGGGGTTTTTTAAATTTTCCGGAAAAAAAGAGGAGTGTAGTACTAGTACTGTAGTAGAATAAAAGTGGATAAAAGGAAATGAGGGCAACTATTTGCAACTCCGTATTTTCTCCCATAGCCCGTTAAAAATTTTCGAAGATTATATTTCGGTAAATACATGTCGAAAATATGTTCAACATTCTTTCCCTCTTTGGCTGATTGGATATGGAATGAGACTGAAGCTAAATTTTGATGTCTATTTATAGGCTCAGATAGGAGTGGATGTGATTGAGTAGTACACATTAAAGAGTCTGTGGCACATGAGGCACGATGTGGTTGGCTGTTGGATTATCTCTAAGTCAGTAACTTTCTACTCGAGAGTGAATCCATCTTCCAAAAGTTCCAATTTCGCCTTTCATTTTTCGACCTCATGATAATATGTTTACTTTCATAATTATATTTGTGTTTCGGTTATGGTTATGATTCGGTTCCGGTGCACTTATATAGCATATGAAAAAATTTCGCCTTTCATTTTTCGACCTCATGAAGGAGCCCTGAATAAGTATTTTGCGGAGCTGCACGATCTCAGCCGTTTGTTTCGGAATTGGACGAGCGCGATCCAGCTCCGTAAACCACTATTCACAAAAAGCTCCGTGAAATAGTTTTTCCCTTTTTCCTGTCCATTTAATTAGCTTCACGTGAAATACATCATGACCCATCTATCCAAACCACCCGATTAATTTCCATTGACATCGGTCCCTGCACTTGCTCTCTTTAGGTCTATAAATAGGCATCGAAATTGTACTTAAAATGTCATTCATACATCTTCATCTATTTTGAAAGAGTAGTCATCTAGTAATGGGTTCCAAAACATTAGTCTTCCTAGGCCTTTTGGCTACTGTTCTTCTGGTTACGTCGGAGGTAGCAGCAAGGGATTTGGCTGAGACTTCCAAGAAAACTAGTGAGTCCATATTTGAAATTGAATTTACTCTTCAAATTTGATGAAGGCTTGGTTTGATGAATATTATTACACCGTCATCTTTAGTCTTATATATATATATATCTCCACTCTAATTATTTGCCTAGACTATGCATGTTCTTATATACTACATGATACAGGGGACGTTATATTTAGTTTTTCTTGTGTCTTACAAAAAGATCGATCCGGCCGAAAGATTGCATGATTATCAGGGCATCGAGCTGATATATAGGAATTTAGTCACCAGCCTCAGCCCATTAACTAACCCTAATATGAGTCTAAAATTAAATGATTTAACATTAATTGGCCACCAAACACTTCGATGTGACAAAGAGATAGTAGTAGCAGTATATATACATCACGTTTATTGGCCAGCCAATGCAAGAGTCAACCGCGCTTGGCTTTCTTTCAGTGCAATATTTTCAAATTAATTTGAAGTGCTGGACTTTCCACTCGTACATGAATATTTCTACATACAAGCCTCCCCAAACTTGAAAACATTCTCAAATTTCACGTTCATGTGGCATGCTTTCACTTTAACGTACAATGGACTAGAAATCCGCATCGCCTTTGCACAATAGAATGTGAAAACAGCTACTTTTAATGCATGCATATGATATTATCATTTGTGCAGCTGAAACTGCTAAACAGACAAAGGGAGTAGAGGAAGCCAAGTATCCAGGCGGAGATGAGACTTACGGAGGATATTCCGGTGAAAAAGTGACGTACACGAACATAGGAAGCCCGGAACTTGGAGGAAATGGAGGAGGATATGAGCCGGAAGTTGGATACGGTGGAGGAAGGGGTTGACGTACGTTTTAGATGCTGCTAACGTGGTTATTATGGAGGGTGTCGATCTTACGAAGCCACTGTCTCACAAGTGATCTTTGTGCAATTAATGTGTGTGTCGTAAGTATATATATATACGTATGAAATAAAAAGCATGAGTACTGGAGGTGATCTAATATACAGTATATATCATGCCCTGTTGGTAGATACTCCGTATATATACGTATAAACGTTACAATTCTCCATGGGAGAATGCTGTGGGTGTTCTTGTATTTGGTTTTCAGCTTGTCGAAAATGACATAATATATTGATATTGTAATAAGTAGTAATAAGTAGGGGTGAGTGTGGACCGGATTAATTGGTTTGGTTTTATTATTATTGCAAACTAAGAATCAAACTAATACAAACCATCTAAATACGGTTTGGTTTCGATTTTGAGCCACGATTTGCTTGAACCTGATATATACTCTTTAAAAATCGTTCAAAGTACTTAGAAATGCAGAGATAAATCAAACCAAAACTTTAAAACCAATTCTATCGGGGTATAAAAAATATTATAAAAAAGAGACAACTACAGAGAGTGAAGATAGAGGCTAGTAAAGAGTCCTTACTGTTGGCTGAGTAAAAGAGACAGATTTGAATGCAATTTAGGTTTAACTTTATTGCGTTAGGCTTATATAGAATATGAATTTGTTTTAATATACGAAAATTTAGGGTCATTAGTCTTGAAAGTTCCGATTTAAAAAAAAAAGAAGAGTCTTGACGTACAGTGAAGGAATTAATAGGGCAGTGGAATGCATTATGCATAATCAATAGATTAGGAAATTAATCGGCTATATATGGCTTAGCCTATTTTATTTAGCGTATCTAATATGAGGAATAGGTATATATAAGTATATATGTACATGGTTTTGATCGGATTAATTGGCACCAGAACCGTTGACATAAATTCATGGACCGAACCCTTGAACATGATTTTAAATTTTTTAAAACTAGGATCAAACCACAATATCAGAAAACCGAACCAAACTATTCGGTTTGGGTTGATTTGGACTGGATTCATAATTTACGGCAGCCAGGTACTTACTTCAGATGTTAATCCCATGCATCATGAGTTTTTATTTTTTTAATCAGTACATCGAGATGAGGTAAACTGCAAATAAATGAAAATTTTAAGCTAGAAGTGCATGCCCAAAATAACTTGAGAATAATGATTCATGTTTCTCAATATGTCATTAATTAGCAATCTTGAGGATATGGCATCCAGCAAATTTCCATTACTCTTCAAGATTAATAATTCCTATCAAGTGGCGTCTTAATTAACTTTGTAGCTTCTTGAAGATATATTAATTCCGCGGCGCCCCAGTCTCTCTCTGACATCGATGATCACGCGGCCGCGCCAACAAAGTGGCAAACCAGAGGCGGCTCTACATAGAGCCTTCCATGGTCAACTGAACATCCAAATAATTTTTTTTTCTTAAAATACATGTAAAAATTATGGACTAGTCTTTTTTTGAATACCCAATTTAAGGGAAAATTTCTTTTATATCCCTTCGACTTTGACCGAAAATTCATTTTGGTCCTTCGACTTTTAATTTCGGCATAAAAATACTTCGACTTTTCAATTGTTTTCAATGTAGTCCTTTAACAGAAATCAGGTGTCTTTTTGGACGGAAAAAATGACGTTGACTCCTTTTGAGGGGCATTATTGCCCTTTCCCCTCCTCCCTCTCCCCTCCCTTACCCTAGGTTCATTGGAGGGAACATTTGCCACCAAAAATGGTTCCCCCTATATAATGGTCCCTCCTGTTTATAAAAATGGTCCCCTCTTCAAATTAAAAGTCATTTTGTCTTCTTTTTTTTTTGTTTTTATTCAAATTTTTTCGCATTTGTTAATTTTGTGTGAAACAAATGCACACACAAAATGAACAAATGCAAAAAAAATTTCTCGCTCCGTTCTGCTCCGCTCCGTTCGGTCGCTTCGCTTCCCTCATTCCGCTCCGCTCCACTCCGCTCGGCACTGGCCTTTTACGAGAACTTCTTAGTACCTCTCATACACAACATATGAGCCACAAGTTCCAACAAAAAGTTAAGTGACTTTGTATTTTATTGTCCTTATTCAAAAAAATTTTGCATTTGTTAATTTTGTGTGAAACTTTTTGCATTTGTTTCACACAAAATTAACAAATGCGAAAAAATTTGAATAAAAACAAAAAAAAAGAAGACAAATTTGTTGTTCGGCTATTTAAGCCATTTGGCTTTTCCGTCAAATTTTTTTTGTCCTTATTCAATTTTTTTTTGCATTTTGTGGCTTATTGTCAATTTTTTGGGGATTATTGCTTCGTTATAACGAGAGGAATCTAAAAAGTAAAAAATTTTGGTCCAAATCCAAATTTTTTTGAATAAAGACGAAAAAAGTGGCTTATTTATCCACTTTGAATAAGGACAAAAAATAAGCCACTTTGGCTTATTTATCCAAACAACCCCTTTAAAATGACTTTTAATTTGAAGAGGGGACCATTTTTATAAACAGGAGGGACCATTATATAGGGGGAACCATTTTTGGTGGCAAATGTTCCCTCCAATGAACCTAGGGTAAGGGAGGGGAGAGGGAGGAGGGGAAAGGGCAATAATGCCCCTCAAAAGGAGTCAACGTCATTTTTTCCGTCCAAAAAGACACCTGATTTCTGTTAAAGGACTACATTGAAAACAATTGAAAAGTCGAAGTATTTTTATGCCGAAATTAAAAGTCGAAGGACCAAAATGAATTTTCGGTCAAAGTCGAAGGGATATAAAAGAAATTTTCCCCCAATTTAAATATCAATGAACACCCAATTCTAATAGTATTGAACACTTGACTCAAAAAGAATTGAACACCTAACTCAAAACCAATTGAACACTCAATCATAACCCAATTACGGCCCATCAATCCACGTAATTCATATTTGAACATTAAACACATTAATTACTTCAAATAAAACTCATAATCATAATAAAGAAATTGAAAAAGAAGAATATCTATTGGTGTAAATATTATGCTTTGCGTTATCTCTTCACCTATATTATCGATGGTCTAAATGTGTTAATTCCGGATTCATGACAATTGTAACTGCTTTATTAGTTTTTGTCTTATTAGCTAATAGAATTACGGACAAAGTTTTAAAAAAAAATTCAACTCCATTGCAAACCCCGTTAACTTGAATAATATTCCTTCAAATTTCAGATTACAATACTCCCTCTGTCCCTAAATGATGTCCCTTCAACTCAACGTACTCGCTACAGTTTCTTTCAAAAGTGTTTCAGTAGATTTAAACGCCGATTAAACGTTGGCACAAAATATGAGATCTCATCTAGGACAACTGTAAAAAAAAAAAATCCTCCTCTATTCTCAAAACACTATCTACTATGCAACTTTCAAAAAAAAAATAAATTTATTTTTGAAAAAACAAGTATATATTTTTAAGTTATCGTTTCGCCTCGTAGTTAATTTTTTTTAGAATAAAAGTTATTTTTTTGACTGTACTATTTATAGTATATGACATTTTGTATTTATATTATTGGTTAAGAGATCAGTTAATAGAGTTACGATAATTTCTGAACACCCTATTACAAATTCCTGGAGCCGCCACTGTGGCAAACGCTACTTCTTTCCGTTCTCAGTCTTCCAAAAACGCTTCCTAAGTGCTTCCTAAGGATATGGGTGTTTTCTGGGTCGTTATATTGTCAATCTAGGGATTGGGTTTCAGACTAGACACTTTTGTTGCCTTCTCCTTACTTTTGTTAGTCTTTGTAGCTTTTTCAAAGATTAATGAATTTTTTTCACACTTTTGTTGCCTTCTCCTTACTCCTGTTAGTCTTTGTAGCAGGCCGAGTTAGACGGCTCGGGCTGCACCGAGCGTAATACCGAGCCGCAGGACCGACGGTCCATATTCATTATGAGTAAGGCTAACAGAGCCTCGGTGTACCGACGGTTCTAATCCCTCCACCGACGGTTCTAATCCCTCCACGGAGACGTCGACGGAGCCTCGGCTTACCCGCGGTCCAATTTGACCCAGGGATCTCACTGCCTCGGCTTCCCGAGGGACGAACGCTTCCCTGTGATATCTCTCTCGGCTAATAACTTTCGGCTAGCCGACTCCTTGACTGTCGGCTCACATTCGGCTTTGAACGGATGTGGGGGCCATTTTCCCTTCTCCTTCACGTGGGAGTGCCACCGTGGCTTAGATGACGATAAGTGACGTCAGCTGAGCGGTTACCAGGTTGATGGTACCACGTGAAGGGGCCCGCTCACTCGCCAAGCGGTTACGAAACCCTAAAAGGTGACGTAGAGGGTACGTCAGCCGACACGTGGCAAACATGCGTACGATCTTGGAGATCAAGCTGGACGATCCCTATAAATACACTGCTATGCCTCCTGAAAGAGGTACGTTCTAAACACAGCTCAAAACCCTAAACACTTGGTCTTTCCTCTTTGCAAGAGATCTGATTCTTGCATCGGAGGGCCATCCCGGAGAACCTCCGGCGTGGTCTTTAGTCGTGCTTCGTTTTGCAGGACTAAAGAAGATTGAGAACAAGATCCAAATCCCAGAGCAAAGGTGATCGAACAGTCCTAAAAGGAGCCCCACAATATTTGTGTTTCAAAATGTTTGTTAAGGTATATGTTAGTATAAAAAATGGGTTCCACAAGTGTGTGTTAACTTAGGAGTGTGTTAGTATTTATATGAGTACCTCAATGGGTTAGTTAAGAGTGTGTTAACTCTTTAAAATAATATCAAAACAATGGCTATAATAAAAACTTTTACAACGGCTATATCACCAACGTCATTTTTCTGTAATGAAGGAAAGGCCAACGGTCATGTTCCTCCCACTCCACATCCCATTTATAAGAATTATGGTCAGAGCTCATTGTTGTAATTTCTTGCATGAAATCTGTCACGCCCCGCCCCGCAAACGGCACCCAAAGTGGGCCCGAGTCGGCGCGGCCACGTGGCATTCCACACAGAAGACCAAATCACACCTCACAACCTGTCAGAAATAAACACCCAGCGGAAGACTTATCACCTTAACATAAAAAAAAATGAGTCAACGTGTTGACTAACCAACCATGACCTCGCACAACTACGCAACAACATCTGTAATTCAGTACTTTAAAAATTCTATACTTCAACACATCCATCAACAACTTTATTAACAACTTGAATAAATCAACCTTTTCATCAACCACCTACAACAAGCTCGACCGTCCACAATGTCTAAGACTAACTTCAAATAGAACACCAGTGATCGACCAAACTTATTTACAACCTATACAATTTAAAAGCTTTAACTATCCTTAGCTACAACTCCTTACAGTTAAGTTCTGCACCAGCTAAGGCACTCCACAACAACGTAACCAAAATCCCACTTGACGCTAGCAAAACACCTCAACACGACGACCGGTAGTGGACCCACTCTAAGCAACCTGCTACCTGGCAGACCAAAAAGGAAAGCCAGAGTGTGTGAGATATAGAAATGCTCAATATAATACCACAATACCCGAAGGAATATCAACAAGAACACATCACTAACGTAACTGAAATACTTGAATGTATACAACAGTTATAACCAACCAGTCCACATGCACAACAACATGAATATAATCTCATCGCATCACATCACATGCAGTGACACGTCTGCCACTTCGCATGTACCCAAGACGAGGTGTCCCACATACCATGCTCCCATCCACCGACAATTAGCCGGCTGGCATACGACATGGTATGCCTCACACGCTAACCTTCGGCGGTTCAAACAACACCCATCAGCATGTATATTCATCTAACACGCATATAATAACCAAACCTCGTGTCCCACACACCACGCTCCCAACCATCGTCCATTGAACGATGTGGCTTACGACATGGTGTGCCTCACACGCACACATTCACAACATACCAAAGCTAAATCACAATAGCATGATATACAATTCACCACTACAGCAATATCTCATTAAAGATAATCATATCGAAAGCTAATCACGACTAGCAAGATATAAATCCACCACCACAACAATATTATATGGAGAAGAACCATATCAAACACACTCACCTTTGTATCGACCGAGGTACGCCAAACTTACGGTTTCGGCACCTCCCAATTGACCGGCTTGCCACCTAGCCACAAGCTAACCATATAAGTTTATTGAACGCTTAAACGTCAAAACTAACTCCTAACAACAATCTATAACACCAACAATAGATTAAAGATGCTTACCGCATACTAGCATGTCCATCTCAAAGGTTTAAAAGTGTCCCTAAACAATCGTAGCACTCAAACATCACATAACCCTTACATTCGGTTTGAAATCTACGACCAGTCTGTCGTATTCTGCCTATAACTTCTTATAGGTTTAAAACCAGATTATGAAACCACCACCATTAGAAAGTACACCTCCGATACATGAATTTTGATATAAAATTTGCCCAACATAGAGTCCGGACGACAAAGTTATGCTCGTCCGAAGTTATACACACAACTGTCCAAAATTGCAGATTCTGCACATCTATCAACTTCAAATCAAAAACTGATTTAACCTAGTACAAACTAAACCACAACCCCAACATATTCCGAAAGTTATACGAGTCTAGATTCAGAATCAACAAGCCGCGCGCAAACCCGATACCCGAGCTAAGAGATATGACCATTTTCCCAAAACATGTCAATGCAGCGAATACGAAATTCAGCAGGGACACACAAACTTGTAAAATCCGTCAAACTTAGACCATACAACAAAATGACCTGAAATTTGGTAGAGATCATAAAAACATCTCAAAGTTTATCCCTGATTTTTCCCAGATTTTACAAAGCAAGGAAACCTAGTCAAATCCACCTCCAAACTCAGAAATTCTGTGCAGCGAAGCACAATTTCCAGCAGAGTACTCCGTGTTCGAAAATTCATTAAAAATCGAATACTCTATACTTTCTATACTTTTTAGTGATTCCAACGCCAAAATATCACCAACTTAGCAATCTATCAGACTCATAAGGACCCAAAACCAGAAGGGTCGTTTAACTAAAAAAAACGTGATGCATAACACAGATCTGAAAACTGTTTGCACAAAATCAGCAATCCGACCACAGTTTGGTTTATGATTTTTATCATTCTCCACACTTCTCAGAAAATCATGAAAATTTACCACCGTATACTAGACACATAAACGAACATCCAGTAAAAATTACAGAAATTCGCAAGCTTCTTAAGTACCTTGAATAATTCCGTGAAGAGCAGCCCAAAGTTTCCTCCTCTTTTCCCCTTCCTCTTCCTCTTCTCCTGGCGTCTCTCTCTCTCTCTCTCTCTCCCGTAGAAACAAGATAGGAATGGGGAGATATTTCCCCAGGATATTTTGATAACACCAAGGAAAATAATCACATGCAAGTGAAACCATAAACAACTTATGCTCCAACTCCTAAATCACATAAAACCACATGTAAATTCCACCTCTTACAAATCAACCCCAACTTCACATATTAGAATTAAAAATATGAATTGAAATAACTAAATAACTGGGACGGGTGCTACAAAATCCCATTGCCTTCTCAATTTTGCCTAAATTCTGGCAGTTTGGTGTTCAACACATATATAGAAAAACAATGAAAAAGACAACGGTAAATCAAGCTAACGGTAAGTTTTCAAAAAAGAATAGTGTGGACATTTATGTTTTATAGTTGAAGTTTGAATTTATGGAGATACGACCCACTTATTGTTTGTTAACTTGATTGCCAAACTTGATAACCATGCTAACACACTACTAGATTTAGCACATTCTAGACACTCTAACACACATGCATTGTGGCACAAAAAATACAATTTCGTTTGTCAAGTCTTAACACACACAATTAACACACTAGTTAACAAACCTATTGCGGATGCTCTAAATTATTAGTGGGGGACATGTCCATTAAGATCCATCCATGTCGACTACTTGCAATGGCAGGAGCGGTCTCGGTACCAAGTCTATTATCACTGACTATTTTGGACTTGCTAGCTCACAAGTGTTCATGTACTGAATTACTAATTGTAAGCTTGCCGACACAATGGTCCCGGCGGATTATTAACCACATGTGCTTTTGGAGGTGTGTGATTTTGGAATTAAATGAGCCAAAAATCTCGACACCAGGCACATCTGCTGCTCAAATCCCTGTCAATTGCGAACGGGGGCTACTGTGCCCATCTCACAGTAGCATGCAACTGTGCCGTTCAAGCTGTCTAAAAGTATTTCGAACGGTGTGGATGATTCTATTATTTAATACCGCTAATAGTATTCTATTACCGGTCATAAAATAACTCTTCCCTAAACCATTGATTGTTGAGACGAACGGCCTGGATGACACAACTGCACGCTGCTGTGAGATGGGCATAGCAGCCCTTGTTGGGATTTGTCCCACATCGGTTGATTATCTTCTCCAAAACTAGTATATGAGCCTGGACGGCCTCTCCACTCTTTGCTAATTGGTTTGGAGTTGGATGCTTTAACATGGTATCAGAGCTAGGATTTCGGAGAATTTGTTCCCCCTTATTTTGTGCTATAAGTGCACCGTTGTTTGTTGTGATCCTAGTGTTATGGATCCTTTATTTACCTCTCCACGTGCGAGACGAGGGTCGCGCGTGCGGGGGAGTGTTGGGATTTGTCCCACATCGGTTGATTATCTCCTCCAAAACTAGTATATAAGGCTGAGCGGACTCTCCACTCTTTGCCAATTAGTTTGGAGTTGGATGCTTTAACAGCCCCCGTGTCCATTGTTAACTTGCTATTGATACACTGCCTTGCAGTAGACAAAAAAGACATATGTTGGATGTTTAATTTTTTTGTCTTTAGTGAACTATTTTTTTTGCTTTTGATTATAATTTTTTGTTTTACTTTTTAGACTTTTTTCATCGAGACGGATGATTCATTCAAAAAATGTAAAGCAAATTTAATAAAAATTTAAAAATGACGAATAAAACACACAAAACTAAAAAGGAAAAAGTTCAAGTTTGAAGAACCTAGCCTAAATACTCGATAAGGTACACATATGCTCAAATCCCGGTCAGTCGTAATGGGAAGAGGATTTATCTCATGCGGGATCGAAGAAATTATTTTGTGGTACGGAGTAGTTGGGACTTTTTAAATGTGAATAAATACAATTTGGGAAGCTACCACTTCATTATTGAGAACTCATAAACCCTACATCCGTGTAAAGTTCGAAGACTACAGTTCCATAGGGAATACCTAAATAGTATTTCCTCCGTCCCATTTTGTTGTGTCCTTATTTTTTTTTGGGATATCCAAAAATGATGTGCTTATTTTAAAATTTTCCAATTTTGATGTCCATATTACCGTTTTACCCCTCATTTCTCTCTTTCAAATTCAAATTTTGAACTTGATTTAAAGGAAATTGGAGCAAATTAACGACATGACAAGAAAGTTGACAAAAAGTCATAAGTTACAAAGGGGTAAAATGGTAAAATTGACACATTCAATGTAATTTTGATCTTTTCTTAAATTACGTGAAAGTTAAAACAGGCGCAACAAATTGGGATGGAGAGAGTGATTTTTTATTGGTGAATGATTTTTAAACTCCTATACATGTCTTTTTTAAAATAAGCATATGGGTAAACCAAATGCGCTTGCAAGTGATGAGAAATCCACGTTTAAACTATGTATGCAAGTAGTAAATATGCTGGGATAAATTATTAGGGGGGGGACATGTCCCAGTGTACCAAGTCTATTATCACTAACTATTTTGGACTTGCTCAAATGTTCATGTACTCATTTAATTGTAAACTTGCCGACACATGGTCACGGTGGATTGTTAACCTTGTGTTTTGGACTAGGGAGTATTAGACAACATAGACGGTTGTTTGATATTTAATTTTTCCGTATTCAGTGAACTTTTTTTTATATTTTTTATCATAATATTTTTTTTCTTTTTAGACCACTCTCGTTGAGACGGATGATTAACTCAAAAAATATAACGCAAATCTAATAAAAATTCAAAAAATAACGAATACGACACACAAAACTTAAAAAAGAAAAAGAAAAAGTTCAAGTTCAAGTTTGACGAACCTAGCCTAAATACTCGATAGACTTGGTACACTGGGACATGTCACCTCCGAGGTGATGAGAAGAAAAATGGCAAGAAAAAGGCCAAGGAAAACAATTGCTTTGGAACCCATTTTCCTCTTTGGTTGATTGGATGGAATGAGACTGAAGCAAAATTTTGATGTCTATTTATAGGCTCAGATAGGAGTGGATGTGATTGAGTAGTACACATTAAAGAGTCTGTGGCACATGAGGCACGATGTGGTTGGCTGTTGGATTATCTCTAAGTCAGTAACTTTCTATTCGAGAGTGAATCCATCTTCCAAAAGTTCCAATTTCACCTTTCATTTTTCGACCTCATGATAATATGTTTACTTTCATAATTATATTTGTGTTTCGGTTATGGTTATGGTTCGGTTCCGGTGCACTTATATAGCATATGAAACCGAAAATTTTCAAATTAAAACTCAAAATAATCACCACAGTTAAATAATTAGTCAAAACCGTTTCCACCAAGGAGAAAATCTTGTTTACAAAGCAGTTTTTACTTATAATGTTTACGGTGCTCAATCTCGGTCATCCAAAAGTGTTTTGGACGGTTTGGATTTTAAAAAAACTATTCGCGCAAATAGTTTTTTTAAAATCCGGACCATTGATTGTCGAAACGGACGGTTGAGATTGTACGGCTCCGTAAATAGGCTGTTTGCAGCAGTTCTGTAAATAAGTTTCTCTCCACCACCAAGATGTTGTTCAATGTGCAACTGTGCAAGTATTTGGGTTCCTCGCTCAAAGCTTAGGCTCAAGTCTTTTTTCCTTTTTCTTTGGCCTTCTCTATGATTCAAGTTTTCCTTGCATCTAGAGTGGATCACCTCGATGTACCCTTTGTCGAGTTCAATAAAATTTTGTTGCCGATCAAAAAAGAAGAAGAAGTCATTATAGCCTGCTGCATAGTAGAGCTAAATATACACCTATCGTAACCGTAACATGCGATCGGAATATATTACATTTGGTCTCAACATAGGGACGATGAAATACCCTGCAAATAGCAACATATAGTGTTGACGGCACTCAAATGTTCAGTCCATCTGTTACAAATTGACGGAATGAGACGACAGGGGCCTATTTGTCGAAGGAATAACAAGTTCATGTGTCTTTTTGTCAATAGTTAAAGTCCATACGTTGTTTTGAGAATTTGTGACAAGTTCAAGGGGATTTTTGAAATTTTCTGGAAAAAAGGAGGAGTGTAGTACTAGTACTGTAGTAGAATAAAAGTGGATAAAAGGAAATGAGGGCAACTATTTGCAACTCCGTATTTTCTCCCATAGCCTGTTAAAAATTTTCGAAGATTATATTTCGGTAATACATGTCGAAAATATGTTCAACATTCGGTAAACAACTGCTGAACATACATTTCGGTAAATAGCTGTTGAAAACAAGATTATATTTCGGTAACTACATGTCGGAAATGCACAATAAACATATATTTCGGTAATTGAATGCTAAAAATGTATCTCAATTTCGGTAACTAACTGTCGAAACATATGTCGGTAATTGGAAATTTTTAATGGGCTAAGGGAGAAAATACGGGGCTGCGAATAGACGCACCCAGGGAAAGGCACGCCAGGTGTTCTGGTAATCGAACTCGGTTCTCCTAGGATTAAAGGAGCTTGCTGTCCCGCCACACCAAGAAAATCACTTGTGCTGTTATAGAAAACTTTTTTTAAATTTGTATGGAACTTAAATTTTTTTTTTTGGTTGCCCCAACCCGGAAATTGCCTGAAACCGAAGACTTGCGGGGCTTAACCTAGAGCCGGCCCTGCCCTTACCCCTCTCTTATCCTCTCCACAAACAAGCCATTAGGGCCCGTTTGTCGACGGATAAGTCTTTATGCCATTTAATTTGCATTGACAAGTAGTAAATGCTGGGATATAAATTATTAGTGGGGGACTTGTCCATTAAGATCCATCCATGTCGACTACTTGCAATGGCAGGAGCGGTCCCGGTACCAAGTCTATTATCACTGACTATTTTGGACTTGCTAGCTCACAAGTGTTCATGTACTGAATTACTGCCGACACAATGGTCCCGGTGGATTATTAACCACATGTGCTCTTGGACGTGTGTGATTTTGGAATTAAATGAGCCAAAAATCTCGACACAAGGCACATCGATCTGCTGCTCAAATCCCTGTCAATTGCCAAAGGGGGCTATTGTGCCCATCTCTCAGCAGCATGCAACTGTGCCGTTCAAGTCGTCTAAAAGTGTTTCGAACGGTGTGGATGATTCTATTATTTATTACCGCTAATAGTATTCTATTACCGGTCGTAAAATAACTCTTCCCTAAACCATTGATTGTTGAGACGAACGACCTGGATGACACAACTGCACGCTGCTGTGAGATGGGCACAACAGCCTTTGTTGGGATTTGTCCCACATCGGTTGATTATCTTCTCCAAAACTAGTATATGAGCCTGGACGGCCTCTCCACTCTTTGCTAATTGGTTTGGAGTTGGATGCTTTAACATGGTATCAGAGCTAGGATTTCGGAGAATTTGTTCCCCCTTATTTTGTGCTATAAGTGCACCGTTGTTTGTTGTGATCCTAGTTTTATGGATCCTTTATTTACCTCTCCACGTGCGAGTCGAGGGTCGCGCGTGCGGGGGAGTGTTGGGATTTGTCCCACGTCGGTTGATTATCTCCTCCAAAACTAGTATATGAGCCTGAGCGGCCTCACAACTCTTTACCAATTGGTTTGGAGTTGGATGCTTTAACAACCCCGTGTCCATTGTTAACTTGCTATTGATACACTGCCTTGCAGTAGACAAAAAAGACATATGTTGGATATTTAATTTTTTTGTCTTTAGTGAACTATTTTTTTTGTTTTTGATTATAATTTTTTGTTTTACTTTTTAGACTTTTTTCATCGAGACGGATAATTCATTCAAAAAATGTAAGGCAAATTTAATAAAAATTTAAAAATGACGAATAAAACACACAAAACTAAAAATGAAAAAATTCAAGTTTGAAGAACCTAGCCTAAATACTCGATAAGGTACACATATGCTCAAATCCCGGTCAGTCGTAATGGGAAGAGGATTTATCTCATGCGGGATCGAAGAAATTATTTTGTGGTACGGAGTAGTTGGGACTTTTTAAATGTGAATAAATACAATTTGGGAAGCTACACTTCATTATTGATCAGAACTCATAAACCCTACATCCGTGTAAAGTTCGAAGACCACAGTCCCGTAGGGAATACCTAAATAGTTTCCTCCGTCCTATTTTGTTGTGCCCTTATTCTTTTTTGAGATATCCAAAAATGATGTGCTTATTTTAAAATTTTCCATTTTTGATGTCCATATTACCGTTTTAACCTTATCACTAACTATTATCACTAACTATTTTTGACTTGCTCAAATGTTCATGTACTCAATTAATTGTAAACTTGCCGACACAATGGTCACGGTGGATTGTTAACCTTGTGTTTTGGACTAGGGAGTATTAGACAACATAGACGGTTGTTTGATATTTTATTTTTCCGTATTCAGTGAACTTATTTTTTGGTTTTGATCATAATATTTTTTTTCTTTTTAGACTTCTCTCATCGAGACGGATGATTAACTCAAAAAATGTAACGCAAATCTAATAAAAATTAAAAAAAATAACGAATACGACACACAAAACTTCAAAAAAAAAAAGGTTCAAGTTTGACGAACCTAGCCTAAATACTCGATAAGGTACATCTGCTCAAATCCCTGTCAGTTGTTAACTTGCTATTGATACACTGGCTTGCGAGCAGGGAAGAGGCCAAATATCCGTAATGGGAAGAGGGTCTATCTCATGACTGGATGTGACTCATTCAATTTTCATTGAATGTAATTTTGTTTTGTTTTCTCTTTTCTGCAAGCCTTTACAGTACCACTTCCTCCGTGGTCTGTGTTTGGTCTTTTCTCAATGTACCATTTGTTGAGTTTCTTAATAAAATTTTGTTGCTTATCAAAAAAAAAAAACCCAATGGTCTATCTCATGTGGGATCGTAGAATTTATCTCTGTGACTGATTTTCAAACTCCTATGCATATAAGTGTCTAGGCAAACCAAAGGCACTTGCAAGTGATAAGAAATCCACGTTTAAACGATGTTTCACCAAATGAAAATTCAACATTTGAACTCGCGACCTCTGATTCCCAAAACTATCCCTCATTCTGCTGAGCCACTTAACGTTAAGATGATATTATTGCAAAATTTAACATGTCAACATTATATCAATGATTTTCAAATTAATCTGTGTGGTATGGATATTTTTGTATATTACTTATTTTGGATAGTATAAATGTTTTCAAAGTTAAAAGATAATTAGTCTTAGATTTGGCGGTTTGAAAATCGTATTTCCTCGCCAAATGGTGTAAATTTTGGCTACAAAATTAATATGGTTTTCCTTGCAAAATGATACTTTTTTAATTTAGTGGCCAAAAAGGTACCTTACTTGGCAAGAAAAGATGATTTCGTAGATATGGGTTTCCTTATCAAAATGTACGTACCCATATGGCTTTGGAATATGAGACTGCCTTTTGATTCATCATGGACAATTAGAACAACATTGTGAATGGTAACTCTACTTTCGTTTGGTTGGACAATTGGCACTCCATTATTGGGCCCTTTTTTTTTAATCATTAGGGTGATAGGATTCTGTATAACCTTGGAAGGTCTCTAGCAGCCAAGGTCAGTTTGATGATCAAGAAATGGGAGTTAGCAATATTGGCCAAGTCTCAGGTTCGAAACCTTTTAGGTGTTATATATTAATTTCTTTTGGGATCAGTTCATACCAAGTTTTGTTCTGGCTTTAATTGGAATCCCATCAATTGGTCCTTCAGGATTAGTCGAGGTGCGAAAATGCTGATCCGGACACCTGAATTATAAAAAAATATAAAAAGGAGTAAGAATCTTATGACCTAGGCTATTATTAGAAGAAGAACTCCTGATGACTTCTTCCCTTACGTGGGCAGGGAGAATGGTAAACTTTAAGTCCCTTCCCAGAATGGAAAAGTATACCTCTAGATCAGTTAGGCAGGCAATCAGGTTAATTAATTCATGAGTCCTGTTTTCAGTTGTCACAACCTTGTCTGGTTCAATCACCATGTATTAGAATAATTAAAAAGAGAATAATATATAGAAGACAATTTATAGAAAAATGCAAAATTGAATAAAAAAAAAAGAAAACTTCAATCGGAGCTCGGGCCCTCACTGGACCGTTACTATTGTTGCCACTGACTTCAAACTGTTACCGCTAATTGATTGAGCTGATTTATTACAAAAACTCTAAAAAAAAATATTTTAAACAACTCGAATTGTATTTGTGAAATTTTGAGGTGGGTCAAAAAACCGAAAAATGGAGAGAGTTAGAGTGAGAGAAAGGGAGAGTGAGAGAGGCAGAGAAGCTGCTATGAGTAACGACGGTGGATGGATTCCGGTACTCAGGAAACATAGGAATCAAGCTTCCACAAAGGCAGGAACCAACGGGATTGTATCTCTGTTTGTGGATAACATTCCGGACTACGGTGACCAGATTTGGCTACAACGAACTTTCAATAAGTTTGGTGTGGTTAAGGATGCGTTTATTCCAAAGAAAATGAGTAAACGGACAGGAAAGAAGTTCGGATTTGTTAGGTATGACTGTCCTGTGTCAGCAGGAGTGGCAGTATCTAGGATGAATGGAGTGTGGGTGGAGAATGAGAGATTATTCGTCAAAGAGGCTTCCTTTGGGTACTCTGAGAACAAACCCAAAATGAAAGTGCCAAGCTTTCAGGTTGGGCAAGAGTTACGTGATAAAGATAAGGGGATGGTTAGCCACACTTTGGAGAGGGGTGAGTTTAGGGGCAAAGGCAAAGTCCAGCAGATTGGAGCTCTCCGAAGCCATGATTGCACCTTCGTTCAAGCTCTGAAAGGTGAACCATCGAAAAGGGTTGCAGACCAAAGGATCACACTTTAGATTGACTCATGTGGTAATGGATGGCTGTTTAGGAGTGTGGTAGCAGTCATGCATAGAGTCGTCTCCATGTCGACTTTAAAAGCAAGCTTCAGCATGGAATCGGAGGCTTTGGCTCAGTTCAGGTCCCTGGGCGGGAGGGAGGTATTGGTAACTTTTCAAAGCCAAGATAGCAAGGATATACTCATTAGGCACCCATGGATGAAGCTTTGGTTTGAATCAGTTAAACCATGGAAGGGGGATCCTGCGAGTTTCGAACGGTTCATTTGGTTGAGTTGCCGTGGAGTCCCACTGAATGGGTGGAGTGCTAAGACTTTCAAACAGATAGGGGAAAGTTGGGGATACTTTATTAAGATGGATAAGGCCACTTTGAGAGATGAATCCTTTGCAAAGGGTAGAGTTCTGATTGCTTCTAAAGAAACCCAACCTATTGATAAATGGATTCATCTCCGGGTTGAAGGGGTGGTCTATGAAGTCCATGTGTCAGAGGAATCATCCTTTGTTAGCCCTGATGGAGTGGAAGATTTGGACCCTTCAATAGTTCTCTGTCAGGAGAAGCTTAGGAAGGAAGCTGCCATGGAGTTTGGTTCAAACGCAGGGCAAGGTGATGAAGATGACGTGGCAAAGTACCCAGTTGCAGCAGCCAATAGAAATGGGGTGGTTGGTGCAGGATGGGACAGCCTAGCTGGAGGAGCAGCTATGCATGGGAAGGATAAAGTGGGGGCTGAGTGCAGAGACCACAAGCATGTAAATGCTGACAAGCATTTAATGCTAGAGAAGACTGGCTTGTTGGCTTTGCTTGAAGATTTTGAATCTCGTGTGGGTGACTCGGTGGAGGGGGAGTTGGGTTCTTTGGCCCAACCGATAGCCCAGAAGGGGAATACAGAGCTAGCTGGCCGAGATGGGCCTATTGGGCTGTCTATTGAGCCCAGTACGGGTGGGGTTGGAGCCCAGGTGTCCAATATTTCTGAGTCTCTTATTTCCCCTGTTCTTGTCCAACACGATGACAGTGCAAGCTTTCATAGTAGGGACGATTCCCAGATGGTAAGAGTATCTCAGATCCCCAGTATTAACTTGATGGTTGATCTCAATGACGCTTATTGTCGGAGAAGGAGAAGAAGACAGCTCTCTAACCTTCTGAGACTTCGGGAAGCTGTCGATCAAGATCCTACGCCGGCGGAGAATGATCCTTCCTCGCCAGATGATTCGATCCAGAGTGATTCTGCTGTCTGCAGAGAGGTTAGAGCAACGATGGCAATTGGAGGTATGTTGGGTGTTAATTTTTTACCTAAGGATGATATGCTTCTGAACACTATGATTGAGATTGAAGCTAAGGAATACTCTCTCGCTCTAGAGAGGGAAGCCGAGGGTTAGGCCCGTTAACTTCTTGGTGGAGTCTTGGTTGGGTAGGTCAATTTAAATGCAAATTCTCACATGGAACATAAGAGGTTTGGGAAGCTTGGTAAAAAAGAGATTTCTTTCTAAGTTAATCAAAAAGAGGAAACCCAATATGGTGTTTGTTCAGGAGACAAAATTGGAGCAATTGGATAGGATTGCGGTACAAAAAATTTAGGGAAATTCTGATTTTGACTTGGCTTGCTCTAGTGCTGTTAGAGCATCCGGGGGCCTCCTTACGATTTGGAATAGAGAATTTTTCAAAGTGGAGTCTACCATTGCTCACAGGTCTTTTACCCTATTGCAAGGTGTGATTAATGGTATTTTCTCATGTGTTATTGTTAATGTTTATGCCCCTAATGATGTGGTGGATAGAAGAGGAGTATGGGACGAGCTTTTAGCCTTAAAAATGAATTCTCAAGTTCCGTGGTGCTTAGGGGGAGATTTTAATGAAATCAAAATGCCTTGTGAAAGGGTGGGTTGTTTATCGATTGACAGGGGGATGAGGGATTTTGTGGAGTTTTGTAACCATATGGAATTGGAGGACCTCCCAATGATTGGAAGGAAATTTACATGGTCGAATTACCAAGACCAAGCTATCCTTAGCCGCTTGGATAGATTTTTGCTTTCTCCACAATGGATTCAAGAATTCAAAGTGCTACAGTGGGGATTAGAGAGACTTATTTCTGATCATTGCCCGGTTGTTATTATGGATGATAGTAGGGACTGGGGTCCGCGGCCTTTCAAGTTTATAGACATCTGGTTATCGCACCCCGATTGCTTGAAGATAGCCAGAGAAACATGGGAATCTACTCAAGTGTCCGGTTGGGCAGGTTTCAAGATAATTCAGAAATTGAGGGCAGTGAAAGAGAGGCTAAAGATATGGAATAAGGAGGAGTTTGGGGACGTTAATGCAGCGTTACAAGTAATCGAAACTGAACTACACCAGTTTGATTTACTTGCTGAAGATAGGCAGCTCACGACGGATGAGAAAGCAGCTAAATGCAAATCCAAAACTGAGTTTTGGAGGCTATCTCGTTTAACTGAGTCGCTGTGGAGACAGAAATCCAGAGTCAAGTGGTTCAAGGAGGGCGATAAAAACACTAGATTTTTCCAGGCCGTGGCTAATAATAGGTACAGAAGGAATTTGGTGGGCGTAATCAATGTTGCTGGCCGAAATGTGGAAGACCCGTTGGAAATAAAGGAAGCATCTGTTAAATATTTTAGTGATAATTTCATTGAAGAAAGGAGTTCTAGGCCTACTTTGGGGGGTCTGTTCCCTAGGAAATTGCATCCGGATATCTCTCTGCTCCTAGTAAGATAGTTTAAAGAGGGGGAAATTGTTGGAGCTCTGAAGGAGTGTAGCAATATAAAGGCGCCGGGTCCAGATGGGTTCAATTTCTCCTTTGTTAAGAAGGGATGGGATTTCATGAAGAATTTGGTTCTGCTTTTCTTTAGAGAGTTTCAGTCCAACGGAAAGCTCACTAAAGGTATTAACTCTACCTTTGTGACTTTAATTCCTAAGGTAGACAGCCCCTTGTTTTTCAAAGATTTTAGACCTATTAGTATGGTGGGTTGGGTTTATAAATTGCTCTCTAAAGTTTTGGCGACTAGAATCAAATCCCATTTACCTTATATTATTGGTGAGTCTCAAGCGGCGTTTATTGGTGGGAAACAAATTTTGGATGGGGTTTTAATAGCAAATGAGGCAATACATAGCTGGAAAAATGGAAGCCACGGAGGTCTAATTCTGAAAATCGATTTTGAAAGGGCCTATGACTGTGTTAACTGGGAATTTTTGCTTGATATGCTCTCAAAATTGGGGTTCGGGGAGAAATGGTGTAGATGGATAAAGGAGTGTTGCTCATCGGTGTCTATGTCAGTGTTGATCAATGGTTCAGCATCCAGAGAGTTTACTACGCAAAAAGGCCTTAGGCAAGGGGACCCATTATCCCCTTTTCTTTTCAACATTGTGGTGGAAGCTCTAAATATTATGTTGGTTAGAGCGAGAGAGCTAAACATAATTAAAGGAGTTAGGATTGGGGCTAATGGGGTGGTTGTGTCCCATCTCCAATTTGCGGACGATACTATACTTTTTTGCAACAATGATAGAGAGGAAATGGCCAATATTAAAAGGATCCTTAGATGCTTCCAGCTCATGTCGGGATTGAAAATTAATTATTCCAAGAGCTCGTTGTGTGGAGTAAATATCCCTCAGCCGGATGTGTTATCCCTTGCTTGTGTTATGGGGTGTAAGGTTGAAACACTGCCAATTAAGTATCTTGGTCTTCCCTTGGGAGCAAATCCAAGAAGGATCAAAACTTGGAAACAAGTATTGGATAGGATAGAGAAAAGGCTAACTGTTTGGCGAAGCAAAACTAATTCTACGGGGGGTCGACTCACTCTTATTAACTCTTCTTGCACCAACCTGCCAACATACTTTATGTCTATGTTCAAGATTCCTGTGGCTGTGGCAAAGGCAATAGAGAAACTCCAAAAACAATTTTTTTGGGGGGATACGCTGGAAAAGAGGAAGGTTCACCTGCTGAAGTGGGAAAAAGTAACAAAGAAGAAGGAATTTGGTGGTTTGGGAGTGAAGAGGGTGATCCAACAAAACCTTGCTTTGCTGGCCAGATGGTGGTGGAGATTTAACGAGGACAAAGACTCGCTCTGGGTCAAAGTTATTAGGGGTAAGTATAATCTGGATAACGGAGCTTGGCTGCCTTCTCTACCAAGATCGGGTTGCATTTCCAACTTATGGAGAGATATTTGTTCTTTGGGAGACCCGTCATCTAGTATTGGTTCAGTTCTCAGTGAGGGTTTTCGGATCCAAGTCCACTCTGGGCAAGACAGTTCCTTTTGGAACCATATTTGGTTGGGGGACAGAACTCTCAAGGAAGCTTTCCCTAGACTATTCCTAATTTCTAACCAAAAGGAGGTGATAGGCGCGCAATATCATAGATATAAGTGCCTAAGTAGGGCGTTTTAGCGCGTTAGAGGCGCGGTTTATTCCATTTTCCGCTTGATGTCGTGCTTTGTCTTGTTTTTGTATTTTTGTTAGTTTCGCAGGAAATAAGGTGGTTTTTGCGCCAAGTTTGGATTGAGAGGTAATCGGAAAGGCCGTGATGGAGCTTGAGAGCGAGAAGGGCTGTGGAGACTAAGTGTTGGAGTGAAATTCGCAAGGAAGTCGTTGTAATCTTCGTGAGCGCTACAGAATATTGGGTATAGCGCTCAAAAGTGGCACAAAAAGGTGCGCGAAATGAACAGAGCCTTCGCGAGCGCTACATAGCTTTTGCTATAGCGCTACATAGTGTGGCAGGTCAACGAAGTCAACGCTTCTAAGGGAGTTAGGTAGCGCTACATAGCTTTTGCTATAGCGCTACCGCGGGCTTAAGTGGCCGTGGAACGGTGTCGTTTTGGGATGTTCGGGGTTCCGATTCCGATTTGTTTTAGGTTTTTAATTGTTTTATTAAAGGGATTACTATTTAAACCCCTTTTTAACTCGTAATTAGGGTTACACGTTTTATAGTTTTACGTTCGTTTAACTTTTGGCTGCTGTTTTCTTAGTTCTTATTTGCAGATTCAAGTTTTAATTGAAGTTCTTTTCAAGTTTTCCAGCTTTAATTCCTGTTCTTCTTCGGTAATTGAATCCGTTGCTCTTTTGTAAGTTTGTGGAACCATTTTTTATTTCTTTTCCAATTATTCAAAGCATGTTTAGATCTAGGGTTTTAATTCTGTCGGCGTTTAATAAAATTATGAGTGAGTAGTTCTGTAGAGTGCGGCCACGGGGCAAAGGCGTCTCGTGGCTAGTTTAATTAATGTTTTACCTCGGGATTGAATTAATTTAATCTTTAAGCAGTTTTAGAAGACCGAAAACTCTTCTAACAAACAAAACCCAGGCATCGCCGGAATTCGAATGCGCACGGATACTGGTGACAGGTGGTGCGCATTTGTTAGGGATCCTTTTTCCTATTCTAAAATCAACAAAGTGAATAATTGTGGCCCGAGTGAACATTGGTTAAGCTAGTCGCGGACGCTGAGTTCCCACGGCTGTACTCTCCTTTTTAAATTCTTATTTCATTAATTCAGTTGGGTAATTTAGTTAGTTAATCAAACTCTTTGAACAAGGGGTGGCTACCTAAGAGCCAGGTTAAACCAGAATTCAACACTTTTGAGTCAGCACCGTCCGTCCGTTTCTGTGGTTCGACTCCGGTACTTCCGGATATTGTGCTACACTGGTCGAGAGTCCTACGCTTGGGACGCGTCTTTATTTTAATACACCCGACAGGTCAAGCATTTTTGGCGCCGTTGCCGGGGACGGCGACGTGTGTTCTAGAGTGTGAGTTTTCGTATTTTTGTCTTTTAGTTGAGTCACCATAGGTAGAGAGAAGAAGGTGTCCTTTAAACAGGACCCTCTTTATTATCGTGACCCGACACATCGTTTAGTTCGAAAAGAACTGGAGTCGAGTCAGCCTGTGTTGTCTAGTTCTTCATCTTCTAGTTTAGAGTCAGACTCAGCTGAGCACTAGTCAGAGTCTATTCCCGTTAGTGATTTTTATATAGATTTGCCTTTTGAGTCAGTTAGTGTCAGTAATCCACTTTTCCAGTCAGTTTTAGAGTCAGAATCAGAATCCGTCGAGATGGGAGATAGGCAAGTAGCTATTCAGCCGTCCTTGAGACAGCACATGCATCCTGAGAGGACCACTCCTCTCGGACCCATTGTGTTCCCTCAGGAGACACAAGAGGCACGTAATGCCTTTACAGTCAAACCTGGTGTCCTTAATAATCTCCCTAATTTCCACGGGAGGGAGTGCGATGATCCATACGAGCATGTGCGGACATTCGAGGGATTAGTGCGCAACCTTGCGTCTAATACCCAATATGAGAATGCGTGCCTCAAGCTGATTGAGGCGACGTTGAAAGATGGCGCGCTTCTGTGGTTCCGAATGCAAAAGTCTCAATCCTTCACCACTTCGGCACAAGTGCGCGACGCCTTCTATAGGAAGTACTTTTCTGAGGCTAAGACTAAGAGTTTCAGGCGTCAAATTCAAGGCTTTAGGCAGGAGAGGGATGAGTCATTTCTCAAGGCATGGGAGCGTTTCAAGGAATTGCTCCTAAGGCTGCCACACCATGGCTTTGAGAGAATCCAGTTAATCGGTTTCTTTCATCTGGGTCTCAACGCTGAGTCAGTCCAGCACATAGAATATTCTTGCAAAGGGGACGATTTCTTGTCCAAAACAGCGGACCAGGCTTGGGATTTCTTAGATGACCTAGCTGATAGACAGAGGGCTTTAGAGCCATCCGATTTTGAGCGATCCGGACCTTCTGGGTCCAGCGTTGTCCCGGTTACCATTCGTGACCAGCGACTTCAGGCTCAGGTTGAGAAAATGGCTCAGAGATTAGAGGAGTTAGAGGTGAGGCAGGTTCGTCCAGTTAATGAGGTATCAATTGAGGAAGTATGCGTGTGGTGTGAATGTAAAGGGCACACTGCGACCGTTTGCCCTGGGTTTATTGCCGCCAAGGGGGCGAGTCAGTTTAATCAAGAAGAGGTTAATGCAGTTAGGACTTGGGATCCTTATTCTAGCACGTATAATTCGGGATGGAGGGATCACCCCAATTTTGGGTGGTCGGACTCCAGACCCGTAGGTGGAGGCCAAGCTCAATCCTTTGCGCTACCTCCGCCGCAGCAGTTTCGGCCTCCTCAAGGCCAAATGACTCAGTTCCGTTACCAACCTCAGCAGCAGCAGGGGTTTGGTCCTTCATCTTTTGGACCACCCCCTGGCATTAATCATCCCCCGCGGGATAAGCAGACTGATGAGATGATGAAGGCTCTCATGCAGTCTCAGATTAGCTTTACTGATCAGACCAAGCAGGCCATTGGTGACATTAGGACCCAATTGACCCAGCTGACGGTAGTAGTTGGGCAAATACAGCAGGAGAAGGGAATGTTCCCTTCTCAACCACAAGTCAATGCCGCCGGTACTCATTATGTGGGCAATTTTTCTGGCTCAAGTAATTCGAATCTCAGTCTGGAAGAGGCTAAGGCGATCACCACTCTCAGAAGTGGGAAGGTGATCAACAAGGACTTACCTCCCAAGCAAAAATCGGTACCACACCTGGTGCCGGTAGCTGCACCAGTAGTTATTCCAGATTTGGGAAGTGTCCCTGAGGAGGAGAAAGAGGCGGAGTCTCCTGAAGTGGTGGTGCCTGCAGCTGCAGCCCCCACGACTCCAACGCCGTCAGCTTTGCCAGTAGCTCCATTTCCCCAAAGGCTGGCGGTGAAACCAAAGCAGAATATGAACCTTAAGATGTTCGAACTTTTCAAGAAAGTTCAGTTCCCTATCTCTTTGATAGAAGCCATTGATGCAATCCCTCAGTTTGCAAAGGTTTTGAAGGATTTATGCATGTCAAAGCGGAGAACTAAGAGTCAGGACAAAGTGTTTCTGACGGAGCAAGTGAGCTCCATTCTCCAGGCTGAGATCCCCACCAAGTGCAAGGACCCTGGTTGTCCCACCATCCCTATAGCTATCGCGGGTCAACAATTTGATAAGGCTTTACTAGATTTAGGAGCGAGTGTCAATTTGCTCCCTTATTCGGTATATTTGAAGTTAGGCTTAGGCGATTTGAGAGCCACACCGGTCAAGCTACAGTTGGCTGACCGGAGTGTGAAAATTCCAAAGGGAGTGGTGGAAGATGTTTTAATTCAAGTGGGTGAGTTTCTTTTTCCAGTCGACTTCATTGTCCTGGATACATGCCCAATACCGGAGGTCTTTGAGAAGACTCCTATCATCCTTGGTCGTCCATTTTTAGCCACCTCCAGTGCCGTCATGAATTGCAAAACTGGTCAAGTCCAATTGTCTTTTGGGGACTTGAAAATGGAGGTGAAAGTGTTTAATGCGGATAACCGAGTCAAGGATGATGAGGAAGTGTATGCGGTGAGTTTGCTCGACACGCTGGTGCAAGAGCATGTCGATAATATTTTGTACAAGGATCTTCTAGAGATTGCCAAGGAGGCGTCATTCTTAAATTCTCCAGAATTAGGGAGTTTGATGGAGGTGTTTGCAATTGAGGATATGTGTGGCGCCGCTTGGGACCCAGTTCTTGAGCCGCTGGGCACCTCATTGTCTACAGCTCTCCCATCGTCGGTCCAGCCGGATGACCCTGTTGACGTGTCGGATGATCCTGTAGAGGTTTTGGTCGGTCCTGGATGAAATAGGTGAACCAGTAAAGGTGTTGGTCGATCCTGTTTATTCGGATGACCCTGTTGAGTAGCCATTGTGGCCATGTTTTGACATTCTTATATTTTAAAATCCAAAAAGATTTTCTTTTCCGTTTGGGATTTTGCTTTTTGGTCTTGTATAGCCACCCGTGTCTTGCTCATTCGCTTGACACGGGGAGAAAAGTATGACACGTTAATCGCGTGAAGATTTGGTGGAGTTTTTCTTCTTTTTATTTGTTTTGTTTTGGGAGCCCGGATACCACGACCGGGCAGTACTAATGTCTTTTGCAGGATTTGGTGGCTTGCGTGGAGGCCGGAACGACAAATTCCTCGAACATCGGCCGAGGTCATGGTGGTTGGCTGCCACCCGTAGGTCCATCTCTTCTCCCTTGTGCTTTCTTTTTCTTATTGCCTTCATGCTCTGAGGGCATAGCATGCTCTAAGTTGGGGGAGGGTGTACTTCGTACTTGTTTTTATTCATTTTGCATAGTTAAAAAAAAAATAAAAATTGAATTAAGGATTTTGGTTACTTGGGTGCAACTATTTTTGGTTGATGGCTTTTAATTAGTACTATAGTGATTGTTGTGCGAGTCGGAGTCTCGATATGATTTTATGGATAGACTTAAGCTCGTGAACATGATGTTGAAGAAGCACTTGGTTAGCCGGTATCATCTATAGTTGGATAGTGTTTGGTCACTTGAAAACATGCTCTCACACACACACTGCCCCGGCCACATGAATATTTACCGGTCTAGAGTTTGGTTCGCATGCTTTTGGTATTTCGGTATAAGCTTGTTTGATGGAATTTTTGGAACTCCTTTCCCAATATAAAAAAAAAAGAGTAAGAGAATAAGTTGTGTGCTCTATATTGTTGATGCTTATCCGGGCGTCCATTGAGTAGTAACCGGGCAATCGGGGTATGCTCCCACCGTGTTGTTCGCGTCAAAAGATGGATAGACTTTGTGAAAGTATCGTTAAATGTGGTTAGCTTGGATCTCAACCAAAAGCCTTTTTGACTTGAGCAATTAAGTCCGTAGGGGTCTCTTAAAACCTGGTGCTCTAAAGCCGTTTGGCTTGGGGATAACCGACCCAAAGCTCGCTAAAGAGTCAACTAGAAAGCCCGAGAGATCCGGGCATTGCACGACCATGAGAAAAACACAAAAGAAAAAAAATAGAAAGAGGAAAAATACAAAAAGGGAAGGAGTGCGCTTAAGAAATATTGGGCTATCAACGGTGTGTGAACTGTTCTCGAGGTTGGTAAATTTCTCTATGTGGTTTTTCCATACACGCATGCCATTTGAAAATTCTCTATCCGATCGTAGGTGAGAGGATTAATTTTTGTGCTAAGTTTGGTACGAAGTTCACTTGTTTAACTTTATCCATGAATGAAATATCTTGCCTTTGACTTGCTTGACAGTTATTGTAGTGTTTTTAGAGGTTATTGATTGGGTTGAGTTGCATTCGAAGTGTCCAAGTCCTTTGTGTTTTGTGGGTGATCACTGCTGAAAACCCTCACGAGACTTCACTCGTCCTACCGGGGCCGCCCGGGGGTTTAAAAGATCTATCCTTTTATTTATTTATTTTATTCTTTTCGTTGCTAGGGACTAGCAACCTTCAAGTTGGGGGGTGTGATAGGCGCGCAATATCATAGATATAAGTGCCTAAGTAGGGCGTTTTAGCGCGTTAGAGGCGCGGTTTATTCCATTTTCCGCTTGATGTCGTGCTTTGTCTTGTTTTTGTATTTTTGTTAGTTTCGCAGGAAATAAGGTGGTTTTTGCGCCAAGTTTGGATTGAGAGGTATTCGGAAAGGCCGTGATGGAGCTTGAGAGCGAGAAGGGCTGTGGAGACTAAGTGTTGGAGTGAAATTCGCAAGGAAGTCGTTGTAATCTTCGTGAGCGCTACAGAATATTGGGTATAGCGCTCAAAAGTGGCACAAAAAGGTGCGCGAAATGAACAGAGCCTTCGCGAGCGCTACATAGCTTTTGCTATAGCGCTACATAGTGTGGCAGGTCAACGAAGTCAACGCTTCTAAGGGAGTTAGGTAGCGCTACATAGCTTTTGCTATAGCGCTACCGAGGGCTTAAGTGGCCGTGGAACGGTGTCGTTTTGGGATGTTCGGGGTTCCGATTCCGATTTGTTTTAGGTTTTTAATTGTTTTATTAAAGGGATTACTATTTAAACCCCTTTTTAACTCGTAATTAGGGTTACACGTTTTATAGTTTTACGTTCGTTTAACTTTTGGCTGCTGTTTTCTTAGTTCTTATTTGCAGATTCAAGTTTTAATTGAAGTTCTTTTCAAGTTTTCCAGCTTTAATTCCTGTTCTTCTTCGGTAATCGAATCCGTTGCTCTTCCGTAAGTTTGTGGAACCGTGTTTTTATTTCTTTTCCGATTATTCAAAGCATGTTTAGATCTAGGGTTTTAATTCTGTCGGCGTTTAATAAAATTATGAGTGAGTAGTTCTGTAGAGTGCGGCCACGGGGCAAATGCGTCTCGTGGCTAGTTTAATTAATGTTTTACCTCGGGATCGAATTAATTTAATCTTTAAGCAGTTTTAGAAGACCGAAAACTCTTCTAACAAACAAAACCCAGGCATCGCCGGAATTCGAATGCGCACGGATACTGGTGACAGGTGGTGCGCATTTGTTAGGGATCCTTTTTCCTATTCTAAAATCAACAAAGTGAATAATTGTGGCCCGAGTGAACATTGGTTAAGCTAGTCGCGGACGCTGAGTTCCCACGGCTGTACTCTCCTTTTTAAATTCTTATTTCATTAATTCAGTTGGGTAATTTAGTTAGTTAATCAAACTCTTTGAACAAGGGGTGGCTACCTAAGAGCCAGGTTAAACCAGAATTCAACACTTTTGAGTCAGCACCGTCCGTCCGTTTCTGTGGTTCGACTCCGGTACTTCCGAATATTGTGCTACACTGGTCGAGAGTCCTACGCTTGGGACGCGTCTTTATTTTAATACACCCGACAGGTCAAGCAGGAGGACACGGTGAGATCAGTGAAGGATGGGTCAGGGAATGCGCAATGGAAGCTACAATTTAGGACGAGACGAATGAATGTGTGGGAGACTAACCTATCTGAGGAATTACATCAAAGATTGGATTTGGTAACACTTGATCAGGCTAAGAGGGATGCGCTTCAATGGAAATGGACTGCTGATAAACGCCTCTCCTGGCCTCCAAGTCAGTATACCAACAATGGGAACAGATTGGCCAATCCCGGAACCAACTTTTGGGGTCACTTTGGAAGAATCTATGCCCTCCTAAGGTGGAAATTTTTTCGTGGATGGCAATTCAAGATAGGGTTCCAACGAGATCGGTGCTCGTCAGCAGGAATATCATTCAAGAGGGCCAATCGGTCTCCTGCCCGTTGTGCTCCTTGCAATTAGAAACTCCGGATCATCTTTTCCTGCACTGTTTTTTCTCTTGGAATGTTTGGTCTCTAATTCTGGATTGGTGGCATGTTTCGTGGGTCTGTCCTAATTCGTTGTCAGATTTGGCTCTATGGTGGTTTGACAATGGGTTTAGGAATTAATTTGGAGAAAAATATATGGGAAGCTTCTTTCTACGCCACCCTGTGGTCCATGTGGCTCGCCCGGAATGACTTCGTCTTTAACAATGCAACATTGAACGTTGAGGTAGTAGGGGAATTGGTGAAAACGAGAGTCGCAATGTGGATGAAGACCAAGTTCGGTATCAAGGTCTATTCAGTGGAGGAGTTTAAGTTGTTTCTTGATGGGATTCGTAAGCTCAAATTGTAGTTCTTGTTGAGGTGTAGAGGCTGTCCAACTTTCTGTTGGATGGGCTAGTCCATGTTTTCTTTTTCCTGTTTTCCCCTCGATGTACCCTTTCGAGTTATTATAAAAAGTTTCGTTTGCCGAGCAAAAAAAAATAATTTTGAGGTGGGTCCATGACCATCCCATGTACTCATATGTTTTGTTTTATATTCAAATGGTAGGAGCAGAACAAAAATCTAATTAGCCTTTGAGTAACTAGTATTTGGTGAGGCAGTCGTTGCTATAGCTCATTGGTCCTTCTAAAGTCCGCCACGGGTTTGAAGTTCGATCATATCCAATAGAAGGTTGCTATACCAAAACATATAATTATTATTACGAAATTCTACTTATGATATTTAATATTAGAGTGAAAAATTTGAGCCATAATCATCTAGATGAAAGGGAAGAAATGACATGTTCTGATTTAAATATTGCACCGCATCATTTGGGCTTAACCTGATTCACTGATAAGCTTACCAAAAAATAACTCAGTGCCCGAGTTTGGAAAATCCCAGGGTTGGCATCTCATCAAGTTCGAAATATCTACGGGGAATAAGGTGTCAAATTTTGGATATTTTTAGACAAAAAATAAGTAACCTTTCCTTAGAAACAAAAATCTTATAAATCATTTAATTTCCTATTTTATTTTGGAAGTACGTCTAAAAAAATGGTCACACAGACAACCTAGACCAGGCTGTGGGCTTATATGAAGATTAGTCCATTTCCATTGGTCGTTTTAATGGATCTTAAGGTTGTTTCCCTAACTTTTTTGCTCCAAGTCTTTTTACCATATTCTCTTCTTCAAAATATTTGTTTGACCAGATATGATGCGCAGATTACATATTTGATGCTTGAATTGATTTTATATGGTCCAAATTAAATGCCGTCTAATATGCCACAATAGACCAGATAAACAATATCATAAGAGTGATAAAAATATTTCCCTCACCATTAGTCAAATAAGATTACATTTCTTATTTTCTTTTTTATATAGTCCAGCCAATCATGTGTGCCATTTGAGTTTTACCATTTTCAACACAAATCCTCTACCGTGCTATCCACACAGATTTCTGTGCACAGATCATGCACAAATTTCAATGTGAGGTCTACTGCGGGTCTCACACAAATAATTCGAACCGTTCATTAAATGTAAAATATTTTTTCAAGGCTCCGCGCGAAAAATCAGCTCAATTCGATACTTATAGAGACTCGATCCAATTATCTTACTTTTCATTTGGATTTCAGGATAATGAAAAGTTAAATGATTAGATCGAGCATCTATATGTATCAAATTGAGCTGATTTTTTTTTTTGGCCCTTGAAAAAATGTTTTACATTTAATGAACGGTTTGATCGTTTGTCTAGGATCCGTAGTGGACCCCATATAATGATCTGTGCATGATATGTGTATGAAAAGTCTGTCTAAACAGACTTTCTGTTAATCTTGGGCTTGGCCGTGGTTTGGGTCTGCATGATTTGGATGCTTCATTATTGATGGCAATTGAAAAGTTACAAATATTTAGTGGCGGTTGTAGGTGGGAGCAATGGATGGTGGATAGTTGATTGTACGTTCATAAATTCTAGGGGTAATGTTGCCTTATTTATTTTAATTCAAAATGAGATAAGAATTAGGAAATAGTTTTGAATAATTGCTTAAATTAATTCATTCCGAGTAACTCAAAATAAATTTTGGAGAATCCATAATCCAACCAATGCTAAACCGCAAAAACCCTTGTGGGACATAAGTACAAAGGCAATGATTCGGACCCGAGTCTATATGGATCTATTTGGGTATTTATCGTTTCAGGTGAGATTATCTTTCTTGGGTTTATAAGCAGTCCATTTTGCCATGTTGCATAAGTTGCACAAAAGCCGACACAGGTCTCACAATTCCGAACGACTATGCATATGCTGTAGTTGGCAAAGTAGGAAAAGAGAAAATACTAGGAAACATATTCGAACTTATAGCTCCTTTTACTTCGAAACATACCAATAAACCTAGCACTCTTGGCTAAGTGGTGGTGGCGTTTTGGTAACAACAAAGACTCTCTCTGGGCGAAAGTCATCAGAGGAAAATATGGGTTGGATGTCAAGTGCTGGCTTCCCTACAGCTATGGCTCAGGATCCACTTCGAAAATTTGGGCAGACATATGCTCTTTGGAGAACCCCCTCATCCCATCTGGGGTACTCCATTCGAGAGGGCTTTAAGATTAAAGTAAACTCAGGGAATGCCACTTTGTTTTGGGAACATATCTGGATGGGTGAGTTATCGTTATAAGAAACTTAATTATCCAAGACTATTCCTATTATCTTCTCAACAGGGAGAGCTGATTAGCAATATGAGGGGAGTCGCTAACGGGGGCTCATGGGAGTTGTTGTTCAGAAGAAGGGCGTTTGGGCGAGAGCGCCAAGAGCTGGATAATCTAATATAGAGAATTAGAGGCGTGACTTTAAATCCAACCAAGTCTGACTGTTTACAGTGGAAATGGTCGGAGGACGGGAACTTCAGTGTCAAATTGGCGTATGGGCATTGGGAACAATCCTCTCATTCTAATAATGATCTTCTGGGTTCACTTTGGAAGAATTTGAGCCCTCCAAAGGTGGAAGTGTTTGCTTGGATGGCTGTCAAGGAGAAAGCGGTAACTAGGTCAGTTCTTTTGAGCAGAAACTTGATAAATGAGATCCAGCTAGCGTTATGCCCTCTTTGCTCCTTGCACCTAGAAACCCATAGGCATTTGTTCATTCAATGCCACTTTTCTTGGACTGTATGGTCTGTGATTCTGGAGTGGTGGAACCTCAAATGGGCTTGCCCATCTTCTGTTCCGGACTTGGCTGGTTGGTGGCTGGCTAATGGGTATAAAAATCTGGAAAAACATATTTGGGAGTCTTGTTTCTATGCTACATTATGGTCTATTTGGCTAGTAAGAAATGACTATATTTTCAACAACTCAACAACACGAGCGTGGGAGGTGGGGGAAATGGTCAAAACTAGGGTCGCAATGTGGATGAAAGCGAAGTTCGACATCAAAGTTTACTCAGTGGGGGATTTTAAACTTTTCCTAGATGGTATTCAAAAAGTACGACTGTAATGTAGTTTGAGGTGTGTATCCAATTGTCTGTTGAATGTTTTATCTTTCTGTTGCATCTTAGCGCCTTGCGCTTAGATGTTTCTCCTCGATGTACCCATTTCGAGTTATATAAAATGTTTCATTTGCCGAGCAAAAAAAAAAAATTACAACTTTATACAAGTTGAAAACCAAACATAAAAAAATACAAACCTTGCCCTAACAGAGAAACTGCTACATGTCTATTTATCTGAAAGGCTTGGTTAGATTTTTTCCATTATTTATACGTACTTTACCAAGGTGCACAGATATCTTAAATATTAGCACCTATAATGTTAATTCCTTTCTTCGTAACCGCCGCCTCCATATCCATCTCGGCCGCCTCTATATCCACCATGTCCACCACCTCCATACCCGCCACCTCCATATCCACCGCCTCCACCACCTCTATACCCGCCACCTCTGTATCCAGGGCCACCAAAATACTTGGCATCATTAAACCCATTGGTTTGTTCAGCAGCTTCCGCTGCACAAATGATACATATATATGCTTGAATAAAAGGAACATGTGAAGTGAATTATGAAATTGAATCTGAATGAAGACAATGCAAGTGAGGTGGCTTGCATCGTTTTAAAGTAAGTTGTACCCAAATGAATTGCAGGGGGCAGGAACCCTATTTATGCTATACTAATGACTTTAAACAAAAAAAATGACATTTTTTCATCCCGAAGAGATCAACTAAAATTAATGGGATTATCCTGATATCACCTCCTCTAGTATACAATATGAGATAATAATGAAATTAACTGCAAGAACATGAGGATGCTATTGAATTAGGATCACATTGGTTTAGCCTGTTAAAAATAAAACCGAATTCATCTTTAATTCAAAAAAACCTTTACGGAGAGATTCATTGTTTTATCGCACTACACTACCAATCTTGAAATCGTGAATTTGTAGGATTTATAAGAATAATGACGCGAGCAATCTCCGAAAGTAATATTTTTTAGAATAACTAAAACACCTCTACGCAGACGTGGACCTTTTTCTTCGGGAACAAAACCAAAATTTTATTGCATGGTCTGCCATGTAGAGAGGTGAAAAAACTAGAGGAATATATGACTTACTACGTGCATGGTTAATTATGACATTTCTTTTTGGTAATTACAAAGAGAAACCTATATATCTCATTCAGGGTTTGATGTGAGAATTAACTTTGATAAAATAAAGGCATAAAAATGAAATACTATTTTGTTGTATCAAACAATAGTAAGCAAGGGTTTATACTTTCACTATTGGAAAAGACTAATAAATAAAAAAACGAAGATATTCAAGGTTTATATTGAAGATGTATTATGGAACGTTACAGTTCATTTTTTATTGTCCTCTTCTTCTTTTTTAATCATTTTCTGTACAATTATAGCCGAAAACCAAGTGGAAAAATGACAGAGAATGAAACCATTAAAGGCAAATCCAGGCCTTAATCAATTCGGTTAAAATATTTGAAGGAGTACTAATAAACTCACTTGAAGCAGTAGAAGTGGTAGTCTCAGCCAAATCCCTGGCTGTCACCTCGGAGGCGATGAGAAGAACAACGGCCAGAAAAAGGCCAAGGAAAGCAATTGTTTTGGAACCCATTTCTCTCTTTAGTTGATTGGATGGAATTGAATGGAAAGAAATGGAAGTTCAATTTTGACATATGAGGCACAATGTGGTTGGCTGTTGAGTAGTTTTTTTTTTTTTTTTTCTCGGAAAAGCGAAACATTTTATAAAACTCGAAAGGGGTACATCGAGAAAAAATAACCGAAGATAGATCTTGGTTGAGCCCAAATTTACAAAAACTTCCAACCGACAGTTGGAGGTACACCTGAAAACTAGGTTACAATCTCAATTTTCGGACACCATCTAAGAAAATCTTGAACTCCTCAACGGTGTAGATCTTGATGTCAAATTTCGCCTTCATCCACATCGCAACTCTAGTTTTGACTAGATCCCCCACCTCCCAAGCTTGTTTTGTTGAATTGTTGAAGATAGTGTTATTTCTCACCAACCAAAGGGACCACAACGTCGCATAGAAGCAAGCTTCCCATATATGTTTCTCCAAATTGAAAAATCCATTAGCAAACCACCATTGTGCTAATTCTGGGACAGAAGATGGGCAAACCCATTTGATGTTCCACCAGTCCAGTATAATCGACCATACACTCCACGAGAAATGACAGTGAAGAAACAAATGCTGATGAGTTTCAAGATTCAGGGAGCATAGGGGACACAAAGCTAGTTGAATTTCATTGATTATGTTTCGGCTGAGAAGGACAGACCTGGTTACTGCTCTTTCCTTAACGGCCATCCAAGCAAAGATTTCCACCTTAGGCAGACCCAAATTCTTCCATAAGGAACCCAGCAGCGTATTGCTCGAATAGTGTAGTAATTCCCATTGCCCATAAGCTGACTTGACAGAAAAAATTCCATCACCCGTCCATCTCCACTGCAATTCATCCGGTTTCGATGGGTTTAGAATAACTCGCTGGATTCTTTGTTTCAAATTATCCAGCTCTTGCTTCTCTCGGCCAAACACGTCCCTTCTGAACAATAAATTCCAAGATCCCTCTCCTCTCAAATTGCTTATCAACGACTCTTTTTGAGTAGATAAAGAAAACAGTCTGGGATAATCTTCTTTCAAAGACGATTCACCTAACCACACATGCTCCCAAAACACGGTTGCATCACCTGAGTGTACCTGGACTCGAAAGCTGTCTCGGATGGAGTAGCCCAACTGGGATGAGGGATTATCTAGAGAACATATATCTGACCATATTCTTGATGAAGAACCAGAGCCGTGCGCATAGGGCAGCCAACAGTTAGCATCCAGACCGTATTTTCCTCGAATCACTTTCACCCATAGAGCTTCTTTATCCTTGCCAAATCTCCACCACCATTTTGCTAGGAGAGCTAGGTTTTGTTGCACCATTTTCTTTACCCCCAATCCTCCGTTAGCTTTATTCCGGGTAATCTCATCCCACTTGACCACGTGCATTTTCCTTTTGTCGTTCGTATCTCCCCAAAAAAATTGCCTCTGCATTTTTTCCAATTTCCTCGCAACAGCTGCTGGCATTTTAAACAGAGACATGAAATATATAGGAATGTTCGTAGTATTTGAGTTCATAAGAGTCAGTCTTCCCCCAGTAGAAATACAATGAGATCGCCATATACTCAGTGCCTTTTCAGTCCTTTCAATAACAGAGTCCCACGTTTTGATCCTTCCTGGATTGGCACCTAACGGCAGACCAAGATACTTAATCGGGAGCTGCTCCACTTTACATCCCATGATGTTGGCCAAAGAATAAGTTACTTCTAGTGGGATATTCACTCGATCCACACAGAGAGCTCTTCGAGAAATTGATTCTCAGGCCAGACATCAATTGAAAGCACCTCAAAATTCTTTTAATATTTACCATCTCCTCTGGGTCATTATTGCAAAGTATAATCGTATCGTCCGCAAATTCTAAGTGAGAAACATTGACTCCATTACTCCCCAGTTTGGTGCCTTTAATGATGTTTCGGTCCTTTGCTCGTTCTAGCATTACGTTGAGTGCCTCCGCGACAATGTTAAAGAGAAATGGAGATAGTGGATCGCCTTGCCTCAACCCTTTTTGAGTGTGAAATTCCGGAGAAGGTGATCCATTGATCAAGATTGACATTGAAACCGAGGAAACACACTCTAAAATCCAATCCCTCCATTTGTTCCCAAAACCCATCCTTGATAGCATACTGCTCAAAAAGCTCCAATTGACGCAATCATACGCTCGTTCAAAATCTAATTTTAGAATAAGGCCCCCATGCGTCCTTGACTTCCAGCTATGGATTACCTCGTTGGCTATAAGGACTCCATCCAGAATCTGTTTCCCAGTGACAAAGGCAGCTTGAGCCTCCCCAATAACTGATCGCATCTGCCCCTTAATTCTATTCGCTAAGACTTTGGATAGAACCTTATAGACCCATCCCACCATGCTAATTGGTCTATATTCCTTAAACGAAACAGGGCAAGCTACTTTAGGGAATGAGAGAGTGAGAGTGAATGAGAGTGAGAGAGAAAGACGATAATCTTCTTTCAAAGACGATTCACCTAACACGGTTGCTGGGGGCTCAGAATGGAGAGAGTGAGAGTGAATGAGAGTGAGAGAGAAAGAGAGAGAGTGAGAGTGAAAGAGAGTGAGAGGGCTGGCTTCGGTGGATGGGTTCCAGTAATTAGAAATCACCACCGTCCCCATGTTGCTGGGGGGTCAGAAGATAAGGACACTTTTACCCTGTTTGTTGATAACATTCCAGAGGAAAGAGATCAACTTTGGCTCTCAAGGACATTCAACAAGTTTGGTGTAGTTAAGGATGCATTCATTCCGAAGAAGAGGAGTAAACGCACTGGTGGTAAGTTTGGCTTTGTTAGGTATGGTTGCCATGTGTCAGCTGCTGTGGCAGTTTCCAAAATGAATGGAGTATGGGTGGATGATAAGAGAATATTTGTCAAGGAGGCTTGTTTTGATCAGAGGAATCAGATTCTCAAACCCAAACTGCCCAAGTTCACAGAGGATAGGGTACGAGGATCCGTTCAGAGGCTTGGTACTAGCTCTAATATTGGTGGTGGTCTGCATACCATTAATGGGGGTGGAAGGTCTATTTGGAATAGGAAATTTCCTGGGGGCTCCTTTGCTCAGGTGTTGAGAGGTGAGACCTCTAACCCAGGCCCCTCAAAGGAAAAAGAAATCATTATCAAATCTGATGGCGCTGGAAGCGGATGGTTGCATCGGAGTGCAGTGGCTACAATGAATAGGGTGGTCTCATTGAGAACTCTGAAAGAGAGTTTCCACAAGGAATATGATGAGGATGTCCAATTCAGAGCAATGGGAGGAAGACGTACCGTCATTACCTTTCCAAACAGCGAAATTAGGGACAATCTCATTAAAGGCCAGTGGATGGCACGATGGTTTTTTATGGTGAAACCATGGCAGGGTGAGCCAGCGAGTATCGAAAGGTTTGTATGGTTAAGCTGTCTCGGCATGCCTCTTAACTCTTGGAATGTTGAATCATTCAAGAGCATTGGGGAGATTTGGGGTGACTTTATCAGGATGGATGATGAAACCTTGAAGGACCTCTCTTTTGCAAAAGGTAAAATCCTTATAGCCACAGAGGAACCCTCAAGGATTGACAGATGGATTCAAATGGAAATACATGGGGTACGGTATGATGTGTTGGTGCAAGAGGAATCCTCGTGTGTCCATCCAGACGAGATTGGTAAGGAGGTGAAGCCTCATCAAAATTCTGGTGAAGTAATTGAAAAAAATGAGTTTTTACAGATGAAAGGTGGTAAGGGGTCGGTGATGGCGAGGGGAGAGGTTGAAGATGATGATGTGGAAAGTTGCTTTCCAAAACCCACCAATGGGAGAAGGGGGGTAGGTGTAAAAGTCAGAATAAACAGAGGGGCAAAGCTGATACTTGATCAGAGGACTGAGATGGGTCAGACCGAGGTTCAGGGCTCTAAGCAAGGGGATGGTGACATGCATTTATTGTATAGCAGAGATGGATTCAAAGACGTTGAAGGGGATTTTGAATCTTTTGTGAAGGAGTCGGTTGATTTGGGGGGCAAGGATGGGCTTGAGTTGAGAGCTCAGGTTGGGCTGCCCCAAAGCCCACCTTTGGGCCCAGATAAGTCCACTTTTGTTGAGAATAATTTTGGTCCAGCCCAGAATATGGGTGAGTTGGCTTTACAATTAACACAGGTCCAAAAATCATCAGAGAGACCCATTTCATTTTTGCCTCCTCTCAATCCTAGGGCGTCGGTTGCTGAATTTCCAGAGGATTCGACCGCTCGTCATTCTCCGCAACAGGAAGGGGGTGCGCCCCAGCCTCCACATCCCCCCGGTATCAAGCTTATGGTGGATCTTAATAATGCGGAAAGTAGAAGACGGCGTCGTAGGCAATTGTCCAATCTCATTCAAATCCACGAGGAGATGTCGGGTGAATCAGTCGAGGAGGAAGCGGTGTCAGAATCCCCTTCGGAATCCATTGCGAGCTCTCAACGTATCATTGATGAGGTAAGGGCAACTATGGCTCTTGGAACTGATTTGAATGTTAATTTTCTTCCTAATGATGATAAGGTCTTAAAGAAAATGATTACGCTCGAGTATAAGGAGGCAGCCGTCCTCCGTGAAAGGGAGGGTGGTAATTAAGGTTGCTTAGTCTCCATTTTGTGGTGTCTGTTTTGGCGTCAGTCAGTTTTTATGCAAATACTTTCTTGGAATATCAGAGGTTTGGGGAGTGTTACGAAAAAAAGATTTTTGGCTAAACTGATTAAGAAGAAAAGACCAGATATGATGTTTATTCAAGAAACAAAATTAGAATCAGTAGATCGTATAGCAATACAACGAATTTGGGGAGCTAGTAATGTGGATTATGTATGTTCGAATTCTGAGGGAGCATCTGGGGGTCTCCTGACTTTGTGGAATAATTCCTTCTTTAAACCAACTAGTGTGACTGTCAATAAATCCTTCATTTTGCTTCAAGGGACTATCGGTGCATTATCTATCTTTCAATCATTTTATGCAGAAATAAAGACTCAGTTTGATACTTGCATTCGTATTTTTCGTTCCGATAATGCACGTGAATATTTTCATAATGCTCTTTCTCGTTTTTTTGATGATTATGGGATAATTCACCAGTCTTCTTGCGCTCGGACTCCACAACAAAATGGGGTTGCCGAACGCAAGATCCGACACTTATCTGAAGTTATGCGTGCCATGTTAATCCAAATGCAGGTTCCTAAGTCTTACTGGAGTGATGCTGTTCTTACAGCATGTTACTTGATTAACCGTATGCGCTCCACTGTTCTTGGTGGTCAAATACCGCATAAGGTTTTATTTTCAGGTCGGCCTCTCCACTCACTACCCCCTCGGGTATTCGGGTGCACATGTTATGTTCATGCCCTAGATTCTGACCGGGACAAACTTGATCCCCGGTCGATCCGGTTTATCTTTCTCGGGTATTCCCGTACTCAGAAAGGGTATAAGTGTTACTCACCCTCTCTTCGTCGTCACTTTGTCTGTGCTGATGTCACTTTTAATGAGTCATTACCTTTCTTTTTGGGAACCCCTGAGTCTGAGTATGTCCTTTCTGAGTCTGAGTATGTTATTCCTATAGATGTTCCTCCTGCTCCTGTGCCACCCTTGCAGGTATATGTTCGTCAACGGAAAGGATTAACAGCCCCGCCAGTACCTGCTGCCACGCCTCCTCCGTCCCCAGATCCTGCTACCCCACCACCACCACCACCTCCACCATCCCCTGATCTTCCTATTGCTCTTCGCAAAGGTATTCGGTCTTGCACTACTCATCCTATTGTTCAGTTTGTTTCCTATAATCATCTATCTCCGTCTCTTCGTGCTTTTACTACTTCTGTTTCGTCCATTTCTGTTCCTAACACTGTTCAGGAGGCCTTATCTGTATCTGAGTGGCGGACAGCTATGGAGGCTGAGATGTCTGCTCTCCATGACAATGGCACTTGGGAGTTGGTTTCTCTTCCGCCAGGAAAGTCTACAGTTGGATGTCGGTGGGTCTTTACCGTCAAGTATCATTCGGATGGCACCGTCGAACGGTACAAGGCCCGTCTTGTGGCCAAAGGCTATACCCAGACATATGGCGTTGATTATGCCGAGACCTTTTCTCCGGTGGCCAAGATTAACTCTGTTCGCATTCTTATCTCTCTAGCCGCCAATCTTGGTTGGCCCTTGTTCCAGTTGGATGTCAAGAATGCATTTCTATACGGTGACCTGCTCGAGGAGGTATATATGGAGCAACCCCCTGGGTTTGTTGCTCAGGGGGAGCGTTCTCAGGTGTGTCGCCTTCGCAAAGCCCTCTATGGTCTGAAGCAATCACCTCGAGCTTGGTTTGGCAGATTTAGTGATGCTGTGTTGCAGTTTGGTATGCGTCGCTCCCATTCTGATCATTTGTCTTCTCTATTCAGTCAGATCGCGGGAAAATAGTGTTGATTGTGTATGTGGATGATATCATCATTACTGGGGATGATCCGAAAGGTATTGATGAATTAAAACAGTTTTTACAGCGTCAGTTTCACAACAAAGATTTGGGTAAACTTCGATATTTCTTAGGTATCGAGGTAGCAAGATCCAAGGACGGGATCAGCCTGTCCCAAAGAAAGTATGCACTAGATATTCTAGAGGAGACTGGTTTATTGGGAGCAAAGCCTGTAGAAACCCCTATGGATCCAAACGTCAAATTGTGTGTTGATCAGGGGGAGATATTTCCTCATCCAGACCGTTACCGTCGCTTGGTAGGCAAGCTGAATTATCTCACCAATACACGGCCTGATATCTCATTTGCTGTTAGTACGGTAAGTCAGTTCATGTCAGCTCCTCGTCTTCCACATTGGGAAGCTTGTCTTCGTATTGTGAAGTATCTCAAGGCTCATCCTGGACGTGGCCTCTTTTATCGTTCAAATGGTCATTTGCGTGTTGAGGCCTTTACTGAAGCTGATTGGGCTGGATCACCATCTGATAGACGGTCCACAACTGGGTACTGTACTTTTGTTGGTGGAAATTTGGTTACCTGGAAGAGCAAGAAACAAACTGTGGTTGCTCGATCTAGTGCTGAAGCAGAGTATCGTGCCATGGCTCATACTACGTGCGAGGTTGTATGGTTGAGAGCTTTGCTCGAAGAGTTGGGGTGTGGCGTACAGTTACCTATTCCTATGTATTGTGATAATCAAGCAGCAATACATATCGTTTCGAATCCGGTATTTCATGAGAGAACCAAACATATCGAGGTAGATTGTCATATTGTTCGGGAGAAGATAGATAGTGGCGTGTTGGCTACCTCTTTCGTGTCTACAGGCGCTCAATTGGCAGATATCTTCACAAAACCTTTATTTAAACCACGTTTAGAGTTGTTATGTAACAAGCTGGGATTTTGTGATATTTATTCTCTACCTTGAGGGGGAGTGTTAGAATAGAGTTGGACTACGTCCCACATTGGTTACTTATGTTATGTTACTAATCATCACGTAATATAAATAAAGCTTACTTGTGTTAGGGTTAGTTAACACCCTAAACACTTCTCTCTCATTCTCTAAACAACAGATCACTTCCATGCCAAACATCAATCCATACACCAGCAACTCTCATCGATTTTCCCTCCAAGCCACACCAAACATCGATCGACTGGTTTCTCCTCCACGCCACACCACACCTAGATAAGACGGCAGGAACTCCCTCGCTCCTTCCTCTCGCTGTAATCTCTCTCTCTCTCTCTGCGTGTGTGTGTTCTCTCAGTTCAATCGATTCTCCACTATAAAAAAGTTGGTCTATGGCGACAAAAATTATTTTCATCGCCAAAGGGTTGCTTGACGAAAAAAAATTTCATCGTCGAAGGCTTAGTGCTAATTGCTACCCTTTACCGACGAAATCATGAAATTCGTCGCCAAAGGGTAGTATTTAGCGACGAAATTTTTCATTACCATTGGGGTAGCTTTTTGGTGAGGTAACAAAAAATTCGTCGCCATAGGACATCTTTTTTTTTTTTTTTTTTGATCGGCAAAGGAAATTTTTTTAATAAACTTGAAAGGGTACATCGAGTAAAAGGGAAGGGAGAATCAGAAAGTTCACCACGACCCCAAGGAAAAACAAAATTGAAGCAAAATTACATCAAAAAAAAAAAAAAAAAACACCCAAGGGTACACCTAAATCGTGAGCCTTCTAATACCATCAAGAATCTTTTTAAAATATTCCACCGTATACACCTTAACATCAAATTTGGCTTTGATCCATAGGACATCTTTTATTGAGGAATCCAGAATTGGGCGCGACGATTTTTTTTCGTCGGCAAATTCGTTGCCATAGACCAAGGGGGACCAAATTTTTTCCTTTATAGTTAATTGTAAGTTCATACAAATTTCAGGGGTAATTATTTGGATAATTAGGAAATAAACTTTGGATAATTATTTTAATTAGTCCCTGCCAACTCGAAATGATCCAACTAATGCTAAATTGCCGACGTATGGTGGTGCACTCCTAAGGTCCTGTTTCTAATAACAAAAAACACTGAAAACTTAACGCATTTTATCATTTCGTTTCCATTAACAAAGAAGTTTCAGTATTTTACCATCTCATTTTCACTAACAAAAAAATTGTCAAAAAAGCTTTTTTTGCTACAGTAATATATAGTACTCACAAACCCATCAACAACTTATTCATTACCGGAATCAATTTAACATTTATCACCAACTTATTCACTATTGGAAACACCTAACAATTTTCCAACCACAAATAAAAATTTGCATATTTACAAATTTTTCACTACCGAAAACACCCCCTAAGAGAAGATACTTCCTCTTCTGCACAAGGTTGAATGACGCTTTACTCCCCAGATTCAACGATCCTTCGAGAAGTTTTGTGTGTAGCTAAAGCTTACTCACGAGCACTACAAAAAAAATGAGCGACAGTGACAAAAAAGTTGTTACTGAGTTGTGTGTTGCTAAAAAAATTTAGTGACAACTTTTCACCCATAATGATAACTGTGACAACTATTTTGTCAGTATCACTTTTTTTTTTTTGTAGTGGAGCCCATATATAACTGCTCGTATGCTCAAAATATAGGAGTAGCTTTAAAGTAAAAATATAAACTAGAAACAGAGTGTGTGTGTATATATATATGGGTTTGTTTTGTTGCTATAGAAGTGTACGAGTATTTTTCTTCTCTGTATTTCTCGGAGCAGAAGACTTGATACAATATATAGGTCCAAAAGTAGACATAAATCATAAAGAAGGAATGGTGAGTGGTGTACTATTTGTTGGAAAGCGACTAGAATTCCTTATTTAGTCGGTTTAGGCTTATCTTACTAGAATTCTAATAAGTCTATTTAGGTTTATTTACTGTTTTCCTATAATAGGGACCTTGGGGGTTCCTGGGTTCCTAGGGTTTGTCCCTTTTGGGTTCATTAAGGAGAGACTCCTTTGGGTGTTATTGTGGAGTTTTTCATTCCTTTTGATGTTGGTGCTTGGTATTAGTTGAGTTGTCTCTTGGGTTCCAACAAGGATTTGTGCTAGCTCTCTTTTGGGTTCTACCAAGGATTTGTGCTTCCTTTCGGGTTCCACCAAAGATTTGTCCCCAGATATCATTTGGTGCTTCGTTGGGAGTTATGGGTATAGCAGGCTCTTTGTAATTAATCTCTTGTTCATAAAGAATCCTATCTCGCTCTTCGTCCGTGGAGTATGTTCTTACTTTGTGCTTGAGCGGAACCACGTATCTATTAGTATTCTTGTTTATCGCTTGTTGGTTTGTTACATTCTCAATTTCGTGTTCGGCACAACAAATTTGGTACATGCAATGGCATATTGGCTAAGGTAATTGCCCAAACTTATCTGTCCCTCAGTCCATCTTGACTTAAGCTCAATCTCCATGATAAATCCTAATGAGCAGAGGGGTTCAGTATAGCACAGTTTGCTGGAGTAAATTTTTTTTTGACATACCTGCATGCGAAACATTGAAACTGCTCGATCCTTGTGCTTTAAAAATTAAAACATTACCATCGCTTATTAGTATGTGCGCGAGTTTAACACAAAGTGAAAACCAACAACAGATAAATACAAACCATACCCTAACAGATCGATGATCGAACTACTACATTGACTATCAATCTGAAAGGCATGATCGGATATCCTCCATTATTGATGCATATTTTAACACGGTGCTCGGATATCATAAACAGCACCTAACGTACAATCTTAGTTGCCACCTCAAACACCGCCACCGCCTCGGCCTCCCTTGTGTCCACCGCCGCCTCCTCCATGGTTGTAACCACCTCGTCCGCCTCCTCCCCCGCGGTTGTAACCACCGCGTCCGTCTTCATAACCACCACCACCATGTCCGCCTCGGCCTCCCTTGTGTCCACCGCCTCCTCGTCCTCCTCCTCCGCGGTTGTAACCACCACGTCCGTCTTCATAACTGCCACCACCGTACTTGGCGTCATCTACCCCATTAGTCTGTTCGGCTGCAAAAAGGATGTGTACGTTCGAAAAGTTTATAGGTGATTATGAACTTAAATGCCATTATGAGACATTCATAAAATCAAGGGCATGCACATGATGATGCTACTGCCCACAATTGTATAGCGCCGTATAAGAAAAAAGATAAACCAATTATATCACACAAGAGTTCATGTTCATACTCCTTCTATCTCATTAATTTTCTGTCCAATTATAGCCGAAAAACAAGTTGAAATATGACAGAGATTGTGAACGAACCAAAGGCAAATCGATCTATTCATGAATTAAATAAACTCAATGTATGTAGTACCTAGTCTAGTCCGATCAGTAGAAGTGGAAGTCTCAACCAAATCCCTGGCTGTCACCTCCGAGGTGATGAGAAGAACAATGGCAAGAAAAAGGCCAAGGAAAACAATTGCTTTGGAACCACCCATTTCTTTCCCTCTTTGGCTGATTGGATATGGAATGAGACTGAAGCTAAATTTTGATGTCTATTTATAGGCTCAGATAGGAGTGGATGTGATTGAGTAGTACACATTAAAGAGTCTGTGGCACATGAGGCACGATGTGGTTGGCTGTTGGATTATCTCTAAGTCAGTAACTTTCTACTCGAGAGTGAATCCATCTTCCAAAAGTTCCAATTTCGCCTTTCATTTTTCGACCTCATGATAATAAGTTTACTTTCATAATTATATTTGAGGTTTGGTTATGGTTCGGTTCCGGTGCAATTATATAGCATATGAAACCGAAATTTTTCAAATTAACACTTAAAATAATCACCACAGTTAAATAATTAGTTAAAAACCGTCTCCATCGATTCGGTTCTATTAGGTTTAATTTATTTAAACACTCAATCTATCAAATTCTTCAAACCCTCTCTCTCACTCTCTCCACAACTGATTATCATGTAGTGCAAAATGGGGTTACCACAAATGATGAAGCCCAAAACCTTATATTCCAACCAAGCTTCCACTGAGAGGGACCCCCAAATCTCTCTAACGAAAACAATGAGAGAGAGTGAGAGAGAGAGAGAGGGAGAAAGAGAGTGTGTGAGAGGGAGAGCCAATGCTTCCGAGAAGGAAGATATTGGTGGTTGGGTACCAGTGATCAGGAACCACAGATCCCAGGTTGGTAGGGGGCCAGTGGTTACTCTGTTTATTGATAACATTCCAGAGGAAAGGGACCATCACTGGCTCTCAAGGACGTTTGCAAAGTTTGGAATGGTTAAGGATGCATTTATTCCGAGAAAGAGGAGTAAACGCACTGGCAGTAAGTTTGGGTTCCTCAGATTTGGATGCCATGTGTCAGCTAGCATGGCAATATCCAAGATGAATGGAGTATGGGTGGATGACAAGAGGTTATTTGTCAAAGAGGCTTGTTTTGATTTGAAGAACGAAAAACTGAAACCCAAAATGCCTAGAAGCTCCGAAGATCGGGTACCACAATCAAGCCAGAAGGGTGTGACCATCTATACTACTGGAAAAGGGGTGAACCCAATTAACGGGAAAAAGGGGTCAATATGGGAAAGGAAATACCCAGAGGTTTCTTATGTTCAGGCGTTAAGAGGTGAGACATCTAAACCAGCCATCTCTAGGGATCAAGAGATCATCATCAAATCTGATGGTGTTGGAAATGGTTGGCTATATCGGAGTGCCGTGGCCGTAATGAATAGGGTGGTTCCACTGCAAATTCTGAAGGAGAGTTTTAGAAAGGAGCATAAAGAGGTGGTCCAGTTTCGAGCATTAGGAGGCAGATCAGTTCTTATTACATTTCAAAGTAGTGAAGTTTTAACTACTCTTATCAAAGGGCCGTGGATGGAAAGATGGTTTGGAACGGTGAAACCATGGCAGGGTGAGCCTGCTAGCATTGAAAGGTTTGTTTGCTTGAGCTGTTTTGGCATTCCTCTTAACTCTTGGAATGCTGAAACATTCAAGCACATTGGAGAGGTATGGGGGTATTTTATCATGCTAGATGAGGCAACTCTGAAGGACCTCTCTTTTGCTAAAGGAAAAATTCTTGTAGCCACGAAGGAAACTTCGAGAATCGATAGATGGATTCAACTGGAAGTGCATGGTGTGAGGTATGATGTATTGGTGAAGGAAGAATCTTCTTGTGTATATCCGGAGGAGATTGGAACAGAGTTTTGGCCTTCTCCGAATTATGGTGTGGAAAACAAAACTGTGGAGTTTTTGCAGGAGGAAGGTGGTAAGATTCCAGAGGAAGGGATGAAGGAGGTTGAAGATGATGACATGGAAAGCTTTTTTCAGAACCCAACCAATGAGAGAAGGGGGGTAGGTGTTGATAGCAGTCGGGCCAGGGCTACGAAAGTCATAGAGGAGCAGAGGAAAGGGACGGGACAGGACGAGGTTAGGCGCTCCAAGCAGAAGGACGTTGACAAGCATTTAATGCTTAGCAGAGTCCGAAACACAGATGAAGAAGGGGATTTTGAATCTGTTGTAGGGGATTCGGTGGAGTTGGGGGCCCAGGGAAAGAATTCTCATGCCTTGGTATTGGGCTGTGAGGATAATCCTAATGCAAAATTAATTGGGCCAGAACAACTAAAACAGGGCTGTGAGGTGGGCATGCAGCTGTCCCAAGCCCAAAAGGAGTCTGGGGTGCCCAATATAGCTTTACTCGTTCCCAATTCTAGGGCAGTGATCTCTGAGCTCTCAGAGGATTCAATCCCAAATTCCCCAAACCGCCGAGGGAGTAGTGCATCCCAAACCTCTCAATTCCCGGGCATCAACCTTATGGTGGACTTGAATGATGCAGAGTGCAGAAGGAGACGTCGTAGACAAATGTCCAACCTTGTCCAGATTTATGAGAATCTTTCGGGTGACCCAGGAGAGGAGGGAGATGTGCGCAGTTCCTCTGCTGATTCCATTGAAAGCTCTCAACGTGTCATTGAAGAGGTAAGGGCTACTATGGCTATTGGTGCTCAACTGAATATCAATTTTTTACCAAATGATGATCGAATCTTAAAGAAAATGATCATGATTGAAACTAAAGAAGCTGCCCTCTTGCATGAGAGGGAGGAAGGTAATTAGTGCTTTTAAGCGTCTAATTAGTGGTGTAGCTCTGGGTCCAGTCAATTTTTATGCAGCTATTGTCATGGAATATAAGAGGTTTGGGCAGTGAGGTAAAGAAAAGATATCTGGGGAAACTTATTAAGAAGAGAAAACCAGACATGCTATTTGTTCAGGAGACGAAATTGGAAGCGATGGATCGATTCGTAATTCAACGAATCTGGGGTGCAAGCACCTTCGGTTTTGCTTGCTCGAATTCCGTTGGAGCATCTGGGGGTTTGTTGGTGATATGGAATGACACCTTTTTTAAAGTTTCTAATGTGTTGATTAATAGATATTTCATCTTGCTTCAGGGGGCTATTAATGATTTTCCTTGTACCATTGTGAATGTCTATGCTCCCAATGTAGTTCTATCCCGTAGAGTTCTTTGGGAGGAATTATTGGTCCTTAAAATGAACTCCCACGTTCCATGGTGCATCGGGGGCGACTTTAATGAAATTAGAGTCGTGTCCGAAAGGGTGGGGTGTTTGAGAGTGGAAAGGGGAATGAGGGATTTTTTGGAGTTTTGCAATAACATGGAAGTGGTTGACATTCCAATGTTGGGCAGGAAATACACTTGGACAAATTATCAGAACCACGCCATCCACAGCCGCTTGGATAGATTTCTACTATCTCAGCCTTTTCTTGATAAGTTTAGGGTCTTGCAATGGGGTCTTCCTAGACCAATTTCCGACCATTGCCCTATCATGTTACTGGATGACAATAGAGATTGGGGTCCAAAACCATTCAGGTTTTTGGACATTTGGCTCTCTGACCCTAATTGTTTGAAGATAGCTAAAAGTACTTGGGACGAGGTTCAGGTGAGTGGCTGGTCTGGTTTTATTATAATGCAGAAACTAAAAGCAGTAAAGGATAGATTGAAGGTCTGGAATAAAGAGGAGTTTGGGGACATCAATTGTGCTCTCCAAGATACTGAAGCTAAACTTCATCATCTTGACACCGTATCTGAAGTCAGGCAACTAAATGAGGAGGAAAAAGCGTTGAGATGTTCTGTAAAATCAGAGTTTTGGAGGCTGTCCAAGTTATCGGAATCTCTCTGGAAACAAAAGTCTAGAATCAAATGGTTGAAGTTGGGAGATAGAAACACTAGATTTTTCCAAATCACAGCTAACAATCGTTTCAAGAGGAACTTGGTGGGTTCGATAAAGGTGAATGGATGTATGCTGGTGGAACCGGGACAGATTAAAGAAGCAGCTACAAATTTCTTTCGGAATAATTTCAAGGAAGAAAGAAAAATCAGACCAATGTTGGGGGGATCTTTTCCTAGAAAACTTGAACCGGAGATAGCATTGCAACTTGAGAAAGCATTTGAGGAGAAGGAAATTGTGGCAGCTCTACAAGGATGTAGCAGTCTTAAAGCTCCTGGGCCCGACGGTTTTAACTTCTCCTTTGTTAAGAAAGGTTGGGATTTTATGAAAGAGTCAGTCATCCAATTCTTCACCGAATTTCATGCCAACGGAAAGCTCACTAAAGGTATCAATTCCACCTTTGTTGCTTTGATTCCTAAGGTAGCTTGTCCGTTGTCTTTCAAAGAGTATAGACCCATTAGTATGGTGGGTTGGGTCTATAAGGTTCTTTCTAAAGTATTGTCGAATAGACTCAAAAAACATATGCAATCAATAATTGGGGAGTCCCAGGCTGCTTTTGTTAGTGGGAAACAAATTTTGGATGGTGTTCTTATAGCCAATGAGGCTATTCACAGTTGGAAAAACAGGGCAAACGGGGGACTTATTCTAAAGCTTGACTTTGAAAGAGCGTACGATTGTGTCAATTGGTGTTTTTTGAACAACATGCTATCGAGGATGGGTTTTGGGGATAGGTGGAGAAGGTGGATAATGGAATGCTGTTCCTCGGTTTCTATGTCAATATTGATCAACGGATCAGCTTCTCAGGAATTTTGCATACAGAAGGGTTTGAGACAGGGTGACCCCCTTTCACCTTTCCTCTTTAATATTATCGCGGAAGCCCTCAACATTATGCTAGAAAGAGCAAGGGAAAGGAACATTATCAAAGGAACTAAACTGGGGAGTAATGGGGTTGTATTATCTCATCTACAATTTGCAGATGATACCATTCTCTTCTGCAACAATGACCTGGAGGAGATGGCAAACATTAAACGGATATTAAGGTGTTTCCAATTGATGTCGGGGTTAAGAATCAATTTCTCAAAGAGCTCTCTATGTGGAGTGAATGTTCCATCCGAAGCAATAACCTCTTTGGCTTGCATTATGGGCTGTAAAGTGGAACACTTACCAATCAAATACCTTGGGTTACCTCTAGGTGCAAACCCAGGTAGAATTAAGACTTGGGATTCGGTTATTGAGAGGACTGAGAAGGTGTTGAGTGTCTGGAGAACTCATTGCATTTCGACTGGGGGAAGGATTACCCTTATCAATTCCAACACTGCTAATGTGCCCATTTACTTCATGTCCTTGTTCAAAATGCCACAAGCTGTAGCGAGGAAACTGGAGAAGTTGCAGAGACAGTTCTTTTGGGGTGATACCCGTGATAAAAAGAAGATTCACTTGGTTAAATGGGACGAGATTACTAAGAAGAAATCTGATGGAGGATTGGGGGTGAAAAAGATGTTGCAACAGAACCTAGCACTTTTGGCTAAATGGTGGTGGAGATTTGGTAATGATAAAGAGTCTCTTTGGGTGAAAGTCATTAGAGGAAAATATGGACTGGATGCTAATTGCTGGCTGCCATACGTACATGGCTCAGGTTCAACCTCAAGAATATGGGCAGATATTTGTTCATTGGAGAATCCTTCATCTCATCTGGGCTATTCCATCCGAGAGAGCTTTAGAGTCCAAGTAAACTCAGGTAATGCAACTGTGTTTTGGGAACATGTCTGGTTGGGTGAGTTACCGTTGAAAGAAGAATATCCTAGGCTATTCTCCTTATCTACCCAAAAGGAGATGTTGATTAGTAACATGAGGGATGACGAGGCTGGGGGATCTTGGGACCTGTCGTTTAGGAGAGAATTCTTTGGGCGAGAGAATCAAGAGATGGTCAACCTGAGACATCGACTTCAACGTGTGACGTTAAATCCAACAAAGCCTGACATGTTATTATGGCGGTGGACGGGGGATGGTAAATTCACAGTTAAATCAGCTTATGGGCAGTGGGAATTGCTACATCATTCAAGCAGCGATCTACTGGGATCATTGTGGAAAAACTTAAGTCCTCCAAAGGTGGAAATTTTTGCTTGGTTGGCGGTCAAAGAAAAAGCAGTTACCAGGTCAGAACTTCTTTGTAGAAATGTGATAGATGAGATTCACTTAGCTTTGTGTCCTCTCTGTTCTTTGCACCTTGAAACTCATCAGCACTTATTTCTTCATTGCCATTTTTCCTGGAGTGTTTGGTCAATAATCCTAGATTGGTGGAGCATTAAATGGGTTTGTCCAGTTTCGGTACCAGTACTAGCTAGCTGGTGGTTTGCAAATGGGTTTACTAGGTTGGAGAAACACATTTGGGAGGCTTGTTTCTATGCAACTTTATGGTCCCTATGGTTGGTAAGGAATGACTACATTTTCAATAGCTTAACAAAACAAGCCTGGGAAGTGGGAGAGGTAGTTAAAACAAGGGTCGCGATGTGGATGAAGGCAAAGTTTGATATCAAGGTCTACACCGTGGAGGAGTTCAAGGTTTTTTTAGATGGTATCCGAAAACTGAGATTGTAAGGTAGTTCTTTTTGGGTGTGCCATCCAACTATCTGTTGGATGCATGTGTATGTTTTGGTGTATCTGTTGGTGTATCAAAGCTCTGTGAGCTTGGTGTCTTCCCTCGATGTATCCCCTTCGAGTAATATAAAAATGTTTCGTTTGCCGAGCAAAAAAAAATCTATCTTTGTGTATGTTTTAGAAGCAAGCCACCCTCATCAGTCACCACCAAGGAGAAAATCTTGCTTACAGAGCAGTTGTTACTTATAATGTTCACGGTGTTCAATCTCGGTCATCGAAAATGTTCACGGAGCTCAATCTCGATCATCCAAAACACTTTTTGGATGGTTTGGATTTTTAAAAAACTATTCGCAAGAATAGTTTTTTCTAAATCCGGACCATTAATTATCGAAACGGAGGGTTGAGATTGTACGGCTCCATAAATAGGCTGTTTGCAGCAGTTCCGTAAATAAGTTTCTCTCCACCACCAAGATGTTGTTCAATGTGCAAATGTGCAAGTATTTGGGTTCCTCGCTCAAAGCTTAGGCTCAAGTCATCACAGCCGGCCGCATGTTGGAGCTAAATATACACCTATCGTACCCGTAACATGCGATCGGATTATCTTACATTCGGTCTCAACATTGGGATGATGAGATGCCCTGCAAATAGCTACATATAGTGTTGACGGCATTAAATCTTGACGGATTAATTAGGGAGTAGTTTACAAATAAGTGTTTATTTTTTATAAAATCTTTAGCGGAAACTATTTTTGACTTGCTCAAATCTTCACGTATACCTCCGACACAATGGTCCCGCTGGATTATTAGCCTTGCATGCATGTGTTTAATTTGCCAAAAGAAAATGAATCTTCCCATGATGTGAGTTTGTGTTCTGAATTGTTTGTGGATCTTGCCAATTACTAGCAGTACATGACTTCCTCGATCTTGTGGCTTTCATCTTTCTCTTTATGCATGTAGCCATCATTGTAGTCAGATTCAGAGATAATGCATGTTTTCTTGATATAACTCAGATTCTTGATCATTTCACATTATCTCTAAACTGTCATTAAATATTTTTAGCTACACTCTTTTAGTGACGATTATTTTGAAATCAGTGACAACTTTATTGTTACTATCTTCAACAATGCATCTATGTTGGTTTGGGATGTGGCGGATCTTATTAAAACACGGGTAGCCATGTGGATGCGGAGTAAACGCGATATCAAGATATACTCGGATGAGGACTTTAAGGGGTATTTGGACGGGATTCGGAAACTGAAGTTTTAACTTACTTTTGAGGTGTTTGTATCCAACCTTTGGTTGGATGTTAAGGTGGTTACCTTTTTTTTTTTTTTTTTTTCTGTTTTGTTGACTTGAGATGTATCTTGTATTCTCCTTTTACCTCGATGTACCCCTTCGAGCATAATAAAAATCTTCGTTTGCCAAGGATAAAAAAAAACTTTATTGTTACTATAGCTCATTTATTTTGTAGTGTGTTTGAATTTGAAGTGGAAGAATGCTCTAAGCTACCTGCGAAAGCCCCGCTACTGACTACATTTCTGATGTTGCTGCTAGGAGGATGTTACAGATATGGTGTTTGGCTATGCTTCTGGTGGTGTAGGATAATTTCAAACTGTTTTTCCGGCCTGCTGTGTTTCGGCCTTTGCTTTCTCTCTTCCAATGCTCTATTGGAAGTTTTTCTTATCCTTTTCCATGTATCAATATCATGGTTTAGGTTTCATTTTCCTTGATGTACCCATATCAAGTTTCAATAATAAAATCTTTTTGCCGATCAAAAAAAAAAAAATATATCCTTAGTGAAACTTAAGCTGAGTCTGTTGCTGACAACTGTATGGATGAAAACCTATCCACGTCGATCGGATATAATTATTGCATGTAAGGGAAGAACAGTGCGGGATCGGTCCAAAATAAAATGTGGATAAGGTTCAACCGGGGGTGGTGTTTTTGAACACAATTATTTTCTTTTGTCATCATCTAGATTTTTTTGGGATATATTTTTTTTATTAGCAAAGAAAACTTTATTAATCAAAGTTATTTCAATTGTTTAGGAGCAGCTCCAATTGAAACGGTTAATTCAAGGTTACACCGTTAACCTGGGCAGTACGTCTAAGCACTAGACCTTTAAAATTTCGGCCGAAGATCTCAAATTTTGAGATGTTTCGCTACTTTTTTTCTTTTGTAAACTGGAGATTCATTAATAAACCAAAATTAAGTGCTTACAAATCTGGGATATTTCATCCCAATGAAATTTGCATAAAAAATAGAGGCAATACATCTAAGAATAGAAGGGTAGATATATAAATCTTCCACCGAAATCGAGCATCATTTGCCAACGCATTTGCACAATTATTTTCTTTTGTCATCATCTAGATTTTTTCGGGATATATTTTTTTTATTAGCAAAACAAATTTTATTAATAAAAAAATCGAAGTTATTTCAATTGTTTAGGAGCAGCTCCAATTGGAACGGTTAATTCAAGGTTACACCGTTAACCTGGGCAGTCTAAGCACTAGGCCTTTAAAATTTCGGCCGAAGATCTCAAATTTTGAGGTGTTTTGCTTCTTTTTTTCTTTTGTAAACTGGCGATTCATTAATAAACCAAAATTAAGTGCTTACAAATATGGGATATTTCATCCCAATGAAATCTGCATAAAAAATAGAGGCAATACATCTAAGAATAGAAGGGTAGATATATAAATTTTCCATCGAAATCGAGCATCATTTGCCAACGCATTTGCACAACGATTTGTTTCTTGATAAATATCTTAGATGGACACACAGCGTCAAATTCTTGCATTAGGAACCTACAATCGAGTAAAATGTTACCCATAGAATGATTAATCGAATTATTATCATTAATCAGTTGAACAACACCCAGTGTATCCGCTTCAATTTCCAGCCTTCGGATAGTATGTTCTCTTGCAAGCACCGTACCATCCCTTACAGCCCACAATTCGGCCTTCCCTGTAAGACTAAATTTTAATTTAGTCATTGTGGTAGCCCACCTATTTTATATGGCACATATTGATTATGAGTTTAATAGAATTCTCCATATCTTTATTTTATTCTAATTGTCAAATAGAGAAGTTGTTTCCTAAATAGACTCTACTTTGAGATGGAAAGTGAGTATAACGTTCATTAAGGAAACTGGTCCTCTCTCTACCTATAAAAGACCGTCTAGGGTTACATCAATTTAATGTGATATACTAAACAGCTAGAAAAAAAAGGTTAGGGGGAGAAACTCATCTTCCACCTAGGGCTTAATGCTCAAGTACATTTTATGGTTGTTTCAATCACTAACTGGATCGCTCAAGTTCCGCATAAATGGATTTGGGTACGCCGTTCTTGATTCCTTATGTTTTCCTTAATGATTGTATATGTGATAATCGTGATAGTTCTAGACCCTGACATAATTGTTGGTTGTTAATTATCTAACAGCATTAAAGAATAAATTTACATTCCTTGCATAGAAGAAAACCGAAAACATCAGTATTTAGTTTGAAAAAATCCAGACTTGGGAGTGTTGGAAGTACAAGTGCTGTAAATAAGGAACGGATTACGTACCTAAAGATTTGTAACTGAAATAGAGTGCGGACTAGGTCGCTCTCTTTAAGACGTTACGCAGCTCTACCAAGATTGTGCAAGCAGTTCGATCAATACCACGCCGTCCCCAGGATAAAACAGCCCAGAATACACAACATCTGTTCGGCCTTCCCTGCACAGAAGAAAACCGAAAACAAAACACACAATCGACGTATTGCTCGAACTCAAGAACTTTCTATTTCGAAAAAGATTTGATTTGACTGAAATTTCTGTAATAAAAAAAACGACTTTTAGCAAAATGTGGGTTCAACTATAGTATGTGTGCGAGGCTTAATTAAATCCGGGATTTGCTCATCCCTGCGCGCGAGTAACCCATGACACGAACCCGGTTAACTGGGTGTTGTTCAACTGATTAATGATAATAATCCTATGGGTGACATTTTACTTAATTGCAGGTTTGACTTTTTAAAAGATTTATTTTGATTGATAAGAAAACCCCCATTTAGGTGAAAGAAAAAAAGTTATTTTTTTTCAGGATTGATTATTGCATAAGATCAGCGTATTATATTTCACATTATAGATTGATCATGATCAAAATCAAAATATTTTTTTTGCTCACCGTGAACTCAAGCTAATGTCTATGCAAGTACTAGAAGCAACCCACCCTCATCTCCAAGATGTTGGTTCAACGTGCAAGTATTTTTTGATCAGCAAAGAAATAGTATTATAAATCGGTAAGGGTACGATAAGAAAAGGACAAGACATCAACAACAATGTTAGCTGGAGTAGCTAGCAAACGTACAATAGCCACCCAGCACGAGCTAAGATGGAACTAGGGGTTGGCTTATGGGAGCCAGGGCCACCCCTATTTGGAAACACCACAATTATATATAATATATTTTTTTTGGTGTGCTTTTAAATATTTAATTTGCATATTCAGTGAGATGGAATTAATTTGCTCTTAATAATCCATATGGCTATCCTAGTCTTAATCCAATCCACAACCTCACTACTTTCATCCGGAATCTTGATATTGTAACACAAGATCATTTCATGCTAACCAAAGAGATCGACCAGAGTATAGCTAGCGAAGAATCCAACCTTCCGGCTTCCACAATGTTTCTCCAAATTGCAAAAGCCATTATCAGAAACCTTCATTCGTGTAAGGTCAAAGACCATAGTCGGTGATCCTAAGATGTAAATCGTTCATGAGTTTCTATAAAATCGTGATCCTTTTCAAAAAAAAAGAAAAAAAGACCATAGTCGGTATGGGATAGCTAAATAATTTCTTCTCCGTGACTGATTTTCAAACACACACACACATATATATATACACGGGGTGTAGTGCAGAGCTGGATAAAGCACAATATGGGGAATGGTAACTCTACATTCCTTTGGTTGGACAATTGGCAGCCAATTGATAACATTGGCGTAGTGGTCAAGGCTTGAGACTTTCGGGTTTGCTCCCTCTTAAGATCTTAGGTTCGAAATGTCTTAAGTGCTATTAATTTATTTGGGACGAGTACATACACATTTTTGTTCTGACTTTAATTGAGATCCCCGCAATTACTCCTGCAAGATTAGTTTAGTTGTGATCGGCAATGCTTATGGCGACGAAAGTGAGCTAATTGGCAACCGTGAAAGTATTTGGGTTCCTTGCTCAAAGCTTAGGCTCAAGTCATCATAGCTGGCCGCATGGTGGAGCTAATTAAATATACATCTATTGTACCCGTAACATGCGAACGGAATATCTTACATTCGATCTCAACATAGGGACGATGAGATGCCCTGCACTGCAAATAGCTACATATAGTGTTGACGGCATTAAATCTTGACGGATTAATTAGGGGAGTAGTTTACAAATAAGTGTTTTTTTTTTTTTTTAAATCTTTAGCGGAAACTATTTTGGACTTGCTCAAATGTTCACGTATACCTCCGACACAATGGTCCCGCTGGATTATTAGCCTTGCATGCATGTGTTTAATTTGCCAAATTAAAGAAAATGAATCTTCCCATGATGTGAGTTACGTTCGTGTTCTGAATTGTTTGTGGATCTTGCCAATTACATGACTTCTTCTTGAGGCTTTCATCTTTAATCTCTTTATGCATGTGGCCATCATTGTAGTCAGATTCAGATAATGCACGCATGTTTTCTTGATATAACTCAGATTCCTAATCATTTCACATTATGGTAAAAATTGATCCTAAGCAAAAAGATAATCCTTGAAAGCCCTCTTCCAAGCCCAGGACAGCACCCAGCTCTAACTGGAACTGTTAATTCCAGGTGACACCACTAACATAAGTACTAAAAAAACAAATGAGTGATAATGACAAAAAAGTTATTATCACTGAGTTGTCACTAAAAATGTGTAACTAAAAGTATTTAGTAATAGTTTTTCATCTATAGTGACAGCTATCAGTACAAGTGACAACTTTATTTTGAATTTGAAGTGGAAGAATGCTCTAAGCTACCTGCAAAAAACCCAAACAAATCTTTAGCGGAACTTAACTAATTAGTCTGTCGCTAACCACTATATTGATAGCACATCACATAGTATCACCCTCTCTTACAAAAATGAAATATAGAACCACACACGCTTCGCACACATAAATGCACAAACACACTCATAAATCATAAAGGGTACTTGTGAGTGTGTTTGTGCATTTATGCATGCAAAGCGTTTCTGGTTCTAGATTAATTATTTACCCTCTCTTATAGAGATGGCTTGTTTAATTTGGCAGTTCAACATAGGATGAAAATCTATCCACGTCGATCGGATATAAAGTATTGCATGTACATGTACAGGAAGAACAGTGCGGGACCGGTCCAAAAACCTGGATAAAAATGCACATCCTAATGGAGAAGGTTCATCCGGGGGTGTTGTTTTTGGGCACAATTATTTTGTTTTGTTTTATTGAAAGGCAAAAAAATTTATTAATATTTAAAAACAAATTACAAATTAAAGATTAAACTGACCTCAAGCAGCATTAAGCCGAAGAAAGCGAAAACCCTCAAGGGGAAACAATAAGTTCCAGCAATCATATGTCAAGAAGGACCCAAATGGAGAGAATAACAAACCAAAGTTGGCAATAAGCCAACAAGGACAGAGCAACACCGATCTCAAATGAACACTAGACGCCTAAAACCCAAAAACAACACCCTAAAAAGATACACCTAAAGATCCCAAAAAGAAAACACCCCAAACAACACCCAAAGAGACAACTAAGAGTCAATCAACATGTTGAGAAGCATGACTCTTTGCCCTTTCCTCATCTTCAGCTTGCATAATCGCGATTTCTAGATTATTTTTGGGAGATAATTCACGGAGGCTCTGTGAACAGGTTGTTCTGTTCACGGAGCAGCGCGGCGCAATCTCATCCATTCATTCGCGAAATCGATAGCTGAGATTCGTTTTCAATTCTGACCGGTCGCAATTGATTGTTACCGGTCATAATTGATTTTTAATCTGGACCGTTCAAAAACACTTTGGACATGCGCGATTGGCCTATGTAAAGCATTCTTTATGGAATGGTCTGCAAATAAGATTTTCTCTTTTTTTGGGTACATTTCTTCTGGTAACATCAATTGTTTAGGAGCAGCTCCAATCAGAATGGTTAATTCAAGGTTACATCGTTAACCTTGGCAGTCTAAGCACTAGGCCATTAAAATTTGGATCGAAGATCTCAAATTTTGAGATGTTTCGCTTTCTTTTTTCTTTTCTTTTCTTTTTTTTTTGTAAACTGACGATTCATTAATAAATCAAAATTAAGTGCTTACAAATCTGGGATATTTCATCCCAATGAAATCTGCATAAAAAAACAGAGGCAATACACCTAGAAATAGAAGGGTATATATATATATAAATCTTCCACCGAAATCGGGACATTCTTTGCCGATGTTGGATTTGCTTCTCGATAAATATGCTTGATGGACACAGCATCAAATTCTTTCTTCAGGAACCTGCAATCGAGTAAAATGTTACCCATTGGATGATTAATCGAATTATTATCATTAATCCATTTGGCTATCCTAGTCTTAATCCAATCCACAACCTCACTTTCATCCGGAATCTTGATATTGAACACAAGATCATTTCTTGCTAACCAAAGAGATCGACCAGAGTATAGCTAGCAAAGAATCCAACCTTCCACAATGTTTCTCCAATTGCAAAAGCCATTATCAAATCAAAGCTAATCGGGAGATAGACAAAGGGCGCCTCAACATGCAAGTATTTGGAGTTCCATCTCTCAAAGCTTTGGCTCAAGTCTCTATATCGATCTCTAGCCACTTCGTGGGCTATATATACCTGTAAGATCGATGCAGTAAAATCTTAGCTACGGTCCTTGCATAGGGCGGTGCGCTTCCTGCAAACGACTATAAAGTGTTTGAGAGAAATAAATCTTGACGGATTTATGGAGTAAAATATTTTTTTTTAATCGCATATTCAGTTTTTAGATAAACCCAAAAGGAGCAGGCCACCCACATCAAGTTGGTGCATGGACCATTCAAGTAGAACGCATATTTAAGAGTATTTGGTAACTTCCGACACAAATACTAGTTCGTTGTATTTTGGAAAGGGTTATTAACCATATTTAAGAGTACGTGGATTATTAACCCCGTCTTTTGGACATGTGGTACTAGTTCGTTGTATTTTGGAAAGGGTTTAGGTATAGACAACCCCCTTAAACTACTATACCCAAATTATGTTGACAGATCCTTTTAGGACTAGTAGCTCGTACAGCTAGCTCTATTTTGGACCTGTTTCAGGTTCCTTGCCCTGTTTGATAAACGGATTGGAGGTTGGGATTTGATTGCTAAGGTGATGGTATTAGTAATACTTTGTTTGGTTTCCAAAATTGGTCCGGATTGGTAGTCTCATGGGATGAACAATCCGGCCCATAGGGGTATTAGCAATACCCTTTGGGACTTGGTATTCGTAGTCCAATCTTAATCCATTCTCATTACTAATCCCTTCTATCAAACCAATCTCATCATCTAATCTCATTTCAAACAAACATGATATTAATAATCCCATCATATAATCTCATCCCAAACAAATATACACATTATCAATACCTTGTTTGTTAACCCTCCAAGGGGTTGGGATTGGATTGGTAGAGTGGGGGTATTATCAATACCTTATTTGTTTTCTCAAAAATGATCCGGACTATCAATCTGTTGGGATTGCTAAGACCCCAACTTGGGGGTATTGCTAATACCCTCTTCGAGATGGTATTGGTAATCCCATCTAAACCTCCCCTCATTATCAATTCCTTCTCATTATCAATCTCTTCTATTAATCCAATCTCAACATCTAATCACATCTCAAACAAACATAATATTAATAATCTCATCATCGAATCTCATCCCAAACAAACATACTCATTATCAATCCCTTCTCATTACCAATCTCAATCTTAATCTTAATCTCATCTCCTTACGAATTTCATCCATCTATCATTGTTATCAAACGGGGCTGTTAACAATCCATTCTCATTACTAATCCCAATCCTAATCTCTTCTCCTTACGAATCTCATCCATCTATCACTGTTATCAAACGGGGCCTTAAAGTTGGTCAAAGCCGTTCATTTTGTTTAAAATATTTCGTTCAAGCTCCATGGACAAAATCAGCCTAATCGAATATCGATAAGAGCATTTCACGAAACATCCAATTTTTACATGTAAATACAATTTTAGAAGCTACCACATCATTATTCATGAGAAATCAGAAACCTTCATTCGTGTAAGGTCGAAGACCATATATACACTACAACAAAAATGATATTTAATGACGAAATTCCTGGTGACGAAACTAAATTTCGTCTCTTATATGTCTATTTAGAGAGGAAAAACATGTTTCGTCTCCAATTAGAAGGATAAACAAATTTAAGGGAGATGAAATTTTATTTTGTCGCCAATATTAGTAAATTGGTGAGGAAATTTTTTTTTTCGTCTCTAAAAATTGAGGACAAATGAAATTATAGGTGAGGAAATTATGTTTTTCGTCGCTAATAAATTCCCTCCATATCTTTTCCCGGGCATGTGAAATCCTCAAACCAATAGATGACGGAAAAATTCCTCACAAAAGAGAACACTTAGGGTGAGGAAAGTTTTTTCGTCACCGATGGTACTAAAATCAATTTGATTTTACTGAATTTCATTCGGCGGGGTGCAATAAGTATTGGGCGGGACTTAAAATTGGAAGTGAGGAATAATTTTGTCACCAAAATCTATGGTCCCACAACCCAACCCCAGTTAGATTTTCTAAACTCAGGTTTTCTAACCCAACCCCAGTCACAAATCGTCTACGTCGTCTAATTCTCCCTCAGATTTTCCCAAAGCAAAGCCCTAGCTATAGCAATATGTCGACTGCCCCCTCTCCATCTTTGTAGATTATTCTCAAGTTCTGGTATGTCGACTTCTCTCTCTTCTCCTCCATCGATTCCCCCTAATTTCTAACCCCTGATTGCATTCCTTTTCACACAGAGCGGCACTGTCGACCCATGCCTGTCCGATTTGGTTGAGAGCTCTCTCTCCTCTCTCTCTCTCTCTCTCTCTCTCTCTCTCTTCCCTCTAGTATGCTTCCTCCTCGTCTCTATTTACAGGTTTGGAGGAATATTTTGTTGGCTTGGTTTTCCGTTTCAGTTTCTTGCAAAGTAGAAAAGTTTTATTTTCTCCATTTGTTTACTACTAATTAGAAAGCATGAAAAAGGCATAGTCAAAGTCTTTGTCGGCTGCCTTTGTACTTGAATCTATTTGTGATAGCAGTGGATTTTGGTACCCCTAAAACAATAGTATTAGAAAATCAAGTGACCCCATGCTTTCCAAGAAACAATAGCTTAACTAGAAATATCTTAATTTAGTCGACAATGGATTTCTCAGTTTTCTATATAGATTTCCCCTAGTTGGACAAGGAATTTATTCATTAGTTTATTTAATTTGTTCTCTATGATTATGGTAATCTGTGTTTATTTTGGGAGCCAACAAACTTTCGGATTGATTACTCTTCTCAACATGTTGAGCTTGTTTAATAGTTGTTTATTCTTATACTTGTTCCCTTATGGCTTATGCCCTAGTTTTTAACGGAGCTAATTTTTTGTATTGTTTTCTTCTTTGTCTTATTTCAGTAAACTTGATTCTAATTAATAAGTAGATGAAGAGAACTTCATAATTTGTAGAGATTGAGATCAGTGTAGTAATGTTCTTGCATGTGTACTCATGTTATGAATATGAAATGCATGAGGTGTTGCATTTTTAGGATAATACGTAACTTTGGGGGATCCTGACATGTATTATATATGTGCTTAGTTCTTGAAGTGATTGGTTTGCCACTTTGCCTTATCTTTTATTTTTTACATTGACCTTGGTCTGCATTAGTTTAAAATGTTTGTGTTTATTTTCTAGTTCATAGTTACGCAAAATGTCCAAAGGAGGAAAAGTGTTGCTCCAACCTGGTTTTCTATCAACTCATTTCATACCAGATTATGAGAGGAAAAGAAATGAGAAGATAAAGAGGAACAATAAGATCTGTGAATGTCATGTGGTGAAGAGTATTGCAACTCCTTTTGTGGGATCGGTTCAGCAGCGCAAAACGTGTTACTGCTGAAAATGGAAAGCGTACTAGGTTTGAGTTGGAGGATGATGGCTATAGACTTTCACGTGATGAGGATGACCCTGGCCATGACAGTGAGTCGATCGACTCTTTTGAGCAGGTACAATATATAAGTACACATTAATGATAGTAAAAAATAATGTATCTATACATTTTCTTTTTTTCTTTCTAGTAGTCTTGTTATATGTACATTATATATTTATGCTTGGGCACTCTATATTGTGTTGTTATAGGCCTTAGAGATGCCACGAGGTTGTCAAAGAGCGCCACAGTCCCATCCAGAGCCACAATCCTGTGCAACTATGATCTCCGAGAGGGTCACCCGATCGACGCCACTACCTAACATGGATACCCAGGCCCTACCACCTCCCATTGTCCAGCCACAAAGTGAGGCATTAGCTAACAACAATGTCGGTGAGTGATGTAGTTTGAGAATTATTTTTTAGATTCATTATCTTGTTTTTTAAGTCTGAATAAACCAGTAGCTGCTGCCTTTTTTTGTTACCTCTGTATCAGCTTTCTTCTTTTTCTGCATGTTCATTTTTTGTCCAAGCACATGTTACTGCTGCTGCAATTTTTCTCCATTATAAGATGTGCTTAATATGCAAGGAAAGGGGGAACAACAAAAGAAAAAGAAAGAGATGTAATATGTTTGCTCACTGCCTGAACCTTCAATTTTTAACGTGAGTGACATGTGCTTAGACAAATATTCTTTGATCTGGTTGGAGTTTGTGAATTGGCTGGAAAAATATTCTTTTTACTTGTGAAATTTCCTAACCTAGTTATTGTGTTGGCGTAGTGTATGACATCATGTTGATTGGAGCCTTTCGGAACTAGGCCTATTGTGATATCATAGTAGAGCCTTGCAGTGAGAGGCTGCTACACCTATTTTCTACATAGATATGGATACAAGTTTTTGCCTGATACTTCCACTATCTTTTCTGTACACCAAACTCCAGCAATTTGGGAGTACAGTTAAGATTGATGAAGGCTCCAATGTCACTGTATGTTATTCCTAAATCTGTACACTTCTCATAGGATACAGAACATTTCGAACGGGTGCAGAATCTACTTGCATATTGACCTCTGCTTGTGTGAGTTTAGTCAAGGGTCATTTGATTCTCCATGCTCCATGAATTTTTGAAACATACTATAGCTATATATCTTCTCTTGCCAATTGGAAAAACTTCTTACTAGTACTTTACAAAAGTACTCACTATTAGACGCACTCGTGGGCCTACGCGAGGCAAACTGGCACAAAGGGTCATTGATAAAGATGGAAGGCTTAAAGTTCCCATTCCACCACAATTCCGCGCAGCGGTAGGGGAGCATGCTTCTAAATTGGCCTCAAAGATTGGCTTTGAGGTTCGGACACATGTGATGGACCTTGGCGTCCGTAGGTGGAAGGCCTTGGATGATAGTGTTAAAGGGCCTATACTTCAGCGACTGACGGTAGTTGCAAGATCTACTTATTTATTGTTTCTTAAATGACAACGAAGTCATATCTAAAATATCAACTATTGCAGGATAAGTTTGATTTGCAAGGAGATCCTATTGATGTTGATAAGGCAGTGGCAACACAATGTGGACGAAGAATAAGCAACTACACCTATAAGTTGAAGAAAAAATATGATAAGCTTGTAAAGGCAAAGGGGGCTGAGTATGCAAGAAGCAACCCCCCAGGTGGTGTGAAGCCCGAACAGTGGACAAGCTTAATAGATAAGAAGTGGAATGATAAGAAGTGGCAGGTAATCTCTTGCGTACACATAAAAATAGCCATAGGTTCTTCTTGTAGCATTCTAATCTTTAATGCTCTTAAAACCACATTCTAAACCTGAACCTACCTCATAGTTTCTTGTTTCTCTATTGGTTTGTACTCCTTGCAGAAACAATCAAAAGCAAACACCAATAACAGGTCCGATAAGAAAAGCAAACACAGATGTGGATCAAAGTCATTGCCGGTTAACAGGCCAGATGTGGATCAAATATATTTTCAGTTTTATTACATTATAAATAGGCTTATTAACTTATTTGTTGCAAATAAAACATATTAGATGGAAGGAACTGATGGTGTCGTGCCTTCATTAGAAAAAATATACAAATCCACCCACTTTAATGCAGACACAAATGAGTGGATCTCTCCAGAATGCGAAGATATCCATGTACGTTTATCAAGTACTTTATTGTGTACTTGTGTTTGCGTAATTTTTAGAACTTGCATCTACTAAACTGTTAGAGCTTAAATTACTCAATTTACTTTAAAATGACAGGATGAGATCGTAAGAATAGAGGCTGAACATAATTCTCAGGATGGTGCAGTGCCGATAACGCAAGAGAAGCTTTCTGTCAAGGTATTCAAGGCAAAATCAGGCTATTTGAAGGGACTTGAAATGAGGCCTTCCTCTACTGTTAGGAGTACCATTGTTGGATCTGTGAACAATAATGAATATGTAACACACCTTGAGAAAAAGGTATACGAGCAAGATGAGTTAATTCAGGAGCAAGGTGAAAAAATTCAAGCGCAAGTAGAAGGAATTGAAGCAGCAAATGCCACGATAGCCGAGCTAGTGGAGGCAAAAGAGCAACAGGGGAGGGCTTTGGCTAGTGTTTTGGAGTACCTTAAAAATCAAGGGTACACCGGATACTGGTATGTCTCTCTCTCTCCAACAAGTGGTATGTCTTTAGTTGGAACAACTTCTAAGTGATAGAAGAGCAGCTCTGTAAAAAAACAGAGTATATTTAGATTATAGAAGTCAAATAATTTAGTAGTTTGACTATATTACTCAGGCAAAAATATAGTATCCATGAATGTGTTCGTGAAATTTATTTTTACCTAAGTTTGCACTTCCATCTACCAGGCCAATTTTTCAGCCAGCTAATTTTCATGTATTTTTATTTCAACTGTTTGGTTAATGAAACTATTTTAGAGAACCATAGCTAACTTAGAAACCCTAAAGTATTTGGTTTTCTGTTTTTGTTCTGAAACACACAACACTTGTTTTCATTTTGAAGCCGAGTTTCCGAAAGAGTTCTGCAAAATATTGCTTATCTAATGCCATGCCATGGTTGATCCCTTAAGTTAGAGAAGTGTTCCCAGTAAGTGGACATAGGTTGTGATGCAATAGGTATTGGATTTGAGTCATAAGAGTCACAAAAGTTTAGTGCAAAAGGTAATGTTCCAGTTCTATTGTCAGATTGTTTGCTGCATACTGTCCACGTTTGTGAAGCACAAAATGAAGGGTTTACAATTTAGTTGATTGATTTTGGCATTAACTACCATAATTTCATTCATAGCATAAAAAGTCATTACATTTTGGCATATATACATTTGAAGTTGTGGTACTGTTGTGCATATCTTGTCTTTGCATTGATTCCATGAGGTTGCTTGTTCCTAACTTGAAGTCGTGGTATTGATGTGCTTTGCTCCTCACTCATTGTTTCATTTGTGTAATGTTAAGTTTACATGATATTTCGTATTTCTATTAACATCTTAACAATATTTTCTTAATCTTGTTTCATGTTTGCAGATTGAGTATGTAGAAGGTTGGTGGCGGGAGATGATATATGCGTGTTCCTATGAAGACTTCTTTTTGGGTGAAATTCGGAGTCTTCTTTTTTGATGATGCTACGAGAACACTTCTTTTTTGATGATTCATAGGATAAGAACTGTGATGAACAACATATGGTCTAGTTTGATTATTTTTGACATTTGTACATGGATGCATTATATCCTAAATGTAGATGACTATTTTGGGGTGGATGAATATTGCATTATAGTATCTTGTTTGAGATCTATTAGATTCTAAAATTTACCTGATATGGTATTCTTAGAAGAGTGCGAGACGATTTTTTTGTCACCAATATTTCTAATATATGTAATTTAGGTGACAAATTCTTTTTATCACTAAAGAGGTTTCTCTGTGAAACTTTTCAGAGACGAAATTTTTTGTCGCCAATTGGCTTTAATTTTACGATTATAGGAGACAAAATCATTTTGTCGCCTATACTAATTTCTGTAATATTTAAATTAAATTCTTTGGAGACGAATTTTTTTGTCACCTATAAGGTTTCCCTGGTCAATGTTCATTCACTATTAGTGACGAAACTGACAAGGGTGACAAAAAATCTGTAAATTGGTGACGAAAAATTTCGTCTCCAAAATTACTATAGGTGACGAAACAAAATTTTCGTCACCATGTGACTTTCTGAGACAACCTTTTGGTGACAAAAGTTTTTTCGTCTCTAAACTATTTGCGACAAAAAACGTGCATTTGGTGACGATTTAATTCGTCAACAAACACAAATTTTCTTGTAGTGATAGTCGGTATGGGATAGCTAAATAATTTATTCTGGTGACTGATTTTCAAACACCTATATACATATACGGGGTGTAGTGCAGAGCTGGATAAAACACAATATGGGGAATGGTAACTCTACATTCTTTTGGTTGGACAATTTGCATCCAATTGATAATATTGGCGTAGTGGTCAAGGTGAGACTTACGAGTTTGCTCCCTCCTAAGATCTCAGGTTCGAAGCCTTTTGGGTGCTACGTATTAATTTCTTTAGGACCAATCCATATACAGTTAGGCAAGCAATCAGGTTCATTAGTCCTGTTATCAGTTGGCACAACCTTAGTCAGCTGGTTCAATCACTATGTCCCAAAATGGGGCTTTTAATCAATGGACCTAGCTATTCAAGGTAGATTGGCTACAAAAGATAGGCTATTTAGTTGGAAAGTGATTTTATATATAATGAGGAGATCACGACTGTCCCCATATATACACCTCTTCTTTGGATGCTCTTTTTCCAGTGTCCCCTTGGGTTAATTGGTAAAACAGTTGAGGCAAGTACTTCGGTGCTCAAGATTTTCCCTGCAGCTTCTATGTATCATTTGTATCCAAAAAAAGAAAAGAAAAAGATTATTACGAAATTCTACTTATGATATTTTATATTAGAGTGAAAAATTTGTTCCATAATCATTTAGATGAAAGGGAAGAAATGACATGTTCTGATTTAAATATTGCACCGCGTCATTTGGGCTTTACATGACTCACTGATAAGCTTACCTAAAAATAACTCAGTGCCCGAGTTTGGCACATCGATCCCAGGGTTCAAAAAGACGTCTCATCGAGTTCGAAATATCTACGGGGAATAAGGTATCAAATTTTGGATATTTGTAGTAAAAAAATAAGTAACCTTTCCTTAGAAACAAAAATCTTATAAATCATTTCATTTCTATTTTATGTTGGAAATACGTCTAAAAAAAATGGGCATACAGATCACAACCTAGACCAGGCTGTGGGACTTCGCATACTAGGCTAGATGGAAGCCTACTCAAGCCTTTGGGCTTATATGAAGATAAGTCCATTTCCATTAGTCGTTTTAATGGATCTAAAGGTTGCTTCCCTAACATTTTTGCTCCAAGTCGTTACCATGTTCTCTTCTTCAAAATATTTGTTTGACCAGATATGATGCGTGCGCATATTACATATTTGATGTGTGAATTAATTTTGTAAGGTCCAAATTAAGTATCGTCTAATATGCCACAATAGACAAGATAAACAATATCATAAGAGTGATAAAAATATTTCTCTCACCATTAATCTCATGAGATTATATTTCTTATTTTCATACATAGTCCAACCAATCATGTGCCATTTGAGTTTTACCATTTTCAGATCCTCTAGAGAACCAATGATTGGGCTCCAAGCATTAAGCTTGGGCTTGGCCGTGGTTTGGGTCTGCAAGATTTTATGAAGTGTTTGAAAGAAATTTGAAAATGAGAGAGTAATACTTGCACTACAAGAAAATTGATTGGGATCTAGCAACGGTCAAAAGCGTCACTAAAAAACACAAAGAGCGTCGCTAAAGACTATACCAATAGTCCACCAACCGTCAACCAAACCGTCACGAGATATCCGTCACTGTTGGGAGTTCAATCCGGCGAAATAATTCCAAATATATCCCACATTCTCCATTTATGATGGCAATTTGAAAACTGTAGTTGATTGATTGTAAGTTCATAAATTCTAGGGGTAATGTTGCCTTTTTTATTTTAATTCAAAAATAGTTTTGCATAATTGCTTAAATTAATCCATGCGAAGTAACTCAAATGAATTTTGGAGAATCCATAATCCAACCCTTGTGCGACATAAGTACGGAAGCCGGAAGGCAATGATTTGGACCCAAATCGATCGGTACGGATCTATTCGGTAATTTATTGATCCGGGTGAGATTATCTTTCTTTGGATTTATAAGTAGTCAATTTTGCCTTGTTGCATAAGTGGCACATAAGCCGACGCAGGTCTCACAATTCTGATCGACTAGGCATATGTTGTAGTTGGCAAAGCATGAAAAAAGAGAAAATACTAGGAAACATATTCGAACTTATAGCTCCTTGTACTTCGAAACATACCAATAATATTACGACTTTACACAAGTTGAAAACCAAACATAGAAAATACAAACCTTGCCCTAACAGAGAAACTGCTACATGACTATTAATCTGAAGGGCTTGGTTAGATTTCCTCCATTATTCGTACATACTCTACCAAGGTGCACATATATCTTAAATATTAGCACCTATATATAAAGCTAGTTCCCTTCTTCGTAACCACCGCCTCCATATCCACCTCGGCCACCCCCGTATCCTCCTCGGCCACCTCCGTATCCTCCGCCACCATATCCACCTCGGCCGCCTCCATATCCACCGCGTCCGCCACCTCCGTACCCGCCGCCTCCATATCCACCGCGTCCGCCACCTCCGTACCCGCCGCCTCCATATCCACCCCGTCCGCCACCTCCGTACCCGCCGCCTCCATATCCACCGCGTCCGCCACCTCCATACCCGCCACCTCTGTATCCACCGCCACCACCATAATACTTGGCGTTATCAAACCCATTTGTCTGTTCAGCAGCTTCAGCTGCACAAATAAATTATATGCTTGAATAGTCTAGAGGTGATTAGAAACAAGCGTGGCAACAATTATATGAACATATTGAGGCGAAAGTTCGGGTTGAAAATTGAAACTCAATGAAGACAATGCAAGTGAGGTGGCTTGCATTGATTAGAGTGTTAAATGGCCTAGACCAATCAGTATGAACTACTCATGCTTAATCGTTTTAAAGTTAATTGTACCTAAATTGAATTACAGGGGCAGGAACCCTAATTGTGCTATTCTAATGAATTTTGAACCAAAAAAGAAAAAATTGACAATTTTTCTTCCCGGAGAGATTAACTAAAAATAATGGGGTGAGGCAAAAAGATTATCCTGCTATCACCTCCTCTGGACCTCTAGTATACAAGATGAGATAATAAAGAAATTAACTGCAAGCACATGAGGATGTTATTAAATTAATTAGGTTCACATTGGTTTAACCTATTAAAAATAAAATTGAATTCACCTTAAATTCCAAAAAACCTTTACGTAGAGATTCATTGTTTTATGCACTACAGTACTAGCATTTTTGAAAATCATGAATTTTTAGGATTTATAAGAATAATGACGCAAGCAATCTCGGAAAGTAATATTAATTAGAATAACTAAGACACCTCTGTGCGTACGTGGACCTTTTTTTCGGGCACAGAACCAAGATTTTACTGCACGTTCTGCCACAAAGAGAGGGGAAAAAAACTACAGGAATATATATGACTTACAACATGCATGGTTAATTACGACATTTCTTTTTGGTAATTGCAAAGAGAAAAACATATCTCATTCATTGGTTGATGTGAGAAGTAGCTTTGATAAAATAAAGGCGTAAAAACGATATACTATTTTGTTCTATCAAGCAAACTAAGCAAGGGTTTATATTGAAGATGTATTATGGAAGTTAACGGTACTGTTCTCCAAAGCATATATATCACACAAGTTCATTTTTTTCTCCTTTTTCCTCTCATATTCTGTCCAATTATAGCCGAAAACAAGTACTGGAAAAATGACAGAAAATGAAACCATTAAAGGCAAATCCAGGCCTTAATCAATTCGGTTAAAATATACTAATAAACTCACTTGAAGCAGTAGAAGTGGTAGTCTCAGCCAAATCCCTGGCTGTCACCTCGGAGGTGATGAGAAGAACAATGGCCAGAAAAAGGCCAAGGAAAGCAATTGTTTTGGAACCCATTTCCCTCTTTAGTTGATTGGATGGAATTGAATGGAATGAAATTGAAGTTCAATTTTGGTGTCTATTTATAGGCTTGGAGAGATTGCAGTGGCTGTGAGTCTAACATTAAATGGTCTTTGACATATGAGGCACAATGTGGTTGGCCGTTGAGTTGTTAATTGGTCATTAAAAAAGAACACCCCCAGTTGAACCTCTTCCAATAGGATGAACAGGAGAGAGAGAATCTCAACAGGATGAACATTTGATCAAGCTTTTCTGACAAAGGTCCCGCATTGACCTACTTGGATAATTTTTTATCAACGGTCCTGTTCATCCTATTGGAAGAGGTTCAACTGGGGGTGTTTCTTTTTTATTTGTTCTTGGAAATTGATATTCGCGCTCCACATTGTTCATGAAGTTATTAGTAACTTCACGTTAAAAGTGGAGCACCATCAGTAAAAAGTGGAGCGTGAAAATATATTTCCTTTTTTTTTTTTTTGCATGCACCATTATTTCTTTTGTCTTCGTGTAGATTTAATTTTTTGGGTATCATTCATTGCTTAAGAGCAGCTCCAACTGGAAACATCGCAATTTTTCTGCAATAGAATTCATCACACTTTTGCTAGGAATCATAAAATTTTGGTACTGTGTCTTAAATTTTAGACTAAAATCACGTGACTTTTAAGCAGTAGAATTCATGTTGTTTTTACTAGTTATCATAACATTTTAGCTCGCCTCGTTATTTTTATAAAAAAAACTTGTAACTTTTCAATAATAAAATTCATAATGATTACATTAGGAATCATACCATTTTGGTTCATCTTGTAACTTTATAGATTTATGTTCGTCCTGTATATATTAAAAAAGATATATTTCTGACTACTTACGATAGGGCTATTGTGTAGTACTTTCAAAAATGAAAAATGAAAAAGCAAAATATTATAGATTTTTATTCTTTGTACAAAATTTAATTATGATCATGTATTTATTTTGTCCCTTGTAAACTCAAGCTATGTTTATGTATGTACTGGAAGCAAGCCATGCACCCGCATCATCAAGATATATATTAGTTTCTCGCACAAAACTTGGGTTCAACTCTCCATATATATATTAGTTCCTCGCACAAAACTTGGTTTGGGCTTGTTTACCAATTTTTTCCTCGATCAAAATCGACAGAGATTTCGGGAAACAATGCCAACAACAAAAATAAGGGCGGATGCGGCTTCTCTCCACAAACGGATTTGAGGTTCCTTGCCGTATTTCAGGACTTCACCGGAAAAGAAATGGCGAATGAATCAAATGCTATTTTTGGTGGTGATGAATCGACTCGTAAAAGAAGACCGTCACCCGCCAATCTTCAAGAACGGAATCGACCCATCGATTGGGCAGAGTGGATTAATGGTTTAGTGAAGTGGAGTGGAGCGGAAGAAAAATAACAAATGGACTTTGTTATCTTTTCAAGATATCGATCTATCGACACGAGCGATACATCGAATATTCTAAGTTAGTTTTACAATATGAATCCTACTCCTAATTATAACCCAGAAGTGGGTTAGGAAGACAAAAATTAAGAACAAAGTTAAGACTTTGATTTTGTTGAACGAGTTTACAATAATGAAGCCAAAAGAGGCTATTTATAAAAAAACAAAATGTGCAGGAAATAACTTCCTTAACTTTTCACTACTCTTCATTCTTCTAATCATCTTCCAAGTGTCCAAATAACTTCCCACAAACTCCAAAGTGTGTAGGAGCATGCCACTTGTCCAAATAACTTCTCTTCAACTTCAAAGTGTGTAAGAGCACGCCAAGTGTCCTACATGCAAAAAACAATAATAAAAGAAATACTAATTCTAGTTCTAATATTAATACGAATACTTAATAATAATAAAATAGGTTGCATTACCATAAACGCTACCTTTCGGTCGATCATCGACAGGCAGTGAAATATGGTACAAACAGGGCTTTAGGTGTTGGGCTGCGGCCATTGGTGCTTTTAGGTTTTATGTTGGTTCCTTACCAACCTTGGGCTTTTAGGTATTTTTTTTTCCCTGGTATGGGATTAGCTTGTTGAGCCTAAATCATTTCCTCAATGTGGTTAGGAGAAGAGAGTATTGGATGGTATTGAGGGCAATAATTCTTGACAAATTTGTGAACGAAATAGGCTCCGTTCCGCTAATGTTTTTATTTTCAAGTACTTAATTATTTTTCATTTTACAAGACATGAGGTCATTATATCACAATATATCATCTTTAACTCAAAAATAAATGTTTATTTTAAAATAAGTAGGAGTACTTATTTTTTTTAGCGGTACAGGAGGCCTGATTAACGTACTTATCTGCATATTCATCTTTTTAGATAAACACGAAAGAAGCAGGCCACCCACATTAATTAGGTGGACCATTTCCATTATATAATCTCTACGTACCCCCCTTGAGTTTGATTGTTTGCCATCGTCCAAACTTGATTAAATTTTCTATTTTTGGAAGTGGACAAAATAATATCATCTTTTCCGAGACATGAAAACTACTCTTCGTCTTCTTTTGTTGATTCTTTTCGATTGAGATATGTCAATTTGGAATGACTAGCAAATGCTAGGAGAAATTATTAGGGCAAATGTCGATGTGCGAATGGACCCCCTGATCTTCATTTATCAACACAAAAATTCTTGTGGTTTGTAGACCTATGTGCACCCACTAACATCCTCTCTGTTTGTAAAATGATCTTAATGTACTCATCTTCTTCCTCTCTCTTACATCCCAACACTAATATTTCTATACATAATGTTAGTGTTATTGATGTTTTTCGGCTACCGACAACTAGGGGTGAGCATGGACTGAATTGATTCAGTTTTATAGTAAATCAAAAACCAAACCACTACATACGGATTATGAATTTGGAGAACCAAACCAATCCACAAAAGGTATAGAACCAAACCAATCCCAACCATTAGACTACGGTTCGGTTTCGGTTTCGAACCACGGTTTACTTGAAATTGAAATATCATCTTCCTAAACTATTTAAAATACTCAAAATCATGGAGATAAACTAAGAATTCATTTATAGAAACATAGGAAAATTTAGAAATTAATTGAGCCGTAGAATCACTATTCACTAAATGGAGCATTACATTATACCATGTGCTTTTGGTGTATCAAAATTATAGGATGATATATAAAAGTTTATGCGAAATAATTTTGGTAGTAAATAAATACTCAATAGGACAGTGGATTGAATAGATTATTAATTTAGAAAATTAGTTGACTATATAACTCTTATGTGTACTTGGTGTATCTAAATTAAATGAGTTATATATATATATATATGCACACACACACACACGTGCGCATGGTTCGGATCGGTTTGGAACCGAAACCACTAGCATAAATCTATAGACCAAACCACTTAACACGGTTTCTAATTTTTTTAATCCGGAGCCAAACCAAACTACTAAAAAACCAAACCAAATCATTTGGTTTGGATTGGTTTGGACTGGATTCGAGATTTGACGGATTTTTTGCTCACCCCTACGACAAACCACAATAGAGACATAAGCAATATTATAAGAGTGAAAAATAATTCTCTCACTATAAGTCTAACAAGATAGATCATATTGTGGTTTTTTTGGATGGAAAATTAGGTTGTTAAAACTGTAAAATGTGCTTGTAGTATGGGTGAGGTGAGGTGTGTCTCAGTGTCTCCTCCAACAGAACGTTGGAGGACTTTGTTTGATGTTTCCTTAATTTCTTGCTTGATCTTGTAAGTTTTGATGCTTACTTTGGTTGAGCCCCTCGATGTATCCCTTCGAGTTTGCAATAAAAGTTTCGTTTGTCGAGAAAAAAAAACAAGATCGATCATATTTCATATTTTGTTATATAGTCCATGAGATTCTTATACTGTGTTATATAGTCCGAGCCGATCAACCATATTGTCCATTTGGTCCGGGTGAGATTATCATTCTTCGGGTTTATAAGCAATCCGGTCATTTTGCCATGTAGCATAAGTTGCACATAAATCGACACAAGTCTCACAATTCCGACTAGGCATGTTGTAGTTGGCAAAGCATGAAAAAAGAGAAAATACTAGGAAACATATTCGAACTTATAGCTTCTTGTACTTCGAAACATACCAATAATATTATGACTTTGCACAAGTTGAAAACCAAACATAGAAAAATACAAACCTTGCCCTCACAGAGAAACTGCTACATGACTATTAATCTGAAGGGCTTGGTTAGATTTCCTCCATTATTCATAGGGTACTTTATCATGGTGCACAGATATCTTAAATATTAGCACCGATAACATTAATTCCCTTCTTCATAACCGCCGCCTCCGTATCCTCCTCGGCCGCCTCCGTATCCTCCTCGGCCACCTCCGTATCCACCGCGTCCGCCACCTCCATACCCACCGCCTCCATACCCCCCGCGTCCACCACCTCCATACCCACCGCCTCCATATCCACCGCGTCCGCCACCTCCATAGCCGCCGCCTCCATATCCACCACGTCCACCATAATACTTGGCATCATCAAACCCATTGGTCTGTTCAGCAGCTTCAGCTGCACAAATGATATATAAGCTTGAATAGTCTAGATCTAGAGGTGATTAGAAACAAGCGCGGCAACAATTAGGTGCCGTTCCATTTTCTCCGAAAAGGAACTTTTAGAAAAGGAAGATAATTTCAAGCGCAAAAATCATGTGTTTACGCAAATAATTTTCCTACCAATATGGATTTTGTTTGATAGATCTCATTGAGATCTTTTAAACGGTACAAAAAAAATTATAAAAAATATTTTTTCATTTTCATTATATTTGAGCTTAAAATTACCGTCTTTTTAAAAAAGAAGATTTAAAAAGAAAGCGGAACGGAGCCTTATATGAACATATTAAAGCAAAAGGTCAGGGTGTTTTTTGAATGGCCGAAACTTTTTATTAACTTTCAAAACTCAACATATCGGTGTTACAAAGATTATGTGGTGTTCTACTTTTTTGGAAAACCTTTGTAAGGACCAAATTCCGGAGTCTTTTTGTATTGGCAATTCCATTTGACAAAACACATAATTTTTATCGAGTTGTAATTTTATTTATTATTTTTATAGGCTAGTGAGTCTGTATAGGATTAGAGTGGAAGGAATCTATTTATTTGTAATTGAGTGAGAGTGAATCGATTGTTTAAAGGCAGAATGACTTCGCGAATGGAAAGGGGCTAAATCGAAATGGATTGATCGGGATATCAATCGGATGTCCATCGAATACTACTAAGGCGTATTGGTGGGCTGGTGCACACATTACAACTAATACAATTAGTTGCCTTATTTGATCTCCTAGGTTTTGGACTACAGCTACAGCAATATAAAAAGAAAAAGGGGGGCAGCCATACAGTGCCGTGAAGCCATATACATATACTATTATTCAAAGAAGAAGAAAGAGTGCGGCGGCAGTACGTTGATGAAGAAATTAGTTTTTGGTAGTGCAATTTCTAAGGGAAATTTTTCTTAGGCTAATTGGAGGGCTTGTGGATTCAAGGCTATTGGCGATCAAGATCACTGGGTGCGGTGTACGTGTGACTCGGCAGGTAGTACTTAGAACGTTGTGAGGATTTACTACGTTTGGATAGGTATATCTGTAACTGCACAATGATTATAGTGATTTGATTCCTTCCCGTGGTTTTTACCCATTCTGGGGTTTTCCACGTATATCTCTGCGTTATGTGATTGATTGCTAGCGTAGTTTTTTAATTGATAGTATGAATTAGTGATTCACTTTCATACCATTAGGGTTTTTACGAATTATTAGGGAACCCTAATTTTTCAACCTTTTTTTTGAAAAAGAAGGTAATTTCAAGCTCAAAAATCATGTATTTACGCAAATAATTTTCCTACCAATATGGATCTTATTTGATAGATCTCATTGAGATCTTTTAAACGGTGCAAAAAAAAATTGAAAAATTATTTTTCATTTTCGTTATATTTAATTTTGAAATTACCTTCTTTTTGAAAATGGTGGGAACAAACGCAGCTGACAGTAGCTGGTAAGACTCCCCTATGATAAGATGGTTGAAAATTGAAACTCAATGAAGACAATGCAAGTGAGGTGGCTTGCATTGATTAAAATTAATGAGATGAAGCAAAAAGTTTATCCTGCTATCACCTCCTCTATGCAATATATGAGATAATAATGAAATTAAGTGCAAGCACATGAGGATGCTATTGGATTAGGTTCACATTGGTTTAGCCTGTTAAAAATAAAACTGAATTCATCTTTATTTTTATTTTTTGTTTATCAGCAAAGAAAAAGTTTCCATATCATTAAAAATTGTTGAAGTTTGTCCCACATTGATTAATTATCTTCTCCAAAACTAGTATATGAGCCTAAGCGGCCTCTCCACTCATTACCAATTGGTCTTGAGTTGGATGTTATAACATGGTATCGGAGCTAGAGTTTCGGAGAATTTGTTCCATCTTGTTTGTGCTATAAGTGCACCGTTGTTTGTTGGTTAATTATTTTCTTAAAAACTAGTATATGAGCCTGAGGGACCTCTTCACTCCTTGTGAATGGTCTTGAGTTGGATGGTTTAACCACAACAAGAAGAATTATCTTTATTTCTAAAAAACCTTTAAACAGATATTCATTGTTTTACCGCACTACACAAGCATTCTTGAAATCGTGAATTTGTAAGATTTATGAGAACAATTACACGCGAGCAATCTCGGAAAATAATACTTAGAATAACTAAAATACCTTTACGTGGACCTTTTTCTTCCGGGACAGAACCAAGATTTTTATTGCACATTCGAAGAGAGGAAAAAAAAAACTAGAGGAATATATATGACTTACTACGTGCATGGTTATGACATTTCTTTTTGGTAATTGCAAAGAGAAAAACTTTTCTTATTCAGAGTTGATGTGAGAATTAACTTTGATAATATAAAGCCGTAACAAGCATATACTATTTTGTTGTAAGTTCTCCAAACAATAGGGGTGCCAAAGTTGAGAGTTTTCAAGTTCTGTTGGGACGTACACAATTCCGCTATTAATAAAGCACACAAGTATGGGTAGCAATGGAGATTTAAATAGTTCGTTATGCAATTATTTTGTTATACGAAAGAGAATTTAACCAATATCACACAAGTTTTTTTTTTTATTCTCCTTTTTCTCTCATATTCTGTCTAATTATAACCGAAAACCAAGTAGAAAAATGACAGAGAATGAAACCATTAAAGGCAAATCCAGGCCTTAATCAAGGTATAAAATAAATCAATTCGGTTAAAATATAAAAACTCACTTGAAGTAGTAGAAGTGGTTGTCTCAGCCAAATCCCTAGCTGTCACCTCGGAGGTGACGAGAAGAACAACGGCCAGAAAAAGGCCAAGGAAAGCAATTGTTTTGGAACCCATTTCCTTCTTTGGTTGATTGGATTGGATTGGATGGAATGAAATTGAAGTTCAATTTTGATGTCTATTTATAGGCTCGGACGGATTGCAGTGGCTGTTGAGTATAGTTGGTCACTTGGGTCATTAAATTATCACAAAGTTAGCAACTCACTACGACTCAGTCCTCATGGTTCCGGGAAGGCGTCTAAATTCAGTACACACCACCGCCATCAATATGGGCTTCACCGTGCGTCGCGTTTTACTGAATTGTTCATCGTGCAAGTCTCCATATTAGTCTACTAGTGCTTGCCCGTGCCTACGGCACTACTCACCCCGGTAGTGCCGTAGGATTGGACATTTTTGTAATATATTTTTGTTTTTTTATGTCAACGCCAGAAGCCGAGCAGTAGGTAAAAAGACCCGATGACATTTTTGTAATATATTTATAAGAGTGCTTGACCGACCGGATGTATTAAAATAAAGACGCGTCCCAAGCGTAGGACTCTCGACCGATATAGCATAATATCCGGAAGTACCGGAGTCGAACCACAGAGACGGACGAACGTGTGCAGGACTCAAAGATGACGGGTTCACAGTTTATCTTGGCTCTTAGGTAGCCACCCCTTGTTCAATGAGATTGATTTACTAACTAGATTACGAAACTGAATTAATTAAATAAAGATTTAAAAAGGGAGAGTACAGCCGTGGGAACTCAGCGTCCGCAACTAGTCTAACCAATGTTTACTCGGGCCACAATTATTCACTTTGTTGATTTTAGAATAGGAAAAAGGATCCTTAACAAATGCGCACCACCTGTCACCAGTATCCGTGCGCATTCGAATTCCGGCGATGCCTGGGTTTTGTTTGTTAGAAGAGTTTTCGTCTTCTTAAACTGCTTAAAGATTAAATTAATTCGAACCTGAGGTAAAAACATTAATTAAACTAGCCACGAGACGCCCTTCGCCCCGCGGCCGCACTCTACAAAATTACTCACTCATTATTGAAAGAGAAACAAAAGAAACCCTAATTTGATTCATGCTTCTATTACTGGAAAAAGAAAAATAAACGAAAGATAACAACTAACTGAATAACAACGAACAACTTTAATAAAGGACAAAAATCAATACGAGTTACCGGAGTGTGAAGATCTGAACAAAACTTTAAAAACTTGAAAGGAAAAGCTCTGGAACAGAAAGAACGGAAAATAAAGCTGCTACCTAGAAGTTCCAACCCTAAAAACGGAGTTTGGAGAGTATTTATACAAAACCCCAAATAAAATCTTAAATTAGAAATCCCCTCAATTCCATTCCCATTGAAATTGGGAATATATTAATCTAATAGGAATTATAGTCGGCAACCATGTTTCGTACGAGGTGGCTTGTGGCCTTAGGTAGCGCTACAACATTTTTACCATAGCGCTACCGAACCCCTTTAATGTGTTGACTCCGTTGACCGTTGCTTTGGCCGTTGACCCTTAGTATGCTCGGTAGCGCTACACCAAAAATGGTATAGCGCTCGCGAAGATTCTGTTCACTTCCTCGCGAATTCCACTTCAACACTTAGTCTCCACAGCCCTTCTCGCTCTCAAGCTCCATCACGGCATTTCCGGATACCACGCAATCCAAACTTGGCGCAAAAACCGCCTTATTTCCTGCGAAACTAACAAAAATACAAAAACAAGACAAAGCACGACATCAAGCGGAAAATGGAATAAACCGCGCCTCTAACGCGCTAAAACGCCCTACTTAGGCGCTTATATCTATGATATTGCGCGCCTATCAAAGAGTGTGGGTTTTTTTTAAGAGAGTTGGAGAACACACATCAACCCTTGGATCAAATGAATCTCAGCCCTTCTTTCAACTTGTGTTTATGTGGTCCTCACACCCTTGTGTTTTATTAGGTAGATCTTTTCAAAAAGTCAATTTGATCAGTTATCGATAGATATATAAAAACTTAAATCCGGGTTTATAAAATGGACAGTCAGTAAGAATAAAGTTAAACTGTCTATGACTATCAATTTTATAAAATAAAATTCAAGTTTTGATGTATCTATCCATATATGACTAAGGCAAAGTTTCGCTAAGATGTTTGGACTTTTGCTTGTTTTGTTTTTTATTCAAATATTTTTCGCGTTTGTTAGATTTGCAGCTTAATTTTGTGAATTATTGATTCGTCTAGTCAACACGAATCGAAAAAGTAAAAAATTATGACTTTTACCCGAATATTTTTGTTTACTTTTCGATTGTAATCCACAAAAATTTAGGTGCAAAATTGACAAATGCAAAAAAAAAAAAATTTGAATAAAAACAAAACAAAAAAAAGTCCAAAAATCTTAGCTAAACTTAGCCTTAGAGCAAGTTTATCAGTAGTTTGGCAAAATTGCTGGTAAACAGTGCCCTTTTCCATTTTATCTACTTATATCTCTTTCAACACTACATCAATATTATCTATTTAACCTATTCTCTATTAAAATATTATTACTTTTATTTTCCTTTTTCTTTTTTGAAGAGAGAGAGAGAGGGAGAGAGAGGGAGAGGGAGAGAGAGAGAGAGAGAGAGAGAGAGAGTAATAAAGAAAGGGGAAGCCTGTGAACAGATTTACCTCACCGTTTCAACAAAAGCCAATTTACCTCATCTTTTACCTCTTCTGCTGCTGTTGTCTTTTGTGGGTTTTCTTTCTGTAAAATAGCAAAAAAAGCCATTTTAACCCATCTAATATACTTGCTCTTAGCTAAATTTTTGCATAGTTGTACTACCCTATGGGCTATATAAAATGAATAATTCAAAGGGAAAAATTCAAAATACCCCCCAACCTTTACACAAAAATTAATTAGACTCCCAACCTTTTAAAAATTTCAATTTTACTCCCAACGTTATCTTCCGTTAATCAAAATGCCCCCTTCCGTCCGAATGACTAACAGATTTCGTTAAAGACTCCGTTAAATATCGTCCCGATAGAATTTTGATGATCCGAGCCGCTCAATGTGTTCAAAACGTGATTTTAAGGGTACCCGCAAGAAATCAGCAAAAAAAATGACCAGGAAGGGCTTCATCTGAACAGTTTTTTATTAAACTATTCAATAAAAAACTGTTCAGATGAATCCCTTTCCGATCATTTTTTTTGTTAATTTCTCGCAGGTATCCTTAAAATCACGTTTTGAATACATTGAGCGGCTCGGATCATGAAAATTCGATCGAAAAGGGGAGGCGCAGACCGAAGCAAAATCCGGATGTCCGGACTTGAACAAAATCCGGATCGATCTGCACCTCCTCTTTTCCAATCGAATTTCGATGATCCGAGCTGTTCAATGTGTTCAAAACTTGATTTTAAGGGTACCCGTGAGAAATCAACAAAAAAAATGATCGGAAATGGCTTCATCTGAACAATTTTTTATTGAATAGTTTAATAAAAAAACTGTTCAGATGAAGCCCTTCTCGGTCTTTTTTTTTGCTGACTTCACGCGAGTACCCTTAAAATCACGTTTTGAACATATTGAACGGCTCGGATCATCGAAATTCGATTGGGACGCTATTTAACGGAGCTTTTAACGAAATCTGTTAGTCATTCGGACGGAAGGGGGCATTTTGATTAACGGAAGATAACGTTGGGAGTAAAATTGAAGTTTTTAAAAGGTTGGGAGTCTAATTAAATTTTGGTATAAAGGTTGGGGGGTATTTTGAATTTTTCCCTAATTCAAATTGAATGGATAGTGAGGTCCACAATGGTGGTGAAAACCGTGGGATTTTCCTCATAAGTGGAAAGAATTTAAACTCTTTCGAAAAAGAGGATTGGTACAATCCATGACTCTCGGTCATGAAACTGAACATGAAAGGTCATGAATTCACTGTGAATCTGGACTATTCATCACCTTTCATATTCATTTTCCTAGACCCAAAGTCATAAATTCTACTCTCTCTGTCCCTTTATTACAGTCCAGTATTTCATTTTGGATTGTCCCTTAATAAGTGTCCATTTTATAAAATTAGTGGGTAAAAGTTGATGAATTGTCTATTTTGTCCCTAAAAGTAGATTCCATTTTGAAAAGTTAGTGAATAAAAGTGTAATGATGATGGGTAAGTAGGGAAAGTGGAAGAAAAAGTTGATGTGAAAGGTATAATGATGATGTCTTTTTAATAAGTTGGAATTACGAAGCAGGACAAAAAGGAACGGAGGGAGTAACATTTTTGTTTGAAAAAAAACTTAGTGCCAATTGTACTGCACATTCAGGTATTCATGTTTTCTGCGCCATATGCTAAGCTCGTCATCATACCCTTAATCCTTCATGATTTGTCACTCTTTTTTTCTACCTACTCCCTTACCTTGTGGCTTCGATTGATTGGATGGTGGATGAAGTAATGAGGGGATAGGGGGAGTTGACGTGACATTTTTTATTTGATTTGGCAACAAGATTTAACACCCGGGACTAATCATTCTAAGTCATTGTTGGGACTAAATAATACCCAGCAGAGGCCCTGTTTGATAGGAGGGATTGGATTATATGGAATTGTAGTCAAGGAATTATTAGTGAAGGGATTAATAGTGAGAAGACTATTTGGGTGTATAATTCCTTGTATCACATGTTTGTTTGTGTATGAGATTCAACAAAGGACAAGATCAATCCTGTATATCTGTGTTTGTTTTGAATACCGCTTGAAAAGATTAATGGTTCAATTATCCATATTACCCTTAGTGGAATTTTCTCTTGTGGGGAGCTGTTTGGGAAACCGAATCAAAATTTACTCTTGCACTCCTTTTAAATCCAATCCGTTCAATTCCGATACCCATCTTTCTTCTTCCAAGGATCAAAAAAAAAAAACCTCTATCCTTCCACGTGTTCCACCCACAAGGAACAAGTTTTTTTTTTTTTTGGTCAAAAGAGGAAAGTATATGCCCATGCGCCATTGTTGATCCAAATACCCACCCCCCCCTTTTCTTCTGTACAGATCCTCTCTCTCTCTCTCTCTCTCTCTCAACCGAAACTGGAACCAAAACCCACAAATCCTCTTCTCTCAAACTAAGAAGTCCACGGTGGAGAATTGCCATGGTTGGTTTCTAGTGGTTTGATTCGGCAGTGGAGGATTTTAGGTTTTTAGGACAACTACGGGGTATTTTGGTAACTAAACCTCTAGTCCGAAGCTCCCTTAATCCCCGGACTATCAATCACCCCCCACCCCCCCGGATTATATAGTCCCCTTCAGAAATGATTATTAGTCCGGTTGAGATTATTAGTCCCGGGATTAAATCCTACACAAACATGAGATTAAATTGGATGGGGGACTAATAGTCCAATCCCACCCCCAATCCCTCCAATCAAACAGGCCCAGAGGGTTTTATGGATGGGTTTCGACCAGTTATTGATTAGTAAAGACGGATGAGGCCCTCCTCATACCCCCTTCCCCTTCCCCTACATTTCAACTACAGAATAACCTTATTCCCTCATTTTTCTATCATCTAAATCAAGTTCTATTTTATCACATTTTTTAATATCTCATTCAAACCAACTATTTTTTATTCACCCTCTATAAAAATTACATCAATGTGAGTGTCCATAAATAATAGCCCCTATTATCATATCTCCCTCCATAAATAATACCTCTAAACTCATCTCGTATTCAATCCAACCCATGGGAAAAACCTCTAGAAACTGAGTTGAGATATATATGTGACCCCACATGCCCCATAGTAAGTGTAAGTACTCCGTCGCTAACCACTATGTTGATAGTACTAGTATCCTAAAATAAAGGAGTAACTCCAGGTTTTTAGTTCGGCGATAACCAAAACGTAAAGATTTATTTTGATATAGAATTATATATAAACAAATTATATTTAAAATAAACAAGTTTATTTTTCTTGAAAATTAGTTTGGCTTAAAATATTTAATTTTCTTGAGTTACATTATCTATGTACTCACAATTTTTAGTGAATTTTCTTTTACTTCGATTACGTATGAAGAATTCAACGTCGGCAATATGAAAAAATTGAAATACACAAAAGAAAAATCAAATTACATGAAATTTTTGTACTACTCCCTCCGTCCATTTTTAAGTGTCCTGTTTCGTAACTCCAACTTATTAAGGAAATATCATCATTATACATTTCACATCAACTTTTATCTCTACTTTCTTACTTACCCTCTATGTAGACATCATTATTACACTTTTACTTACTAACTTTTCAAAATGGAATATACTTTTAGGGGTAAAATGAAAAATGCACGAACTTTTACCCACTAATTTTACAAAATGGAGCAGATCAAAAAAAAAACTTTACAAATTGGACACTTATTAAGAAACAGCTCAAAATAAAATACTGAACTCTAAAAAAAGGACAGAGGGAGTACTATAAAATGGCAGTCCATTTTTTGAGCCCAAGTGTGTCGGTTTGAATCCTCAACATCTAGTGCGGCGCCTGCCCTTGAAAAATATAATCATTAAAATATGATTACACTATCGGTTGGTAATGCGTTCATTATCCAAGTCGGTCGATGCGGGACCTTTGTCAGAAAATCTTGATCAAATACACATCCTGAAGAGGTCCCGGGGGCGGGGGCACATTATTTCTTTTGTCTTCGTGTAGAATTTTTGGGGGTTTCTGTGTTGTAGCCAGGGTCGGCTCATGAGGTAGACGAGAGAAGCAACCGCTTTCAGCGTTTGAATTTTGGTCAAAATTAAAATTTCACTGTAATGTAAATTACACATTAATAGTAGAATGTTTTTAAATAAAAACATAACTGTATCTTATTTTCTTTAAAAACTCCTGCAATAATATCTTTTTATATTATATTGACATAATTGTATCATTTTAGTTTGATTCTTTTTTATTTTTTTTTGTACTTTTATCATTTTTTTAGAAATTCATGAATATGTAATGGACTCAATATAGACAAATTGCTTCGGACCTCCAAAATATATGAATCGGTACGGGCCATTATAATAATGAAGACAAGTCAGTGACAAGCGAAGACCAAAACTATGGCCTAAAGGAACATAACACAGCATACTGACAAGGTTGGCCCTGACATTTGGGTTGTCCAAGTTTGACCTCAAGCTTGGTTGTCCGCTTACTATTAAGTCATAAAAAACAAAAAAAAAAAAAAACAGTCAAAAAAATAAATACAAGATTACTTTGTGCTTTTAGTTTGAAGTATTTTTAAAAAAACAAAAAATAAATTAACCCTGGTTATAGTGCTTTATGATTTAGCATGATCCAATTCAAAAAAAATTGATACCTTTCTATTTACTTCTAGCTTTCATTTAGTTATTTTTATTATTTTGATCACTATTCAATGTATAGCAATAAAGTGAAATGAGAAACATTACGGACCGACTTGGAAAAATACGAATCTGACTTAAAAAGTTGGTTAATTTGTTCATTGAATACAAAAAAAATTAACACAACAATGCTATATATATATATATACACACACACACAGTCCTTTTCACATAACCACCTTATTTTTGTTAAAATGCGGACCTCTCAATTTCTTCAATTTCTGGATCGAATTTCGATGATCCGAGCCGCTCAATGTGATCAGAACATGATTTTAAGGGTACCCATGTGAAATCAACAAAAAACATAACCGAGAAGAGCTTGATCCGAACAGTTTTTTATTGAACGGTTCAATAAAAAACTGCTCAAATCAAGCCCTTCCCGGTCAATTTTTTTGCTGATTTCGCACGAGTACCCTTAAAATCACATTCTGAACACATTGAAAAGCGGCTCGGATCATCAAAATTCGATTGAAAAAAGGGAAGTCTGCATTTTAAGAGGTCCTCATTTGAAACTTTTACTATATATATATATCAGTCTGTTTCACATGAGGGGGTCCTCATCTTAGTTAAAATGTAGATCTCCTTATTTCTCCCATTTTCAGATTGAATTTTGATGATCTGAACCGCTCTATGTGATCAAAACGTGATTTTAAGGGTACCCGCAAGAAATTAGCAAAAAAATTACCGGGATGAGCTTGATTTGAGTAGTTTTTATTTAAACCGTTCAACAAAAAACTGTTCGGATGAAGCCTTTCACGGTCATTTTTTTGCCGTTTTCTCGCGGGTACCCTTAAAATCATGTTCTGAACACATTGAGCAGCTCGAATCATCGAAATTCGATCAGGAAAGGGGGGTCCGCATTTTAACTAAAATAAGGACCCCTTGATTTGAAACAAACCATGTGTTTGTATATATATATTTGGGATAAGGTTCATTGTTTAAGAGCAGCTCCAAGCCTCCAATTATGTTAGCAGTAATTCCTAGGAGATAAGGAACGTTCAAGTTCGAACTGGTCCCGGGGGAATTATTAACCACGTGTTTTAAACATGTGATACTGGTTATTTTGGACAGGCTCTAGTTGTAGATAACTCCTTAAACTACTATACCCAAATTATGAGGACAGATCCTTTTTAGACCCGTGTGTGTAGATCTATTTTGGATCCGTCTCGGATTCCGCAATACAAAGACGATCGGAACGGCTCAATTTGTTTTAAATATTTCGTTCAGAGTTTACATGGAAAATCAGTTTAATCGGATATTGATAAGGGCATTTACGAAATATCCAACTTTTAAATATTAATACATGCAATTTTGAAAGCTACCACTTCATTATTATTGAGAAATCTTGATTTGTGTGTAAGGTTGAAGACCATATATATAGGGAAAGTTTAAAATGAGGATCTCTTAAAATACGGACTCTCATTTTCCGATCGAATTTTGATGATCTAAGCCGTTCAATGTGTTCAGAACGTGATTTTAATGATACCCGAGAGAAATTGGCAAAAAGAAATGATCGGGAATAGCTTGATTTGAGCAGTTTTTATTGAACTGTTCAATAAAAAACTGTTCGGATGAAGTCCTTCCCGATCATTGTTTTTGCTGATTTCTCATAAGTAACCTTAAAATCACGTTGTGATCACATTGAGCGGTTCGGATCATCGAAATTCAATCGGGAAAGGGGAGAAATGGGTATGTCTAGATTTTAACTAAAATGAGGACGTCCTCATTTGAAACGGACTGATATATATATATATATATATCGGGGCGATTTTTTTGTTAATTTCTCGCGGACAACCTTCAAATCACATTCTGCACACATTGAACGGTTCGGATCATAAAAATTTGATCGGGAACTATGTGATTTTGATTTGAGGTGTTATTTTAGGTATCTCTGGAACCGCCCTGTATATATATATATATATAGGGAAATTATTTTGTCACTCCCTTTTTCGTTAATGCCACTCTCCAGCAAGTGTATTTTTGCACCAAAAATACACTTGCATGAGAGTGGCGTTAACAAAAAAGAGAGTGGCAAAATCAGCAACCTATATATATATATATATAGTGCAGAATTGGATGAAGCATAATATTTGGAATGGTAACTCTATTTTCTTTTGGTTGGACAATTGGCAACCCATTGGGCCCCTCTTTAAGCATTATGGTGATAGCTAGGCCGGGTTAAGTGTTATGATCAATTGGCACAATCTAATCTGGACAGTGTCCCACAATGGACTGTTATTCAATGGCTAGCTTTTCAAGGTAGACTTGTTATGATCAATTAGCACAACCTAATCTGGAAGTGTCCCACAATGGACTGTTATTCAATGGCTAGCTTTTCTAGGTAGACTTGCTATGATCAATTGGCACAACTTAATCTGGACAGTGTCCCACAATGAACTGTTATTCAATGGCTAACTTTTCAAGGTAGACTTGCTTCAAAAGATAGGCTATTTTAGTTGGAGTGTTTGAATCAATGTTGTGAAATCCGTTCCGTACCGGCCGGTACGTTCCGTTCCGGCCCTTTAACGGAACACGAAGACTCTTGATCCGTTCCGGTCAAAATACCGGGCTGTTCCGGCCAATACCGGCCGTACCGGACGATACCGGGCTGTTCCGGACATTTTCCGGTGTTCCGTTCCGGTATATTTTTTTTTTTTTTTAAACTTGTGGGCTCTAAACTAATATATATGGTAGATATTTATTAAATATATATAAAATATTAATTGCGGTAAATCCGGAACGGTACCGAGATACAGTCCGGTACCGGTACGTACCATTCCAGAAGTGAAAACGGTAAACTGGCCGGTACGGGATTGACAACTTTGGTTTGAATCCCAACTAGCCATTGAATTACTGTCCCTGTGCAACAATGGAAATGTTTGAATCCCGTATACGATGCAAATGTTTGTTGTAAACTAGTGGAGTAGTTTTTTGGGTTTTTCAAGGCCATCCCCTTCCCTCTCCTTAATTTCTGTTGTTCCTTCAATAAAAGTGACTTACAAAAAAGAAGAAGATCGATTATTACGACATTCTACTTATGTTATTTTATATTAGAGGAAAATTTGATAATAATCACCTAGATGAAAGGGGATCGAGAAATGAGATATTTTTCTGATTTAAATATTGGACTATTTCATTTGGGCTTAACCTCATTTAATGATAAGTACTCTACCAAAAAATAACTTAGTGCCCGAATTTGGCTTTTCCCATATATATATATATATTATAATATCAGTCAGGATCCTATGTGGGATCCCTTACGTCCTTACCGTAAGGGACTCCCCTTTCCCGATCGAATTGCGACGATCCGAGCCGCTCAATGTGTTCAGAACATGATTTTAAGGGTACCCGCGAGAAATCGCCCAAAACAAATGACCGGAAAAGGCTTGATCTGAGCAGTTTTTCATAAAAACACTATATATATATATGTATGTAGATATATAGTCAGTCTCCCATGAGGGGGTCCTCATTTTAGTTAAAATGCGGACCTCCTCATTTCTCTCATTTCCCGATCGAATTTCGATGATCCGAGCCGCTCAATGTGTTCAGAATGTGATTTTAAGGGTATCAGTGAGAAATCGGCAAAAAAAATGACCAGGAAGGGCTTGATTAGAACAGTTTTTATTTGAACCGTTCGATAAAACATAAACAAAAACTGCTCGGATGAAGCCCTTCCCGGTCTTTTTTTTTGCTGATTTAGCTTGAGTACCCTTAAAATCACGTTCTAAACACAATGAGCGGCTCGGATCATTGAAATTCGATTGGAAAATGGGAGGTCCATATTTTATTAAAATGAGGTGGTCCTTATGGGAGACGGACTGGGTATGTATATATATATATATCTCCAGTTGGAACTCTCTATGGGGTATAAGCTAATAAATTAAAAATATTTGACAAAAAATAGGAAACCTTTCCTTAGAAACACAAATCTTATGAACTCTCTATTGTCTCTCTATGGCATATTTAATTGGAAGGCTCGGAATAAAAAAATGTTTTGATATCCTTCTTCTGTGTGTGCATCAAGGCTGCCTCTATCTACTATGCTAAGGAGATCTTTGAGGCTTTCAAGGCTTCTCAGTCTAATGTTTCCTGCCATGGCCATCTAATTGTATGGAGTTTTCCCTCTTCAGGTGAAATCAAATTGAATACAAATGGATGTTATTACGACCTCACCAATAAGTCTGGGTTTGGGGGAGCTTTCCGCACTACAACAAAAATAACATTTTGAGGCATTTAAAAGTGCCTCAACAAGGGACCTGTTGGGGCAGTTTATCTATTGAGGTACTACGCCTTAGTGCCGCGTGTATTGATGCAGTTATAGATGTAATGCGGCACTTTTTATGGGGCACGTTATGGAGCCTCTAAATCTCTTTGTCGCTGCACTTTTAAATGCTGCAAGAAGTGTTTGAAGAGGCACACAAAACTGCTACGTAAGCATATGTATTAAGGCACTTCACGGTGCTGCTACAGCATGTTCATCGTTAATGTTTAACCATGGTTAATCATCTCTAGCAACATTTTAAGGTGCTGCAATAGCTTGATTGATGATGCGCTTGGAACTGCCTCCATAGATTTCTTAATAGGGCACTTTTAATTGCCCTAAATGAAGTTTTTCTTTTAAAAAAAAATTTACCAGCTAGCTAATTGAATCCCATACTACTCACCAACCATCCAAAATTAGGAACTTCTTAAACATATGAAATTCGATTGCCAATCAACATTTACAAATACTTTAATCGAAGTTATAAATACAAGATCCAGCAAATCCAACTAAGTTACGACTTAGATAAAGAGAAATATTCTATCAACCATATTTACAAGTCACTGAAGCTAAAAAATATAATGCCGCAATCACCATCTTAATCCTCCCCGCAATCACTACATTTATCCTTCGCTACCTGAAGTGACAAACAATGATATACAATAAGAAACACTCACTCATCCAGAAAAAAGAAAATTTAAGGAGTTCTATTATCGTTGCCAAGAATAAAAAACCAAGAAAACTAAAGAGAAAATTAGTCACATCTTCATATTCTATGCCCTTTAACACTATTGTAGTATACCAAACTCAATCTTAGCAAGTCTATGCTGGTACAAATAGGTACGTTGACCTGGATATCCTGGAAAAAATGATCATCGTAATCCATAAACGAATCCGAATTGATCGTTTGTCCAAGAGAGACATACTTGTTAAACATGAAGTAATATATCCATAAATAAATCATTATTGAATTGACGGTTTTTCACATTCAACCCGTTGAGTGTGGGGTAGGCTAATGAGGCCAATCTTTCAAAACAAGTGTTCCAGTTAACTACCAAAAAGTCTTCAACTCCAGCTTGGTTAACTGTAAAAAAGTAACTCCATTTCATAACTTACCTATACAAAATCGCAAACAAAAAAATGCAATCAGTTAACTTGAGTATCCAATATATTATGCTACATCAACTACCCAAGAAAATAATATATCATGAGATACATATAGCATAGACACGCATATATTTGGTAAAGATCCCTCCTGCAAGGAAACATAGAAACAACATTCAAATGCTACAATATGATATCATTCTCTATATTGAGGATCAAACATGCATACAACCATCATGCATTAACATAATCAGCAGTCAACACTACTTAATATAACTTACCGTTGGACTTCTAAGAGCAACCACAAGTAAAATGTAGATGGGCAAAAAAGAATTCCCTTAACAGCAGGTTCATCAAGGTTCGCAAGCTCAATAGACGGTTCAATCCAAAAACTCTTCTTAACCTACAGTTTAATATCACTCATAAACATTAATACAATAAGCATTGATTGCACATACACTTTAGAACCTACATAGATAAATAGTCAAAGACTGTGTAGCTTCTTGAATATTTTCATATGAACAATAAAGAGGATAAATGAAAATAATGAAAATAATAAAAATAAAGAGGATAAATGAATTTTGAGCTACATCCAACATCCACTCCTATTTCAGGTTCACTACCGGGATAGAGTTCAGGATGACTACATGCTTCTCGTAATTGCATTACCTGCATAGAAGCATCACATTAGTTGGGTAATGCTAAAAAGCCATTCAAATGGTTCAAATACGTTACAGGAAGTTAAGTGAAAATAAAGAAAGTAGTTCACCAAAAAGAAAAAAGAAAAAAGAAAGTCAAAATGCAGAGTAAATGCATAAATATTGTCCTGACCCTTTTTTTAAGCTTTTACCTCAACCAGTTCCAATCCAAACCGTGTTATACTCACCTTCAAAAAACATGTACAAAGTGCAAATGCAAATGCACAAAATTGGACAAAGAGATTAACCCAACAGGAGGTTGGGCCTGACAGTTGTGATTCCTCCCACACAGCTGACAGCTGTCTAAATACTCTGAAGTCCTACCAATGTAGCATCTCTGAAGTCTAAACACATTAATGATAACAAATTAATAAATTTAACAAAGTTAGTAGATTCACCACATTGTGACCATAAACAGCGAAGTAGAGTCAGTAGACCTAATTACCTGTATAACATCAACCCCTATACAGAGATACAGACACACAGATTTCAATCCATTAAAGGGACCCAAAACTGGAAAAGAAATTTGAAAATGAGAGAGTAATACTTGCACTACAAGAAAATCGATCGGGATCTAGCAACGGTCAAAAGTGTCACTAAAGAACACAAAAAGCGTCGCTAAAGGCTATACCAATGGTTCACCAACCGTCGGCCAAACCGTTGCGAGATATCTGTCACTGTTGGGAGTTCAATCCGACGAAATAATTCCAAATATATCCCACATTCTCCATTTATGATGGCAATTTGAAAACTGTAGTTGATTGATTGTAAGTTCATAAATTCTAGGGGTAATGTTGCCTTTTTTTTATTTTAATTCAAAAATAGTTTTGCATAATTGCTTAAATTAATCCATGCGAAGTAACTCAAATGAATTTTGGAGAATCCATAATCAACCCCTGTGCGACATAAGTACGGAAGCCGGAAGGCAATGATTTGGACCCGAAATAACCCCGTTCCGCTAATGTTTTTATTTTCAAGTACTTATTTTTTATTTTACAAGACAGGTCATTAGTATTTCACAATATATCATCTTTAACTAAAAAAATAAATGTTTATTTTAAAATAAGTACTTTTTTTTTAGCGGTACGGGAGGCCTGAGTAACGTACTTATCTGCATATTCATCTTTCTACATAAACACGAAAGAAGCAGGCTACCCACATCAATTAGGTGGACCATGGACGCGAGGGAGCTGCTGTACCTTTAAGGGGCACCAGCCTGCTGTTTCGGTCGAGCGGGGCTCGCTCCGGTCTCACTTCGATGATCGGAAATGTTCACTTCGTAGAGCTCGTCGAGTATAACGAGTATATCAAAAATTAGCTCGATCGAATATCATTAAGTGCCTTATCGGAACATTTTTATCTTGAAAACACTGGATCAAATCCACTAGAACCCATTATTGGTAAGTTATATGTGTTCCGATCAGGCACTTACTGATATCCGATTGAACTAATTTTTGGTACACTTTTTATACTCAATGAGTTCTACGAAGTGAACGTTACCGATCATCGGAGCGAGACCGAAGCAAGCCCCAATCGTCCGGGACAGCAGCAGCTCCCCCGCCTCTGGTGGACCATTTCCATTATATAATCTCTACGTACCCCCTTGAGTTTGATTGTTTGCCATCGTCCAAACTTGATTAAATTTTCTATTTTTGGAAGTGGACAAAATAATATCATCTTTTCCGAGACATGAAAACTACTCTTCGTCTTCTTTTGTTGATTCTTTTCGATTGAGATATGTCAATTTGGAATGACTAGCAAATGCTGGGAGAAATTATTAGGGCAAATGTCAATGTGCGAATGAACCCCCTGATCTTCATTTATTAACACATAAATTCTTGTGGTTTGCATGTAGACCTATGTGCACCCACTAACATCCGCTCTGTTTGTAAAATGATCTTAATGTACTCATCTTCTTCCTCTCTCTTGCATCCCAACACTAATATTTCAATACATAATGTTAGTGTTATTGATGTTTTTCGGCTACCGACAAGTGACAAACCACAATAGAGACATAAGCAATATTATAAGAGTGAAAAATAATTCTCTCAGTATAAGTCTAACAAGATCGATCATATTTCTTATTTTGTTATATAGTCCATGACATTCTTATATTGTGTTATATAGTCCGAGCCGATCAACCATATTGTCCATTCGGTCCGGGTGAGATTATCATTCTTCGGGTTTATAACCAGTCCGGTTATTTTGCCATCTTGCATAAGTTGCACATAAACCGACACAGGTCTCACAATTCCGACTAGGCATGTTATAGTTGGCAAAGCATGAAAAAAGAGAAAATACTAGGAAACATATTCGAACTTATAGCTTCTTGTACTTCGAAACATACCAATAATATTATGACTTTACACAAGTTGAAAACCAAACATAGAAAAATACAAACCTTGCCCTCACAGAGAAACTGCTACATGACTATTAATCTGAAGGGCTTGGTTAGATTTCCTCCATTATTCATAGGTACTTTATCAAGGTGCACAGATAGCTTAAATATTAGCACCGATAGCATTAATTCCCTTCTTCGTAACCGCCGCCTCCGTATCCTCCTCGGCCTTAAATATTAGCACCGATAGCATTAATTCCCTTCTTCGTAACCGCCGCCTCCATATCCTCCTCGGCCACCTCCGTATCCTCCTCGGCCACCTCCGTATCCACCTCGGCCACCTCCATATCCACCGCGTCCGCCACCTCCATACCCACCGCCTCCATATCCACCACGTCCGCCACCTCCATACCCGCCACCTCCATATCCACCGCGTCCGCCACCTCCATACCCGCCGCCTCCATATCCACCGCGTCCACCATAATACTTGGCATCATCAAACCCATTTGTCTGTTCAGCAGCTTCAGCTGCACAAATGATATATAAGCTTGAATAGTCTAGATCTAGAGGTGATTAGAAACAAGCGCGGCAACAATTATATGAACATATTAAAGCGAAAGGTCAGGGTGTTTTTTGAACGGCCGAAACTTTTTATTAACTTTCAAAACTCAACATATCGGTGTTACAGAGATTAGGTGGTGTTCCACTTTTTTGGAAAACCTTCTTTTTGAAAGAGAAGGTAATTTTAAGCTCAAAAATCATGTATTTACGCAAATAATTTCCTACCAATATGAATCTTGTTTGATGAATCTCATTAAGATCTTCTAAATGGTGCAACAAAAATTGAAAAATTATTTTTCATTTTCGTTATATTTGATTTTGAAATTATCTTTTTTTTTAAAATGGTGGGAACAAATGCAGCTGACAGTGGCTGGTAAGACTCCCCTATGATAAGATGGTTGAAAATTGAAACTCAATGAAGACAATGCAAGTGAGGTGGCTTGCATTGATTAAAATTAATGAAATGAAGCAAAAAGATTATCCTGCTATCACCTCCTCTATGCAATATATGAGATAATAATGAAATTAAGTGCAAGCACATGAGGATGCTATTGGATTAGGTTCACATTGGTTTAGCCTGTTAAAAATAAAACTGAATTCATCTTTAATTTTTTTTTTTTGTTTATCAGCAAAGAAAAAGTTTCCATATCATTAAAAATTGTTGGAGTTTGTCCCACATTGATTAATTATCTTCTCCAAAACTAATATATGAGCCTGGGCGGCCTCTACACTCCTTACCAATTGGTCTTGAGTTAGATGTTTTAACATGGTATCGGAGCTAGAGTTTCGGAGAATTTGTTTCACCTTGTTTGTGCTATAAGTGCACCGCTGTTTGTTGGTTAATTATTTTCTTAAAAACTAGTATATGAGTCTGGGCAACCTCTCCACTCATTGTCAAATGATCTTGAGTTGGATGCTTTAACCACGCCAGGAAGAATTATCTTTAATATATTCTAAAAAAACCTTTAAGCAAATATTCATTGTTTTACCGCACTACACAAGCATTCTTGAAATCGTGAATTTGTAGGATTTATGAAAACAATTACACGTGAGCAATCTCGGAAAATAATATTAGAATAACTAAAATACCTTTACGTGGACCTTTTTTTCTTCCGGGACGGAACCAAGATTTTTATTGCACATTCGAAGAGAGGAAAAAAAACTAGAGGAATATATATGACTTACTACGTGCATGGTTGACATTTCTTTTTGGTAATTGCAAAGAGAAAAACTTTTCTTATTCAGAGTTGATGTGAGAATTAACTTTGATAATATAAAGCCGTAACAAGCATATACTATATTTTGTTGTAAGTTCTCCAAACGATAGGGGTGCCAAAGTGGAGAGTTTTCAAGTTCTGTTGGGACGTACACAATTCCGCCATTGTTTTCGTTATGCTATTAATAAAGCACACAAGTATGGGTAGCAATGGAGATTTAAATTGTTCGTTTTGCAATTATTTTGCTATACGAAAGAGAATTAAACCAATATCACACAAGTTTTTTTGTATTCTCCTTTTTCTCTCATATTTTGTCCAATTATAACCAAAAACCAAGTAGAGAAATGACAGAGAATGAAACCATTAAAGGCAAATCCAGGCCTTAATCAAGGTATAAAATAAATCAATTCGGTTAAAATATACTAATAACTCACTTGAAGCAGTAGAAGTGGTAGTCTCAGCCAAATCCCTGGCTGTCACCTCGGAGGTGATGATAAAAACAACGGCCAGAAAAAGGCCAAGGAAAGCAATTGTTTTGGAACCCATTTCCTTCTTTAGTTGATTGGATTGGATTGGATGGAATGGAATGGAATGAAATTGAAGTTCAATTTTGATGTCTATTTATAAACTTGGAGAGGTTGCAGTGGCTGTGAGTCCACATTAAAAGGTCTTTGACATATGAGGCACAATGTGGTTGGCTGTTGAGTATAGTTGGTCACTTGGTCATTAAATTATCACAAAGTTAGTAACTCACAACGACTCAGTCCTCATGGTTCCTGGAAGGCGTCTAAATTCAGTACACACCACCGCCATCAATGTGGGCCTCACCGTGCATCACGTTTTACTGAACTTTTCATCGTGCAAGTCTCCATATTAGTCTATCTTTTCAATAAGTCAATTTGATCGGATAGCGATAGATATATAAAAACTTAAATCCGGGTTTATGAAATGGACAGTTAGTAAGAATAAAGTTAAACTGTCTCTATGACTATCAATTTTATAAAATAAAATTCAAGTTTTGATGTATCTATCCATATATGACTAAAAGGCTAAGTTCGCTAAGATGTTTGGACTTTTGCCTGTTTTGTTTTTTATTCAAATATTTTTCGCGTTTGTTAGATTTGCGCCTTAATTTTGTGAATTATTGATTCGTCTAGTCAACATGAATCGAAAAAGTAAAAAATTATGACTTTTACCCGAATATTTTTGTTTACTTTTCGATTGTAATCCACAAAATTTATGTGCAAAATTGACAAATGCAAAAAAAAAAAAAATTTGAATAAAACAAAACAAAAAAAAAAGTCCAAAAATCTTAGCTAAACTTAGCCTTAGCTAAATTTTTGCATAGTACTACTCTATGGGCTATATAAAATGAATAATTCAAATTGAATGGATAGTGAGGCTCACAATGGTGGTGGAAACCGTGGGATTTTCTTCATAAGTGGAAAGAATTTAAACTCCTTTGAAAAAGAGGATTGGTACAATCCATGACTTTCGGCCATGAAACTGAACATGAAAGATAATGAATTCACTATGAATCTGTACCATTCATCACCTTTTTTATTCATTTTCATGGACTCAGAGTCATAGATCCTAACATTTTTGTTTGAAAAAATATTTATTGCCAATTGTACTGCACATTCAGGTAATTCATGTTTGGGAGCTGCTTTCCCCCCCCCCCCCCCCCCCCCTGACACACCCCCCCTCACGGCCCCACTGCCTTTTTCCCGCTTTGCCGCCGCCCCCCCCTCTCTCTCTCTCTCTCTCTCCCTTTCCCTTTTCTTTTTCTTTCTTTTACAGTTTTTTTTTTTTGATCAGTCTTTCTTTTACAGTTTGTTTTCTTTTTTTTTTCTTCCCCCTTTTCTTTCTTTCTTTCTTTTCGGTTTGAATTTTTTTTTCTTTTTGTCTTTTTTTTTCTTTCTTTCCTTCCGGTTTGATTTTTTTTTTCTTTTCGCCTTTTTTTTCTTTCTTTCTTTCCGTTTTGAATTTTTTTTTTCCCCTTTATTCCTTTTTCTTTCTTTTCAATTTGAAACTTTTTTTTCCTTTTTTTAATTCTCAATTATTTTCTTTATTTGTTTCTTTTCTCATTTACCTCCATTCTGTTTTTTTTTTGGGTTAACTCAATCTAGTTATTAAAAAAAAAAAAAAGTGGTCAGTGGTCTAGGCAACCAAGCAACCGAATAATTTTTCCTCATAGGTTCCGCAAAAAACAAAATGAGTTTGTATGAGTGGAAAACAAATAAACAAGAGTGTGAGAGAGATTGGCCATATGAATCGTTGTAATCTGGGTTTCGAAATGAGTTTTGTTTTTCTCTTGGGTTCACGCGTCTTCTCCGTTCAAGACTGATCAAAGAGGAAAAAATTTCAAACTGAAAAGAAAGAAAGAGGAAAAAAGAAAAAAAGATTTCAAACTGGATAGAAATAAAAGGAAATAAAGCGGAAAAAAAAAGAAAAAAAGATTTCAAACTGGATAGAAATAAAAGGAAATAAAGCGGGAAAAAAAAAAAGGCAAACTGGAAAGAAAGAAAGAAAATGGGGAAAAAAAAGGCAAATTGGAAAAAACTTTTTTTTCTCTCGAAACTAAAAGAGGTTGGAAAATTGGAAAAACTATATATTTTTGTGGTAGTTTAAACGGTATAAAGAGATTGGAAAATTAAGTGATCCAAAATTCAATCCGTTTGAACGGGTGGAAAGATTTTAGTTTTCTGATCATTTTATTCTAAATGATCATAATTAAATTTTGACTGTAGGGCTCTCGTTGATTAACCCTAAGAAAGTCGTAGAATCAAATATCTCTTAGGGTTAATCAACGAGAGCACTACAGTTAAAATTTAATTATGACCATTTAGAATAAAATGATCAGAAAACTAAAATCTTTCCACCCGTTCAAACGGATTGAATTTTGGAATACTTAATTTTCCAACCTCTTTATACAGTTTAAACTACCACAAAAATATATAGTTTTTCCATTTTCCATTATTTCACCATCAATATTAAGCTCGTTTGATAGGTTTCGTTGAGTAGATTTCAAAAATAAAAAATTTATTTTAAAACAATATGTCAAGAAAAAGTTATTACCATTTAAAATTTTATAACAAAAAAATAAAATGAGAGAAGAGAGAGAGAGAGAGAGAGAGGGGGGGGGCGGGGGCAAAGCGGGAAAAAGGACGTGTGTCAGGGGGGGGGTGTAGGGGGGGGGGGAAAGCAATTTCCTTCATGTTTTCTGCACCATATGCTAAGCTCGTCATCATACCCTTATCTTTCCTGATTAGTCACCCTTTTTTTCTACCTACTCTCTTATCTTGTGGCTTCTATTGATTGGATGGTGGATGAAGGAGGGTAATGAGGGGACATGGGGAGTTGACGTGACATTTTTTACTTGGTTTGGCAACAAAATTTAACACCAGCTACTAATCATGGTAAGTCATTGTTGGGACTTAAAATAATACCCCTCAGAGGGTTTTATGGATGGGTTTCGACCAGTTATTGATTAGTAAGGACGGATGAGACTCTCCTCAAACTCTCTTCTCCTACATTTCAACTACAGAATAACCTTATTCCCTCATTTTTCTCTCATCTAAATCAATTTCTATTTTATCTCATTTTTTTATTATCTCATTCAAACCAACTATTTTTTATTCACTCTATAAAAGTCACATCAATGTGGGTGTCCATAAATAATAACCCCTATTATCTTATCTCCCTCCATAAATAATACCTCTAAACACAACTTGTATTCAATCCAGCCCATGGGAAAAACCTCTAGAAACTGAGTTGAGATATATATGTGACCTCACATGCCCCATAGTAAGTGTAAGAACTCCGTCGCTAACCACTATGTTGATAGTACTAGTATCCTAAATTAAAGGGGTAACTCCAGGATTTTAGTTCGGCGATAACCAAAACGTAAAGATTTATTTTGATATAGAATTATGTATAGACAAATTATATTTAAAATAAACAAGTTTATTTTGCTTGAAAATTAGTTAGGCTTAAAATATTTAATTTTCTCGAGCTACATTGTCTACGTACTCACAATTTTTTGTGAATTTTCTTTTACTTCAGTTACGTAAGAAGAATTGAACGTCGGCAATATGAAAAAATTGAAATACATAAAAGAAAAATCAAATTACATGAAATTTTTGTACTACTATAAAATGGCAGTGAATTTTTTGAGCCCAAGTGTGTCGATCGGCTTGAATCCTCAACCACTAGTGCGGCGCCTGCCCTTCAAAAATATAATCATTACAATATGATTACCCTATCGGTTGGTAATGCGTTCATTAATTTGAGAGTGCGACATATTTGATTAAAAAATTATCCAAGTCGGACAATGCGGTACCTTTGTCTGAAAATCTTGATAAAATGCACATCCTGAGCACCCGGGGGGCGGGGGCACATTGCCCTATTTCTTTTGTCTTCGGGTAGATTTTTTGGGGGTTTCTGTGTTGTCGCCTTTATCAGGGTCGGCTTATAAGGTAGACGAGAGGCAATTGCTTTTAGTGTCTGAATTTTGGTTCAAAATTAAAGTCTCACTGTAATGTAATTTACAAATTAATAGTAGAATGTTTTCAAATAAAAACACAAAAGTATCTTATTTTCTTCAAAAACTCTTGCAATAATATCTTTTTATATTATATTATCATAATTGTATCATTTTAGTTTTGATTTTTTTTAATTTTTTTTGTACTTTTATCATTTTTTAAGAAATTCATGAATATGTAATGGACTCAATATAGGCAAATTGCTTCGGGCCTCCAAAATATATGAGTCGGTACTGGCCATTATAATAATGAAGACAAGTCAGTGACAAGCGAAGACCAAAACTATGGCCTAAAGGAACATAACACAGCATACTGACAAGATTGGCCCTGACATTTGGGTTGCCCAAGTTTAACCTCAAGCTTGGTTGCCCGCTTACTATTAAGTCATAAAAAACTAAAAAAAAAAAACAGTCAAAAAACTAAATACAAGATTTTTTTGTGCTTATAGTTTGAAGTATTTTTAAAAAATAAAAAATAAATTAACCCTGATTATAGTGCTTTATGATTTAGCATGATCCGATTCAAAAAGAAATTGATACCTTTCTATTTATTTTTAGCTTTCATTTAGTTATTTTTATTATTTTGATCACTATTCAATGTATAGCAATAAAGTGAAAAGAGAAACATTACGGACCGACTTGGAAAAATACGAATCTGACTTAAAAAGTTGGTTAATTTGTTCATTGAATACAAAAAATATTAACACAACTATGTTATATATATATATATATATATTCCTTTTCACATAACCACCTTATTTTTGTTAAAATGCGGACCTCTCACTTTCTTCAATTTTTGGATCGAATTTCGATGATCTGAGCCGCTCAATGTGATCAGAACATGATTTTAAGGACACTCGTGAGAGATCAACAAAAAAAATAACCGGGAAGGGCTAGATCCGAATAGTTTTTTATTGAACGGTTCAATAAAAAACTGCTCAAATCAAGCCCTTCCCGATCAATTTTTTTTGCTGATTTCGCACTAGTACCCTGAAAATCACATTCTGAACACATTGATGAATGGCTCGAATCATCGAAATTCAATTAGAAAAGGGGAGTCCGCATTTTAAGAGGTCCTCATTTGAAACTTTCAATATATATATATATACACATACATACATATATCAGTCATTTTAGTTAAAATATGGACCTCCCTATTATCCCCTTTTCAAATTGAATTTTGATGATCCGAGTCGCTCAATGTGATCAAAACGTGATTTTAAGGGTACCCGCGAGAAATTGGCAAAAAAATTACGGAGAATAGCTTGATTTGAGTAGTTTTTATTTAAACCGTTCAATAAAAAATAATAAAAAATTATTCGGATGAAGCCTTTCCCGGTCATTTTTTTGCCGTTTTCTTGCGGATACCCTTAAAATCATGTTCTGAACACATTGAGCAGCTCGAATTATCGTAATTCGATCAGGAAAGGGGAGTCCGCATTTTAACTAAAATAAGGACCCCTTGATTTGAAACAAACCGTGTGTGTGTATATATATATATTTGGGATAAGGTTCATTGTTTAAGAGCAGCTCCAAGCCTCCAATTATGTTAGAAGTAGTTCCTTGGAGATAAGGAACGTTCAAGTTCGAACTGGTCCCGGGGGAATTATTAACCACGTGTTTTAAACATGTGATACTGGTTATTTTGGACAGGCTCTAGTTGTAGATAACTCCTTAAACTACTATACCCAAATTATGAGGACAGATCCATTTTAGACCCGCGTGTATAGATCTATTTTGGACCCGTCTCGGATTCCGCAATACAAAGACGATCGGAGCGGCTCAATTTGTTTGAAATATTTCGTTTAGAGTTTACATGGAAAATCAGCTTAATCGGATATTGATAAGGGTCTTTACAAAATATCCAACTTTTAAATATTAATACATGCAATTTTGAAAGCTACCACTTCATTATTGAGAAATCTTGATTTGTGTGTAAGGTTGAAGACCATATATATAGGGAAAGTTTAAAATGAGGATCTCTTAGAATACAGACTCTCTTTTTCCAATCGAATTTTGATGATCTAAGCCGTTCAATGTATTCAAAATGTGATTTTAATGGTACGTAAGTGAATTGGCAAAAAAAAATGATCGGAAATGGTTTGATTTGAGCAGTTTTTTTAATTGAAACCGTTCAATAAAAAAATGTTCAGATGAAGACCTTCCCGGTCATTGTTTTTGCTAATTTCTCATATGTACCCCTAAAATCACGTTGTGATCACATTGAGCGGTTGAGATCATCGAAATTCAATCAGGAAAGGGGAGAAATGGGGAGGTCTACATTTTAACTAAAATTAGGACGTCCTCATTTGAAACGAACTGATATATATATCGGGGCGGTTCCAGGGACACCTAAAATAACACCTCAAATCAAAATCACATAGTTCCCGATCAAATTTTTATGATCCGAACCGTTCAATGTGTGCAGAATGTGATTTTAAGAGTGTCCGCGAGAAATTAGCAAAAAATATGGCCAGAAAGTGCTTGTTTTGAACAGTTTTTAATTGAACCGCCTTTGTCACTCCCTTTTTCGTTAACGCCACTCCTCTACAAGTATATTTTTGTACCAAAAATACACTTGCAGAAGTGTGGCGTTAAAGAAAAAAGGGAGTGACAAAGCATAATATTGGGAATGGTAACTCTATTTTTTTTTGGTTGGACAATTGGCAACCCATTGGCCCCTCTTTAAGCATTATGGTGATAGCTAGGCCGGGTTACGTGTTATGATCAATTGGCACAACCTAATCGATCTGGACAGTGTCCCACAATGGACTGTTATTCAATGGCTAGCTTTTCAAGGTAGACTTGCTACAAAAGATAGGCTGTTTTAGTTGGAGTGTGATCTATAATCAGGACCGTCCCTGTGCAACAATGGAAATGTTTGAATCCCGTATACGATGCAAATGTTTGTTGTAAACTAGTGGAGTAGTTTTTTGGGTTTTTCAAGGCCATCCCCTTCCCTCTCTTTTCTGTTGTTCCTTCAATAAAAGTGACTTACAAAAAGAAGAAGATTATTACGACATTCTACTTATGATATTTTATATTAGAGGAAAATTTGATAATGATCACCTAGATGAAAGGGGATCGAGAAATGAGATGTTTTTCTGATTTAAATACTGGACTATTTCATTTGGGCTTAACCTCATTTAATGATAAGCCTACCAAAAAATAACTCAGTGCCCGAATTTGGCATTTCCCAGGGTTTAAAATGGTGTCTTATATATCTAGTTGGAACTCTCTATGGGGTATAAGCTAATAAAAAATATTTGACAAAAAATAAGAAACCTTTCCTTAGAAACACAAATCTTATGAACTCTCTATTGTCTCTCTATGGCATATTTGGAATGCTCGGAATAAAAAAAAGTTTTGATAACTTAGAAACTCCTTCTGTGTGTGTATCAAGGCTGCCTCTATCTATACTAAGGAGATCTTTGAGGCTTTCAAGGCTTCTCAGTCTAATGTTTCCTGCCATGGCCATCTAATTGTATGGAGTTTTTCCTCTTCAGGTGAAATCAAATTGAATACAGATGGATGTTATTACGACCTCACCAATAAGTCTAGGTTTGGGGGAGCTTTCCGTGATAGCAGCAGTAGCTGGATTCTTGGGTTTTACGGAAAGGCCACAAGCAATGGCAGTTTCTTGAAGCTGAAATTTGGGCAATTTATAGAGATCTCACCATCATCTTAGAGAAAGGCATGACGAACGTGAAGATTGAATCAACCTGATTCTAGTGTTGCAATTCAATACCTGAACGATGGACCTCCTACAGATCATCCCCAAATACATATTTTGGAGGAAGCAAGAAGACTCGCAGATGGGACTAACTCTACTTTGTTCCACATTTTTTTACAAGCCAACCAAACAGCGGATTGTCGCTGGCCTTGGTTCCCAACAGGATGAAGAACTTAATGTTACTAGAAATGTTCCCCTAGCTGCTAGAGAATTAGTTATGGCTGATGCCCTCGGAGTGGGGCATCTTAGAACCTATATTAGGCTTTGCTTTTGCCTAGGATTTATTTGGTTTTTAACTACTCCCTCCGTCCCGATTTGTTTGTCCAATCTCGAGTTTCCAACTTATTAAGTAAACCAAATCTAATCCATTAATTTGAAAATTTACATAATCTGAGCCATTAATTTTGAAATTGGACAGTCAATTTGGGACATGTGTAAGTCAAAAAGGGGATAATTAAACAAATCGGGACGGAGGGAATATGTTGTTATTGTACCTTAAACTCTTTCCTTAACGTTTGTAATCTATTCCATTTGACCGAAATCAAAAACAAATCTCATCAATCATTTCTTTTCTATTTTATTTTGGAAGTACGTCTAAAAAAATGGACACACAGACAACCTAGACCAGAGCTTTAGTACAGGAGGCAACGGTTCAGACCTGAGATTTTTTTTGAACCTGTAATTTGTAACGAAAATTGAACGTAAGGCAAAACTTGACGGTTTTTCTTTCACCAAAATAAACTCTGTAGCCAACCGGAATCAGTTTGGTTTGATTTTTAACCAAGCCCATTTTTTTTTATGTGTGTGTATGTATCTATAAGAATATTCATGTCAGTATAAATAGAAATGTACTATATATATGAAGGCATTTATATAAACATATTCAAGTACTAGTTTAGATTCGGTCCAAAATTATGGTTCAATGCGAATTAATATAATTTAAATCCAACCCGAACTGCAACCCGTCGGGTTTTCCAAATTAAAAATCACTAAAGCACTGACATAAAAAAGTTGAGAGTAATTATATACTGCCTCGATCGGTACGGATATACTTGGGTATCCATCAGTTTAGGTAAGATCACCATTCTAATTAGAGTTTAGCATTTGCTATGCTGCGTAAGTTTTTTATAGCTCGGCAAAAGAAATTTTAATAAACTCTGAAAAATTACAAAGATTAAAAGGACAAGGATATCCGAAGGAAATGTTAATAATCCCTACTCTTCTCTCTCTCTCTCTCTCTAAAAACTTCTTCTCCTTAGGGTTTTTGTTTCACCGCTGTCGCCCCGGGGGGGCGGCGCCCTATTCCCCCGGGCTCTCTCCTCCCTCTTCCCTTACTTTCTCCCTAGTTGTTGCTCTGCATTTTCTTTCACCTTTTCGCCGCCGTCGATCTCTCCAGTCCGTGCCCTTTTCTCCTCCCTTTCGTTCCGTCGTCGTTTCCATTGCTGGGTGGAGCCGATCTTGGGGCCTAACGGCGTTGTGGAGTTCGGCGTGGTGGTGGCTGGTGACCGGGTGTCTGGATCTCGCCAATCGATTTTCCCTTGGGTCGTTTCGGTTCTGTGCTTAACGGCCAGGGCTCTTCATGCGGTGAACGGTAGCGGTTTGCTTCCTCATTCTTCAGATTTTGATGGTCCGCCCCTGCCTTGGTATGATTGGTGGTTTGGAGCGTGCATGTGAAACCGCCTGGATTTTTCCTAGTCGGCGATGGTGGCGGGTGGTGGTTTTGAGTGGCTCGATCTGAGGAGTGTTTTTTTGTGGCTGTGGTGCTGTTTTGCAAGTACGGTGGTGGTGGCGTTGAAGGCGGCAGATGGTGGGGCAGTTAGCTAGCGTTACGGTTTGTTTTGGTTTGGGTTGTATTAGGTGTTTGGGCTTTGGCCTTTGGATTTTTTGGCTGGTTTTGTTTGGGTTGGTTCATTTCCAACCTGGGCCGTTTTAGGTATTTTCTCCTAGTTATGAGTTCAGCCTGTTTGGCCCAAATCAGTTTCATCCAAGTGGTTAGGATATGAGGATCATGGATGGTCAGACCGGTATATCCATGAACCTATTAGCTCTATACTTTGTGTTATGAGTTAATAAAGCTTTCTTTTTGCCGTTTCAAAAAAAAATGAAATGTTAATAACCTAAGTCTACTCGAGACTCAAGCGTTGGCACGAGTCCAACAAAAATGGGCCAAGCTCAAACCCTAAAAACCCAATCGGCCCTATTCCATCCAAATCATCCGCTGACAGAGAAAACGCTTCAAAACCGCTATCGAAACCCGGGGAATCAGCCCTTGTTGCTACCCCAAAGCGGGAAAGAAACTCCTAGCCTCCCATGCTAGTCGGCCCTATGCTGCGTAAGTTGCACATAAGCCAATGTGGGTCTCACAATTTTGACTAAAGTTGTAGTTGGCGAAGGATGTAAAAAGAGAAAATACTGTGAACCATTCAAACGTGTAGCTCATATATTGTGCTACAAAACTTATTACAAAATAATCTTACATGATTTAACACAAGTTGAAAACCACACAGGAAATTCATATACGAACTATGCCCAATCAGAGAATCTACTATAGCTAATAATCTGAAGGGCCTCATTAGATATCCGTCATTATTCGAACATATTACGTAACACAGTGAACGGATATCTTAAAGCACCTATACATAATGTTAATTTCCTTCTTCGTAACCACCGCCTCCGTATCCACCTCCGCCGCCTCCATATCCTCCTCCGCCACCTCCATGCCATCCACCTCCGCCACCTCCATGCCATCCTCGTCCGCCACCTCCATTCCATCCGCCACCTCTATATTCGCGGCCACCATAATACTTGGCATCATCTACCCCATTAGTTTGTTTAGCATCTTCGGCTGCACAAATGATATATTTTTGTGGTAAATTAAGATTTTTTTTGAAAAATCCCCTGGGAACAAGACAAATGGAGCCCCCCTTTTTTTTTTTTGGATAAGTAATGAGGCCAAGACCCTGAGTACAACAAAATCTTCAAAAATGACATATACAGTCCGGATCCTGTAAGAAATCCTGGATTTTGGCTAAAATATGGACCATGATCTCAGCTGTTGGATTGTGTTTTCAATTGTCCGGATCCGCGGACGATCTTTAACCGGTAAGAGGTGATTTGTAGTGAAAGATTGAGCTTGTTCTCTTTGTATTTTTCTCCCTGGTGTATTACTACAGGGTTTTTTTTTTATCAACAAAAAAGGTTCCCCTATCATTAAAAATAATGATGGGGAATCATTTTTGTTGATAAAAAAAAAAAAAAAAATTTCTTACCGGCCTAAGATCGTCCGCGGATCTGGACAATTGAAAACACAATCCAACGGTTGTGAAAAGAAACCCGCATTTTAGCCAAAATCCAGGATCCCTTACGCATCGGAATATATATGACATACTACGTGGTTACTGCTTTTTTTTTTTATTGCAAAGAGAAAAATGCAACTCATTTAGGGTCGATGTGAGAATTAAGTACTTGATCAAATCAAGGTTTAAAAATTATAAAATTTTATTTTGTATAAAACAAACTAAGCAAAGTTTTACTTTTACACTATTTGAAAGAACTAATAATTAATTAATAAACAAACGAAATATTCAAGTTGTATATTGAAGATGTGTTATGGATCATTTCACAGTTCTCCATACGATCGGTAGAGGTACTGCCAATGAGGAGAGTTTTTGTGGGGCTCCTTTTGAGATGGCTTGATCGTCTTTGTTCTCGAACCTCTTTAGTCCTGCAAAACAGAGCACGACTAAAGACCACGCCGGAGGTTCTCCGGGATGATCCTCCGGTGCAAGAATCAGTTCTCTTGCAAAGAGGAAGGAGAAAAGTGTTTAGGGTTGTGTGTTGAACATACCTCTATCAGGAGGCATCACCGTATATTTATAGGGATTGTTCAGCCCGATCCAAGATCGTAGGCATGCTCGCCACGTGTTGGCCGACGTATCTCCTACGTCACCAATTAGGGTTTCGTAACTGATTAGAGAGTGAGCGGGCCCCCTTTCACGTGATACCATCAACCTGGTAACCGCTCGGCTGACGTCATCATCGTCATCACAGCCAGAGTGGCATTCCCACGTGAAGGGAGGTAGAACATGGCCCCCACATTCGTTCAAGACCGAATGTGAGCCGACGGTCAAGGAGTCGGCTAGCCGAAAGGCTGTTGGCCGAAGAAATCGTCTAGGGAAAATGTTCGTCCTTGGGGCAGCCAAGGGAGTGGAGTACAGCCGAGGCGGAAAGTACCTTCCAGGAGCAAGTTGGACCGTCGGTTGCCGAGACTTATCGGAGTATGCCAGGAGGCTTTAGGATCGTTGGTCCGCCGAGGCTATGTCAGACCTGCTCTAGGAGTGAACATGGGCAGTCGACTCCACGGCTCGGTGTTACGCTCGGTGAGGACCGAGCCAGTTAACTCGGCCCGCTACAATAGCCCCTCAATTCCTGCCGAGGCTCCGAAGTTGGTAGGGATTGAATCCAGCCTTGCCGAGCCCCAGCCCCTGCCGAGGGTCTTCCTTGTGTGCTTTCAACGGAAATGACCGAGACCCAATGGCTATTCGACAGATGTCAGACGATAAAAGGCGGTGTCAGTCGAAAGGACGCCTTGGCAGATGAAAGGACGCTTGCAGTCTGCACGAGGAACGAAGTAGTCCACGTGGCCAGGCCTCATTGGTCAGCGGTTCGGCGTGACCATCATTGCGCGGGAAATTCGAAGCGTCAAACTCTGCTTATAAATAGAGGAAGGGGAGGAGAGAGAAAGCTTCTCGCCCATTCTCTCTCTACGAATCCAGAGCTCCCAACTTCTCAACCCCGTTCCAGACTTCATTCAAGGCCCAGATCCTCCAATCTCTGTCCAGTTTGCTGCAAATCTTCAGGTAAGTAATCGTTTTTACCTTTCTTGTTGTCTTTCTCAGCTTTTTACGCATTTTTTCCTGGGTTTTGGGGTGGTTTCGTTGGTTTTTTGTTCTGAGTGAATAGTAAAAACCCTGGGGGTGAACAGTGTGTTCATCCCCAAACTCAACCTGTTCTTCCGAGCCTCCAAGGGGATGCCGAAGACTCGCCGAGGCTTTTGTCTCAGTAGCTTTAGGCGGCCGAACGTTGAACATCTCGACGTTTGTAGCCGAACGAGGCCTCCGCCTCGGAGGATGCCGAACCACACCAAGGACCTCTAAAAAAGTGACTCGTGAGCCTGTAGCGTAATCCGAACCTTTTCATCTTTTCTCTTTGCCGACGCGGATGTTTGGCGTTCTTATTTCTCTTTGTTTCCTTTTTCTCCTAGGTCTGGCTCACGAGGTCATCAACGTCTCTTCAAGCTCGGACGATTCTCTTACCGAGTCCGAGCGCCGATTCATTGATACTCTGGTAGAACGTCGTAGGAACCTCGGCCGAGACGCACCATCTGCGCCTACGAGGATGTCCGCTACCACCCCAGCATCCGGCGATTCAAATGCCGAGATGGACTTTGAATACGCCGCCGAGGACCGCGCTTCGGAACCAGAGATCGTCTCCACTCCTGGAACCGTGTCTGAGGCCGAGCCTAGGATGGGTGGGGAGGCCAGATTACGCTTCGAGTCTGGCGAACAGGCTTCCACCTCGGCAGCAGGGAGTGACGACGACTTCTTCGACAAAGGGGTCCTATGCCCTTATGCCCACTACTTCTCTGGGGAGGCCGGAGAGTACGAAGCTTTCTGCGAGAAGTACCACATTCCGAACGACGTGTACCTCCACCGAGTGAGGAGTGACGCTATTAGGGCAAAGAGGGAAGACCGGCCAGAGCACATTACCGTGCCTCTTATGGCCATAACCGAGGCTGGCTTGAAGTTCCCCTTCCACCCTTTCCTTAGGGAAATTTTATATAAGTTCGGCATATGCCCACACCAATTGGCGATCAACAGCTACAGGATTATTATGTCCTTAGCTGCAATGGTCGAACTCCACGGTATCGATTTCAAGCCGACCGATATTTTTTATACCTACACCATGTCTCGCCACGGGAAATCGAAGCGTCGGTTTCTCACCACTCGGCCGAGAAAAGACTCTTTGATAGAGGGTCTTTCTGATTCAGATAAGTGGGCCGACCTGTTCCTGGAGGTTCGGGGGAACTATGAGTTCGGCGAAGCTAACCGTCGGAATCCTATTCCTAAGTTTGTCGAAGATCGAGGTTCGGGGATCTCCTATTCGTCCTTTACTGTTCTTTAACCTCTTTCCTTCCTTTGCCGAGGCTAATGATTTTCTCTTTGTTTGTTGCAGAACTTGGTCCCATATCCAAGACTCAGAACTCGCAGGCACGGGAGAAAGCTTGTGAGGAAATTCTAGCACAAGCCTGCCGACACGCTCCAACGCTACTGGATTACGATCCGTGGTACAAAGGGGTTTTGAAGAAGAAGGATAAGAAGAAGGACGGTGAGCCGAGCGACTTATCAAAGGGTAAGAAGCCGATTCAACCGAGTCAGGGGACGAAGAAGAAGAGGGCGCCTGCCAACGCCGAGGGTCCAAGCGGAAAACGTCAGAAGGGAGTGCGCCTGCCGAAGATCGGATTCTCCGCCGAAGAGTGGCTTTCTCCGCTCGGTCAAGATTTTATCTTTGAGCCGACAGGTCCAGGTTTGAACGCTCCTCTTCAAATTCGCGAGCCGATTGAAGACGAAATGTCGAGGAGGAACATTCCGAGGCCTAGCATTCCAACGAAGAGTGCGAACCCTGCTCGGGGCCGAGGCAAGGACCCGCAGCCGCAGCAACAACAGAAGAAGCAAAAGCTCTCGGAAGAGGTCCCTCCTCCGAGTACCTCTAAGACTGCCCCCTCCGAGACTCGCCGACCTCCTCCACAGAAGGATCAGGGTCGTCAGACCGAGGGCCCCGTTGATCTGGATAGCGGTCCTGTTGAGGCCGAGGTCCCACGCCCCTTCAGCCCCTCCTACATAATGGCCGACGGGAGGGTACTGATGCTCAAGGACTCGGTGAAGGAGGAGCCGAATCTTGCAGTTACCCTTCTGAGAGGGTTGGCGCTTCCGAGGGATTGTGACCAACTTCCACCCGAGCTGATTCCAGGACTCGGTGATATGTGCTCTCATCTCGTCCAGGTATATTTTCATTCTTCAAGTTTAAGATTCTGTGTTGCGATTTCTACCTTATGTTTCTGACTTGATTTCTTTTCAGGCTGGCCAGGCTGCTCTGCAGGCTTATGACAAAGCCGTGAAGGTTTCAGCCGAGCGTGAGCGGTACAGGACAGACCGAGACAACTTCAAGGCGAAGTTCAAGACCTCGGAGTCTCGGCTTCAAGAGACCGATGCTGAAATGGAGAAGCTGAAGAAGGAGCTGGCCGAGGCCAAAACTGCTGCAGCTACCGCCGAAGCCGAGGTAGAGAAGATGAAGGTGGAGGAGAAGAAGAAACTTCAGGAAGCCGACGCTAAGGGCTACGAGGCTGGGATTAAAAGAGCTGCCCTGGAGTATACTCAGACGGCCCATCAGATGGTAAATGATGAGCTCGAGGTTCGGCTCCCTGGCTTCTTCGAACTCGGCTATGCTGCGGGTGCCGAGGCTATGGCTGGGGTCTTGGTCGTTGAAACCAACTCAAAATTCCTCCTGGAGCTTCCTCCGCCGGTGATTCCTGATCTTCAGCTGCCTTATACTGAGGAGGAGTGTGCTCCTCTCCCACCCGAGGAAGATGAGGATGAAGTAATGGCTGAAGCTTCTGTACAAGAGAAGCCATCCGAGGGAGTGGAGAAGCAAGATCAAGCAGCTCTTGCCGAAGGTGAAGATGGAGCCGCTGCAACCCCTAACCTCTTAACTTAGTTTTTTCCTAGTTTCTTGTTTTGCCAAGTATTTTTAAACTTAAGTTTGTAACAGTTTTTGTGGAGGGACGGTGCCGAACGTTGCACTATGCCGTGCCTTCCAATTAAGTTTTTATGAGACATGTCATGTTTCTTCAATGCCTTAGAATTGTTTTTCAATAGTCTGAATGTTTGAATATTTCCTTTTGCCTTAGAAATATTTTAGTGTTGATGTTGCCGAGGTTTCAAAGGCCCTTGCATATTTACTTGTTATCAGCCCCTATTTTGGTGTTAGGCTCGGCGCAAATGCCAGCCTTATGCCAAAATTAAGAAACTTAAGTAAATGATTGAATGTGGCTGTATGTGTTCAAGTCAAAAATGAACGAAGCCGAGCATAGATAAACCATAAGGTTTCAGGATCTGTACTTAGCCGAACGTCAAATCGTCCGAGGCAAGTAAGTGTTTCAGGATACTTGATCCGATGGCTAAGAAGCCGAACTGTGTGACCGAAGTCGAACCAAACGTGGTAAAATAAAGATAAGATCAGAGCGTTGGAAAACAGCAACTCTAATTTAAGTAAAATTGTTCTCAACACGTGTTACAAGGTTTGGAATTACAAGACAGATAAAGGCCGAGCCGAGCCCTGGCCGAGTGATTTCCTCAAAGGTAAGCTTTTCGGAGGTTGAGAGCATTCCAGGGGTTTTGAATCTCTTTTCCATTTTTGTCTTCCAGTTTGTAGGATCCGTTGCCGACTTCTTTAATGATTCGGTATGGACCCTCCCAGTTGGGTTTGAATTTTGTCTTTTGGCTTGCCCTGACGACCTTCCTCCAAACCCAGTCATCTGGTTTGAACTTTTTCAGCCGAACGCTTCTATCGTAGCCCCGAGCGACCTCCTGTTGGTAGCTTGCCAGCTTGAGTTGGGCTTCATCTCGCTTTTCCTCGGCCAGAATAAGCTCGGTGGCGACAGCCTCGTCATTGGTCTGAGGGTCGAAGGTCTCAGTTCTGAGTGTTGGAAATCTTGATTCCAGTGGGATGACTGCCTCCATGCCGAAGGCCATCGCAAATGGAGTTTGGCCTGTGGAGCGTCTTGGGGTGGATCGGTAGGCCCAGAGTACCCTCGGCAATTCCTCGGCCCATAGCCCTCGCTTTGAGTCCAGCCGTCTTTTAATGCCAGCACACACGGTTTTGTTGGTGGCCTCGGCTTGTCCGTTGCCTTGGGGGTACGAGGGAGTTGAATTAAAGAATCGTATCCCAAATTCTTCGCAGAGTCCTGTCAGCTCTTTGCCGACGAACTGAGATCCATTGTCCGAGACAATTGCGTACGGTACCCCAAATCTAGTAACGATGTTTCTCCAAACGAATCGCCGAACGTCGGCCTCGGTCGTTGTGACGAGTGGTTCGGCCTCAACCCATTTAGAGAAGTAGTCAGTCGCTGTGATAAGAAACTTGAATCCTCCCGGGGCCGTGGGGAGTTTCCCAACTATGTCCAAGCCCCACTGAGCGAAGGGCCATGGGCTGGTAATGGGTTTGAGAGTCTGGGCTGGCTTCCGAGGGATAGGAGAGAATAACTGGCACGGCTTACATTTCTTGACAATTTCTTCGCAATCCTTTTTCATTCCTTTCCAAAAGTATCATTGACTAAGGGCCCGTTGACAAAGAGAACGTCCACCAGAGTGGCATCCGCAGCTCCCAGAATGTAGCTCGGTTAGAATTTCTGGAACTTCGGTAGGATGGACGACGCGAAGGTACGGCCCAGTGAAACTTCGTCTATAGAGTTGGCCGTTTTCTGAGATCCAATAATGAGCCGACTTGCCTTTGACCCTGTGTGCTTCCTTCTTGTCCGAGGGGAGAGTGTCGTTTTTGAGGAAGGCTACGATTTCATCCATCCAACTAGGACCAAGGGAGATGTTGAGGACTTCTGCTGGGGCCTCGAAACTCGGTGCATCAATTTCGCCGAGGCTGATGCTCCTGTACTCCGAGGCTTTTGCGGCCGAAGCCAAGCTTGCGAGAGCGTCGGCATGGGCGTTGTACTCCCTGTTGATCTGCTCAATATGAAACCCCTTAAATTGCCGAATGAGCTCCAGAGCCGTAGCTTGGTATTTGAGCATCCTGGGATCCCGAGCCTCGTAATCTCCTGTCACTTGATTAACGATTAACTGAGAGTCACAGTAGACGTGTAGGTCTTCCACTTGAAGTTTTGCTGCCGCTCGTAAACCAGCTAACAGAGCCTCATACTCGGCCTCGTTGTTGGTTGCCTGGAAGTTGATCGTAATGGCACTTTCGTGTATAACGCCGCAGGGGGTAACAAGAACAACTCCGGCCCCCGAGCCGTTGCTGTTTGAAGCTCCATCAACGTGCAGCCTCCAGACATCGCCGCTAAATAAGTTCCAAGTCTTCCGAGCTTCATGCTGCTCAAGCATTCCATATTCTGGTTGGATCAGGGCTTCCTCGTCTGGACTTCCTGGAGTGAACTCGGCTATAAAGTCGGCCAAGACCTGAGCTTTGATCGCTGTCCGAGGCTCGAAGTGGATGTCGAAGTTGGCAAGTTCGACCGCCCACTGTGAAACTCGGCTTGAAAGGTCGGCCTTTCGAAGAAGGTTCTTTAATGGGAACTCCGTGAGGACGATGATGGGGTGCTCCTGGAAGTAAGGAAGAAGCTTTCGAGCTGCTGTCACCAGGGCGAGCAGGAGCTTCTCCAAAGGTAGGTACCTAGTCTGAGCTGGCAACAGCGTCCGGCTAGCAAAGTAAATTGGTTGATCTTCGGCGCCCTCACGTCGGACAAGCGCCGAGCTAACGGCATGAGGGGAGACAGCAAGGTATAGGTAAAGAGTTTCGAAGGGCGATGGTTTGACCAGGAGTGGGGCCGAACCGAGATAAGTCTTTAGTTCGGCGAGAGCCGTATCACAGTCCTCCGTCCACTTGAAGCTCCTTCGGCTTTGCTTTTTCAGAGTTTGGAAAAACACATGGCATCTGTCGGATGACCGACTGATGAATCTGTTGAGTGCCGCCGCCATTCCTGTCAGCTTCTGTATCTCCCGAGGGGTTGATGGGGCCTTCAGCTGTTGTACAGCCGTGATTTGGTTTGGATCGGCTTCAATACCTCTTCGCGTCACCAAGTATCCGAGGAATTTTCCGGAACCGACGCCGAAAGCACATTTCTCGGCGTTGAGGCGTAACTTGAATTTCTTTAATATTGTAAACACCTCGGCGAGGTGTGCCAAATGGTTTTCAGCCTTGAGACTCTTCACGACCATATCATCGATGTAGGCCTCCATAATTTCACCGATGAGTAGGCCGAAAAGCAGGTAGACCATTCTTTGAAAAGTTGAACCAGCATTTTTCAAGCCGAAGGGCATCACGAGATAGCAAAAGAGACCCCTCGAAGTGATGAAGGCAGTCTTTTCCATATCGTCTGGGTCCATTGCGATTTGGTGGTAGCCTCGGTATGCATCCATAAAGCTCAGCCGAGCGTGTCCTGCTGTAGAATCCACCAGCTGATCAATTTTTGGGAGAGGGAGGCAGTCCTTCGGACAGGCGTCGTTTAAGTTAGTGTAGTCCACGCAGACCCTCCACTTGCCATTCTTCTTCTTTACCACCACTGGGTTGGCGAGCCAAGTGGGGTACTGAACTTCCCTGATGGCTCCTGCTGCGAGGAGTTTGTCGACCTCTTCATTAACCGCTTCGGCATGGATGGCGACCGAGCGTCTGGGTTTCTGTATCACCGGTTTGGCGGATTTTGACACGTTGAGGCAGTGCCGAATGACCTGTGGGTCAATGCCAGGCATCTCGTAAGGCGTCCAGGCGAATACCTCAATGTTGTCTTTTAGAAATTGGACCAACTCCTCACGCTCGGCATCCGTCAAGCTGGATCCGAGCATGAAGAAGCGTGACCCGTCTTCATTGATTGGTACTTTTACGAGATCTTCAATTGATTTTTGTTCGGCTGGGGCGCCGACATCTTCCAGGACCGGCTTGTCTGGAACCTCTACCCAATGTACGCGGTTTGGGCTCGGCGTCTTTCCAACGGCCGAGACGTAGCACTGTTTTGCCTGAACTTGGTCGCCATGCAGGTCTTCCTGTCGGCCTGTGGACCCAACGTACCGTATCAGTTGGTGGTAGGTTGAGGCTATGGCCTTCAGGGAATGGAGCCAGTTCCGGCCGAGAATGGCATTGTAAGGACTTGGAGCGTCCACAACAATAAACTCCATATTTACAGCAACCGAACCAGTGACGACGGGAAGAATAAGTTTGCCGAGGGGCCAGACTGGCGTACCGCTGAATCCGACGAGAGGAACGGTGCTTGGGATCAAAGATGATTCTGGGATGTTGAGTTCTTTAAAGAGAGATAAGTACATGATTTCCGCTGAACTTCCTTGATCCACAAGGACCCGTTTAACCGAGTGAGTTGAGATCTGCACTGTCACCACCAAAGCGTCGTTGTGAGGAGTCTGCACTCGCTCGAGATCTCTGTCGGTAAAGGTAATAGACCACGGCCTCTCAGTTGGCCGAGGTCTTTTGAGAGTAGAAGAGACAGAAAAAATTTCTGCAGATTTTTTGGCTTTGTCCAACTCAGACCGAAGTTTCTGTGCTCCTTCTTTTGTGACTGGCCCGTGGATTACGTTGATGACGCCGACTGGACGTGGGATTTGATGCTGGCCCCCAGCATTCGGCTGGCGCCTCGGCGTTTTGGTCCAATCGATGTGATCATCCAAGAGTCCTTGGCCTGCCAGATTCTCCAAGAGTGCCTTGTATGGGGCGCAAGCCGTTGTGTAGTGCCCGAGCTCGTTATGGTAGGAACATCGCTTCCGGGTGTTGTCGTTCCCCGCTTCGGTGTTGAGCTTGGGTGGGTTCGGCCAAACGAAGAACGGCTCGCGCTCCAAGGTTCGTAAGAGAAAGTAGATTGGCTCCTTGAAGACCGTCGTCTCGGCTACATAGTCGTGGTCCTTGGGAGCCTTCTTGTTTGCAACTTTTACAGTGTTGACTTGCTTCTTCGGTTGTGTGGCGGCTACTGGCTTTGGGGCCGAGATCTGAGGGGTAGGAACGTGGAGCTGGTGAGGGATGGCTGAGTTCTGTCCTCCTTGAAGTTCTCGCTCGGCGAGGAATTCCTCGTAGGAGCAGAACTGCTCAACCGTCCTCATTAATTCATTCATCCCGTGGGGAGCCCGAATTGCCAATTCGTCTAGGATTTTACTTCCAGTCTCCAATCCATTCTTGAAGTTTCTTGCCGCCCAGTACTGATCAACACCGGGTATCTCATTGAATAACTGCCAGTAGCGCTCGGCATACTTCCGAAGCGTCTCGCCGGGCCTCTTCTTCATCTGAGCCAATGCGTCCTCTTCTTTGGCTTGTTTGTTGCTTGTGATGAACCTGTAGTTGAAGGCTCGTTCAAGTTCCTTGAAGCTGTGGATTGATCCTGCCTCCAGTTGATTGAACCATAGCAAGCCGAGGCGCCCGAGGCTTGAGGGGAATGCCTTGCACATGATGGCGTCGTCTTCGGTGACGCAGGATATTGTGCTTCGGTAGCTGATGAGATGTGTGTAAGCCTCGGACAAACTGGGGTCGAATTTCTGGAACTTCGGCAGGTGGAGACCAGGCTTCGGCATAGTCGCCTGAATTTTGGCCGAGAAAGGAGATTCGGTCAATTTTTTCAGCTGATATTCGTGTGTCGGCCGGGGCGGGCGTCCGTCTCTGTCTCTCCGAGATTTTTTGTAGGCCTGATACTCTCTATCCCTGTCGGCAGATTCATCTTGCCGACGCTGGTATGCCCTATCCTTCTTGTCAATGGGGGTTCTCAGCCGATCCGGATCTGGGAGGTTTTCTGTACGATAAACCTTTCGCCGGCTTGGCTGCTCACCATGCCGAACGACAATACTCACGCTCTTTTCCCGAGGGAAAGTTCGTGGGTTTCTCGAGTTTACCGTGCGTCCGGCTTGAGTATTTTCCCGAAGGAAATCCTCATGTTCAGGAGGAAAAATTTCAGGATCCTTGCCGTCTCTCCTCGACGTTCGGCTCTTCCGCCGTCCGTCAATTGGAATTAAGGCCAGATTGTTCTCATTGTCCTGAATTTCAACCGTGTCATAACTTTGGGATTGGGAGTATTCGTCCCCAGCCGACGAGCTTGAGTAGTTGGTGTAAGGGCTACCTTCCCTCCTTGTTTTTCCACCTCTGCGTCCCGCACCACTACCGAGACGCTTATGGACCGGGGAACGTTGCTGCCCAAAGCGAGCGCTGTTCCCGGCCCGGTTGTCCGTTAGTGGTGGGTCCAGGCGGTCGTATACCGAGACTCGATGAGGATCTCCTTCACCCACCAAGTGAGGAGGTGGTGGTGGTAAGTCTCTACGCCGACGCCTCCCTTGAGAGCCTGAATGGGAGCCCGCCGGATGCTCGCTCGCCTTGATCCTAGCCATCTCTATTTTGAGCATGGCCACATCAGAGTTGGTTTGCTCCTGCTGTTGTTCCAGCATCTGGACGTACGCCAAGGCCTCGTCGCTCAGCCCCACCGGACGCTGAACCGATGTGCTAGCGCCCGGAGGGGTAAAGCCAGGAGGATGAGAAGGGGAGGCGGTGTGGACGCCAGTGTCTGAAAGGATCTGAGAAGGGTTAAGGGGTTGAAAGGGAGGTGGTGGTCCGCCCATTTTCAAAGTGAAAAGTGGTGGAGATGTGGTGAGGGAGGTTTCTTTTGTTAAGGAATTAAGGATTGGCAACGGAGGAGCCGCCGTGGATCAGAAGGAAGAAAAGGTTTCACGTCGGGTTCACCAAATTGTGGGGCTCCTTTTGAGATGGCTTGATCGTCTTTGTTCTCGAACCTCTTTAGTCCTGCAAAACAGAGCACGACTAAAGACCACGCCGGAGGTTCTCCGGGATGATCCTCCGGTGCAAGAATCAGTTCTCTTGCAAAGAGGAAGGAGAAAAGTGTTTAGGGTTGTGTGTTGAACATACCTCTATCAGGAGGCATCACCGTATATTTATAGGGATTGTTCAGCCCGATCCAAGATCGTAGGCATGCTCGCCACGTGTTGGCCGACGTATCTCCTACGTCACCAATTAGGGTTTCGTAACTGATTAGAGAGTGAGCGGGCCCCCTTTCACGTGATACCATCAACCTGGTAACCGCTCGGCTGACGTCATCATCGTCATCACAGCCAGAGTGGCATTCCCACGTGAAGGGAGGTAGAACATGGCCCCCACATTCGTTCAAGACCGAATGTGAGCCGACGGTCAAGGAGTCGGCTAGCCGAAAGGCTGTTGGCCGAAGAAATCGTCTAGGGAAAATGTTCGTCCTTGGGGCAGCCAAGGGAGTGGAGTACAGCCGAGGCGGAAAGTACCTTCCAGGAGCAAGTTGGACCGTCGGTTGCCGAGACTTATCGGAGTATGCCAGGAGGCTTTAGGATCGTTGGTCCGCCGAGGCTATGTCAGACCTGCTCTAGGAGTGAACATGGGCAGTCGACTCCACGGCTCGGTGTTACGCTCGGTGAGGACCGAGCCAGTTAACTCGGCCCGCTACAGTTTTCAAGTTCCTGGGCGTATTTAACAAAGCACCGCACGCGCGCTACTGTACTGATGTATTCAACGAGTTTATAGCCTTAGCCGAAAAGTCTGGGTATTGTTGGGTATCGGCTACCAAGTTGCTAAGTATTGTTGGGTAATGGCTAAAAAGTTGATGGGTACACTATTGCAATATTATGGAACTATGGCACTTTGAGACACTTTGATGGGTAGGTGGTGGACGATATTTGTTGGCACAGCCTAGCCCAAACAGCGAAAAAAATCTAGTTTCTACTCGATAAAGTCTTATTAATAAAGCACACAAACTATGGGTAGCAATGGAGATTTAAATATAGTTCGTTTTGGCAATTGATGTGCTGTATAGGAAAGAGAAATGCATGTACTCTACCAGTATCACGTACACAAGTTCATTTTTATTCTCCTTTGCTCTCTTTCATTGTCCAATTATAGCCGAAAAGCAAGTGGAAAAAAGACACAGAATGAAACAGTTAAAGGGCAAATCGATCCAGATCGACCTTAATCAAGGTGTATAATCAATCAATTCAGTTAAAATAAACTCACTGGAAGTAGTTGAAGTGGTAGTGTCAGCCAAATCCTTGGCTGTCACCTGTGAGGTGACGAGAAGAACAGCCAGAAAAAGGCCAAGGAAAGCAATGGCTTTGGAACCCATTTCCCTCTTTAGTTGATTTGATGGAATTGATCAATGGAATGAAATTGAAGTTCAATTTTGATGTCTATTTATAGGCTCGAAGAGAATGCAGTGGCTGTGATTACACATTAAAAAGTCTTTGATATACTTATGTGGCACGATGTGGTTGGCTGTTTAAATTTTTTAATAAAAACAAAAATTAAGCCAAAAAAAAAAAAGTTTTTTTAGCTTATTTTTGTCCTTATACAAAAAAAAATTTGAGTTTCGATCATAATTTTATACTTTTTTGATTTCCTTTTGTAGAGACGAATCATTAGTCTACAAATTTTTGGAAGAAAAACTAACAAATACGAAAAAATTAAATAAAGACAAGAAAATAAGCCAAATATCTTATTTTTGCCAAAAGTAGTCGGTTCTCATGGTTTCGAAAAAGAGCACCACGGCTTTACGTGAGCCTCACCGTACATTAATTATTTAAGTAATTTTGAACCGTTTATCTTATATAACCTTCATAATCCACACTTCACGATGGCAGATCAACAAAAAGGATGCACGAAAATAGAGTCTCACATTGCTTGGGAGTGAAATGAGTGATCGCTGGATAATATTTGGGACTTCTCCACTCATTACCAATTAGTCTTAAGATGGATATAAAGTTTCCATATAGATTTTTTAAAAGTTCCTAACCTAACCAAGTTTTGGTGGCTTAGACGAGCCCAGATGCACGTGGAGGTACGAATTGAGGAGACCAGACAAATTTTTTGGAAGCTTCCAACCTAAAGTCAATTGGTTATAGGTGGAGTAACCTCTAGAATATTAATCAAATTTGGGTGACTTTGATGAGCGATGTGGGCTAAAGTCTAACAACCGTCGACAATAAAAAATTTTGAAATATATAAAAGAAATATCAAATTATATGGACAAAAACTATAAAACGGTATAGTGCATTTTTTTAGCCCAATTGTTGGCTTGAACCCTCAACCTACATGTAGGGCTGTAAACGAGTCTAGCTGAGCTTTGTCAAATTCGAGCTCGGCTTGTTTACTAAACGAGCCCAAAATTTGAGCTCGAGCTCGTCTCGTATCTTAACGAGCCGAGCCCTTATCGAGCCGGGTTATTTACTAAACGAGTCTTTTTAATCGAGCCGAACTACCCTTAACGAGCTGAACTTTTGTTAAACGAGCTGAATACTCGAGCTCGAGCTCGACTCGTTTCATAAATAAGTCGAGCCGAACCGAGCCTTAACAAGCTGAGCCGAACTTGCGAACTGCTTGGTTCATTTGCAGTCCGTGCTCCCGCCCCTTGAAAAATATAATCATTAAATATGATTACCCTATCCATTGGTAAGAGCATCTCCAATCCAATACTCCATTTGAGAGTATTAAAATAATGTTTTTTACTCATAAAGTGATTATAGAGGAAATTACTATTCATGTTTACACCAACCACAAACCCTCTATTTTTGTCTCTAAAATCACTTTATGAAAAAAATAACCTTTTTTTATACTCTCATGAGGAAAAAAATTAAGTAAGAAAAGCAAATAAGGACAAAAATATCTTTAAAAAAGGTGAATAGTGTTTTAGAGATGGTCCTCTATATTTATTTTCTATTAGAGCATCTACTACCCATACTTTACTCCGTATATCTCTATTTGAGAGTATCAAAGCACTCCAATCCATCCTCTCAACCCTCCTCCATTTGAGAGTATTGGATTTTGATCCTCTATATTTAGAGGGTAGAGAAAATATAGAGGATCATCTCTAAAATACTATTCACCTTTTTAAAAATATATTTTTGTCCTTGTTTGCTTTTTTTACTAAATTTTTATACCAACCATATCCTTATGAGAGTATAAAAAAAAGGTTTTTTTTCGGTAAAGTGATTTTAGAGACAAAAATAGAGTGTTTGTGGTTGGTGTAAACATGAATAGTAATTTCCTCTATAATCACTTTATGAGTAAAAAACATTATTTTGATACTCTCAAATGGAGTATTGGATTGGAGATGCTCTTACCCTCTAAATATAAAGTATCAAAATTCAATACTCTCAAATGGAGGAGGGTTGAGAGGATAGGTTGGAGTGCTTTGATACTCTCAAATAGAGATATAGAGTATGGATTGGAGATGCTCTAATGCGTTCTTTAATTTTTATCTTTTTGTTTATTGTCCCATGTACGAATTCTACGACCAGTGCTGACTATTTAAGGAAAAATTTTACTCATGTTCATGCGCATGTACTTGAAATTCCGAGACAAAGGCAACGTTTCGCTTTTTTTCTAAACTTTGTTTTTTAAAAGAATGTAATTTCAATCTCAAATATAATAAAAATGAGAAATAATTTTTTAAATTTTTTTACACCGTTTAAAAGATCTCAATGAGATTTATCAAACAAAATCCATATTGGTAGAAAAATTATTTACGTAAACACGTGATTTTTGAGCTTGAAATTACTTTCTTTTTCAAAAATTACTTTTTTTTTTGAGAAAGTGGAACACCCCCAAAGTCCTCTAACCCCGTTCGTTTAAGGGTTTTGAATTTTGGATTCTAATTATTATCCTATTTTTCTCCAATCAGTACTTTTATTTTTCTTTCTATCTCTCTCCAATCATTAGTCCTATTTTCAATTATTACTATATTTCTCTCTACACTCATTACCTATAAATCTAAATCCAAAATTTCAAAACGAATGGGACCGACGTGTTTTGAATATATATATATCGGGACGGTTCCGGGGACCCTTAAAAAAACCTCTAACAAAACCCTCCAAATCTTAATCTCATAGTTCCCAATCGAATTTTGATGATCCGAGCCGCTCAATGTGTTCAGAACGTGATTTTAAGGGTACTCGCGAGAAATTGGCAAAAAAAATGACCGGGAAGGGCTTTGATTTGAGCAGTTTTTTATTGAACCGTTCAATAAAGTTCAATAAAAAACTATTCGGATGAAGCCCTTCCCGGTCATTTTTTTTGCTGATTTCTCGCGGGTACCCTTAAAATCACGTTCTGATTACATTGAGTGGCTCGGATTATCAAAATTCGTTCGGAAACTTGGGGGGGGTTTTTTAGAGGTTTTTTTAAGGGTCCCCGGAACCGCCCCGTATATATATATATGTGGTTCATGTTGATTGTTTATATCCACTATAATTGAAGTTGAAGTGCAGATAAACTTAAAAACGACTGATCAAGTGGTTCATATCACATGTCAATTGGTCGTAATCTTTCTGCCTCAATTCAAATCGGGACTATACATTGGCATAATCAATACGTAATTCAGATTTGTTCAGAGACCCTTGTTGGTAGGAGTTTCTAAGCAATTCTAAATCATTGATTGCAACAATAGACGATTCGTATTTAGACGGTCTCCTTCAATCAAAACTTGAACGGAAGAGGCAATGTCTTGTTTAATTTCAGAGTGCGACACATATATGGATAAAAACTTTTCTACCATCCACATTGGTTGGATGGACCAAATAAATGCGCATCCTGGTGGAGACTAAAGGTTCAACTGGGGGTGTTCTTTCTGTATTCATGGTTAAGACAAACTTCATCTAGATTTGTTTAGGTACATTTCTTTACGTAACGTTGATTAATTAATTGTTTAAGGCTCAGATCTTGATCATAATTCATACGTAACTCTGTTATATAACCATTGTTTACTCTTTCTGTCAAACGTAGGATATTCTTTAATTATAACGAGGGTGCGTTCCCGCCGTATCATTTCCTTCAGGCTAATGATAATAGTCAAGGTGTTTCTACTAAATACTCCCTCTGTCCCATTTTCATTGTCCATTTTCATTTTTCGTATCTTTCTTTCAACACTTATATCTTCTAATATGAATCTCCAAAAATATGCAATATGGATCTTGTTTAATAGTTCTCGATTAGATCTATAATAAAAAAATTTAAAATTATGAAAAACATTAAAGATTGAGAGATATAAGCGTTGAAAGAACGACACGAAAAATGAAAATGGACAATGAAAATAGGACGGAGAGAGTAGCATTTTCGTTGATGTTTCAGGAGACTGACTTGCCTAAAAGTTCGTGAAAATATGAGCTTGATTTAGTCCATTTAATTTAATGAAAAACCCTCCTCAACAAACTCAAATGTATGCACAAATGTGTGTACGTACGTAAAAGCTTCATTAATAGCATTGTTGTAAGTTTGGGTTAAGAGAAATAACCATGCATTTGGGCTTCATTGAATTTGACATTTGGGCTTCATTGACACAATATTGATGATCACCTAGATAAGATGACACATATGTGAGTAAAGTTCTGATTTAAATTTCCCCCCCTTCATTTGGGCCTCATTGACTACATTTGTCCAAAACGTCAAGTGTAGTCGAACCCCTACTATTTCACCGTCGACCACCAGATCAAAACGTCAAATGTAGTGGGCTTTTGAGTAGTTATTATAAAAAATAGTCACTAAGTTACTACTACCGACCTAGTATTTTTTGTACTTAATAATCTAAAAATCAATCTGTTTTGGATTATTTTGTTCTTTATTAAAAAAAATTTGTTTTGAACCCAACTATTAATTCACAAAAGATCAATACTCCCTCCGTCCCGATTTGTTTGTCCACTTTTTGACTTTTAAGTGTCCCAAAATGTTTATCCATTCGACTTCTAATTGGATTGATTTTTCCTTTTTGCCCTTTCTTTGGTGGAATAAAATAACTTCTTTTGAAAAAATTGAGGGTAAATGTGGAAAGTTGAATCTTTTTAGGGGTAATCATTGTGTTCCCTTTAAAAGTTGGATTTTCGAGGTTGGATGAACAAATTAGGACGGAGGGAGTAGAAAACTAGCAAAATGCGAAAATAAAGATAAAAAACTAATGCTTTAAGATTATTAAGCCAAAAAAGGTCACGTCTCATGGTTTCACAAAAATATTTAGCGCCACTAATGCATTGCCCATTCGGGTGGTCTCCACTATGTTAAGCTCCGGCCCCATCATACCCTTATCCTTCATAATCTACAGAACTTTAATTTTTGGCCACAACCCCTGGCTCACAAAGAAGATTTCGAGTCGCTCATCTTGCGAGCACGGATTTGTATATGACAATAAACTTAATCGGATGTTGATAGCTTCATAAACATAACGCTTAAAGTGGTTAGATTTAGTTTTAAACCATATTCACCACTAGTTACTCCCTTCGTTCCGTAAAATTGGCTCCCTACGAAATTACGTGCAATTTTTCAGCTTAAGAATAATGTACTTGCCGAAATAAATTTTTGTGTAATGTGCATAAATCTTGTTTGATAGATCTTGATAAGATCTTTTATACAGTGCAAAAAAAATAAAATTATTCTAGTAAAAACTGATTATCTTGAAGTTTGAAAACTGCACGTAATTTCGCAGGGAACCAACATTATAGAGTAATTGTTTATATACATATTCTTAGAGCTGAGACTTACGAGATGAACATTTGTAAGCTGGGGCCGAAAAAGTAAAGTTACGTAGAGCTTGGAGCTAGTGAAGCCTACATAATCCATGGTCTAAGATGTATTGTATGACAGCGAAATTATACATGCAGTAATAGTCTGGGAGTACCGCCACGTGGTACTCCGGATCATTTTACAACTGCACATTCTTGTGGGGTCTACCACTAAGTTTATGAACCCCACATGAATGTATGGTTGTAAAGTGGTCCCGAATATCACGTGACGGTACTCCCGGACTATTGAATAATTACTCATGAAGTGATATAGCATAGAAATTCTCAATCAAACATCTATGTGAGAAGTTGAAGAGTCATATGATGTAAGTGCACTCTAAGGGCTCTTCAAATATAAATATCTTAACTCCTTGCTCCATAGGGGTGTTGGGTTTCGGCTTTTTAGGTGGGCTTTCTCTCAATGGGTGTCCTTGATTGGCTTTTTACCAAATTTAGGTTTGGGTCTTGAATTGGACAGATGATTACTCTTTGAGCTTGATACTATTTCCTTACTCCTATTAGTCTTGTAACAATTTCAAGATTAATGAAATTTTTTTACTGTTAAAAAAAAAAAAACACACACACCTATCAAAGTAGTAGTGGAATTGATGAGTTTCTAATTTGAAGACCCATTTCTCACTCTTCAAACTGAGAGAGAGAGAGAGAGAGAGAGAGAGAGAGAGAGAGAGAGAGAGAGAGAGAGCGAGAGAGAGAGAGAGCTATACCAAAATTATGTAGCAAGTTTGCTTCTTCCTTTGGAGGGTGTTTTGGTAACATGACTCTTCAAATTTGGTTTGGTTTTGCTTTTGTTACATTATTTGGAGTCTTGGAGATGCTCTTAGTTAATACTTTGTTGCCTTTCGGAGGGTGGAATTTCTAAAGTTTTGACAGTGAAAATAGAAAGACAATTTAACTCTCGTGCGGGAAGAAATTATTTTGTGATCGGGACTTTTCCAAACGCTTCTAACATTAGGAAACTGAGATCGAGGCTTTTCATTGAACCATTCAAACGTTGTAGTTGGCGAAGGATGTAAAAAGAGAAAATACTGAACCATTCAAACGTGTAGCTCATATATTGTGCTACAAAACTTATTACAAAATAATCTTACATGATTTAACACAAGTTGAAAACCACACAGGAAATTCATACGAACTATGCCCAATCAGAGAATCTACTATAGCTATTAATCTGAAGGGCCTCATTAGATATCCGTCATTATTCGAACATATTATGTAACACAGTGAACGGATATCTTAAAGCACCTATACATAATGTTAATTTCCTTCTTCGTAACCACCGTCTCCGTATCCACCTCCGCCGCCTCCATATCCTCCTCCGCCACCTCCATTCCATCCACCACCGTGGCCACCTCCATTCCATCCGCCACCATAATACTTGGCATCATCTACCCCATTAGTTTGTTTAGCATCTTCGGCTGCACAAATGATTTTTTTTTTTGGTAAATTAAGATTTTTTTGAAAAATACCATGGGAACAAGACAAATGGAGCCCCCTTCTTTTTTTTTTTTGATAAGTAATGAGGCCAAGACCCTGGGTACAACAAAATCTTCACAAATGACATATACAGTCCGGATCCCGTAAGAAATCCTTGATTTTGGCTAAAATGTGGACCATGATCTCAGCTGTTGGATTGTGTTTTCAATTGTCCGGATCCGCGGACGATCTTTGACCGGTAAGAGGTGATTTGTAGTGATAGATTGAGCTTGTTCTCTTTGTATTTTTCTCACTGGTGTATTACTACAGGTATTTTTTTTATCAACAAAAAAGGTTTTAAAAATAATGATACAAAAAGAAACCCTAGTGTGGTTTACTACAGGGTTTCTTTTTGTATCATTATTTTTAATGATAGGGGAATCTTTTTTGTTGATAAAAAAAAAAAAGAAATTTCTTACTGGTCTAAGATCGTCCGCGGATCTGGACAATTGAAAACACAATCCAACGGCTGTGAAAAGAAACCCGCATTTTAGCCAAAATCTGGGATCCCTTACGCGTCGGAATATATATGACATACTACGTGGTTACTGCTTTTTTTTTTTTAATTGCAAAGAGAAAAATGCAACTCATTTAGGGTCGATGTGAGAATTAAGTACTTGATCAAATCAAGGTTTAAAAATTACAAAATATTATTTTGTATAAAACAAACTAAGCAAAGTTTTACTTTTACACTATTTGAAAGGACTAATTAATTAATAAACAAACGAAATATTCAAGTTGTTCTGGATAATACGTTGGGCGATCAAACTTCAGAATTCAAGTTTATGCAGGGGATAATACGTTGTTCTGGAAGCACAGATGGTTGGGCGATCAAACGCTGCAAGAGGAATATCCAAGACTGTACATGGCATCTACGCAACAAGAGCAACTAGTGTGTAATATGATCAATAATGATGCAAATGGGGACTGGAATCTAACCTTTCGGAGGGAAATTTTTCAGCGGAAAAGAGCTCAATTTATTGAATTACGCGAGAGATTACAGAATGTGGTCCTGGATTCGTCAAAATTGGATACTATGTTTTGGATTGGCAACTCAAATAATTTGTTCTCAGTTAAGTCTGTGTATGATTTATGGGAGGCTTTTGCTTTTTCTCCCAATACCGGACTTCAATCTTTGTGGAGAAATCTTAGTCCTCCGAAGGTTGAGATTTTCGTATGGATGGCGTGTCAAAATAGAATTGCGACGAGGTCGGTCTTGAATAGTAGGAATATTATTTTGGGAATGGATGAACAAGGTTTGGCATGCCCATTTTGCCTTCAGGAAGAGGAAACGCCTGAGCATCTATTGATAACATGCCCGTTTTCTAGCCAAATTTGGTTGAAGATGGCAGAGTGGTGGAACATTGATTGGGTGATTCCTCCGAATCTGCTGGGATAATCCTCTTGGTGGTTTTCCTTCCGGTTCAAAAATCTGGAGAAATTTTTTTGGGAGTGTTGTCTTTACGCTACTTTGTGGTCTATTTGGATTGCAAGAAATGATGCTATCTTCAACAACAAAGTTGATGATCCCCACCAATTGGTTGATTTAAATTCCTTTGCCGAGAAAAAAAAAAAAAAAAGTTGTATATTGAAGATGTGTTATGGATCATTACACAGTTCTCCATACGATCGGTAGAGGTACTGCCAATGAGGAGAGTTTTCAAGTTCCTGGGCGTAATTAATAAAGCACCGCACGCGCGCTACTGTACTTATATATTCAACGAGTTTATAGCCTTATCTGAAAAGCCTGGGTAATCTTTGAAATACCTTGGTAACGGTTAAAAAATTACTGGGTATTAATTATGTTGGGTATCGGCTACCAAGTTGCTAAGTATTGTTGAGTAATGGCTAAAAAATTGCTGGGCACATTATTGCAATATTATGGAACTATGGCACATTGAGACACTTGGATGGGTAGGTGGTGGACGATATTTGTTGGCACAGCCTAGCCCAAACGGCGAAGAAAATCTAGTTTCTGCTCGATAAAGTCTTATTAATAAAACACACAAACTATGGGTAGCAATGGAGATTTAAATATAGTTCGTTTTGGCAATTGATGTGCTGTATAGGAAAGAGAAATGCATGTACTCTACCAGTATCACGTACACAAGTTCATTTTTATTCTCCTTTGCTCTCTTTCATTGTCCAATTATAGCCGAAAAGCAAGTGGAAAAAAGACACAGAATGAAACAGTTAATGGGCAAATCGATCCAGATCGACCTTAATCAAGGTATATAATCAATCAATTCAGTTAAAATAAACTCACTGGAAGTAGTAGAAGTGGTAGTGTCAGCCAAATCCTTGGCTGTCACCTGTGAGGTGATGAAAAGAACAGCCAGAAAAAGGCCAAGGAAAGCAATGGCTTTGGAACCCATTTCCCTCTTTAGTTGATTTGATGGAATTGATCAATGGAATGAAATTGAAGTTCAATTTTGATGTCTATTTATAGGCTCGACTAGAATGCAGTGGCTGTGATTACACATTAAAAAGTCTTTGACATACTTATGTGGCACAATGTGGTTGGCTGTTTAAATTTTTTAATAAAAACAAAAATTAAGCCAAAAAAAAAAGAAGTTTTTTTAGCTTATTTATGTCCTTATCCAAAAAAAAATTTGAGTTTCGATCATAATTTTATACTTTTTTGATTTCCTTTTGTAGAGACGAATCATTAGTCTACAAAATTTGGAAGAAAAACTAACAAATACGAAAAAATTAAATAAAGACAAGAAAATAAGCCAAATATCTTATTTTTGCCAAAAGTAGTCGGTTCTCATGGTTTCGTAAAAGAGCACCACGGCTTTACGTGAGCCTCACCGTACATTAATTATTTAAGTAATTTTGAACTGTTTATCTTATACTCCCTCCGTCCCTTTTTAAATGTCCTGTTTCGTAACTCTAACTTATTAAAAAGACATCATCATTGTACCTTTCACATCAACTTTTTCCTCCACTTTCCCTACTTACCCATCATCATTACACTTTTACTCACTAACTTTTCAAAATGGAATCTACTTTTAGGGACAAAATAGACAATTCACCAACTTTTACCCACTAACTTTACAAAATGAACACTTATTAAGGGACAGCCCAAAATGGAATACTGGACTGTAATAAATGGACGGAGGGAGTATGACCTTCATAATCCATACTTCACGATGACAGACCAACAAAAAGATACACGAAAATAGAGTCTCACATTGCTTGGGAGTGAAATGAGTGATCGCTTAATAATATTAGGAACTTCTCCACTCATTACCAATTAATCTTAAGATGGATATAAAGTTTCTATATAGATGAGCCCAGATGCACATAGAGGTACGATTTGAGGAGACCAGACAAATTTTTTGGAAACTTCCAACCTAAAGTCAATTAGTTATAGGTGGAGTAACCTCTAGAATATATTAATCAAACTTGGGTGAGATGAGTGATGTGGGCTAAAGTCTAACAACCGTCGACAATAAAAAAATTTGAAATACAGAAAAGAAAAATCAAATTATACGGACAAAAACTATAAAACGGTATAGTGCATTTTTTTAGCCCAAATGTTGGCTTGAACCCTCGACCTACGTGTTGTAGGGCTATAAACGAGCCTAGCCGAGTTTTGTCGAGTTTGAGCTCAGCTTGTTTACTAAACGAGCCCAAAATTCGAGCCTCGAGCTCGTCTCGTGTCTTAACGAGTTGAGCCCTTATCGAGCCGAGTTATTTACTAAACGAGTCTTTTCAATCGAGCCGAGCTACCCTTAACAAGCCGAACTTTTGTTAAACGAGCTGAATACTCAAATTCGAGCTCAGCTCGTTTCATAAATAAGCCTAGCCGAACTGAGCCTTAACAAGCCGAGCCGAGCTCGCAAACTGCTTGGTTCATTTGCGGTCCGTGCCGCCGCCCTTTGAAAAATATAATCATTAAATATGATTACCCTATCCATTGGTAATGCGTTCTTTAATTTTTATCTTTTTGTTTATTGTCCCATGTACGAATTCTACGACCAGTGCTGACTATTTAAGGAAAAATTACTCATGTTCATGCGCATGTACTTGATGCCTTAACGAGTCGCCCTTATCGAGCCGAGTTATTTACTAAACGAGTCTTTTTAATTGAGCCGAGGTACCCTTAAGGAGCCGAACTTTTGTTAAACGAGCTGAATACTCGAGTTCGAGCTCGGCTCGTTTCATAAATAAGCCGAGCCGAACCGAGCCTTAACAAGCCGAACCGAGCTCGCGAACTGCTTGATTCATTTGCAGTCCGTGCCCCCGCCCCTTGGAAAATATTATCATTAAATATCATTACCCTATCCATTGGTAATGCGTTCTTTTTTTTTTCTCGGCAAACGAAACATTTTTATATTACTCGAAGGGGATACATCGAGGGAAGACACCAAGCTCACAGAGCTTTGATACACCAAAAGATACACCAAAACATACACATGCATCCAACAGATAGTTGGATGGCACACCCAAAAAAAACTACCTTACAATCTCAGTTTTCGGATACCATCTAAAAAAACCTTGAACTCCTCCACGGTGTAGACCTTGATATCAAACTTTGCCTTCATCCACATCGCGACCCTTGTTTTAACTACCTCTCCCACTTCCCAGGCTTGTTTTGTTGAGCTGTTGAAAATGTAGTCATTCCTTACCAACCATAGGGACCATAAAGTTGCATAGAAACAAGCCTCCCAAATGTGTTTCTCCAACCTAGTAAACCCATTTGCAAACCACCAGCTAGCTAGTACTGGTACCGAAACTGGACAAACCCATTTAATGCTCCACCAATCTAGGATTATTGACCAAACACTCCAGGAAAAATGGCAATGAAGAAATAAGTGCTGATGAGTTTCAAGGTGCAAAGAACAGAGAGGACACAAAGCTAAGTGAATCTCATCTATCACATTTCTACAAAGAAGTTCTGACCTGGTAACTGCTTTTTCTTTGACCGCCAACCAAGCAAAAATTTCCACCTTTGGAGGACTTAAGTTTTTCCACAATGATCCCAGTAGATCGCTGCTTGAATGATGTAGCAATTCCCACTGCCCATAAGCTGATTTAACTGTGAATTTACCATCCCCCGTCCACCGCCATAATAACATGTCAGGCTTTGTTGGATTTAACGACACACGTTGAAGTCGATGTCTCAGGTTGACCATCTCTTGATTCTCTCGCCCAAAGAATTCTCTCCTAAACGACAGGTCCCAAGATCCCCCAGCCTCGTCATCCCTCATGTTACTAATCAACATCTCCTTTTGGGTAGATAAGGAGAATAGCCTAGGATATTCTTCTTTCAACGGTAACTCACCCAACCAGACATGTTCCCAAAACACAGTTGCATTACCTGAGTTTACTTGGACTCTAAAGCTCTCTCGGATGGAATAGCCCAGATGAGATGAAGGATTCCCCAATGAACAAATATCTGCCCATATTCTTGAGGTTGAACCTGAACCATGTACGTATGGCAGCCAGCAATTAGCATCCAGTCCATATTTTCCTCTAATGACTTTCACCCAAAGAGACTCTTTATCATTACCAAATCTCCACCACCATTTAGCCAAAAGTGCTAGGTTCTGTTGCAACATCTTTTTCACCCCCAATCCTCCATCAGATTTCTTTTTAGTAATCTCGTCCCATTTAACCAAGTGAATCTTCTTTTTATCACGGGTATCACCCCAAAAGAACTGTCTCTGCAACTTCTACAGCTTCCTCGCTACAGCTTGTGGCATTTTGAACAAGGACATGAAGTAAATGGGCACATTAGCAGTGTTGGAATTGATAAGGGTAATCCTTCCCCCAGTCGAAATGCAATGAGTTCTCCAGACACTCAACACCTTCTCGGTCCTCTCAAAAACCGGATCCCAAGTCTTAATTCTACCTGGGTTTGCACCTAGAGGTAACCCAAGGTATTTGATTGGTAAGTGTTCCACTTTACAGCCCATAATACAAGCCAAAGAGGTTATTGCTTCGGATGGAACATTCACTCCACATAGAGAGCTCTTTGAGAAATTGATTCTTAACCCCGACATCAATTGGAAACACCTTAATATCCGTTTAATGTTTGCCATCTCCTCCAGGTCATTGTTGTAGAAGAGAATGGTATCATTTGCAAATTGTAGATGAGATAATACAACCCCATTACTCCCCAGTTTAGTTCCTTTGATAATGTTCCTTTCCCTTGCTCTTTCTAGCATAATGTTGAGGGCTTCCGCGATAATATTAAAGAGGAAAGGTGAAAGGGGGTCACCCTGTCTCAGACCCTTCTGTATGCAAAATTCCTGAGAAGCTGATCCGTTGATCAATATTGACATAGAAACCGAGGAACAGCATTCCATTATCCACCTTCTCCACCTATCCCCAAAACCCATCCTCGACAGCATGTTGTTCAAAAAACACCAATTGACACAATCGTACGCTCTTTCAAAGTCAAGCTTTAGAATAAGTCCCCCGTTTGCCCTGTTTTTCCAACTGTGAATAGCCTCATTGGCTATAAGAACACCATCCAAAATTTGTTTCCCACTAACAAAAGCAGCCTGGGACTCCCCAATTATTGATCGCATATGTTTTTTGAGTCTATTCGACAATACTTTAGAAAGAACCTTATAGACCCAACCCACCATACTAATGGGTCTATACTCTTTGAAAGACGACGGACAAGCTACCTTAGGAATCAAAGCAACAAAGGTGGAATTGATACCTTTAGTGAGCTTTCCGTTGGCATGAAATTCGGTGAAGAATTGGATGACCGACTCTTTCATAAAATCCCAACCTTTCTCAACAAAGGAGAAGTTAAAACCGTCGGGCCCAGGAGCTTTAAGACTGCTACATCCTTGTAGAGCTGCCACAATTTCCTTCTCCTCAAATGCTTTCTCAAGTTGCAATGCTATCTCCGGTTCAAGTTTTCTAGGAAAAGATCCCCCCAACATTGGTCTGATTTTTCTTTCTTCCTTGAAATTATTCCGAAAGAAATTTGTAGCTGCTTCTTTAATTAATCTGTCCCGGTTCCACCAGCATACATCCATTCACCTTTATCGAACCCACCAAGTTCCTCTTGAAACGATTGTTAGCTGTGATTTGGAAAAATCTAGTGTTTCTATCTCCCAACTTCAACCATTTGATTCTAGACTTTTGTTTCCAGAGAGATTCCGATAACTTGGACAGCCTCCAAAACTCTGATTTTACAGAACATCTCAATGCTTTTTCCTCCTCATTTAGTTGCCTGACTTCAAATACGGTGTCAAGATGATGAAGTTTAGCTTCAGTATCTTGGAGAGCACAATTGATGTCCCCAAACTCCTCTTTATTCCAGACCTTCAATCTATCCTTTACTGCTTTTAGTTTCTGCATTATAATAAAACCAGACCAGCCACTCACCTGAACCTCATCCCAAGTACTTTTAGCTATCTTCAAACAATTAGGGTCAGAGAGCCAAATGTCCAAAAACCTGAATGGTTTTGGACCCCAATCTCTATTGTCATCGAGTAACATGATAGGGCAATGGTCGGAAATTGGTCTAGGAAGACCCCATTGCAAGACCCTAAACTTATTAAGAAAAGGCTGAGATAGTAGAAATCTATCCAAGCGGCTGTGGATGGCGTGGTTCTGATAATTTGTCCAAGTGTATTTCCTGCCCAACATTGGAATGTCAACCACTTCCATGTTATTGCAAAACTCCAAAAAATCCCTCATTCCCCTTTCCACTCTCAAACACCCCACCCTTTCGGACACGACTCTAATTTCATTAAAGTCGCCCCCGATGCACCATGGAACGTGGGAGTTCATTTTAAGGACCAATAATTCCTCCCAAAGAACTCTACGGGATAGAACTACATTGGGAGCATAGACATTCACAATGGTACAAGGAAAATCATTAATAGCCCCCTGAAGCAAGATGAAATATCTATTAATCAACACATTAGAAACTTTAAAAAAGGTGTCATTCCATATCACCAACAAACCCCCAGATGCTCCAACGGAATTCGAGCAAGCAAAACCGAAGGTGCTTGCACCCCAGATTCGTTGAATTACGAATCGATCCATCACTTCCAATTTCGTCTCCTGAACAAATCGCATGTCTGGTTTTCTCTTCTTAATAAGTTTCCCCAGATATCTTTTCTTTACCTCACTGCCCAAACCTCTTATATTCCATGACAATATCTGCATAAAAATTGACTGGACCCAGAGCTACACCACTAATTAGACGCTTAAAAGCACTAATTACCTTCCTCCCTCTCATGCAAGAGGGCAGCTTCTTTAGTTTCAATCATGATCATTTTCTTTAAGATTCGATCATCATTTGGTAAAAAATTGATATTCAGTTGAGCACCAATAGCCATAGTAGCCCTTACCTCTTCAATGACACGTTGAGAGCTTTCAATGGAATCAGCAAAGGAACTGCGCACATCTCCCTCCTCTCCTGGGTCACCCGAAAGATTCTCATAAATCTGGACAAGGTTGGACATCTGTCTACGACGTCTCCTTCTGCACTCTGCATCATTCAAGTCCACCATAAGGTTGATGCCCGGGAATTGAGAGGTTTGGGATGCACTACTCCCTCGGCGGTTTGGGGAATTTGGGATTGAATCCTCTGAGAGCTCAGAGATCACTGCCCTAGAATTGGGAACGAGTAAAGCTATATTGGGCACCCCAGACTCCTTTTGGGCTTGGGACAGCTGCATGCCCACCTCACAGCCCTGTTTTAGTTGTTCTGGCCCAATTAATTTTGCATTAGGATTATCCTCACAGCCCAATACCAAGGCATGAGAATTCTTTCCCTGGGCCCCCAACTCCACCGAATCCCCTACAACAGATTCAAAATCCCCTTCTTCATCTGTGTTTCGGACTCTGCTAAGCATTAAATGCTTGTCAACGTCCTTCTGCTTGGAGCACCTAACCTCGTCCTATCCCGTCCCTTTCCTCTGCTCCTCTATGACTTTCGTAGCCCTGGCCCGACTGTTATCAACACCTACCCCCCTTCTCTCATTGGTTGGGTTCTGAAAAAAGCTTTCCATGTCATCATCTTCAACCTCCTTCATCCCTTCCTCTGGAATCTTACCACCTTCGTCCTGCAAAAACTCCACAGTTTTGTTTTCCACACCATAATTCGGAGAAGGCCAAAACTCGGCTCCAATCTCCTCCGGATATACACAAGAAGATTCTTCCTTCACCAATACATCATACCTCACACCATGCACTTCCAGTTGAATCCATCTATCGATTCTCGAAGTTTCCTTCGTGGCTACAAGAATTTTTCCTTTAGCAAAAGAGAGGTCCTTCAGAGTTGCCTCATCTAGCATGATAAAATACCCCCATACCTCTCCAATGTGCTTGAATGTTTCAGCATTCCAAGAGTTAAGAGGAATGCCAAAACAGCTCAAGCAAACAAACCTCTCAATGCTAGCAGGCTCACCCTGCCATGGTTTCACCGTTCCAAACCATCTTTCCATCCACGGCCCTTTGATAAGAGTAGTTAAAACTTCACTACTTTGAAATGTAATAAGAACGGATCTGCCTCCTAATGCTCGAAACTGGACCACCTCTTTATCCTCCTTTCTAAAACTCTCCTTCAGAATTTGCAGTGGAACCACCCTACTCATTACGGCCACGGCACTCCGATATAGCCAACCACTTCCAACACCATCAGATTTGATGATGATCTCTTGATCCCTAGAGATGGCTGGTTTAGATGTCTCACCTCTTAACGCCTGAACATAAGAAACCTCTGGGTATTTACTTTCCCATATTGACCCCCTTTTCCCGTTAATTGGGTTCACCCCTTTTCCAGTAGTATAGATGGTCACACCCTTCTGGCTTGATTGTGGTACCCGATCTTCAGAGCTTCTAGGCATTTTGGGTTTCAGTTTTTCGTTCTTCAAATCAAAACAAGCCTCTTTGACAAATAACCTCTTGTCATCCACCCATACTCCATTCATCTTGGATATTGCCATGCTAGCTGACACATGGCATCCAAATCTGAGGAACCCAAACTTACTGCCAGTGCATTTACTCCTCTTTCTCGGAATAAATGCATCCTTAACCATTCCAAACTTTGCAAACGTCCTTGAGAGCCAGTGATGGTCCCTTTCCTCTGGAATGTTATCAATAAACAGAGTAACCACTGGCCCCCTACCAACCTGGGATCTGTGGTTCCTGATCACTGGTACCCAACCACCAATATCTTCCTTCTCGGAAGCATTGGCTCTCCCTCTCACACACTCTCTTTCTCCCTCTCTCTCTCTCATGCGTTCTTTAATTTTTATCTTTTTGTTTATTGTCCCATGTACGAATTCTACGACCAGTGCTGACTATTTAAGGAAAAATTACTCATGTTCATGCACATGTACTTGAAATTCCGAGACAAAGGCCACGTTTCGGTTTTTTTCTAAACCTTATTTTTTAAAAGAATGTAATTTTAATCTCAAATAGTATAATGAAAATGAGAAATAATTTTTTAATTTTTTTTGCACCGTTTAAAAGATCTCAATGAGATTTATCAAACAATATCAATATTGGTATAAAAATTATTTACGTAAACACATGATTTTTGAGCTTGAAATTACTTTCTTTTTCAAAAAATACTTTTTTTGAGAAAGTGGAACACCCCCAAAGTCCTCTGACCCCGTTCGTTTAAGGGTTTTGAATTTTGGATTCTAATTATTATCTTATTTTTCTCCAATCAATACTTTTATTTTTCTCTCTATCTCTCTCCAATCATTACCCCTCTTTTAGTATTTTCAATTATTACTATATTTCTCTCTACACTCATTACCTATAAATCCAAATCCAAAATTCCAAAGGGAGGTGATTTTGGCACTTCAAATTTAGCCAATGGCACTCCACTTTTAGTTTTATTTTCTCACATGATTAACAGACAAAGTGGAGTGCCAGTGGTAAAAACTGGAGTGCCAAAATCAATTTCCAATTCCAAAACGAATGGGACCAACGTGTTTTGAATATACATATGTGGTTCATGTTGATTGTTTATATCCACTATAATTGAAATGGAAGTGCAGATAAACTTAAAAACGACTGATCAAGTGGTTCATATCACTTGTCAATTGGTCGTAATCTTTCTGCCTCATTTCGGGATGGATCCTCTCCGCTCCAAGTTGTGGCATGGACCGGAAGAAACAGTTCAAATCGGGATCGTACATTAGCATAATCAGTAATTTAAATTTATTCAGAGACCCTTGTTGGTAGCAGTCTCTAAGCAAATCTGAACCATTGATTGCAACAATAGACGATTCGTATTTAGACTGTCTCCTTCAATCAAAACTTGAACGGAAGAAGCAATGTCTTGATATGGATAAAAACTTTTCTACCTTCCACATCGGTTGGATATATGTATTTGCCCGAAAATTTGGACCAACTGGGGGTGTTCTTTCTGTATTCAAGATTAAGACAAACTTCATCTAGATTTTCTTAGGTACATTTCTTTACGTAACGTTGATTAAATAATTGTTTAAGGCTCAGAACTTGATCATAATTCATACGTAACTCTGTTATATAACCATTGTTTACTCTTTCTGTGAAACGTAGGATATTCTTTAATTATACCGAGGGTGCGTTCCCGCAGTATCATTTCCTTCAGGCTAATGATGATAGTCAAGGTGTTTCTGCTAAATACTCCCTCCGTTCCATTTTCATTGTCCATTTTCGTTTTTCGTACCGTTCTTTCAACACTTATTATATCTTCCAATATGAATCTCCGAAAAATATGCAATATGGATCTTGTTTGATAGTTCTCGATTAGATTTATAATAAATTTTTTTTAAAATTATGAAAATTATTGTAGATTGAAAGATATAAGCGTTGAAAGAACAACACGAAAAACGAAAATGGACAATGAAAATGGAACGGAGGGAGTAGCATTTTCGTTGATGTTTCAAGAGACTAACTTGCCTAAAAGTTCGTGAAAACATGAGCTTGATTTAGTCCATTTAATTTAATGAAAAACCCTCCTCAACAAACTCAAATGTATGCACAAATGTGTGTACATACGTAAAAGCTTCATTAATAGCATTGTTGCAAGTTTGGGTTAAGAGAAATAACCATGCATTTGGGCTTCATTGAATTTGACATTTGGGCTTCATTGATACAATATTGATGATCACCTCCTAGATATGAGATGACACATGTGTGAGTAAAGTTCTGATTTAAATTTTCTCCCCTTCATTTGGGCCTCATTGACTACATTTGTCCAAAACGTCAAATGTAGTCGAACCCTTACTATTTCACCATCGACCACCAGATCAAAACGTCAAATGTAGTGGGCTGTTGAGTAGTTATTATAAAAAATAGTCACTAAGTTACTACCAGGGGCGGAGCCAGGAATTTTTGTACTTAATAATCTAAAAATCAATCTGTTTTGGATTATTTTGTTCTTTATTAAAAAAAATTTAGTTTTGAACCCAACTATTAATTCACAAAAGATTGATACAAAACTAACAAAATGCGAAAATAAAGATAAAAAAAACTAATGCTTTAAGATTATTAAGCCAAAATAGGTCGCGTCTCATGGTTTCACAAAAATATTTAGCTCCACTACTGCATTGCCCATTCGAGTGGTCTCCACTATGTTAAGCTCCGGCCCCGTCATACCCTTATCCTTCATAATCTACAGAACTTTAATTTTTGGCCTCAACCCTTGGCTCACAAAGAAGATTTCAAATCGTTCATCTTGTGAGCACGGATTTTTATATTACAATAAACTTAATCGGATGTTGATAGCTTCATAAACATAACGCTTAAAGTGGTTAGATTTAGTTTTAAACCATATTCACTACTAGTTACTCCCTTCGTTCCGTAAAATTGGCTCCCTACGAAATTACGTGCAATTTTTTCAGCTTAAGAATAATGTACTTGCCGAAATAATTTTTTGTGCAATGTACATGAATCTTGTTTGATTGGTCTTGATAAGATCTTTTATATGGTGCAAAAAAAATAAAATTATTCTAGTAAAAACTAATTATCTTGAATTTTGAAAACTTTACGTAATTTCGCAGGGACCAACATTATAGAGTAATTGTTTATATACATTTTCTTAGAGCTGAGACTTACGAGATGAACATTTGTAAGCTGGGGCCGGAAAAGTGAAGTTACGTAGAGCTTGGAGCTAGTGAAGCCCACATAATCCATTGTCTAAGATGTATTGTATGACAGTGAAATTATACATGTAGTAATAGTCTGGGAGACCGTCACGTGGCACTTCGGATAATTTTGTAACTACACATTCTTGTGGAGTCTACCATTAAGTTTATGAACCCCACATGAATGTATGATTGTAAAGTGGTCCCGAATACCACGTAACGGTAGTACTTCCGGACTATTGATTAATTACTCATGAAGTGATATAGCATAGAAATTACTCCCTAGCATTCCTCTCATATCAAATCCTTCCCGTCTCAGTTAGAGCATCTCCAAGGGAATAAACAAAATTCTCAATCAAACATCTATGTGAGAAGTTGAAGAGTCATATGATGTAAGTGCACTCTAAGGGCTCTTCAAATATAAATATCTTAACACCTTGCTCCATAGGGGTGTTGGGCTTTGGCTTTTTAGGTGGGCTTTCTCTCAATGGGTGTCCTTGATTGGCTTCTTGCCAATTTTAGGTTTGGGTCTTAAATTGGGCAGATGATTACTCTTTGAGCTTGATGCTGTTTCCTTACTTCTATTAGTCTTGTAACAATTTCAAGATTAATGAAATTTTTTTACTGTTCAAAAAAAAAAAAAACACACCAATGAAAGTAGTAGTGGAATTGATGAGTGTTTGCTCCATATCTGTGATCTTTTTTTCCCTGTCGATTGGATGACACGTAGCATAAATAAAAGGGTATTATTATAATATAAAAGGTAGTTTTGGTTTACCTAATAAAAGATAAGTTTAAAGTGATAACTTAGTTAGTTACAATAAAGCTATAATAAAGCTTTATAAGTTATTTAACTGTCGAATAGCCAGTGTATGGCACATTTTCTCTGTCGATTATGTAAATCTATGACTTGTTTCTTCTGTCGATCAAGTTACAAGTGGCAAAAGGGAGTATGTTTAATCGTCCCATGATCAAAGAGACAGTTATGCATGACTATAGGAGCAGTTATGCAGACATATGTGCACACCATCTTCCTGGAAGTTATTTGCAAAGGCATGAAAGGTGGAAATAACCGTCACCTTGGGTTGGAGGGAAGATTCAAATTCAAAGATTGGAGGGCCTATTTATGTTCAAGATAACGCCAACAGGCCGTTATCTTTTCTTTTCTAGGAGTAGGAGTAACTGTTAAGTAAATTGTACTCTGTCGATTAGGCTACACCCTGTCGATTATGTGCTTCTACTTGGAGATTCAATAAAAGTCTCTTTTATTAAGTCTTCAATTCCATCTTCACTCATTCCATACTACTACGTTTACTTTCAAAGAAGTCCTGAAATAAGCCAATGAACCAAACACCACCTCATAAATCACCCACATTCCAGCAACAATCATACTCTTTTCTGTCGGTTGGCATTACTCTGTCGATTGGATAGAAAACCAGAAAATTTAGTAACAATGAGTTGGTAATTTGAAGACCCATTTCTCACTCTTCAAACTTAGAGAGAGAGAGAGAGAGAGAGAGAGAGAGAGCTATACCAAAATTATGTAGCAAGTTTGCTTCTTCCTTTGGAGGGTGTTTTGGTAACATGACTCTTCAAATTTGGTTTGGTTTTGCTTTTGTTACATTATTTGGAGTCTTGGAGATGCTCTTAGTTAATGGAGTACTTTGTTGCCTTTCGGAGGGAGGAAGTGTGCATATATACGTAAAGAGAAGATTTGTTTCCCTGAATTTCTCAAGTTTTGAGAGTGAAAATAGAAAGACAATTTAACTCTCGTGCGGGAAGAAATTATTTTGTGATCGGGACTTTTCCATACGCTTCTAACATTAGGAAACTGAGAGGCTATTCACTTTTGTGCCATTGTTTCCAAAAATAACCCTTAATCTATTCTCTTCGTCATTGTTGGTTGGTTGGGGTTATGGTAGTCTTTTCTCGTCTTTTTATTTGTAACAGCATCCTTATCAATCTTAGCAATTCATTTTGAACCAAATTTATCTTTAAAAAATCACTTTTCTAATTTAACTAGTCACATTGTTCAATTACACGACTCTATATTCTAACGGTTTTATATTAAACTATTTATTTTTTCTTATTCTATTTTTCTACTTTTTAAAACAGAAGGTCATGGTGGTTTGATAATGGGTTTTTACAACCTGGTGAAACATGTATGGGAAGTTTGTTTCTATGCAACACTATGGTCTCTGTGGTTGGTAAGGAATGACAATATCTTCAATAACTCTACGAAACAAGTATGGGAGGTGGGGAATCTAGTCAAAATTAGAGTTGCAATGTGGATGAATGCAAAGTTTGACATCAAGGTCTTCACCGTTGAGGAGTTCAAGTTCTTCTTAGATGGTATCCGAAAATTGAAATTGCAATGTGGATGAAGCCGAACGGCTTTGTTTGGTTGTCATTTTAGTTTAGATTAATTTTGGTAGTGGGTGGAGAGAGAAATAGGGTAATGATTGGAGATGGATAATGATTGGAGAGAGATAGAGAGAGAAATGAAATTAATAATTGGAAATATAAGGTAATGATTGGAGAAAGATATAGGGTAATGATTAGAATATATTAATCAAACTTGGGTGAGATGAGTGGACATCCAACTGTCGGTTGGATGTGGTTGTAAATTTTGTTTTTTCCTCGATGTACCATGTTCGAGTTTTATAAAATATTTCGTTTGCCAAGAAAAAAAAAAACAGAAGGTCATGAAAAACAATCATTGTATTATTATACACTACTACAATAATAGATAAATACCACACTAAGGAGGTTCACAAAGATCACGGTTTTTAGTGAAAGCGTGATAAAAAGTGGTGCTTAAATCTTTTTATCTCAGTTTAAGTCCAAAACCGTGATAAAAAGTGAGTTTTAGCGCGGAATAAAAGACCTCGCTCTTGTGGTGAGGTAAAAGAGAACAGACCTCACCCTTGTAGCGTGATAAAAAACTTTAGCGCGGAAAAAGTGAGATAAATGACCTCACTCTTATGGTGAGATAAAAAGTCTAAAAAAACCGTGATAAAAAAATTACTCATTTAGCCGCGCGATCTAAATTTTCACCTGGACCGGGCTGGCACTCATTTAGGCGTTTTTGAAATATCAAAACCCACGATCCATCGTTCCTTCATTATTCACGTACGCTCTTCCAGAACAAGCGATCTACTCTCGATCTAGGGTTCCCTCTTCGTCCCTACGCCTCCTCTCCATCTGCGGCTCCCTCCTCTTGGTACGCGCTCTCTCTCTCTCTTGTATTTATGCGAGGGAGTTGGGGTTTTGGGTTGGGGTCGCTGGGTCGTTGCCTTCAACCGCGGTTGGGTTCAGAGGGAGGGGATCGGGTTAGGGGTGGGGAAGGGGATATGGGTTGAGTTAGGGTTTGTGGGATTGGACAGATTTAGGGATTTTTGGTTATTGTGGTTAAATCTTGGGCTAATATCTTACTCTGTTTTGTATTTGCCTCTCCTTTTTCGATTCCACATGGTTTCCCCCCTCCTTCTGTGTATTCTCAGAGTAACACAGGTGCAAGATTTGAAGTTTATCAATCTGCCTAACTTAGGAGGATATAATGGAATCAGCGTACAGGACATGGGAAAGAGAGAAGAGAGATCGAAGGGCTAATATCAGAGAGAAGTCGGTTGAACTTTGTAGGGAGCGCTCAGACTGCTTTAGGCACCGCAAAATAGCAGGTTTGTTTCTGAGATTCCGTGTCTGTTTTTTTTAGGATGGGTTATGCTTATGTTTCTACGAAGTATGTGATTTGATAATTTTCATGGTTTACAGAAAGAGAAATAGGGTACCCCAAAAGAAAAGGGTCCAAACCACTAAAGCAAAAAATGAACAAAAGGTTGCACAATTTGTGGAACAACATTCACATTCATAGATAAGCAGCAAGTTTATATAGTCTTGTGTGGTATTATAGACATGTGAATTTGAACATAGTCCATTCGTTATCACTTATAAGTCATGTTATAAGTTTTTTTAATTACTTACTATAAAAAATTTGAACTAAGTTATGAATTATACGATCGTACAACTTTTTAAAAGCTTAAACAAATGTTCTAAGGGTATAAAGCGCTCGGATCATGAGTGCCTTTTTCTTTTTGCTTGTCTAAAATCTATGCCTGAATCGTGCTAGAAATGTTTGAATTTTTTCTGTTTTTCAATGTCTTTTGGAACTTGAACTGTTATCATAAGCTTCAGTTTGTACATTCTTCATAGGCTTCAGTCTGTACGTTCTTCCCCGTTAGCCAATACATTTTAGTAGCTCGTTTCCATGTAACAACCTCTCTCTCTCTCTCTCAGTATATATGGATTGTGTAGAGATTTCAGCTGTTATATAACTTATATGGATTGCATAGAGATTTCATGTACTTGAAGGTTTTGTCTCACAGGTTGTAAAGCTTTCCATGTGAGACAAAACTAACTAATTCCTTGGCTTGGTTGACTGACCCAGACATAGTTCATGTTCAGGAGAATTTTCCCTTTTACCTTTGTCCTCCAATGTTTACCAAGTCTCAGAGAATTTTGTTGTTGTTTTGATCAGAATCAAACCTCGAAAATAATGCTTTGTAAGACAAGAGAGTGTTTTATTTATCTATATTAGTTGGCCCCTGAAGTTAGATTTTTTTTTTGATAGGCAACAAGATTTTATTAGAAACTCGACAAATGGTACATCGAGGGGAGACCAATTACGGACCACAAAGGATGAGGAACCGTAAAAGGCCTACAAAAGAAAAGAAAAGAAAGAGGAAAAAATACATTCAATGGATATTGAATGAGCCCAGAGATGAAATGGCCCAATTAACATCACTTTCAATCCATTTGGAAAGGCAAATACCAGCACCAAGTCTCTAACCCAGGGGTGACTTCAAACATTTGAGTCTTCCGGCTTCATACCTTTTCTAGCACAAACCATTTGGAACAATCAGCAACATCAGCATAACCTCCAAGTCAGAGAAAGCTTCCAAAGCATCACAATTTTAGCAGTAGCATAGCAGAAAATTTGGCAGCCTAGACTTCCTACGTTGAAAGGAGTAACCTCAAAGCAAAGTGGCCAACTGGAATAAATTTTTAGCCCTCCAAAACTGCAACTGTTTGGCAAAGAACATATGACACCATCTCCTTCTGGGTGGACAGCCATTCTGTAAGGTAAATCAGATCCAGTTCCTAAGCTTTGCCACCTCAGGGGTGCCTTCAATCATTTGAGACTTTCAGCTTCGTAGCATCTCAGGATCATTGGCAGCCAATCACGGCAAAGTTCCTCCTTTGAAAGACATACCCAACACGGCAAATACAGAGCATCCTATCCATCTCAGCAAATTGCATTTCATCCCTTAGCTTATGTTCAAAAGTAACAACTCATCATTCAGCTTTTCCAGATACTCCTAGCCCTCTCCAACCATGGGGTTTGAAATAGTGAGAAGTTCAAACACATCTTAAGTCATCTTCCTTAAGCATCATCATCAGAAATTGACAGATTAGCCTCAAAGCAAAGTGGTCAAGACTATAATAAACTCTTAGCCTTCCAAGTTGAACGAGTGGTAGAATAAGACAATAGTTGAAATGGCAGCTCATTCCTCAACTCATTGACATCCAAATGACTCTTATCCCTCCCAAGCAATTGGAGTTGAAAAGAGAGAGTGAAACTCCCCAGGGTTCATTAGGGATTTGAGTAATGAAAATACCCAAAACTGAAGCATTCTTCTATCAATACCAGCAACAGATATTGATTACTAATTCTGCTTAATCAATATCTGAAGCAGCAGATATTGATTACTAATTCTATCAAAACTGAAGCAGATTACGCAAAGAAAGCAGATTCTCTTAGCCCTCCCCGGAATTGGGAGTTGAAAAGAGGATAGACCTGCACCTTTAGCCACCTTCATTTTGCACTAACATTTGCGTTTAACAGCTTAAACATAAAAGTAAAATGCTCAAACTTGTGTAACGCTCTTTGTCCTCATTTAATAGTCCCTCAAAAGAGGGGCAAAGGAGTTGTTTTTGATCGATGCTTTCATAGCTATTGATTCGTTTTCAATCATCTTTTTCATTCTCAGAATGCCAGACTTATCAAACTTAATGCCAAGAGTGTTACCTGCTGCCAAGGTATTCTGCATCTCCTTTTCTATTGCATCATGCTCCTGTTCTTGAAACCCCATAATGTACTCATCAATGTCATCCCCATCAGTGCTCAAAGATGTTTCAAGCTGCTGACTTCTAATGTTTTTCCTTGCAGCACTCGGATTTAAGTCTATGTGGAGATTGATTTCTGGCAATTGCGAGGCCCGTAGTGACACATCGGACTCATACGCCCCTGAATTGTTGGCCTCCTTTACCCCCTTTTCTTGGTCCTGGTTATCTCCTAGTTTGGGTTCTGCATTTAGCACTTGGAAATTCTTTTGGACAGATTCGACACATTCTTCAGCTATTGGACTTTGGGAATCTTGAACAATAGAAACCAGTCCATGAGAAGTATGACTTTCCTCATTAATATTTTCACAGCAAGCAAAGTTCTCGATATGCTTACCTCCTCCACTTTTCCGTTGGGCATATGACTCTTCATGTGCTGGTTCTTTCTCCAGTTCATCTTTGTGGCTACCATTAATGTCATTTGTCTCACCCTTTTCAACTTCCTCTTCATTGATTTTTGCCCTGTCATCCAAACTTTCGTTACCTTGATTTTCCATGTCATCCACTGAATTTTGTTTCATGGTCTTGCTGGCATCCACCTCATCTGAAACTCTGATTGGTATTTTCTTCACCGTGGTTTTTTAAAACTCTGTGAAGTACTTAGCTAATATGGAAACTTTTTCAGTTAGGAAAACTAGAGATGCTATCTCGAGGGTGAAAAATGTCTGGTGATTTGGGTGAATTTTGTTAGACTAGAAGAGCCATGACAAAAAAAATTCACAGATAGTTCTCTCCCAGATGATTAGGACATCACTTGTGAGGCCATAGATGCACATCTCAGGAGTAGTTTTGTCTACCCATGTATAGACAACCGTCTTTTTTTATTTGTGGACTTTTTTTTTTCCTTCTTGTGCTATAGTTGGTGTAGAAAGCCCAATATATATACTCAATAATCGGTAACGGAAGTTGTACGTGTTGTTATATCGCTTGAAATACTAAAGGAAGGCGACTGGGGGACTACGTTGAAACAAAAATGGAGGTGCACGGTACAACTTTAAACATTGCAACCACAGGGGAAATAAAGGAAAATATTGACAAAACTTTGGGTCCAACTGTTGCACAAATTAGAAAACCTAACATCTTCCCTTCTTAAGACACAATCATAGGAGTGAAGGGATTCGATCACTTCTTTGTAAACTATGGAACTCCATTCTATTACTAACTATGTGCTTCACATATTGTATCATAGTGGGAATCCTGGTAAAAAAGAGAAGCAGCATATTGAGGAACTTATAACGGGGCTCAAAGGGAGTTTCCCACCCATAAACTTATGCCCGGATATGTGTTTTTATGAATGGTAAATTTCAAGATGTTCTCTTGACTGCAGTCTCGTGCTTTCAGTATGCTAATGTAGTTAGTTATTCGCTTTTTTGTTTTCTGCTGGATTTAGGCATTGGAGTTCTTAATGCTGCTACTTTTTGTTTTCTGGTGGATTTAGGCATGCTTTGAAAATGACGAAGTGCTTGAAATTGGCTTCAGAGAATGACGAGTGCTTGAAAATGGCTTCAAAGAATGAAGAATTCGTTATAGCTTAGGACATAACTCCATGCTTGTGGTTCAATTAGTTTTCTTTGTCCTTTTTATTGTTAAGCTTTTGTTCTGCATATTATATGCATTTTTAGAAATTTGATTGACGTTAGATTAATTCAATATAGGCTTTCCGGCACGATGTTTCTATCTATGACATGTTTTGTGCAAGATGCAATATCAGTTATGCATATTTCGTATTGCTATGTTTTTTGTTTTGGAGAAGATAGCTACGGACTGAATACATATTTTACGTGTATTTATTATTGGTTAGAGATTCGGCCATTTTTTAAATGCACAAAAAAAAAAAGATGCATCTTTCAATCACATTTCTAGACTGTGATGATAAGAACATTTAATCACGGTTTTAGACGAAAACCGTGATCTAAAAACCAGAAAAGATCACTTCTCTACATACAATCACGGTTTTTCAGGAAGAGTGTGATCAAAACTCGGGAAAGAACACGGAAATGAGTTTCCATCTCGGTTTTGGCTAGAAACGATCACGCTTTTTGGGTGTGATTGTTTCTATCTTTCAATCACGGTTTAAAACCGTGATAAAAAAGAGTGACTTACAATCACACTCAAATCCATCACGGTAGGAGAAGTGTGATAGAAGACTAACTATCACTGCCAATAGCTGTGATTGTTATGCTTTATTGTAGTAGTGATAATAGTATACTAAGAGCCCGTTTCAGAACACCTTTTTAAAAAATAAATACTTATTTCACATTTTTAAACTCAAAAATAATGTAAATGAAAATTAACTTTTCAATTTTTTTTGTACCGTATTAAAGATCTCAATGAGATCTTTCAAACAAGATCCATATTGCATATTTTTAGATTTCAATAAACCTATCGTTTTTGAGCTTGAAATTGTCTTCTTAAAAAATAAGTACTTATTTCGCGTTCCGGAATAGAGCCTAAAAGCCCGAGCTATTGTAGCAATTTCATTTTGCAGCCACGTAGAAGCGAAGGCTTTACCTCTCTTGTTTAGCTAAAGGGAAGGAGTAGAGATCCAGATTATAAGTATGCTCTATACTTAATTTTACGAAGTGGGGGTCGTTGAGAAATTTTGGACTTTTGTACGTACTTTGGCAATTGAGTGAGTGATTTCGGGCCTTTGTATGGTACTTTAGCTAAAAAAATAAAAAATAAATTGAGCAGCATACTTTTGACAAATGGATGAGTGGTTTTCCGCGTCCACATCTGTTTTTTATTTTTTACTTTATTTTTACTTTATTTTTTCACATGCATCGAACGACTCCAAACATATAGTTTGTTCGGAGTTTTGTAGGTCGCTTTGCTTATCATGTCAATATCAAAGACCCGTTCGGAAGTTCCCCTCCCACGCGTTACATTTTCACCTGCTCCTTCTTTTTCCTGACATATCCATATGGTTTACCAGAGAATAATTTTTTTCACCCGGCCTTCTTTTAAGAGGGTGAACATTATCTTTTCTGTGATTGATAAAAATTGTGTGGGTTCAATTACAAACTAACTCATTATTATCAAAAAAATGTATTGATTCTGTGGACCCCCTACACTTCCACCAATCACAAGAAAGATATATAAAAATCACCCTCTTTAAATGATGATGAACAAAACTATTTTCTTGATAAATTTGTGAACGTACCTCGTTCCGCTAATATTTTTATTTTTTAAGTACGTATTTGCCACTTTATGAGATAGGTCATTCTCTTATAATATATTACATTTATTTTAAAAAATAAAGGCTAGTGATTTTGCCACACTCTTTTTTGTTATTGCCATACCCTGCAAGTGTATTTTTTGGTGCAAAAATACACTTGCAGGGTGTGGCAATAACAAAAAAGGGTTTGGCAATATCATTTTCCAAAATAAATACTTATTTTCCTTAACGGAATGGGGTCTGGGGTAACGTACTTATCTGCATATTCATCTTTTTAGATGAGCACGAAAGAAGCAGGCCACCCACATCAAGTAGGTGGACCATTTCAAGTATATATAATCTCTACCGCCTTGAGTTTGATTGTTTGCCATCGTCCAATCTTCATTAAATTTGCTATTTTAGGAAGTGGACAAAATAATATCATCTTTTCTTTTTCTTTTTTGTTAAAAGTATGAAGATTGTATTGATAAACGTCCAACAACACAAAACGGAGACCATTACAAAGAATTTGGACAAAGCCAAACTAATCGTCTAACAAATAAAAATGAGTAAATCACAAGGCAATCGATATCTTTCTTCCTAACCAAAACATGACATGACGCAACAGCGACACTTTTAAATTGCCTAACATCTAATTAGAAGTCTCAAACGAGAAAAAAGTGCAAAGTTAAGGATAAAAGACACCAAATACCCAGATGATCAGATGCACTCCAATCAAGGATGAACGCATCAATGAACTCCCAAGAACTACATATTTGTTAAGCTGTTACAAGTTGCCCCGCCAAAGACATCGTGTAGTGATAGAACATTGAAGCACAAATATCGTTATGAAGCAACCTTGATTGGAAGAACCCGATCTGTAGACAAAATTCATCCAAAAACGAAACTAACAAATCTCGTAAAACAAGAGACAAACTCTCGTTAAACGTGAGACAAAACTCTCACAAATTAGATGAAAATTCGTTGATCTGGAGAGACGGAAGAGAAAAAAAAAAAAAAGAGCAAAGAAAACGAGTCGGAATAGTACCTTGGCCTTCCCCTCCCACTGCCAGTGCCAGCCCAACATTTGGATTGTCCTACCCCAACCTCATACTTTGTTCCCTCTTACTCATACAAAATTTAAAAAAAAAACATAAAAGTATCCAAAAAAAAATACTACAAATTTACACTGTTTTTTAGCTTGAACAACTTCAAAAAAATCAACATCAAAATGACCTTGGTTATAGTGCTTTGGGATTAGGACGATCCGATTAAAAAAAAACAACATTTCCTTTGCATTTTTTTTGAAGCAAAACTTTCAATTGAGTCATCGACTCATCGTACTTTACTTGTTCAAGAACTCGGGACCTGTTTCGCTAATTTTTAGATTTTTGGGCTTTTTAGTTGATATTTGTGAAAGAATGACCTGTCTCAAAAAACATAAAATTTAAAAAGCCCCGAATGCCCAAAAATACTCTTAGTAGAACGGCGCCTCATTTTCATTGAGATTATAGCCAATCTCGTTAATCTCTCTTGCGAAATGGTAGTTTGTCGATAAAAACAAAAACTGTGTTAGTTCACTCGAAATATTTTAACTATGGCTTTTTTTATAAGAACATATCACTTTTATACATAACTGTTGTGTTTGTTAAACCAAAAAGTTCCAACAAAGTAATTTTTTCCGTAGTATTGTGGATGGGAGGAAAACAAAAAGAGGTAGAACTAAAATTGTGAATTTAAAAAAAAAAGTGAATTGGAAGGAAAACAAAAAGAGATAGAACCCAAAAATGGAGAAATAAAGAAAAGAGAAGGGCTAGGAATTGAACTCAACACGCCTATAACTTTCAGAAGCTTTGGCAGTTGCCGTGACCACAAAACCAAGGAAAAGGATTCTGCTATTTTGGGAACCTTTTTAATATTTATATCTTAACGTTAATTTTTTTTTTGGATTGCCCCGGCCCGGGGGTTGCCCAAAACCGAAGGCTTGCGGGGCTTTCCCCAGGGCCGGCCCTGCCCGCCGCCGCACACGGATATGGAACCTACGGGGGGAGGGGAAGGGAGAAGAGGAAGTGTGGTGGCTAGGATTGAGAGAGAGGGAGAGAGATAGGGTCGGCAAAAAAGGGGACTCGATAATATCATCTTTTCCGAGACATGAAACAGTACTACTACAATAATCGTAAAAGATGACAGTTTAAAAGTTTTATTAAATGTGAAAGATGACAGTTTTGAAACTGTCATCTATGGAGCTGTCATTAAAAGTCTAGATTTGTTATCACTACAACAAAATACACAATTCCCGACTAAAATTTCCCGACTAAAACATGTTTAGTCGGAAAATATAAGCCAATCACCGACTAAAGAATTTTTAGTCGGTCAAACATTAAACAGTTGCCGACTAAATTATTTTAGTCGGCCAAAACATATATTTGCCGACTAAATTTAAATTTAGTCGTGAAAAATCATTTTTTGAATTTAATAAAATAGACGATTAATTCCAAATTTACTTTTTGGCCGACTAAATTTAATTTAGTCGGGAAATATCATTTTTTCGAATTTAATAAAATACACGAATAATTTCGAATTTACATTTTTTGCCGACTAAATTTAAATTTAGTAGTGAAATATCATTTTTTTGAATTTAATAAAATAGAAAATTAATTCCGACTAAACTATATTTAGTCGGTAATTTCTTTTTTGGCCGACTAAATTTAAATTTAGTCGTGAAATATCATTTTTTTGAATTTAATAAAATAGAAAATTAATTCCGACTAAACTATATTTAGTCGGTAATTTCTTTTTTGGCCGACTAAATTTAAATTTAGTCGTGAAATATCATTTTTTTGAATTTAATAAAATAGAAAATTAATTCCGACTAAACTATATTTAGTTGGTAATTGCTTTGTTTGCCGACTAAATTCAAATTTAGTCGTGAAATATCATTTTTTTGAATTTAATAAAATAGGAAATTAATTCCGACTAATTAGTTTAGTCGGCATTTATATATTTTGCCGACTAAAAACAATTTTAGTCGTGGAATATCAAATTTTTTCCCTTTTTAAAACTTTCAAGAATGGAAATATTTGTTTCTACTACATTGATCACGATGCAACTTTCCCGATCAAAACCATTCATTTTTTTGTCCTTCTTAATCATAAGTTTTTTGTAAAATTTTGGCTTGATCAGGTTAAAGTAGCCCCTTTATCGACACACAAATTCTTAAATTTAAAAAAAATTCTTGTTTGATCAAGTGTCTACCCATATGTGACTAACTTCATTTTTGGTACAAATGATTTTATTCGTATTACGTCAAAGATTGATGATTTCGATTGCCAAGAAAGATCTCAGGCGGGACTCATTTAGTGCATTATAACACTTAAATGTCTTCAAACGCATTAAATAGCTTTCGATCATGTGGTTGCTGATATCGAATGATCTTCGATTTTGGTGACAATACTACAATCGGTAAGATGTGAAATCCTAACGATTTAGATCGAGCATTATAAAGAATGACTCGACACTTACCTTTGCAATCTATACTTTTGATTTACTTGATAATCAACTAAACCTTATGTTGTATTCATTCGTATAGTAGCCACACAATTGCAAGACAATCATGACAATCGAGACCGTTGATTTTGTTGCACTTGTGGAATTATTTATTCTCGAAAAATTTGCGACTTGATCAGATTTAAAAATCCTGTTTATCGAGACATGAACTCATCAGAAAATAGGATTTTCCTTTCAATCAATTGTCCAACGAAAAGTTATCAACTATAATCTCAGTAAGAAAGATACAACCCATAAAAAATTAAAGATATATTGTTTTGATCGCGCAAAAAGACCTCAAGCGGGGCTCGGGTGGTGTGTTATAAGACTTTAATGCTTTTGGACAGTAAAAGTTTTTCGATCATGTGGTCATTGATATTGAATGAACTTTGATTTTGGTGACAATAATATAATCGGTAAGACGTGAAATTTTAACGGTTCAGATCAACCATTATAAAAACATTCATAGCAATAAAGTTTGGAGTTTGTATGCAATGGTGACGCAATTAGAGCCCACTAAATATTTTCACCTAAATCCGAAATCAGACAATTGCCGACTAAGTTAATTTTAGTCGGGGACATTGTATATATTTTTGCGCCAAATTAAAATTTTCGCGAAAAAAATGGCGGCATTTCGGTAATTCCCGACTAAGGAGTTAGTCGGCAATTTTGTTTCCCAAATAAAACGGCACCGTATACACCACGCCTGATCTAACCCACCCCCAAAGCATACAGGCCCCCTTCTCTTCTCTCCGTCACTTTTCCTCTCTCCCCAAACCGTCTCAACCTACAACCAGTGACTTGCGACCATGGAGAACCCATCTCCAGCCCCTACCATGACGGACTACCATCGTCGCATCTCAATGGTTCAGTATCTAATCAATATCTATTTGGGTAAGTTCTAACTTCCTAACCCCCGATTTATCTCTCTCTGTAACCCTCGATTTCTGTGTGTGTGTGTGTGTGTTGGTTCCAATGATTTGCCCCGCAACTCCACCTCTCTCGTCCAGGTTTCGTTCCCTCCCTCTAAATCTCACTATGCAGATATGTATGTGTACGGTACGAATACATATCCTTCTCTGTGAACCCTATTGTTCAATCTCAAAGCCCCCTTTTCTAAACCCTGAAGAATTGCTTGATCTCGAAAAATTAATTCATCTACCTACGGGCTTTGGAACAAAATGAGAAAGTTTAGTCATGTGTCCTCTCCTTCGTTGATTCTTTAGTTTCTTCAATTTTATGTTTATACCTTTATGGGGCATATGTGTTGTTTGGTTTACTTTTTGATACATGTCAGTACCTTGAACCTTTTATTGTTTTGGTCTTAGGTTTATTCGAATGATTAGCTTGGAGACACTACAACAAAAAACACATTTGGTGATACTCTTTGGTGACAAAAAATTGGTGTTGACACGAACTTTTATCCACAATAGCACATGAACTCCTTTTTATATGTGTGCACATTTTGGTGAGTGTGTTATTAATCTACATCAGTCATATGGACTTGTTCTAGTTGTATGTGTAAGAGTTGAATGCATTATTATTTCATATTGATGTCAGGTGGAGGAGCCAATTTATGTGGCGTGTATTTTTCACTTCTGCCATAGTGGCTGTTGTGGTGCCTACTGCTATGGGATGGTGTAATAGCCAATGGCAGTTATTGGAGGTCTTCTTGGTATGTGGTAGTTCACTAGAACCGCATTCTTACTCCATGAAACAAGTCTGCTGGTTTCGTTGCATTTCATAGATGGTTGAAAGATACATGAATAATCTTTACCCTCCTACAGGAGCCTTATTCAATTAGCTTACACGTTATATTACCTATTGGCGCCGAAATTACCTACACAAGAAAGGAAACCGGTTCAAAGTATGTGTCGAGTATATTGGGACTGGAACTTGTATTGTGGCTTATGATTGTCCTGTTAATGCAATGATAGTCATTGATTTCTTTTCACCTTGCAGATTATTGAAGTGCAGTCCCTGCCCTGAAGCATCTTAATTTTCCTATTGAATACCCTCGGCCTCCTGGAATGTATGGGAATTATGTTAATGTAAGTTCTCGAATTGGTAGTTGCCTTACTTTACTATTAAATTGTGCCTGTCTTAATCGGTTTATTCATTATTTGTTGCTAGGGCTAAAGTCGTTCTCACCCACTCTCTTCTTATTTTTTTTATTAGATTGCATAACAAAAAGGAATACAATCTCTAGCTCAGCATCACTTTTGAGACAGAATACTGTTGCTAAGACATTATGTTGTTCATTGGCTAAAACTATTCATTTCTTGCTATATGTAACTGCGACTAGTTTCAAGGTTTTAGTGGCTAGCTACAATTATTCAACTCTTGCATGTAAGTTTCCTGTGTACTTTTCTGTTTCAATAATGATAGCTTCATGCGTACGGATTGTATCTTTGTTTCAACTACTATGTTCAATTTGTAGACCACTCTTCTGTCTCTTGAATGATCTGTATGACTCCATATCCCTCTTTAGTGATACCACATCGTTCATGATGATGTTGTAGCAGGGATGAAGGCGATGAACCTAGAAACTACAAATTAATGAAAAGAGGAGAAGTCAAAAAGAAGATGCCCAGAAGCTAGAGTTGCATTGAGTAAGATATTCTCTTGTACTGATGGCTCCATCAACTTCTTCTATTACGATCCTAATAGCAGGTGGGCCTCCTATTGTGATACATATAACTTATTTCTATGCTTTTCTTGCACACCTCTTCGAAAAGATGAACATGTGGATGAAGTAACTATGCACTAAAATCCAACTCCGCCTACTTATCGCTTAACTACACATAATTGCTAACAGAAAGATGTTCTGATGCTTTGGTTTTCCTAGACTACTGAAACATATTGATACCTTCTGGGTGTAAGATGTCTTGATGAATTTTTATAACCAACTTTCTGATCTTGTAATTTTTCAATATTTTTATAGGAGATGCCTCTATATGTCTAATTTATTGTGTAAAATCTGTAGAACTGAATTTCAAACATGGAAGGAATTAAAAATCATATACTGAGCTGCTGTTGCGAAACTCTCAGTGCTGACAGCACTGTCGCACTTCACGGAAACGGCTATAACTCGGCCTAGAAAACTCGAAATCACATTCCGCTTTCTTTGTTGGAAACTAGACACATAGAGCTTCAACTATATGTAAGCCACGTGCCTTAGTTGTGCCTGACTAATAACAGATTTCAGTTTGAAGTTGGCCTAAAATTTGTTTTCTGGAAATCACTGAGTTTTTGGTCTAGTTGGTACTTGTTTAAAAATACTTCCCAAGGTCAGGAAATTCTGAAATTTTGATATGATCTTCTTATATGTGTCCTGGGTTTCTGGTAAAAATCTTGTGGAGAACATGGACCAATAGTATGGTCGTCTTGCGATTTCCTTATTCTTTTGCAATAGCCAACATGTGTTCTTTCACAAGAGTAGTATTTATCCTACTAGACTGAAGCGTTTATTTTCCATATGGTGATTCATTGCACTGGGAAAAGGAATCATACCTGCTCCATTCCATATGTATGTAAATATAAGTTGCTTGGCACATGTTATGGTCATGACATGCATTATTGAAAAAGTATGGTAATATGTGACGTTGATGCCTCTGTTGTCTATTTTCACTGGTCCATTTTATCATTTCCAAGTAGTCAAGTGTATTGAGAATGCCAAGAGGGAAAGAATCAGTACTTGGCAGAATGTGAAAAAGAACCAGTTCACCCGATCCCCATGTCATCTTGGAACATCCCTAGCCTGATCCCGAATTTTGTTAGGCATAGTCTGTAATTTGGTCCTAGTTTCTCTTGCCCTGGTCATGATTGTCTTGTTTTTTTTTTATGGTTGTTTAGTTTGTATTCTAGTTGAATCTTTCTTCTTCTTCTTATTTTTTTTGCTGTTCTAGTTGAATCTTTCTTTATGTTTTGGCTAGTAGATAGAATCAAAGAAAATCAAAGGCAAAAGGAATGGTCACAAACAATGGTCACCCTTATGCATTAAGAGGCACAAAACGTCAAGATAATTTTTCGTTTTGGCTTGTAAATAGTTATAATTAGTTAGTATCTACCTATGTTCATGCTTTGAGCAATGAGATACACTAGTTCATAAATACTAATGGTGGATCGTTCTTTTTTTTTCTTTTTTTTTTTTACAGATTGACGCTTAACGGAGTATCCTGCAGTTCTACTTTTGGTTATTGACTATGAAGATCAAAGTTGGATTTTGGTTGTGGACGTGCAAATGTTTTTAGGTTATCCATTTGTCGAGGTTGGACTTTTTAGTATTTTGAGGTTTTGATACATTTTGTTATTGAGCTTGGATTTTTTTTTAATTTCCCCCTTGTGGTTGACATGTCGTTATTTTGCGTTTTATGAATTTGGATACAAGTTGTTTTCTAAGTATTTGGTGTACACCTCTATTTATGGAAGTTTGGATTTAATTCTTGAAATTATTATTTTTTATTGAATACATTATGTTGCAATTTTGTTGATGTAATGAAAATGGAGGGAAAATAAAATTTAAAGGGCTGCTCAAATTTATGGAGAATGAATGGAGAAAAAGTACATTCCCCGACTATCATTTGGTCGCCAATAGGGTACTAATTTGTTGAATTGTACACACATTTCCCGACTAAAACTTTAGTCGGCAAATATGCATACATTCCCCCGACTAAACATTTAGTCGGCCAATATTTACACATTTCCCGACTAAACATTTAGTCGGCCAAATATTTATACATTCCCCGACTAAACATTTAGTCGGCCAATAATAGAACATTAGCCGACCAAAAGGTTAGTCGGCAAATGTAAATATTTTAGCCGACTAAACTTTTTTAGTCGGCAACGACCTTTACCGACTCTCTTCCACCGACTAACCAAAATTTTTAGTCGGGAAAGGCTTTTGCCGACTAAAATGGCTACAATTGCCGACTAAAGTGTTAGTCGGGAATGGTGTTTTTTCTTGTAGTGTATGACAATAAAAAGCTGTCATTAAACATATAAGATGACAGTTTAAACCTGTCATCTTTGTGATAAAAGATGATAGTTTTAATCCGTCATCTTTAATCGCAAAGATGACGGATTTAAACTGTCATCTTATTTGTTCTCCATTCAAGAAAAAAAAAAACCAATTCTATTTCGAATGTGTGGCCACCCACGTGCCTCTCGCATGGCCGCCCAGTGGCACTTGTGTGTAGCCTACTTAGCACTTGTGTGACCAGCAAATATTTGCTTGCCCCAGGATTTGAACTCAAGAACTTAAGTTTTTTGCGCGCATGTTACCAACTGAGCTGGTACGCTTATTGTTAACAAAAGACAAACAAAAATATGTATACTATATTTTTGAAAATTTTAAGATGAGCACTTTTAATGTCAGTTTTGGATGAAACTGTCATCGTAGACATTGAAAGTATAAGATGACAGTTTTAAACTATCATCTTATATGTTTTTATGACGCTTTTTGACTGTCATCTTTTATGATCAACTGCAATGTCAGTTCTAATTAAAACTGTCATTAAAAGGACTTAGTTTCAATGTCGCTTTTAAGGAAAACTGTCATTAAAAGGTTTCCCATATGGGCTTCCGGAAGCGCCATGTTTTAATGTCAGTTTTAAGCAAAAACTGACATTAAAGAAAAAGATAATAATGTCACTTCTAAACCGTCATCATATATCGCAAAGATGACAGTTTGTAAGATGGACTGTCATCAAAAGTCTACCATCATATTTTCGATGACAGTTTTACAAAAACTGTCATTGTTTCAATTTTCCGAGTGTCATCTTTTAAGGTTTTTGTAGTAGTAACCACTCTTCTTCTCATTTAATTTGCTGATTCTTTCCCTTCTTTTCATTGAGATATGTCAATTTGGAATGACTAGCAAATGCTGGGAGAAATTATTAGTGTAAATGTAGATGTGCGAATGGACCCCTGATCTTCATTTATTAGCACATAAATTAACCCCTATAGTTTGTAGACCTATATGTACGTGCACCCATTAACATCCGTTCTGCTTGTAAAATGATCTTAATGTACTCATCTTCTTCCTCTCTCTTATCCCACAATAGGTGAAATAATCAATATTATAAGAGTGATAAAATAATGCTCTCACTATAAGTCTAACGAGATCAATCTTATATCATGTTATATAGCCTGATCTGATCAACCATATTAATTGTCCATTAATTCGGTCCGGGTGAGATTATCATCCTTCGAGTTTATAAGCAGTCCAGCCATTTTGCCATGTTGCATAATTAAGTTGCACATATGCCGACGCAGGTCTCACCATTAATTCCGACTAGGCATGTTGTAGTTGCCAAAGCATGAAAAAAGAGAAAACACTAGGAAACATATTCGAACTTATAGCACCTTGTGCTTCGAAACGAACCAATACATGATTTAACAAAAGTTGAAAACCAAACATAGAAAAATAAAAACCTTGCCCTAACAGAGAAATTGCTACATGACTATTAATCTGAAGGGCTTGGTTAGATTTCCTCCATTATTCATACGTACTCTACCAAGGTGCACGGATATCTTAAATATTAACATCTATAACATTAATTCCCTTCTTCGTAACCGCCGCCTCCATATCCACCTCGGCCGCCTCCGTATCCGCCGCCACCACCTCGGCCGCCTCCGTATCCGCCGCCACCATATCCACCTCGGCCGCCACCATATCCACCTCGGCCGCCTCCATATCCACCGCGTCCGCCACCTCCATACCCGCCGCCTCCATATCCTCCTCGGCCACCACCTCCATACCCGCCACCTCCATATCCACCACGTCCGCCACCTCCATACCCACCACCTCTGTATCCACCGCCACCACCATAATACTTGGCATCATCAAACCCATTGGTCTGTTCAGCAGCTTCAGCTGCACAAATGGTATATATACTTGAATAGTCTAGAGGTGATTAGAAACAAGCGTGGCAACAATTATATGAACACACACAAGCGAAAGGTCGGGTTTTTTTTTTTTTGAACGGCCGAAACTTTTTATTAAAACTTTCAAAACTCAACATATCGGAGTTACAAAGATCGATCTTGTTATTGTCAGCCCACTGAGCTGACGATAAACATACTATAAGGCAAGAAAAATATGTATTTCTGTTTATTTTTTATACCATTTAATACACATTCACACATCTACTATTGTCAACCCATTGGACTGATTTTAGAATTTTCCTACAAAGATTAGAAAGCTGAAAAGGCCAGGTGGGAACAAACCCAACTGATAGTGACTGGTAAGACTCCCCTATGATAAGCTGGTTGAAAATTGAAACTCAATTAATTATTTTCTTCAAAACTAGAATATGAGCCTGAGCGGTCTCTCCACTCATTACCAATTGATCATGAGTTAGATACTTTAACCACACCATGAAGAATTATCTTTAATTCTAAAAAACCTTTTAAGTAGAGATTCACTGTTTTACCGCACTACACTTGCATTCTTGAAATCGTGAATTTGTAGGATTTATGATAATAATGACGTGCGAGCAATCTCAAAAAGTAATATTAGAATAACTAAAACACCTTTATGTGGACCTTTTTCTTACGGGACAGAACCAAGATTTTATTGCACGTTCTGCCATGAAGAGAGGAAAAAAACTAGAGGAATATATATGACTAACTACGTGCATGGTTACACCATATCTTTTTGGTAGTAATTGCAAAAAGAAAAACTTTTCTCATTCAGAGTTGATGTGAGAATTAACTTTGATAATATAAGGCCGTAAAAAGCATAAACTACTATTACTAAAACACAATTCCGCCATTGTTTTCATTATGTTATTATTAAAACACACAAACTATGGGTAGCAATGGAGATTTAAATAGTTCGTTTTGCAATCATTTTGCTATATGAAAGAGAATTAAACCAATATCACACACGTCGCTGTTAAAAAAAAAAATTTCACACACGTTCATTTTTTTTTTTCTCCTTTTTCTCTCATTTTCTGTCCAACTATAACCGAAAACAAAGTGGAAAAATGACACAGAATGAAACCATTAAAGGCAAATCCAGGCCCTAATCAATTCGGTTAAAATATACTAATAAACTCACTTGAAGCAGTAGAAGTGGTTGTCTCAGCCAAATCTCTGGCCGTCACCTCGGAGGTGATGAAAAGAACAACGGCCAGAAAAAGGCCAAGGAAAGCAATTGTTTTGGAACCCATTTCCCTATTTAGTTGATTGGATGGAATTGAATGGAATGAAATTGAAGTTCAATTTTGATGTCTATTTATAGGCTTGGAGAGATTGCAGTGGCTGTGAGTCCACATTAAAAGGTCTTTGACATATGAGGCACAAAGTGGTTGGCTGTTGAGTAGTTAATTGCTCATTAAATTACGGAGTAAATTATCACAAAGTCAGCAACTCGAGAAATTTTTCAGTGCCGAGAGGGCACGGGCCACGTGGTGCTGAGCACGCATCTCGGCCATCCAAACGTATTTTAGACAGCCCAGATCTGTTTGGGCTTGAGGGGGTGTTTTGGTAATTTTATACTAAAAGATTACCCAAACAGATCTGGACCGTCCAAAATACGTTTGGACTGCCGAGATGGTGCCGAGCACCACGTGGCCCGTGCCCACCCGACACTGAAAAATTTCTCGAGGATTTTAGTTCCGCGGTAACCAAAACGTAATGAAATATTTTTGATATAGATTTATATATAAAATAAACAAATTTATTTTGGTTGAAAACTGTTAGGCTTAAAATATTTAATTTTGTTGAGCTACGTTATCTACGTACTCACAACTTCTAGTGAGTTTTCTTTTAATTTGGTTACATATGAAGAATTCAACATCGACAATATGAAAAAAAATATGAAATACATAAAAGAAAAATCAAATTACATGAAAAAAATTTATAAAATGGCAGTGCATTTTTTGAGCCCAAGTGTCGGCTTGAACCCTCAACCTGTAGTGCGGCACCTGCCCCCTGAAAAATATAATCATCAAATATGATTACCCTAGCCATTGGATTGGTAATGTGTTCTTTAATTTGAGAGTGTGACATATTTGATAAAAAAAATTATCCAAGTTGGTCAATGTTGGAGGAGGTTCAACCGGGGCCGGGTTTTCTTTTTGGGCGGGCGCAATTATCTTTTGTCTTCGTGCAGAATTTTTTGGGTTTTTTTTTTCCCTTTTTCGGGGTGGAAGAGCAAGAAATGCATTATAAGAATAAGAAAAGTACGTACAATTGTATTGTCGTCGTTATAATAATGAAAACACGCCAACGACGAGAGAAGACCAAAACCTAGAAAACAGAATGCAGTGTACTGATCTGAAAAAACACAAAATACTCAATTATGTTAGATAAAGTTTTTTTTTTTTTTTTTTGGGGTAACGGTTCATTGTTTAAGAGCAGCTCCAACTGGACCTGTTAATTACCGATCGATCAAAAAAGGAAAAAAAAAAACTGGAAACGTACTAAACCCAAAAAGAGATTACACATCAAAAAGTCTTTCACATATGAGGCACGTGGTTGGCTGTCGAGTAGTTGGTCATTTAAAAAAAGTCAGAAAAAATTAAAATACATAAAAGAAAAACCGAGTTTTATAAAATAAAAATAATAAAAATAATGGTAGTGCATTATTTGAGCCCAAGTGTCGACTTGAACCCTCAACCTGTAGTGTACCTGCCCCTGAAAAATTCAATCATTAAAATATGATTACTCTAATCCATTGGTAATGCGTTCTTTAATTTTTATTCTTTGTTTGTTGTCCCATGTACGAATTCTACGACTAGTACCGACTATTTAAGGAAAAAATACTCAAATTCATACGCATGTAGTTGAAATTCCGAGACAAAGGTCCCTGCGTTTTGAATATGTGGTTCCTGTTGATTGTTATCTCCACTATAATTGAAGTTGAAGTGCACGTAAACTTGAAAACGAATTGGTGTGAGTCATGGATGTACTCAACAAGTTTGCCGCTGGCTACTTGTCAATAACATGTAACATGCATAATATCCAAACTACATATATATATATATATATATATAATCATTAGGTATCGATCACCCTCTCTACAAAGCAATGTCTTGTTTAATTTCAGAGTGTGACACATATATATATGGATAAAAACCTATCTACCATCTACATTGGTGGGATATATGTATTTGCCCGAAAATCTGGACCAAATGCGCATCCTGGTGGAGACTTAGGCTCTGTTTGGAACTTAAGGAAAGGAAAGGAAAGGAAAGGAGAAAAAAATTTCCTTTCAATTGTTTGGTTGAAAGAGAAAGAGAGAAGAAAATAACAATTTTCAGTTTTGTGAATAGTAAATTTTCCTTCCATTTTTCCTCTCATTTTATTTTATTTTCCTTTATTTTCTTTTCCATAGGTTCCAAACAGAGCCTTAAGGTTCAACAAGGGGTGTTCTTTCTTGGCACAAGTATTTCTTTATGTCTTCAATCTGTTGTGTTTGGTTTGGTTTTTGAAATTTTTTTTTGAAAAATAATAGAGCTAATTAATTGAGAGAGATAAAGAGAGAAATGTTGGAAGTAGAAGAAATCTAGGGGAAATTCTTTTTAAATCCTAAAGAGAACACAACAGACGAACTTCATCTCGATTTTTTTAGGTACATTTCTATAGGTAACATTGATTAATTAATTGTTTAAGATTCAGATCTTGATAATTCATATGTAACTCTATTATATAACCATTGTTTATTCTTTATGTCAAACGTAGGATAATATTAATTCTTTAATTATACTGAGGGTGCATTCCCCGCAGTATCATTTTCTTTAGGCTAATGATAATCGGGGCGGTTCAAGAGACACAAAAAAAAAACACCTAAAAAAACACCCCATAGTTTCTGACCAATTTTGATGATCCGAGACGCTCAATGTGATCAGAATGTGATTTTAAGAGTACCCGCGTGAAATTAGAAAAAAAAATGACCGGAAAAGGCTTGATCTAAGTAGTTTTTAGATTAGATTTAATGAACGGTTCAATTAAAAATTGCTCAAAACAAGCACTTCTCGGAATTTTTTTTTGCTAATTTCTTGCAGGTGTCTATAAAATCACGTTCTGCACACATTGAGCGGCTCGGATCATAAAAATTTGATCGGAAACTATGAAATTGAAATTTGAGGTGTTTTTTTGGGTGTCCCTTGAACCGCTCCGAATAATAATAGTCAAGATGTTTCCGCTAAATAGCATTTTCATTGATGTTTCAGGAGACCGACTTGCCTAAAATAAGTTTGTGAAAACATGAGCTTTAGTTTATTTAATTCAACAGTCCTCCTAAAATACGCCCAGTGGACGGACGCCTTAAATTAAGAAACAACCACGTGTTGCTCTTTCTTTGTTTTCTACTAAAAGTCAGCTTTTGTATTCATCTGTATCGTGGTCTGTCATCCTTTTCCGAAATGACAATCTTTAACCAGAAAGTCTACCCATACAGATAATCTGTGCACAGATTATGTACAGATTTTATTGTGGGGTCCATCACGGGACCCACACAAATCATTCGAGTCGTTCATTAAATATAAAACAATTTTTCAAGGGTCTCCATAAAAAATAAGCTCAATCCGATACCTATAGGTGCTCAATCCAACCATATAACTTTTCATTATCCGGAAATCTGAATGAAAAGTTAGATGGTTGGATGAAGCAACTACAGGTATCGGGTTGAGCTTATTTTTTACGGAAACCTTTGAAAAAATGTTTTACATTTAATGAACGACTCGGATGATTTGTGTGGGACCCGTGGTGGATCCCACAACGAAATCTGTGCACAAATTATCTGTGTGTAGTAGATCTTTAACCTTCCTTTTCTTTTTTCTTAATAAGGCAAAAATAACCTTATCTCTCTTTCTCTCTCTCCACAATAATGACAGCGAAATCCCTCCCAATTCTGGGAAAACCCTTTTTCCTCTCCGGCTTTTGATGAAAAATATCAAGCCTCTTCTCTCTTTTCCCAGATTCTTTCAAAACATAATTTCTAATTTTTTTTCCCCAAATCCTTTCAGAACTATGAGATAGTCGAATTATAGAGCCAAATTGCCCACAATCAGTTCATAATTGCGACTAGAAAATCGGAAAACAATTAGAAAAAAATTACATTGCCTCGGATCTCCATTTTAACTGCTTTTTTTTTTTTTGCGGAGAGAGAGAGAGAGAGGGGGAGAGAGATTGTGTGAAAATGGGTTTCTTCGTTGCTGCTTTTTTACTCGGAAAAGTTGGGGTAATTAAATTAAATACTATTAGGTAATTCCTAACAACTTTTGAAGATGAAGACCAGAAATGAAAGACTTTACTAAAATGAATCTATCGTACAGATACACTGAGAGAGTACAGATATTTATACAACTCAGACTCTCATTAGCCACTAACTAATCACAGCAACAACCACTTAGTGTAACAAACTTTCGCTAACTAATTTTCTAACTGAATTAGTGGAGTGGAGAGGTGAGCTGTATCTTCTGACTCATCTGCTGACTCAGCTTCAGTGTGAGCTCTTGAGCTTGAACTATATTGAACTGAGTTGGTTAACAGCCTCCCGCAAGCTGATGGGGGCACTGGTGCAACCATCAGCTTGGCCCGAAGAAGAAGAAAACGATCACTAGTGAGAGGTTTGGTAAAGATGTCAGCAACCTGAAAGCCGGAGGGCACATGTCTAACTTGCAACTGTTTATGACTTATCTTTTCTCGGATAAAATGAAAATCGACTTCAACATGCTTGGTCCGGGCATGGAATACTGGATTAGTAGCCAAGGAAATAGCAGAGACATTATCACACCAAATAATAGGAGCAGAGGGAAAAGAAGTAACATATAAGTCTTTGAACAGTTGTAAAAGCCACACAATCTCTGCAGCCACATTGGCCAATGCTTTATACTCAGCTTCCGTAGAGGAACGAGCAACAGTGGCCTGCTTTTTGTTGACCAAGAGATGAGATTAGCCCCAAGATAGACACTGTAACCACCAGTAGACCTCCTGTCTAGGGCATCCCCAGCCCAATCAGCATCAGTGAAGGCAGTAAGATTCAGTGAACTCTTGGTAAAACATAAACCAAAAGCTAAGGTGCCCTTGATATATCTGAGTATTCTTTTCACTGCAGTAAGATGCTTTTCCAATGGGTAATGCATATGTTGACAGACAGAATTCACAGCAAATGCTATTTCTGGGTGTGTAAGAGTTAGATATTAGAGAGAACCAACCAAAGACATGTAGAATTCGGGATTAGAAATGGGTGTATTACCTTCCAGGGCTGCAACTTTGAGAGAGGAAGGAGTACTACAAGGTCTGCAGTCCTCCATACCAGCTTTGTGCAATAGATTAAGGGCATATTTAGTTTGGGAGAGAATCAAACCATCTGGTGTCTTAATAGCCTCAATGCCCAAAAAATAGTGTAAAGGACCCAAGTCTTTGAGAGCAAAAGATGAACTGAGCTGCTGAATCATGGTGGTAATAAGAGAACTATTGTTGCCAGTGACAAGGATGTCATCAACATAGACTAGAAGATAGAGTAAATCTTGATCCTTATGAAAAACAAACAAAGAAGAGTCAGCTTGACTATTCTGAAAACCAAGAGATACCAGACATTTGGAGAGCATATCATACCATGCCCGTGGAGCCTGTTTAAGTCCATAAAGGGCCTTATGTAGTTGACACACGTAAGTGGGATACTCAGAACTGACATACCCTTGAGGTTGCCGGAGATAAACTTGTTCTTGAATAGTCCCATGAAGGAAAGCATTGGACACATCCAGCTGTCTAATGGACCAACCAAAGTGTAAAGCCAAAGTCAGGACCACTCTCACGGTAGGTTGTTTAACCACAGGGCTAAACGTTTCTGTGTAGTCTAGACCCTCTGTTTGCTGAAAACCCTGAGCTACTAACCTTGCTTTGTACCGAGCCACTGATCCATCAGAATGTTTTTTAATTTTAAAGATCCATTTACATCCAATAACTGGTGCACCAGAAGGAGGGGAAACAAGGGACCAAGTTCCTTGTGACATAAGAGCAGTGTATTCTTCAGACATAGCTTGTCTCCATTCAGGAAAGGTCATTGCCTCTTTAAAAGAAAGAGGTTCTGTGACAGGAGGAGTATGAGTAAGGAGAGAGAATGGGATTTTAGGAATAGTAATACCATTTTTGCCTCTTGTAAGCATGGGATGAGTAGGAACTAAGGGAAGAGAAACAGGAGAAGAGGAAACAGGAGGAGGAGATGAAGGATGAGGAGAATGAACAGGAGGTGAAATAGGAGAAATAGATGGAGAAGTTAAGGAAACAGGTGGAGAGGGAGGGATACTAGTGGAAGAACTAGCTACAGACACGGGAAAAGTAGAGGGAATGACAAAATGAGGAACAGAAGTAGAGGGAGTAGAAACTGAAGATGCAAGTTGAGCATTAGAGAGCAGGGTATGATAAGGAAAATCATGCTCAATGAACTTCACATGTCTGGAAATATAAACTCTATGAGTGATAGGATCTAAACAACGATACCCCTTTGTACCAGAACAGTAGCCTAAGAAAATGCAAGGTGTTGATCTAGGTTCAAGTTTGTTAGAAGTATAGGGCCGTAGCCATGGAAAACAACAACAGCCAAATGGTTTTAGAGCCATATAATCTGGAGCCTCATGATAAAGTCTTTGAAAAGGAACATCAAATTTGAGGGAAGAATGGGGTAAACGATTAATTAGAAAAACAGCTGTGGTGATTGCTTCAAGCCAAAATCCAATAGGAAAATTGGCCTGTTGCAGAAGAGCTATGGCAGTTTCCACAATGTGACCATGTTTTCTTTCAACAAGACCATTTTGTTGAGGAGTGTGGGGACAAGTGGTTTCATGAAAAATACCAAACTGAGCAAAGAAAAATGCCATTACGTTGTTAAGAAACTCACCACCTCTATCAGATCGGAAGGTCTTGATAGAAGTGTGAAAATGATTAGACACAAACATGTTAAAAGCTTTAACATGAGTAGAAACCTCAGCTTTAGTTTTTAAAGGAAATAACCAGCAATAGCGAGTAAAATCATCCACCAAGAGCAAGTAGTATTTATAGCCAAAGAAAGACAAAACAGGAGATGGTCCCCAGACATCAACATGTAAGAGATCAAAGGGTGCATTGGTGTGTGTAGTGGAAATAGGAAAAGCGAGTCTATGGCTCTTGGCTTTATTACAAGCATAACAGTCTAAGCTGGAAACAGTAGAAACAGACAATTTGTATTTATTAGACAAGTGCTGAAGCAAAGCACTATGAGGATGGCCTAACCGCCTGTGCCATAGTTCAGCACTAGAAGATGAAGGGGTGCTGAGAAGAGCAGTAGCTTGGACTGGGGCTTTAGAAGAAGGAAGAAGGGGATAGAGACCCTGATGGCAGGGCCCCTGATGTAGCACTTGGTGAGTTTGTTTGTCCTGGATTAGGTAGCCAGAAGAATCAAATATTATTCGACAATGATTGTCCAAAGCAAAATGATAAACATAGAGTAAATTGTGGGAAATTTGAGGAACATGAAGAATATTATTAAGATGAAAAGAGTGAGAAGGGGTTGGAAGCAAACCTTTACCTGAATTAGTGACAGGGATTGTCTGACCACTGCCCACTGCCACAGTAGGAGGAGATGGTGCAGTAGATGATTGTGAGATATGTGAGCCATTATTAGTCACATGGGCAGTAGCCCCTGAATCAAAATACCAAGGACTAGAAGAAGAAGAAGCTTGATCACCATAGAACCCTGATCCAGTTCCTGGCTGACCAAATGAAGCATACTCAGAACCAAAACCAGGAGGATAGCCTGAACCAAAATAAGGTGGTGGTGCATAACTTGGACCAGTGTGATAGGTAGGAGCTGAGCTCACTATAAGAAATTTGGGATCTCCCAACGGTTTTTTTAGCAACGGTTCAAAAAACCGTCAGTATAGATAGTGTGTATCAACTGTTTACAAAACGTTACTAGAAACAAGACTATAGCAACGGTTTTCATGCAACCGTTACTAGATTACAAGACTATAGCAACGGTTTTCTATAACCGTTACTAAAAACCGGACTATAGCAACGGTTTTCCAATAACCGTTACTAAAAATTATTTTTTGAAAATTTGTTAGAAGCCGTTTTAAAATTAAAAAAAAAAACAATTTTTGTGTTAAAAAACAGTTTTTTTTTTTTGAAAAATTGTTAGAAGCCGTTTTAAAAAAAAAAACAATTTTTTGTGTTAAAACACTTTAATTTTTTTTTTTTGTAAATACTGTTTTTTTTAAAGTTTCTGGAAAAAATAATAATTTTAAAAATAATTTTCTGGAAACATTGTTGAGAAAGAGAAATTTTTTTAATGTAATGATGGGTGTATTTGATTGAAAAAATGTGGAGACCATTAGATTTGATTATTGGCAAAAAAGTTGCTAGTTTTGATTATTCAAAAGCCAAAATTTGATGAGTTACTAATTAAGAGGTTGCTAAGTTTGGTTATTACAATGTGAACACTTTTTTGAGCAAATATTGCTAATTTTAACAACTTTTTGGTTTTGATTATTACATTGTGGATGCTCTAATGACAGTTCGTATAATATAAATATTAGTAGTCCCTTAATATTACACAAGTGCTGGGCTAGCCCAGTTGGTTTGCACTCACGTGCGCATACGCGAGGTCTTGAGTTCGATTCCCAGGAGGGGAGCAAAATTGTGTTAAGGCCATGCGGGCGCCACGTGGTTGCCACGCAGGCGCCACGTGGTGTCCACATCAGTGACACGTGGCTGCCATGTCATATTTTACCCCATATTTAAAAAAAAAAAACTTGCCTGTAAGCGTTGCTAAAGAAACCGTTACTAAAAAAAAATCTGTACCAACGCTCGTCAAAACCGTTGCTATACCCCTACAGCAATGGATATATTGCAACGGTTTGACCAACCGTTGGTATAGCCTAAATGGGTCTCTACCAACGGTTTTTCGGCTTTTTGGCAACGCTTTCGACCGTTGTTATAGAACGATTTTCTTGTAGTGGCTGCTAGTGAGCATCAGTGCTTGAGGTCTAGGGGATTGAAACCCCTGGGCATGAGAAGACTGAAAGCCTTGATAACCATGGCCTTGATAACCCTGGCCTTGTGGATTCCCAAGAAGACCAAATCCTTGTCCATGAGGTGAGAACTGAGAGTTGTAACCAAAAGAAGGTGGTCTATACCCCAGATTTTGTCTATAGTAACAAGTAGAAGCTTGATGATTAAACCTCTCACAAATTTGACAGCTACCAACTGGAAAGGGGAAGTCCATAGGAAAACTATTCTTTGGGAAAGGAGGACCCCTTGACCTATTCTGATTCCTGTTAAAACCATTCCTGTGTCCCCCAAAGTTGTTGGAGCCAAAAGTGGGATTAAAATTTTGCATCTGTGAGGAAGAAGGTCCAAACTGTGGTGGTGGCTGTGGACCAAATTGCACAGGATACTGAAAAGAACCAACAGATGATGCCATTTGAGGATTATGTGTGACAGATGTGTTTGCAGCAACATTAGGCCCCTGACTCATAGGTCCCTGATGTTGTGTAAACAGAACAGTTGATGAAGAGGACGCATCTAAAGAATGATCTAAGTATAGATCTTCTGATAGGAGCATTGCAGAAACTGCACTAAATGATAAAGGCGTAGTAGCACATTGTGTTCTAATCGTTTGTTTGAGAGACAAATAGTCCTCAGGAAGTCCATTCACAGTATGAAAGACAATCCCTCCATCATCCATAGCAGAACCAGATGCCTCTAGCTTTTGCACAATTGCTTTCACAGAATCTAAGTACTTTTCCATAGATGTTGTTTTCTTAAGACTATACAGGCGTTTCTTGAGATCTAGAATATGTGTTTGAGAAAGAACACTAAATTTTTCCGCCAGTTTAGTCCAAACTTGAAATGTGTGACGCGAGCCAACCACATGTGGCAAAACAGAAGGTGTGAGAGTAGCCATAAGACAAGATAGGAGCATGCGATCAATAGTTTGCCAACGCTCAAAACTAGGGTTTGGAATCTTGTTCCCTGTAGCATCTTGTGTTTCAGGAGAAGGAATCACACACGTTCCATCAGCAAATTCAAACAACGAATTAGCCGTCAAGGCATTTTCTACTTGAGATTTCCAAGCGAAATAATTCGAAGATTCAAGTTTTATGGTGATAAACGATGGAAAGTTTGCAATTAGAAAAGCGAGAGAAGCAGGTAGATACTCAGCTGTCGAAGATGATGCTGGAGTTTGAGTTGATGGTGAAGGTGCCATGACTGAGAATTGAAGAGAACAACGAGCAATTTGAAGCAGAATCGAAGAGAGATCGAGATCTGGCTTTCGCCTCTTATGGCTCTCATACCATAACAACTTTTGAAGATGAAGACTAGAAATGAAAGACTTTACTAAAATGAATCTATCGTACAGATACACTGAGAGAGTACAGATATTTATACAACTCAGACTCTCATTAGCCACAAACTAATCACAGCAACAACCACTTAGTGTAACAAACTTTCGCTAACTAATTTTCTAACTGAATTAGTGGAGTGGAGAGGTGAGCTGTATCTTCTGACTCATCTGCTGACTTAGCTTCAGTGTGAGCTCTTGAGCTTGAACTATATTGAACTGAGTTGGTTAACATTCCGAAAAGCAACTAGGAGCAAAAAAAAGCCGATCAAGAGAAAACTAGGAGCAAAAATAGATAAACCCACCAAACTGTAGTGAACAAGAAGAGTATTTGAAGAAAGCTCAAAGACTTGTTCTTTGGAGGAGACAAAGGGTAGCAAATTGTTACAGTTCGGTTTCCATTCAAGGATGAGACACACGCTTTTCTCTTTCTTCAACACTGTTTTGTCTTCAACCTCTGCCATTGACTCATAATCGAAGTTCAGAAACTGAAGAATACAAAATTCCAGAGAGGGGGAGGCCAGAGAGCAGAGAGAGAGAGAAGAGGAGTTTCCGGGTTTCTGTGAGTCAGTTGTCTTGGAATCGGTACACGATAATATTTGCTATCACGGAGTTGCCGGTTTTTTCAGCTGGCAATGGATTCGCAAGTCGGTTGCAATTTCGATCTAAAAGGTTTTTGGTTCTGGAAACTGGTCTGCATGAGAGAAGTGGTATTTCGGATCAAAAAAGAAAGAAAGAGAGAAGTGGTATGAGGGTTAATATTGTCATTTGGCCCAAAATTTTCAATTAGTTTCAATGGGTAACGTCATGCATTGGAACTCACAGAAAACAGCTCTCAAATGGGCGCGTGGACTCGCGCGTACACCCTACTATTGTCAACCCTTTAGACTGACGTTAGATTTTCCCTTAATCTAATGGAAAACCCTCCTCAGCAAACTCGAATGTAAGCACAAATGTGCATGTAAAAGCTTCATTAATAATAGCGCGCATTGTTGTAAAGTTTGGGATGAGAGAAATAACAATGCATTTGGGCTTCAATGAATTTGACATCTGGGCTTCATTGACACAAAATTGATGATCACCTAGATGAGATGACACAAATGAGAGTGAAGTTCTGATTTAAATTCTTTTTCCCCTTCATTTGGGCCTCATTGACTACATTTTTCCAAAACTTCAAATGTGGTCAAACCCCAGTCCGTTACTATATCACCATATATATATCGACCACCAGATCAAAATCAGTCAACTTAAACAAAACATTATTCACAAATTAAAAAAGACTACGAAACATTCAAACAGATCTTTCTGGTTAATTTAAAACATATCACTAATAGTACGTGAAAATTAACCAAACACACAGTCACACAGAGATACAACTTAACCATGCCCTGAGCTCCCAATGAGCTACTACATGACTAGCTATCAATCTAAAGAGCACCATCGGATATCCTCCATTATTCATACTACATATTTTAACCCGGCGCACGTACAGATATCATAAGTACGTAGCTCCTATCCCGTTAGTAATTCCCTCCTCAATAACCGCCACCGCCGCGTCCGCCTCGGCCTCCTTCGTGGCCCCCGCCACGGCCACCATGACCGCCTTCGTATCCTCCGCCACGGCCACCGTGACCGCCTCGGCCACCTTCATGTCCTCTGCCACGGCCGTGTTCGCCACCATACTTGGCGTCTTCCACACCGTTAGTCTGTTCAGCTGCAGAAAATGATGTATATGCATGCATGTTAGTGCTCTAACCTTTTATTAAGGATATAGAGTATTAATCACGCAAACAGTCGTGGAAGTACCTTTTCACTATAGTATTATTAATTAGGCCCACTAACTATTCAAATCCTCTGTACCCATATTGCTCTGTACCTCGGTTTCCTATATTTTCAGCCGTTGGATCAACTTAAATGTTTTTTCCCTAGAAATTTTTGCATGATCCAATAGTCAAAATCACACAGGTACATAGGTACACAGATTTTTCGATGCATAGGATTTGAGGGGAAACTCTGCATGGGAGGCAATTGAGATTTGAACTGGACCTTTTCATAAAAAATATGTTATATAATGTATGAAAATAGAGGAATATATATATATATATATATATATATATATACAAACACACATATGTTCATGTTCGTATTCCTTTTCTTTCATTCTCTGTCTAATATTAGCCGGAAGTAAACATATGGAAACTAGATAGGGAATCATATAAAAGTGCGCATAAGATAACCCGAAAAACCTGAGTTATCAAAAAAAAAAAAAAACCTCATATAAAGGCATATCCTGCCTTACTCAAGGTTATATAAAATCGATCAATTCAGTATTTGGCTAAACTCACTAGAAGTGGAAGTCTCAGCCAAATCCTTGGCTGTCACCTCCGAGGTGATGAGAAGAACAATAGCCAGAAAGAGGCCAAGGAAAACAATTGCTTTGGAACCCATTTCTTTCCCTCTTTAGTTAGATTGGTGGAATTGGATGGAATGGAATGAAATTGAAGTGCAATTTTGATGTCCATTTATAGGCTGAGAGAGATTTCGGTGGCTGTGAGATTGAGATTACAAATTCAAAAGTGTTTGACAAATGAGGCTGGATGTAGTGGGCTGTTGAGTAGTTATTATAAATAAATAAAAAAGTCACTAAGTTACTACTACCGACGTAGTATTTTTTGTAATTAATAATCTAAAAATCAATCTGTTTTGGATTATTTTGTTCTTTATTACAAAAAAGGTTTAGTTTTGAACCCAACTATTAATTCACAAAAGATCGACACAAAACTAGCAAAATGAGAAAATAAAGATAAAAAAACTAATCCTTTAAGATTATTAAGCCAAAATAGGCCGCGTCTCATGGTTTCACAAAAATATTAAGTGCCACAACTGCACTGCACATTCGGGTGGTCTCCACTATGTTAAACTCCGGCCCCATCATACCCTTATCCTTCATAATCTACAGAACTTTAATTTTTGGCCTCAACCCCTGGCTCACAAAGAAGATTTCGAGTCGTTCATCTTGCGAGCATGGATTTGTATATTACAATTAATCAACTTAATCGGATGTTGATAGCTTCATAAACATAATGCTTAAAGCGGTTAGATTTAGTTTTAAATCATATTCACCACTAGTTACTCCCTTAGTTCCGTAAAATTGGCTCTCTACGAAATTACGTGTAATTTTTCAGCTTAAGAATAATGTACTTAGTGAAATAATTTTTTCTTGTTTTATAAATCCCGATAAGATCTTTTGAACGGTGCAAAAAAATTACAATAAAATTATTCTAATAAAAATTGATTATCTTCAAATTTGAAAACAACACGTATTTTCGCAGGGAACCAACTTTATAGAGTAATTGTTTATATGAATGTTCTTAGAGCTGAGACTTACGAGATGAACAATCCGGACTGCTTCAAATTTGTAAGCTTGGGCCGAAAAAGTGAAGTTACGTAGAGCTTGGAGCTAGTGAAGCTTACATAATCCATGGTCTAAGATGTATTGTTTGACGTGAAATTATACATATATGCAATATTTGTCTGGGAGTACCGCCACGTGGTACTCTGGATCATTTTATAATCAAACATTGTTGAACACTAAGTGTGTGAATCCCACATGAATGTATGATTATAAAGTGGTCTGGAATGCCACGTGACGGTACTTCCGGACTATTGAATAATTGCATAGCATAGAAATTACTCCCTAGCATTCCTCTCATATCAAGTCCGAAATCCCTCAGTTAGAGCATCTCCAAGGGAATAAACAAAATTCTCAATCACTTTAGTAATCTATGTGAGAAGTTGAAAAGTCACGATGTAAGGGCTTGTTTAATAACCTAAATTCAGCACTTAAAACTGAATCAATTAAGTAATAAGTGATTCAGTGGATTTGATAACGATATTTTACATTGCCTAACAAATTAAGTGCTACTTAAAATGTAGGCTAAAAAGTTGAAAAAAAATAAGTAGCTTTGAGCTACTTAATTCTGGTTGAATTCTTGTGTTTTTGCATTTAATCGCCATACCAACACCACAACCACCACCACTCCTACAACCACTCCACCACCACTCCTACAACCACTCTACCACCACCACCACCACTTCTACCACTCCACCACCACCACCATCACTCCCACCACCACTTCTACCATTCCACCACCACCACCATCACTCCACCACCACCACCACTTTGCCACCATCACCACCACCACCACCACCACCATCACTCCCACCACCACTTCTACCATTCCACCACCACCTTACCACTCCACCACCACCCTTACACTACCACCACTCTCCTATCACTCCATCACCACCACTACCACCATTACCACACTGCCGCCACCACTACCACATCGCCGCCGCCGCCGCCACCACAATGTCACCATTGCACAACTATCACTCCACCGACACCACTTATTGCCACCATTATACCATCATCACTCCACCGCCACCATCACCATTACACCACCACCACCACTATCGCCACCACTCCACCACCACCACAACCACCACTACTCCACCACAATAATCACCATTCCACCTTTACTATAGGTACATTTTGACCATTAGTAAATTAAAAGAGATCAATCGGAACTAAAATTATTTTATCATTTTTTTAATTCAGTACTTAATATGTTTACCAAACAGTTTTTCAGCTTAAAAAATTCAGCATTCAACTTTCAGTACTTAATTTTTCAGCATTCAGATTCAGTTTTCAGTTTTATCAAACAGGCCCAGTGCACTACTCTAAGGGCTCTTCAAACTGAGAGAGAGAGAAAGCTACACCAAAATTGTGTAGCAAGTTTGCTTCTTCCTTTGGAGGGTGTTTTGATAACATGACTCTTCAAATTTGGTTCAGTTTTCCTTTTGTTTCTTCATTTGGAGATGCTCTTAGTTATTACTTAACTAGAGTTAGGCACGGCGCAACGTGTTTTGAACACAACTAAAATAAATTGCAAAACTATTAACCACCCTTGCCAACAAAACTGTTTTATACGGGAAGATTTTTTCTTAAATTAGGATTAAATAGATTTTTTTTTCTTACCCTTTTGTTTAATTTACAAAAAAAAAAAAAAAAAAAACCCACACCCCAAAAAAATTGAAATTGATCAACCGATAAACAAAAATATTTCTTACTCCTTTGTTTAGTTTAGTTTACGTTCTGCCTTGCACTAATTTTATACATGAAATTTTATTATTTTCTATCTTCCCATAACAAAAGAGAGTTGGGATAGAAAAAGTTAGAGAAGATTTCGCCTTGCTTTGGAGAGAGAGTGTGCTAATGTTTCAAAAATTACTTTCCTTTCTTATTTCAAAATCCAGTTCTTTTTTTTTGGCAATGAAATTTTATTGAATTCTATCTTTCCATAACAAAAGAGAGTTGAAATGGGAAAGGTTAAAGAAGATTGAAAATATGATTTTTCAGCCTTAGGACTCTTCTCAGCCGTAGAATTTATAAGGAATAAGTTTGGGCAGTTAGATTTATGTACATAGAATTCAAATACTGAGCTGTTTTATAATATAGATTGTTGCCTTTGGGAGGGGGTAAGTGTGCATATATTCGCAAAGAGAAGATTTGTTTCCCTGAATTTCTCAAGTTTTGACAGTGAAAATAGAAGATAATTTAACTCGTGCGGGAAGAAATTATTTTGTGATCGGGACTTTTCCATACGCTTCAAACATTAGGAAACTGAGAGGCTATTCACTTTTGTGCCATTATTTCCAAAAATAGCCCTTATTGTATTCTCTTCTTCATTGTTGGTTGGGGTTATGGTAGCCTTTTCGCATCTTTTTATTTGTAAGAGCATCCTTATCAGTCTCAGCAAATTTTGAACCAAATTAATCTTTAAAATCACATTTCTGCTTCAACTAGTCACTTTTTCATAATTAAACAGATTCAGACTCTCTATTCTAACAGTACTGTATTACACTATTCTCTTTTTCTAATTCTATTTTTCTACTTTTTAAAACAAAAGGCCATGGAAAATAATCATTGTATTATAATAATACTCCATTTTGCAGCCACGTGGAAGCGAGCCTGGTGCAAGGTCAATAACGGAGGCTTTTTACCTCTATTGTTTAGCTAAAGGGAAGGAGTAGAGATCCTGATAAGGATACTCTTAATACTTAATTTTACGAAGTGGGGGTCGTTGAGAAATTTTGGACTTTTGTACGTACTTTGGCAATTGAGCGAGTGATTTTGGGTCTTTGTATGGTACTTTAGTTAAATAAATAAATAAATTTGACTAATGGATGAGATTGATTTTCCGCGTCCGCGTCCGCGTCTGTTTTTTATTTTTTACTTTACTTTTGCTCGATTAAAAGCAGTAGTGTTAATCCAGTCACATGCATTAAACTATACATGGTGCATATCAATGGGCTGCCGCTCCACTTTGCTTCGGCCTCCGTATCTTATCACAAAATTAAAGTCTATAAGAACAATTTTAAAACACAACTTTGGATACAACTGTGTCTTGAATCGTTTGATGCATGTGGATCTATGTACATCGAACGGTTCTAGACATATAGTTTGTCCAGAGTTTTGTTGGTAGCTAATTTTCTCATGATCATCATGTCAATGCCATCGATTCTAGAAAAAATTAAAATAACATAATAAAAAATATAGTAAATGATGTTTGTGATTTGCATATAGAATACGAAAAAAGATTAACTTAATTTAATCTATCTACTAAGTGAGGTATCATGAATTGTATCCAATGCTCTTTCATGTCTTACCTTATAGAGTACTTTGCGAAAAAAGCAAAGTGTGGAGTTTTTTTAATTAAATTTTTTAGACGAACTTTTTTTCTTAATTAGATTTAGACCTCATCTTTTATATTATTTCACTTTGGCCTATTGAATTTAGTTTTGAAATACTTTTTTGGATCTCTTTTCTTGAAAAAAAATTACAGGATATTAAGGACTAGTATATAGCTAAAAGTAATTAAAAAAAATCTAGATTTTTTTGGGTACATTTGTTTAGGTAACGCTTGTTTAGGTACGTGACTTCGGCATGGATTCAACACTACCACGTTTGTTTGGGTACGTGACTCCATATGCCCCTGCATTACTTCTTTTGTCTCCATGATGAAGACTTCGGCATGGATTCAACACTACCATTTTGAAGGCAATGAGTCAATGACTAATCTCTCTTTATCCACCATCCATAAAAATCACATCAATGTAGATCCACCCTCAATAAATAATACATCTACCACCTTATCTTTCATATCCAAAAATAATACCCCCATAACTCATCTCGCATCCAATTGGACCCCAAGTGGGGAAGCTTCCTATAAATAGTTTCTTTTCCGAAGTTAGAGTAGCTATTACAGAACCACTACTACTCCAATAGCCTTGTCATATTGCAAGGCCCATACTCCAATTCTTTCTCAAATTTGAGTAAAAGCTTCCCTTGGTATGAGACACTCCAATAGGCAAACTCAAATCTATGCACAAAAGTGTGTAAAAGTTTCATTAATGGCATTGTTGCAAGTTTGGGATGAGAGAAATAAAATAACCATGCATTTGGGCTTCATTGACACAATATTGATCTTCTAGCTAGAATACGAGATCATGACACAAATGTGAGTGAAGTTCTGATTTAATTTTTTTCCTCTTCATTTGGGCCTCATTGACTACAATTGTCCAAAACTTCAAATGTAGTCAAACCCAATCCGTTACTATATCACCATCGACCACCAGATCAAAATCAGTCAACTTATGGACTACCGTTGAATGCATGGAGCAGGCCTACTTTCAAATTGATAGGGGAGAAGTGGGGACAATTTTCACTGAGACAAAAGTCACTTGTAATGTGAAGAATTCTTATTGCCACCACTGATATGTCCAAGATTGATAGTTCTATTCAACTCAATATCAATGAAAATTCTTACACAGTATGGATTAAAGAGGACTCTTCTAGCTAGTCACATTCTTTTTACTGAAGTGGAGATTAATTTGAAAAAGGATGGTGGCTCTGCCTTGAAGAAATCAACCATAGATTAATTTGGAAACGGATGGTGGGTGTGCAGGTCTCTAACGAGCAGGTGGATGATGTTTCTGTCTTTCTGACAAGGATGATGATGATGATGTGGAAATCGGTGAGGACTTGACAACCAAAGTGGAGGAACGGGCGCCCAATGAGAAACAAATGTTTAATGAACCAGTATGTGGCGTCATTGATATACACCGGGAACTAAACAGGCAAGGTGATCTTGAACCAACACATATTCCATCAGCGGCTCAATCATGCCAAAAGGAGTTGGGGAATGTAGAGGCTGAAGTGGGAGAATCTGGACATTCTCTAGGCAGTCTGGAATCTAGAGTGGAGGACTCATTGGGCTTTGAAGTGAGTGGCACCACAGATGGACCCTTGTCGATCCCATCCTGGAAATGAAGCAGTTGAAGATACCTTGGGCTCAAATTTGGGCCGTAACATTATTCCTCGGGCCGTTGAGGATAACGAGTATGACAGTGGTGACCTTAATTTGGACCAAGAGAAGACGATGATACATGTTCTAGTCAGTTTCAGCTGCTGCACTTGAAAAGGAATTCACAAATGGAGGAGCAAGACAGAGAGAGATTTTGTCCCTTTATTGAGCCCCGAGTGGTTATTGGATCCCAGAATAACTCGAGAGCAATATCCCAATTGGAAGGAATCGATCTCTTGGTTGATTTAAATCCGAAGGATACCATGAGAAAAATAAGAAGTCAGTCGTACGAGGATAGCATATACTCTTGAGGACCGTGAAAAATACCTACTTTTTTTGGGACACAAGGACAGATTCAAACTGGGGCTCATAATGAACTTCAACTTACATCTTCCGTTGGCACACGTTTGGGAATAGATTTTGATGACAGCGATGTGGAACGTATGAAGAAAATGATCGAGAGTACTGAAGCTGAAGAGTACGCCTTATTATAGAGAAACAAATATGCCGTTTTATGGGATATAAAGATGAACGAGAGGTGTGTATATGTCTAAGTGTTCTGGTGTTTGTTTCATTATTTTTCGGAGGTCTTGGGGTCGGGTCTTTGGTGACATTTCTTTTTGTTTTTGAGAGTTTTGTACGAGTGGGGGCAGATGTGAGGTTGCGGGGTGTATATTTGGGGTTTTGCGGATTCCTGGTAGGGTAGTCTTAGGTTTGGCCCTTTTGGTGTTTTTCGGGCTTTGTCCCTCGGGTGTTCGGATTTTTGCTCTTTTGATGTTCCATCTAATCTTTTATTGTACGTTCGATGTACCCTTTGTCGAGTGTGATTAAAAAAAAAATTGCCGATAAAAAAAAAACTTAAACAAAACATTATTCAGAAAAGACTACGAAACATTCAAACAGCTCGTTCTGGTTTAAAACATATCACTAGTTACGTAGTACGTGAAAACCAAACACACAGTCACACAGAGACACAAACTAACATGCCCTCACAGATGAACTGCTACATCGCTATCAATCTAAAGAGCATGATCGGATATCCTCCGTTATTCATAGTACATATTTCAACCCGGTGCAGTAACAGATATCCTAAACAGCACCTATTCCGTTAATTCCCTCCTCAATAACCGCCACCGCCGCGTCCGCCTCGGCCTCCTCCGTGCCCGCCGCCGCCTCGGCCTCCGCCACCGCCACCATGACCGCCTTCGTAAGCAGCACCATACTTGGCGTCTTCTACACCGCCTCGGCCTCCTCCGTGCCCGCCGCCACCGCCGCCTCGGCCTCCGCCACGGCCACCATGACCGCCTTCATAAGCAGCACCATACTTGGCGTCTTCTACACCGCCACCACCACCACCTCGTCCGCCTCGGCCTCCTTCGTGTCCTCCGCCGCGACCGCCTTCGTGTCCTCCGCCGCGACCGCCTTCGTAAGCAGCACCATACTTGGCGTCTTCTACACCGTTAGTCTGTTCAGCTGCAGAAAATGTACATGCATGCATGTTAAGTGCTTTGACCTATATTTTGAGCCGTTGGATCAAGTTCAATTTTTTTTTCACTGGAAATCCTCGCATGATCCCACAACCAAAACGTGGGTACACAGAATTTTCATTAAAATTATGTTATATACATAATATACTGTATGAAAAAAGAGAAAAAAGAAGTTCATGTTCGTATTCCTTTTCTTTTATTCTCTGTCTAATGTTATGCGGAAGTAAACATATGGAAACTAAACAGAAAATCGTATAAAAGTGCATATGCTAACCCGAACAACCTGCAGTTATTAAAAAAAAAAATTGATACAAAGGCATATCCTGCCTTAATCAAGGTTATATAAAAACCAGTCAATTCAGTATTTGGCTAAACTCACTAGAAGTGGAAGTCTCAGCCAAATCCTTGGCTGTCACCTCCGAGGTGATGAGAAGAACAATGGCCAGAAAGAGGCCAAGGAAAACAATTGCTTTGGAACCCATTTCTTTCACTCTTTTAGTTGATTTGGTGGAATTGGATGGAATGAAGTTGAAGTGCAATTTCGATGCCCATTTATAGGCTGGGAGAGATTTCGGTGGCTGTGAAATTGGGATTTACACCGTCGGACCGCTTTTCCACCATCTCTCCTAAAATCAATTGGTGGTAGGAAGGGTTTCAATTAAGTCTTTTATGGCATTCGACATCGCACCCGCAAGTTTATTTTTAGAGCGGTCGCAGGGAGTGGCATTGTGTAACCAAATCCATGGGGGCACTCCGGGCCCAACAATCCCTCCCTCACGATGACGCTCCCGCGACTCGAACCCATGACTTCCTGGCTCTGATACCACTTGTCGGACCGCTTTTCCACCATCTCTCCTAAAACCAATTGGTGGTAGGAAGGGTTTCAATTAAGTCTTTTATAGCATTCGACATCGCACCCGCAAGTCTATTTTTAGAACGGTCGCAGAGAATGGCATTGTGTAACCAAATCCATGGGGGCACTCCGGGCCCAACATACACATTCAAAAGTGTTTGACATGTGAGGCACGATGAGTGTAGTGGGCTGTTGAGTGGCTGCTCATTTAATTATAAAAAAAGTCAGTAGCTATACCGACTTATTTTTTTCACTTAAATAATCTAAAAATCAAAGGGAACTTAAATAGGTATATTCCTAGCCTATATAGATACTTATGTTCTAATCCTAGAGGGTTTGAAAACTTATGTTGTCATCCTGAATTTTAAATAATATCAAGTTTACCCTTAATATTTGCTTTTCTACGTTTTTTTGGTTAAACATAGTTCAAGGGGTAATTATCTCATAGAGCAAAGTCCACTTTCACCCCTTGTGGTTATCGCCATGTGCGGATACCCCCTCATGGTTCAAAATTGACCACATAACCTACCTGTGGTTTTGAAAATGTGCGGATAGACCATCTGCCGTCATGTTTTTCATTCTAACGGAGGTGTATCTCACATGCCTCTAGAATGTAATCTGAGTCATTCATAATTTATTAAATAAAGAATCGAGTATCTCTATAAAAAACCATCTCGATTAGGCATCAATAACCCAGTGATCTTATTTTTAGTAAATTCAAATTTGAAATTTTAATTTCATAACAAAATCGATTCGACCATAAGCTTTTCATTTTTTGATTGACTTGAATTTTGGCGTAGATGTAATACTCGTCAAAATTTACAATATCAATGGTTTGGATTCAATTTTTGGTATAGGAGATGATGTGGTTAGATTTAAAAAGGAAGAAGAATCAAGGGACATGATGAGGGTATATCGGTCTTTTAATGTTGTGTCCGTTAATATGGATGAAAAATATGACGGCAGGGGTCTATCCGCACATTTTCAAAACCACAAGTAGGTTATGTGGTTAGTTTTGAACCATGAGGGGATATCCGCACATGGCGATAACCAAATGGGTGAAAGTGGACTTTCCTCTATCCCATAACCACCGGACCAAAATGTTAGATGCAGGTCCTATAATCATTAGTAAAACTGAATATTAGATAACTATCGCACCATCCCTATGCATGGTGATACAGTTTGATTTAAGTCGCACCGTCCCTACTACAAGTACAACGCTCCCCACCTTCCCCATCCCTTGTTTATCAAAACGGAAAAATAGAGGAACTATTTTGTCCTCCCGGCCGTTTACAACTCGTTTTGGCGAAGGGAAGAGAAAACCTACACGCAAACTCACATTCGGGAGATGGTCGGCCAGACTACACTAACCCAGCCAAAGCACAATCACTCCTTCCATCGACGTTAGTTCGAGAACCCTAGGCGGTGACATAAATCAACGATCAACAATGGCTAGACTTCGTAAGTTGCAATTTTTAACCCACATCCATGTTTGTTTGTTTTTTTTTTTTTTGGTTTTATGGTGGTCCCACAAATTTGGTCATGATGTCGATGTTTGTGTTTCGATTTCGAAAAAAAATTGTCCTTATTTTGATCTACTATATTCAGGAACTTGCTGCTAAGATATAACTGGGGTCCAAGGTCTACACAATTGGTGTCTCATTGGGTAATTACCCCACCTAGAGTTGGCTCAATCGATTACCTCACAGGCAAAAACACTCATTACAAAGTTAAGGTGATAGGAATTTCTTTTTCGGATCTTTGGATGTATCTAAAGGGTGTTGTTTTGGATCCTAGGCGTCAGGAGTCTATTTGGGATTGGTGGTTCTCTGTCATTGTTGGCTTCTTACCAACTTTGGTTTGTTTTTCCCTTCCTTTGGGTCTTTCTCGGCATATGATTGCTGGAGTTTGTTGTTTCCCCATGTGGATTTTCTTTTTCTCCGGCTTGATGCTGCTTAGGATCCTTTTAATCTTTGTAATTTGTTTTCAAAGATTAATAAATTTTTTCGCCTTTCAAAAAAAAAACACTCATTACAGAATTTGTCATTCTTTCTGTTTCGTTCCAAATCCTGAATCACTGATTGGGGTTCTAACCTCGAAGGTGAAGTTTGAGAAATCTCAGATATCCATTGAAGAGCGAGGTGTGGGTGGGAGTGGCACAATCCATACCTTTTACGTAGTGTTTGGTTGCTTGGAGTAATTTTATCATGATTTACGTATGAGTGATTCGATTTCTCCTAATTTTTTCATGATTTCGATTTACCGTAGTTTTGTCGACACGATTTTATGATACGTGTTCATGATTTTTTCTGTTTTTGGTGATACCCCAAATTTCGTCATGATTTGGTATGCGTGTTTTGATTTTTCCAAATGTTGTTATGATTTCGATACGTGTTCATGATTTTTTCTATTTATGGTGATTCCCTAGATTTGGGTATGCGTGTGTTGATTTCTCCAAATTTTGCCATGATTTTGGTACGTGTTCATGATTTCATACCTTATCAATAAGAAACGAAAAAGACTTTCTCCCAGCTTCAAAAGCTTTCTCCCAATTTCAGCACATCCCGGATTAAGTTGCATGTGTTTATATACAGAACCTAAAAACATGTTTCAGGTTTGCAAATCAAACTCAGGATACAGTTTGGGGATTGGACGAGATAAGTCGGAATTATAACTAATTCTGTTAGAAATGGATGATATACTCCCTCCGTCCCATTTTTATTGTTCATTGTTCTTTTTGTCTCTTTTGTGTCTATTGCCAATATCTTTCAATCGATAACGTTTTTTCATAATTTTGACAACTTTGTATTATAAAACAAATTGAAATCTATCAAATAAGATCTATATTGCATATTTTTTGAGATTCACATTAGAAGATATGAGCGATTGAAAACTGACAAGAACATCAAAAAAGGACAACCAAAATGGGACGGAGGGAGTACGCCCCTATATAATAGGACTAATTCTGTTTACAAATTAAATTATCTAGGACGGGTATCTATCCCTACATTACGGGAAATTCAAAATATTAGGTAGAAATTGTATATCATAATATATTAGATAGGAGTATAATGGGGCAACAAGCTATTTTGAGGATGGAACTTAAGTATTTAAAACTTTTAGGATGGACACCTAAATAAGTCTAGTAATTAGGACGCCTATTTAATTTCTTCAAAAAAAGAATTTGTTTTGGATTATTTTGTTCTTTATTAAAAAGAATTTAGTTTTTAACCCAACTATTAATTCACAAAAGATCGACACAAAACTAGCAAAATGCCAAAATAAAGATAAAAAACTAATCCTCCAAAATTATTAAGCCAAAATAGGCCGCGTCTCATGGTTTCACAAAAAATATTCGGTGCTGCAACTGCACTGCACATTCGGGTGGTCTCCACTATGTTAAGCTTCGGCCCCATCATACCCTTATCCTTCAGAATCTACGGAACTTTACTTTTTGGCCTAATGCCCGGCTCACAAAGAAGATTTTGAATCGTTCATCTTGCAAGCACGGATATGTATATTAAAATCAACTTGATGGAATGTTGATAGCTTCATAAACAAAACACTTAAAGTGGATAGATTTAGTTTTAAACCATATTCACCACTAGTGATATAAAACTCTCTCTCTCTCTCTCTCTCTCTCTCTCTCTCTCTCTCTCTCTCTCTCTATATATATATATATATATATATAATATCTGATAAAAGTTACTCCTTCCGTCCCGTAAAATCAGCCCCCTACGAAATTACGTGTAATTTTTCAGCTTAAGAATAATGTATTTACCGGAATAATTTTTTGTGCAATTGTTTAATAGATTTCGATGAGATCTTTTAGAACGGCGCAAAAAAATTGAAAATTATTTTGGTAAAAATAGATTATCTTGATATTCGAAAACTGTACGTATTTTCGCAGGAGACCAACTTTACAGAGTAATTTTGTACACACATATTCTTAGAGCCGAGACTTACAAGATGAACGATCCGGACTGCTTCAAATTTGTAAGCTGGGGCCGTAAGAGTAAAGTTATGTAGAGCTTGGAGCTAGTGAAGCTTACATAATCCGTGGTCAAGATGTATTGTACGACATACCATAGAAATTACTCCCTAGCATTCCTCTCATATCAAAATCCCTGTCAGTTAGAGCATCTCGTAGGGAGTAAGAAAAATTCTCAATCAAATACTCCTGTGATATCAAAATACCTGTCAGTATATACTTTACTGATCCGGGTGAGTAGATGAAGAGTCCTGTGATATGATATAAGTGCACTCTAAGAAGCTCTTCCAATATAAATATTTTACTCCCTCCGTCCATTTTTATATGTCCTAATTTGAAAAACACGTAATTTTAGGAGTCAACTTTCACCTTTACTTTACACTTTTTTCCATCAACTTTTCTCTACACTTTACACTTTTCACATCAACTTTTATGTCAACTTTCAAAAATTATACTCTACTTTATACTTTTCACTTCAACTTTTCAAAATTATCCTCCACTTTACCCATTAACTTTTCAAAGTGGATAATTATTTTTGGACAGCCTAAAATGGAATACTGAACATTTAAATAGGGATGGAGGAAATAATTCTTTCTTTTGACTCCAAAGGGACCCACTATGCTAAAACAATCAATTAATTCACTAATTAATCAAAATTAGTATAATTGATGAGTTGTTAATTTAAAGATCTAAAAATAAACACTATTTTTATTAGAGTGAGATAAACATGGATACTTTAGGTGAGGGAAGATAAAGTTAAAATTGAAAAATAATAGTGCAAAGTGTACTGCAACGTGTAGGCTGGAAAAGGGTTGATAAGCAAAATGTGAACTTTAGTCATCTAATGGTTGTACACGTGGTATTCTAAAACAATAAGACTCGTTCACTAGACTTTGGTTTAAATAGGATTATTTGTAAGAATAAATCCATAATGCTTTACGAATATACTCCCTCCGGCCCCATTGAATTGTCTATCACGATTTTATATGCGTTTTCAACGGATTATATCTCTCGACGTATATTATGTCACCTTTTGTATCATGACAAATAAAATATTTGGCTAAATGCCATGAAATAGATTGGTATATGTGCAAGCCTATTAGGCCAAAGAAGTATGAGAAATGCACGATCGACTGCCCTACGGGGAGTCTAGAGAATTTATGGGCCCAAGTGGCCTATACAGATTTTGACTTGGATGGTGCTTGACATGTTACTGAAATGAGCTGGGTGATAGGCTACAAATGAAATGTTGTTCGGAATGATCCAGTTTGACTTCTTATCCTCATTTATTGAGCATATTTTTATTGCTAGCCATGTTATTGTCCTCGTATTGCATATACTACCCGACCCCTTTTATATCTCTTTTAGGTGCGGAGCAAGTTAGTGGGGATCTGAGTTGGAGTATTGAAAGATTTAATTTTAGAAAATTGTACTCCCTCCGTCCCTATTTAATTGTTCACTATGGTTTTGCGTGCATTTTTAACGGCTTATATCTCTCGGCGTATATTATGTTTTATATTTTTGAAATTATTGTCTTAAAGAAAAAATTGAACTCTATCAAACAAGATTCATATTGCATATTTTTAGCCATATACGTCGAGAGATATAAGCGGTTCAAAATGTACACACAACCGTAGTGGACAATTAAATAGGGATGAAGGGAGTATCATTTTGGAGGTTTTAGGGCCCAACATATATATTTATCTTGAAGACTTGTAAATATTGGAGATGTATTTATTTTGAGGCAATGTAAAAATTCGGGATAATATTGCGTAGCAAATTTTGTCATTGGATTGCGCTAGCAAATTTTTTCATTTGAAGATGCTCTAGCAAATTTATTCATCACAAAGAGAGATTGCGCTAGCAAATTTTTTTTTTTGATACTTCGGGATAATATTGCGTAGCAAGTTTGCTTCTTCCTCTAGACGATATTTTGATAACATGGCTCTTTAAATTTTGTTGGTTTTGCTTTTGTTACATCATTTGAAGATGCTCTTAGATTATTCACAGTGGACTAATCAAAGTCAAAATGTTGCCAATGTTAACAATGTTTGTTCAAAAAAGTGTTCACATTAGAATAACCAAACTAAACAATCTCTTAACAACTAACAAAATTTTGTCATTGGATAACTAGAACTAGCAGTCTTTTATCAATAATCAAATTTAGTGAAACTCATATATTTTCAATCAAATACACTCATCATTATACAAAAACTTTATCTCTCCCCCTCTCTCTCACTGTCTCATATTGTCAAAAAAATATTTTAAAAAATAGATTTTCAAAAAAATTTGCACAACTGTTTTTTCAAAAAAAAAGTTTCAAAAAATTTATTTTTTTCAAAAACTGTTTTTGTTTTTTGAAACTTTTTTTTCAGGAAATAATTTTGAAAATTTGTTTTGGAAAAATTATATTCCTAATAAACAATTTTATTACTTTTAAAACTATTAAAATAAAAGTTTTCTATATTAATAGTTTTTAGTTTTTTGGTAGTTTGAAAAAGTGATGTGGCAAATTTTTGTTATCCAATTTTGATTATACTATTGTGAACCTCTACATTGCTAACCTTAACAACTCTTAAATGGATAATCAAAATGTGATGTGACAACTTTTGACTATCCAATTTTGATTAGTCTGCTACGGATGCTCTTAGTTATTAATTTGTTGCCTTTCGGAGTGGGAAGTGTCTACATATTCGCAAAGTGATGAAGATTTGTTTCCCTGAATTTGTCAAGTTTTGACAGTGAAAATAGGAAGAGAATTTAACTCGTGCGGGAAGAAATTATTTGGTGATGGGAACTTTTCCATACACTTCTAACATTATGAAATTGAGAGGCTATTCACTTTTGTGCCATTGTTTCCAAAAATAACCCTTATTGTATTCTCTTCAATTCATTGTTGGTTGGGGTTATGGTAGTCTTTTCGCATCTTTCTATTTGTAGGAGCATCTTTATCAGCCTCGGTAAATTTTGAACCAAATTAATCTTAATTCAAAAATCACCTTTTATAATTTAACTAGTCACTTTTTCACAATTGAACAGAATCAAACTCTTTATTCTAACAGTACTGTATTAAACTTTTCATTTTTTTTCTAATTCTACGTACTTTTCTACTTTTTAAAATAAAAGGCCATGGAAAACAATTATTGTGTTATAATAATAGTATAATAAATAGTAGCAAGTGAACAGTAGCAAGGCAAAAAGCCCGAGCCACTACAGCAATTTTATTTTGCAGCCACGTAGAAGCGAGCCTGGCGCAGGTCAATAGTGGAGGCTTTCCTCTCTCGATCGTTTAGCTAGTAGATAGAGATCTTGATAAGGATGCTCTAAGTACTTTATTAAACGAAGTGGAGGTCGTTGAGGAATTTTTGCAATTCGGCGTCCACATCTGGTTTTTTTTTTTTTACTTAACTTTTTTGCTTGATAAAAGTCGGTAGTGTTAATTGAGTCACATGTATTAGATGCTACATACACTATCATCCATTCACTACATTTTTTGTGGGGCTCACCCCGGATTCCAAAAAAATACAGAAAAATATCCATAAATTTTAGAATAATATTTTATGTGGCCCTGTAAAAAAATCAGCTCCAACGGATATCGGTAAGTATTATTTCTTGATTTGTAGGGGCGAAACTGCTCAACTGCACTGTTTCACCCCTACGAATCAAGAAATAATACTTACCGATATTTGTTGGAGCTGATTTTTTACAGGACCCCATAATATATTATTTTAAAATTTATGAACATTTTTCTGTATTTTTTTGGGACCCGGAGTGGACCCTACAAAATATGTAGTGGATAGTGTAGTGGTTGGATGTAGTGTACCTAGACTTATTGTTCATCTATACATATCAATGGGCTGCCACCGCACTTGTTTCGGCCTCCATATATATTTTGTCGCAAAATCAAAGTCTATAAGAACAATTTTAAAACAGAACTTCGGATACAACTGCATCTCTTGAATCATTTGATGCATGAGAACTCTTATGCACCAAACGGCTCTGAACATATAATTTATTTGGAGTTTTGTTGGTAACTTTGCTCATCATGTCAATATCAAAGACCCGTTTGGAAGTTCTCTTCCTTGCAGGCGTTACTTTTTCACCAGCTCCCTCATTTCCCTGACAAATCCATATGGTTTACCAGAGAATAATTTTGTTCCCCCTCCTCTTAAGAGGGTGAAAACTACTGTCCCTTTAATTGGTAAAAATTATGTGAGTTCCATCACAAACTTACTCATTATTATCAAAAAAATGTATTAATTCTGTGGAACCTACACTTCCAATAACAAGAAATATAATATTCACACTCTTTAAATAAGGGTGAACAAACCCCCCCCCCCCCCCCCCCCCCCCCCGGTTTGTGTGAATAAGTGGCTCTTGACAAAGTTCAATAAAGGAAAAGAATTTATGTAGCCGACCCCAAGTGATTGAGACACAAGACTCGGTTTGATTTTGTTTGGTTACCCCTCACCAAAATGGTACAAGGCTACAAGCCCTTCAAATAAACGACCTTTCAAGAGTAGTGTGAGCCCTTTGATTTCTTCCTCTTCTCATGTTCTTTAAAATTATATTAGTTTTTTATTTTCTGATGATATGTTTGACGTTCTTGTTTAATCTTATATATGTCTCGATCAATATCTTAGGTAGATCATGGGAAAAAGAGGAGCTCCACCGAAAACCATAACTTAAAACGTCAGTGACTCGATCGCTCTCTCCCCCACGTGTATATATTGTTTTCGTGACATTCGTGTCATTCTTTTTTACTGTATTGAATCTTCCCATGATGTGAGTTACATTCGTGTTCTGAATTATTTGTGGATCTTGCCAATTACATGACTTCTTCTTGTGGCTTTCATCTTTCGATCTCTTCATGCATGTGGCCATCATTGTAGTCAGATTCAGATAATGCATGTTTTCATGCTATTTATCTCATCCTTTTTTTTTTTTTGAAACGGCAAAAAATAAGCTTCATTAACTCATAACATGAAGTACAGAGTTAATAGGGTCATGGATACACCGGCCTGACCATCCATGACCCTCATCTCCTAACCACACGGAGGAAACTGATTAAGACCCAACAGGCTGAGTCCAAATCAGAGCAAAAACCCAAACAGCCCAGGTTGGTAAGAAACCAACACAACCCAAAACAGCCAAAAAAACCCCTAGCCCAACCAAAAAGGCTGGGCCCAAACACCCAACATCAGCACAAAACAAAACACCTAAACCCTAATCCAAGCATCAGCAGCCTTCACGCCAGACCACCATCGCCGCCGCTTGAGCCACTGGAAACAGCAACTTCGGCCAGAACCACACACCCCCGCCGTCGTCCAGGAGCCCACAACCACCTCCCACCACCAACAGCAGCCACCAAAGCCGAAATACCGGCAATGCACGCTCGCGCCCTCCACCGGAACAAACAGACCACAAAGGACGACCACAGATTAGAACGGCATGGCCAGAGAAGAGGAACGCCAGTGCCCGCGGGATCCCCTCGCCGTTAAGCATAAACCAGTTCCCCAAGGAAAAAGAACCGGCCGGAGAACCCAAACGCCCAAACGATGTCCACCACCTACAGCCGAAACCACCAAGCCGTTAAGCACATGATCAGATCTAACCAGGGAAAGAAACCGACGGCCACGACGGAACAGGCGAGAACAACGTCGGAAAGAGGCGCAACAGACATAAGGACAGGAGGAAGGTGCACGAAGCAAGGATAGGGAAAGAAAGAGAGCGTAGCGCCTGGGGGAGGAGGAGGCGCCTCCCCCAGCAGAAATCCAACCGGCGGGGACCAAGGAGAAAGGGGAGGGGTTCTAGAGAGAGAGAGAGGACTATCCTGCAAACATGTTACAGTTTTAATTCCTTTTAAATTGTCTCTCACTCTTAAATGGCTAAAACTTGATTAACGGAATAGAATCGCAAACGCTTTTATAAATGCTCAAGTAGAGACCGATCTCCGGATTAAGCGAGAGGGGTTCCTTAAAAACCTTTCCCTTTTGTAACCTGACTACCGAACCTAAGATATTTTGGTGATGACGGACTAGTAACTTGCCTTTTTCAAATCAAAACAGAGTTACGTACGTTTCAAGTTCGGTTCCTCTTGTGGCAAACCTTCAAACCCAAGTGCACGACTCTGAATTGAGCGTTTCGCCTCGCTCTTAAAGGACGCACCCATGATCATGATTTTTGGGGCGTGTGCCCACATATGTATTTGTTAGGAGTCTCATCTGCCTGAGGTTCTCCATGTGCGCATAGGCCCAATCCGTTGGGGAGCGTCCGCGGAGTCCACATCATATCACATGGACCCAATATACATTGAATGACCCATAGGCTTTGTAAGTGGTTATGGGTCATTCAATGTATATTGGGTCCATGTGATATGATGTGGACTCCGCGAACACTCCCCAACGGATTGGGCCTACGCTCACATGGAGAACCTCAGGTGGATCAGACTCCCAACAAGTGGTATTAGAGCCGATGGCTGACAATCTATAGGCGGACTCTCCTGAAAACATTGGTGGCCAGGGGCTTGTACCGAAACTCTCGGTGGAGTGGGAAATCCATTGTAACTCTCGACGGAGCAGGAAATTTCCTAGTGCATGCGGCAGGTGGCCGATAGCAAGGTGGCTCTCGATGGAGTGCTCAATTGAGTGGGTATGGTGAATAAGCTCAAGTTTGGACACATTGCAGGAGAATGGTAATAGATCTCAAGGATTAAGGGAGAGTCAAGTGGATCAGAGCGAGGAGAAGCAATGCCCAATTCATGGTTCACACATGAGGGGGAGATTGTTAGGAACATGTGTGAAAGTTTAAATCCCACATCGAATAAATAAAAAAAGAGTTGGATAGCTCACCACTTATAAGGCTTAGGTTTTTAAGTGGATATGGGTCATTCTATGTATATTAAGTTTCAACTCTTTTTCTATTTATCCGATGTGGGATTTAACCTTTTACACATGTTCCTAACAGTATTTTCATATTTGTGGTTCGGTTATGATTCTGTTCCGGTGCAATTATATATCATATGAAACCGAAACAAAAACTGAACCGGCGGGCATTTTCAAATTAAAAATCAAAATAATAACAACAGTTAAATAATTAGTTAAAAACCCTCACCATCGATTCGGTTCTATTCAATTTATTTAAACTCAAGCTATCTTTATGTATGTTCTAGAAGCAAGCCACCCTCATCAGTCACTACCAAGATGTTGGTTCAATGTGCAACTGTGCAAGTATTTAGGTCCTCTCTCAAAAGCTTAGGCTCAAGTCAATTCAGAGCCAGCCGCATGGTGGAGCAAAATATACCCTATCGTACCCGTAAAATGCGATCGGAATATCTTACATTCGATCTGAGAACATAGGGACGATTGATGAGATGCCCTGCAAATAACTATATATAGTGTTCACAGCATTAAATCTTGACGGATTAATTAGGGAGTAGTTTACAAATAAGTATTCCCTTCGTTCGTAATTGAGAGTCCCTTATTTCATTTTGGGATGTTCCAAAACGATTGTCCCTTTTCCAAAAATAAAAGTAGAAATTTGATAAAATCCAAAAGCCTCCATCATATGTGAATACGAACAGAATGGTGCAAAATAGATAGAATAAAAGGGTAATGGTGGATAGTATATGTGTAATGATTACATGTCTCTTTAAAAAGTTGAAATTTCTAAGAGGAACTCTTATTTAGGAACGGAGGGGTATTTATTTTTTTAGAATCTTTAGCGGAAACTATTTTTGGACTTGCTCAAATGTTCATGTAATTCCGACACAATGGTCCCGCTAGCTGGATTATTAACCATGCATTCATGTGTTTAATTTGCCAAAAGAAAATGAATGTTCCCATGATGTGAGTTACATTCGTGTTCTGAATTGTTTGTGGATCTTGCCAATTACATGACTTCTTCTTGTGGCTTTCATCTTTCGATCTCTTCATGCATGTGGCCATCATTGTAGTCAGATTCAGATAATGCATGTTTTCATGCTATTTATCTCATCCTGCAAACATGTTGAAGTTTTAATCCCTTTTAAACTATCTCTCACTCTTAAATGGCTAAAACTTGATTAATGGAATAGAATCGCAAACGTTAATTTTTATAAATGCTCAAGTAGAGACCGATCTCCGGATTAGACGAGAGGGGTTCCTTAAAAACCTTTCCCTTTTGTAACCTGACTACCGAACCTAAGATATTTTGGTGATGACGGACTAGTAACTTGCCTTTTTCAAATCAAAACAGAGTTACATATGTTTCAAGTTCGGTTCCTCTGGTGGCAAATCTTCAAACCCAAGTGCACGACTCTGAATTGAGCGTTTCGCCTCGCTCTTAAAGGGCGCACCCATGATCATGATTTTTGGGGCGTGTGCCCACATATGTATTTGTTAGGAGTCTCATCTGCCTGAGGTTCTCCATGTGTGCATAGGCGGCCCAATCCGTTGGGGAGTGTCCGCGGAGTCCACACCATATCATATGGACCCAATATACATTGAATGACCCATAGGCTTTGTAAGTGGTTATGGGTCATTCAATGTATATTGGGTCCATGTGATATGATGTGGACTCCGCGAACACTCCCCAACGGATTGGGCCTACGCTCACATGGAGAACCTCAGGTGGATCAGACTCCCAACAAGTGGTATTAGAGCCGATGGCTGACGATCTATGGGCAAACTCTCCTAAAAACATTGGTGGCCAGGGGCTTGCACCGAGACTCTCGGTGGAGTGGGAAATCCATTGTAACTCTTGACGGAGCAGGAAATTTCCTAGTGCATGCGGCAGGTGGCCGATAGCAAGGTGGCTCTCGATGGAGTGCTCAATTGAGTGGGTATGGTGAATAAGCTCAAGTTTGGACACATTGCAGGAGAATGGTAATAGATCTCAAGGATTAAGGGAGAGTCAAGTGGATCGGAGCGAGGAGAAGCAATGCCCAATTCATGGTTCACACATGAGGGAGAGATTGTTAGGAACATGTGTGAAAATTTAAATCCCACATCGGATAAATAAAAAAAGAGTTGGATCGCTCACCACTTATAAGGCTTAGGTTTTTAAGTGGATATAGGTCATTATATGTATAATAAGTTTCAACTCTTTTTCATTTATCTGATGTGGGATTTAACTTTTTACACATGTTCCTAACAGTATTTTCATATTTGTGGTTCGGTTATGATTCTGTTCCGGTGCAATTATATATCATATGAAACCGAAACAAAAACTGAACCGGCGGGCTTTTTCAAATTAAAAATCAAAATAATAACAACAGTTAAATAATTAGTTAAAAACCCTCTCCATCGATTCGGTTCTATTCAATTTATTTAAACTCAAGCTATCTTTATGTATGTTCTAGAAGCAAGCCACCCTCATCAGTTACCAAGATGTTGGTTCAATGTGCAACTGTGCAAGTATTTAGTTCCTCGCTCAAAAGCTTAGGCTCAAGTCAATTCAGAGCCGGCCGCATGGTGGAGCAAAATATACCCTATCGTACCCGTAAAATGCGATCGGAATATCTTACATTCGATCTGAGAACATAGGGACGATTGATGAGATGCCCTGCAAATAACTATATATAGTGTTCACAGCATTAAATCTTGACGGATTAATTAGGGAGTAGTTTACAAATAAGTATTCCCTTCGTTCGTAATTGAGAGTCCCTTATTTCATTTTGGGATGTTCCAAAACGATTGTCCCTTTTCCAAAAATAAAAGTAGAAATTTGATAAAATCCAAAAGCGTCCATCATATGTGAATACGAACAGAATGGTGCAAAATAGATAGAATAAAAGGGTAATGGTGGATAGTATATGTGTAATGATTACATGTCTCTTTAAAAAGTTGAAATTTCTAAGAGGAACTCTTATTTAGGAACGGAGGGGTATTTATTTTTTTAGAATCTTTAGCGGAAACTATTTTGGACTTGCTCAAATGTTCATGTAATTCCGACACAATGGTCCCGCTAGCTGGATTATTAACCATGCATTCATGTGTTTAATTTGCCAAAAGAAAATGAATGTTCCCATGATGTGAGTTACGTTCGTGATCTGATTTGTTTGTGGATCTTGCCAATTACATGACTTCTTCTTGTGGCTTTCATCTTTAATCTCTTGATGCATGTGGCCATCATTTTAGTCAGATTCAGATAATGTGCGCATGTTTTCTTGATCAAATAACTCAGATTCCTAATCATTTCACATTATGGTAATGATGAAGCAGTTTTGAATCTGGTACAGACCTTATCCTGCAAAACAAAGTTGAAGCAAAAGTCACCGGTGTGGTGGCGTGCCAACCACCCTCCGATGCCTAAGTCAGTAAGGAACTTGCTATGTGGTATGAGAATTCAGGTTCTCGGTTGTGAATGGAGCGTACCTTTATTGGAGTTCTACTGTCGCTTTTATAGGCATTTGATAGGAGGTTGAGTCCTAGTAGGACTGCATTCCGGGGATATCTGGATTGCTTTATCGTGGTGGGTGGAGTCCTGCCTTAGCTGGAACTCCACGAGCACCCTGCTTTAGCGTGGAATCCTTATCTGATGTTGTCAATGATTAGGATAAGCATTTTATGCTTATCTTACCGGCTCTCCTTCCCTTATCCCGTAGGACTTGGGTTAATCGAGTGGTATAATAGTGTGTATATTTGGTGGGTACTACTTATCCTGGATCAGCTTTGTGTCATAGCTGGTCCTCAAACCTTGCTCCAGCTCCACCCTATAGGCGTAGCTGGCACCCTTTCACCTTGTTGTAGGTATTGCTTGTAGAAACTAGTATTGGGGTCTTATTGTATTTTCTGTATTCTTGTAGGGACTTTATGTTATTGTACAAATCATTAACCCTAATATAAATACCGCAGCTTTACTGGGTGGCTGTATTCGATACACCCATTACGTTTCTTTCACAGCTTTTCCTCATCTTTCGTCATGTCTTCTATTGTGCTGTGAACGACTTTACATGGTATCAGAGCAAGCGCAAATCTATCAGTTCGTTTGAAGGGTTTGTTCTTAATTGAGTTTTGATCTCAAGTCAGGTTCGTGTTCTGTTCGCTTTGATCCTTGATTTGTTTCAGAACTTTCGCGTTCTGATTTTTGGTTGCTTCCGTATCGATATCTTCTCCTTTACATAATCTGAGATTTGGAATGGCATCTGATAAAGGAGAAATCCTGGCAGTAAAGTTAGATGGGAAGAATTATTCTGTTTGGCGATTCCACTTTCAGTTCTTCGTTGAAGGGAAAGGTTTGTGGGGTTATGTTGATGGATCAGAAATCCCACCTGATGCATCTAAAGCTAAAGATGAGGCAGCTAAAGCAGCGGCGATACAAGAGGCGGCTCAGTGGCGGGTGAACAATGCTAAAGTTGTATCATGGATTTTGGGCTCTGTGAATACCAATATTGGGATTCCGATGCGAGGACTTCGAACAGCGAAAGAGATGTGGGATTATCTAGAGAAAGTCTACCAACAATCAAACCTCGCACGTAAGTTTCAGATCGAGTATGATATGTTTAGCTATGAACAAGGTGAGAAAACTATACAGGAATTTTATGCTGGTTTCATGGACTTGTGGGCTGAATATGAGTTTGTCAACATGGGCAATATGACCACAGCTTGTTGTATTCAAAATCTGAAGACCATATATGATGAAAGGAAAGTGATGCAATTCTTGATGAAATTGCGGTCGGATTATGAAAATATCCGGGGTAATATTTTAAACCGTGGTACACTACCAACCATGGATATGGTTTTAGGGGAACTTCTTCGAGAGGAGACAAGAATAGCAACACAAGCCATTCTAGAAGGGAAAAGGACTGTTGAGTCAGTTTTTGTTGCAAAACAAGGCTTCGGAAAACCGTTTCAAAGGGATTTGTCCAAAACTCAGTGTTTTGAATGCAAGGAGTTTGGCCATGTGGTATCGCACTGTAAAAAGAAGAATGTATGTGTTTATTGTAAACAGCCTGGGCATATTATAACTGAGTGTGTTGAAGTTCAACAGAAAGGGGGCAAAAATTTCAACCGAAAGAAATCTAATCACCAAGCTTATCATGTTGCTGGTGTTACATCAGATGGGTCCAATACTGATGTGAAACTGGGCGTGGCTTCACCCATTGGCTTACAGAATGGGGCACCGATTAATGATGACATTCGAAAATTGGTACAAAGCTCTGTTTCTTCCGCTATTTCCTCTGCTTTCTCTGCCATTGGCTTGTCTGGTAAGAACTCTCACCTCTCTCCCATAATAAATCCTCTTTGGATAAATTGACTCGGGTGCATCCAACCATATGACTGGCATACACACGAGTCCATCTTCCGCCAAACCTTATTCTGGAAACACACATATCCTTACAGCAAATGGCGAAAAGTTGGACATTATTGGGACTAATAACCTCTCCATGTCTGTTACTCCTAATTCTTCCTTTCGTTTACCAAATGTTTTCCTAGTTCCTAAGCTCACTACTAATCTCATTTCTGTGGGTCAACTTGTTGATGATGATAACATCGTTTCTTTTTCTCGTGATGGATGTCTTATACAGGACCGTCGCACTGGGATGGTGAAGGGGAAGGGTCGTAGAATTGGTCGATTGTTTGCTCTGGAGTTTGAGAGGCCGAATTGCGATACTTGCCTATTTACTCATTCAGATTCAGATTTTTCTGTTTCAAATAAACTTTGGCATATGTGGCACCGTAGACTTGGGCATCCAAATGCCAAGAAGCTAGATACTTTATTTTGTTCTGGTTCTTTGAAAGACAAAATTTCTTCCTTGAGTAGCATTAATAAATCTTGCCTTAGTTGCTGTTTGAGTAAAAGCGTACATTTGCCTTTTCCAGTTCATAGTAATGTTAAAACTTCACCATTCGACTTGATTCATAGTGATGTGTGGGGTCCTTCTCCGGTTCTATCTAGATTGGGGTACAGATACTTTGTTTTGTTCATTGATGATTGTACTCGGTACACTTGGATTTACTTTATGCGTCATAAGTCTGAAGTATTCTCCCATTTCAAAACATTCTTATCCATGTGCCGGACTCAATTTGATACGACGGTGGAATATTATCGTCCGACCAATCGGAAGATAAAAATTCTCCGTTCGGATTCAGGGGGAGAATACATGTCAACAGCGTTTCAAATTTTTTTGAAAACTGAGGGGATACAATCACAGCGAACTTGCCCCGATACCCCAGAACAAAATGGTGTTTCAGAAAGGAAAAACCGTCATATTTTAGATGTTGCAAGGACCCTGATCTCTGATTCCAACATACCTTCTACGTTTTGGGTCGAGGCTGTGTCAACAGCTGTATATCTAATCAATCGTCTTCCATCCTCGGTTTTGAAGGATATATCTCCCTATTCCTCTTTGTTTCGTAGTGTTCCTGACTATTCGCGGTTACATGTATTTGGTTGTGTGTGTTTTGTTCATCTCCCAGCTCATGAAAGAACGAAAATATCTAAACAAGCTGCCATGTGTGTTTTTGTAGGATATAGTCCTGACCAAAAGGGTTTCCAATGTTATGATCCTCAACTTCGTCGCATCCGTGTCTCTCGTCATGTCATCTTTTTAGAAAGCATTTCATACTATGTTTCTATTGCTCGATCCTCTGAATCGTCTCTTCCTATACTACCTGATTTTTCAGATCCTTGTGAGGATCCCATTTCAAGTTCTACTGCTGCCACAAAGCAGTTGGTTTACCAACGTCGGAGCAAACAAGGTCAGCCTACCGCAACTTCCCTTCACCAACCGGAGCAAGGTCAGTCTTCTCCTTTCGAACCTGTAAGTTCTCCTCTACATTCCTCTACTTTGGTTGAGCCCATTCCTTCTGAACCAGTTGTCTCTTTGCGACGGTCGACTCGTTCCACTCGTCCTCCGGACCGCCTCACTCTTCTTGCACATCACTCATTGTTTACTTCTTTGGATTCTATTGATGTTCCTTCTTCTTACCAGCAAGCAGTTAACGAACCGTGTTGGAAAGAAGCGATGGATGCAGAGCTAAGTGCTTTACTTGAGAATGACACATGGGATCTGGTACCTTCCCCTCCTACCACTTCTATTATTGGAAGTAAGTGGGTTTTTTCTGTTAAGCTGAATTCTGATGGTAGCATTGAAAGATACAAGGCTAGACTTGTTGCACAGGGTTATAAACAAGAGTATGGTATTGATTATGAAGAAACATTTGCTCCCGTCGCAAAAATGACCTCTGTACGTCTTCTTGTAGCTCTTTCTTCTGTGCGCAAGTGGCCTATCTTTCAAATGGATGTGAAAAATGCTTTTCTCCATGGCCATTTGAAAGAAACTGTTTACATGAAACCTCCTCCGGGCTACTCTCATGATAAGTCCATGGTTTGTCGGCTGAAAAAGTCATTATATGGTCTAAAACAAGCTCCAAGAGCGTGGTTTGAGCGGTTTCGAAAGGTTATTCTTGATGCGGGGTACACACAAAGTAGTTATGACTACTCATTGTTCACCTGCAATTCTTCACAGGGAATTACGATTCTTTTGTTGTATGTTGATGACATCCTTATCACTGGTGATGATATCGCGGGTATTGAGAACTTGAAACATCTTCTTTGTCAGTCATTTAAGATGAAGGATTTAGGACGATTGACGTACTTTCTTGGCTTAGAAGTTCAGGACTCCTCTTATGGGTATAGTATTAATCAACGGAAATACACCATGGACTTGATTAAGTTTGCAAATCTGACTGATGGAAAATGTGTTGATACCCCCATGGAGGTGAATGTCAAGTTCAAACGTGATGATGGTAAACGGCTTTCGGATCCAACTACTTACCGTCAGCTTGTCGGTCGTCTTATTTACCTTACCATGACTCGGCCGGATATTTGCTATGCAGTCAACATCGTTAGTCAATTTGTTTCTAATCCGTGCCAGGTCCATCTTACTGCCGTTCATCGTATTATTCGTTATCTTCGAGGAACCGTATTAAGAGGACTATTTTTTCCTTCCCACTCCTCTACCCAGTTACAAGCCTATGCTGATGCTGACTGGGCTGGTTGCCCTGACACTCGTCGCTCTACTACTGGTTGGTGCGTGTTTCTTGGTGATTCACTTATCTCTTGGAAATGCAAGAAACAACCCACAGTTTCTAAGTCCTCAGCAGAAGCCGAGTATAGAGCAATGTCTTCATCTTGTGGTGAGATCACATGGCTTAGGGGACTTATGCAGGAACTAGGAGTGCCCATTCAGACTCCAACGCCCCTATATGCTGATAATGTTAGTGCTGTTCGTATTGCATCTAATCCGGTATTTCACGAACGTACAAAGCATATTGAAGTGGACTGCCATTTTATTCGTGATAAATACCTAGATGGTGAGATTACACTACCCCATGTTGCCTCCCAAAACCAACTAGCTGACATATTTACCAAGGCAATGACTCGAGCTCGACATGAATATCTTCTGGACAAACTGATGCTCCATACGCAGCCTCAGTTTGAGGGGGAGTGTAGAAACTAGTATTGGGGTCTTATTGTATTTTCTGTATTCTTGTAGGGACTTTATGTTATTGTACAAATCATTAACCCTAATATAAATACCGTAGCTTTACTGGGTGGCTGTATTCGATACACCCATTACGTTTCTTTCACAGCTTTTCCTCATCTTTCGTCATGTCTTCTATTGTGCTGTGAACGACTTTACATTGCTCTCCTGGGGAGCTTGGGCGAAGCTGACACCTACTCCCCAAGTCCGCACTTCTTACTGAGCTGGCCTTACCAGATTTTATCTTATTTATCAGGTAAAAATTGATCCTAAGCAAAAGGATAATCCTTGAAAGCCCTCCTCCAAGCCCAGGATAGCACCCAGCTCTAACTGGAACTGTTAATTCAAGGTGACACCACTAAGGTCGCTACCAAAAAAAGAAAAGACAAAAGAGCAATAGTAGTACATATGCATGACTTCCTCGATCTTGTGGCTTTCATCTTTAATCTCTTTATGTATGTGGTCATCATTGCAGTCAGATTCAGATAATGCGCGCATGTTTTCTTGATATAACTTAACGTACTCAGACGGAGGGCAGATCCAGTGTAGGCACAGATGGGTCACGTGACCCAACTAAAAATAGGACTGCAAAGGAGGGCTCCCAAGTTTGAAAAAGTAAAATATATTTAATCTCCCGAAAATTGGACAAAGGTATTCTATCGTTCCAATGGTAAAGCATGGCACCTCTTTTTTTGGTCAAACGGAAAATCATGCATTAAAAAGCGAACATAAACGTCATTTGCCCGATAACCGGCATACAAATATCATAAGACGACAAAAAGGCTACAAAGCCGTAGACTTAAACCCTGAGATGTCCAACACCCATGGCGTCCGCCAGGGCGAATTCCCTAGCTGCAAAAGGAATGGAGCTAGTTACAATCAAATCATCAACTTGTTGCGCGCCAAGTCTAGCAAGACAATCTGCAGTTTGATTTGCTTGTCGATAGATATGGGTTATAATTGAATTTGTTCCACTAGCAAGTCTTCTAACTTCTTCAAGAATGTGGCGTTGCGGGTGATCAGGTGGCGGCCCCTCATTGCAAAAGTTTACTGCAATACTTGAGTCAGATTCAAGAATGACACTTGACATTCCTTTCTCAAGGATGACTGTGAGACCTCTGTAGATAGCCCATATTTCAACTTCCAAGCTACTTGTGCCAGTTGCTTTCCCATAGAAGCCTAGAACCCACTTCCTAGAGCTGTCTCTAAGAACTCCTCCATAGCCAGCCGTGTTAGTGGATTCATAGAGGCACTCATCAGTGTTCAACTTTAGCTTACCTGGAGATGGTAAAACCCAAAAAATCAGAACTCCATGCCGTGAATCATTGGTTTGTGAGGCCTTGAAAACAGTAAAAATTTCCTTAGCATAGATATTAACATTCCTTAGACTCACGGTTGAAGGCATGGCACCTCTACATGCACGGTGGAGGTTCGAAATCCGAGGCTAACAATTTTGTTTTTGTGTTTTCAGTAGTTAAAAAAACACACTTCTAATGTTATTTGCTAATGTCTATTGAGACTCGAACCCAAAATTAAACTAACATATGTAGCATTGGTACCACAGACCCATTAAAACTAATTAATGTTATTTGCTACACAAATCAGTTAGGATAACTATAAGTTCTACGTAAAAATAAACAAAAATACTTATTTACTTTAATATTTTACATTTTGTTTATTTTTTTTATCAGCTCAAAATTAATTAACACTAACGAAAAATATGTGATATACATATATACTCATTTTCAAATTGAATAATAAAAATTGATATGAGTTCGCCTACAACTTTCAAATGTATAGGGCCGATTCTATAGGAGTGACCCATCTAGAGGAAAATATTCCTGGATCTGCCACTGCTCCCCTCGTTGTTTTCTCGCCTTTTCCGACGCCGTCCCCGCTTGTTTCGTCGTCTTCCCGTCAGCTTCTTCCTTGGTTGAACCCGATATCTCGTGCTTAATGGCCAAGGGTTTTGGCTGCAGGTGGTGTCATTTGGGTGTACGTCTTTGGGTTCTCAACCGGTTCTTTTCCTTGGGGAACTGGTTTTGTGCTTAACGATGAGGGGATCCACGTGGCCTCTGGTTTTCAGTCCTCCCCTCCGGTCGTTCCGGCTTGGTCTCCGTTCAATGGCCGTTTGTGTTTTGGTGGAGGGGCGAGCGTGCATCGCCTTTTTTGGCTTTGGTGGCTGCTGATAGAATGTGGGTGTTTGTTTGGGCTTATTAGATTGTTAACTATCAACTCATCTAAAAGCTTAAGCTGTTAGAGAGAAGGGCAATTTTATTATTTATATCTTCAGTATGCTCTCCTCACGTGTAGTCAGGCTCTCCTCCATAAACGGACTAAATACGTGTAAATATTTTAACATTAGGTAGACGGTGAGGTTCGAACACAGGATCTAATTTTTTTTTTGCTCGGCAAACGAAACTTTTATAACACTCGAAAGGATACATCGAGCAGGCTCGAACACAGTAAGATTACACACTTACTAGTTCAAGCAAGAAAAAAGAAACAACTACAACAATACCCTCTAACAGAAAGTTGGATAGCACACATCTCACCACTCAAACAAATTACAGTTTCAGCAACCTGACTCCATCCAGAAAAATCCTAAAGTCCTCAACTGAATACACCTTTATGTTGAATTTTGCCTTTACCCACATTGCGACTCTAGTTTTAATTAAATCACCTACTTCCCCAGCACTTGTAGTTGCATTGTTGAACACATAAGCATTTCTTACTAGCCACAAAGACCACAAGGTTGCAAAGAACGTAGCTTCCCACAAATGTTTCTCCCACTTCTTGAATCTGTTGTCACCCCACCAAATAAAATGGTCTTCCACAGAGGCAGGGCACACCCATCTCACATGCCACCAATCCATAATACGCGACCAAACATCCCAAGAAAATTGACAATGCAAAAATAGGTGCTGTGATGTTTCCAATTGCAACGACCAAAACGGGCAAAGTACAGATTGACCCTCGGTGATCAGATTTCTGCCCAAAAGCTCAGCTCTAGTGGCCACCTTGGATTGAATAGCCATCCAAGCGAAAATTTCCACCTTTGGGGGACAAATGTTTTTCCAGAGATTTTCCAATACCGGTCTTCTTGAGTACCCATAATTTTCCCACTGATTGTACACTGATTTTACCGAGAATTGATTGTCCGAAGACCATGTCCAGCGAACAGAATCTCGCCTGGCCGAATCCAGAGTTACGGAGTGCAACCTTTGTTTTAATTCCTCCACTTGCAAATTTTCCCAATCACGTAAGTTTCTGCTAAACATCAGCTTCCATCTTTCCTCATCCACCCCACCTTTCAACGCATTGACCACTGCTTCTTTTTGAGTTGAAATTAAATATAAGCGAGGGTACTCCTCTCTAAGGGTTGTATCCCCTAGCCAAACATGATTCCAAAACGATATCTCCATGCCTGAGTGGATCTGTAACCGAAAACCCTCTTGTATGATATTACCGATGCACGAAGATACATCCCCAAGTGCACAGATGTCCTTCCAGATTTTTGTAGACCTTCCAGAGGTCGGCATACGAGGAAACCAGCAGCCGTGCTCCAAGTTATATTTTCCCCGAACGACCCGCACCCACAGAGAGTCACCATCCTTATGAAATCGCCACCACCACTTTGCCAAGAGAGCCAGATTTTGGATCATCAAATTCTTCACGCCTAAACCTCCGTACTCCTTCTTCCTACAGATCACCTCCCATTTGACTAAGTGGATTTTTTTCTTATCGATTGTGTCTCCCCAGAAAAATTTCCGTTGAATTTTCTCTATCACCTTTGCTACAGTCGAGGGCATTTTGAAGATAGACAAAAAATAAATCGGTTGGTTGGCAAGAGAAGAGTTGATTAGAGTAAGTTTACCTCCAGAAGAGTTGTATCTTCCACGCCACACACTTAATCTCCTTTCCATCTTCTCCACTACGGGATCCCAAGTTTTAACCCTGTTGGGGTTAGCACCCAAAGGCAAGCCCAAATACTTAATAGGCAACTGTTCCACTTTACACCCCATAGCTTGCGCCAATGACTGCACATCATGTTCAGGTACTTTAACCCCACAAATGGAACTTTTCGAAAAATTGATCTTCAGCCCTGACATGAGCTGAAAGCATCTAAGGATTCTTTTGATACTAATCAACTCCTCCATGTCATTGTTACAAAAGAGAAGTGTATCATCCGCAAACTGAAGGTGGGACACCACAACCCCATTTGCCCCTATTCTTACTCCTTTAATGATATTCCGATCCCGAGCTCTTTCTAATAAAATGTTAAGTCCTTCAACCACAATATTAAATAGAAAAGGGGATAATGGATCGCCTTGTCGGATGCCTTTCTGAGTATTGAATTCCTTTGAGGCCGAACCATTAATCAACACTGACATTGACACCGATGATACGCACTCCTTTATCCAACCACACCATTTCTCTCCAAAGCCCATTTTTGCAAGAAGGTCTAGCAAAAATCCCCAATTGACACAATCGTAAGCCCTTTCAAAGTCAATTTTAAGAAGTAAACCCCCATGAGGGCTATTTTTCCAGCTATGAATAACCTCGTTTTCTATAAGGACTCCATCCAAAATTTGTTTTCCCCCTATAAATGCAGCTTGAGATTCTCCAATAATTGATGGTAGGTGAACCTTAATTCTGTTGGATAGCACTTTGAAAAGCACCTTATACACCCATCCAACCATGCTAATGGGCCTATATTCCTTAAACGTCACAGGGCAATCCACCTTAGGAATTAAAGCAACAAAAGTCGAGTTAATACCTTTCGTGAGTTTGCCATTGGAGTGAAATTCAGAAAAGAATTGCATAATCAAGCCCTTCATAAATTCCCACCCATGTTTCACAAAGGAGAAATTAAAACCATCCGGGCCCGGAGCCTTAAGACTACTACACTCCTTTTGAGCAGCTAGGACCTCCCCCTCTACGAAGACTCTACCAATCTGGATAGAAATTTTAGGTGGTAGCCTTCTAAGAAATACTCCCCCCAGAACTGGCCTATCTGCTATGTCCTCTTTGAAATTGTTGCTGAAGTGTACAACTGCTGCTTCTTTAATATCCTTCGGATCTTCGAACAATCTCCCATTTGCCTTGATTGAACCCACCAAATTCCTCTGAAACCTGTTATTGGCTATGGCCTGAAAATATCTTGTGTTTTTGTCCCCCAATTTCATCCAATTTAGTCTAGATTTCTGTCGCCATAGGGATTCCGTTAAGTGAGATAGTCGCCAAAACTCTGCTTTAGCTTTACATCTAGATGCTTTTTCCTCTATACTGAGTTGTCTCTCCTCAGCTAACAAATCGAATTGATGAAGTTCAGCTTCCGTCACTAACAAAGTTGAGTTTACATCCCCGAACTCCTCTTTGTTCCACACCTTTAGCTTATCTTTAATGGCCCTCAATTTTTGCAGGATTTGGAAGCCGACCCATCCAGTCACCGTAGTGTTCTCCCACGTCTCCTTTGCAATTGCCACACACCTCGGGTTTGATAGCCAAATATCCATAAACCTGAACGGTCTCGGTCCCCAATCCCTTTCGTCATCCGTGAGCACAATTGGGCAATGATCAGAAATCGGCCTATGCAACCCCCATTGAACCACCTTGAATTTTTCAAGCCACTGTTGAGCTATCAAAAATCTGTCCAATCTACTATGGATCGCATGATCTTGGTAGTTAGTCCACGTAAACCTCCTACCCAACATCGGAAGGTCGAGAAGTTCCAAATTAATTAGAATGTTAACCACCAACTCATCTAAAAGTTTAAGCTCATAGAGAGATGGGTAACTTTATTATTTATACCTTCAACAAAGCTGTTGGATGGCAGCTTGGGTGTGCGGTGGTGGCTGGGTTTGGTTTGGTAGCTGTTCCCAGAGGTTCGATGGCGGGGGTCTTGGGGTGGAGTTTTTATTTGCAGATCTCGGTGGATTACAGCAGGTTTGGGGCTTTTGGGCGTAGGTCTTTTTGCAGGCGATTTGGGGGTTTTGAGGTGGTGTTGATGGTGGTTGAGGGCGGCGGCAGTGAAGATTCGGAGGCCCTGCACCGCAAAATTACTAGTACAATTTGTGATTTAGACCTTATTGATCTGGAATCGATAAGGTCCAGATCGATAAAGCCCTGCATTGCTGCTGCCCTGCACTCCTACAATCTATCACATAGCCTGCAGAACAAACCTGGACCTTATCAATCTAAGCCCGGTTCATTTACTAAATGAGTCTCTACGAACGAGTCGAGCCTATACAAACGAGCTCGCCATGTTTACTGCACGAGCCAAGAGCTCAAGCTCAAACTTGACTGGATTACTGAATGAGTCGAGCAGAGCCAAGCTTTAAAAAGCCAAGCCTCGAGCTTCACACGATAGAGCTGTTAGTAACATGTGTGAAAGGTTAAGTCCCATATCGGACAAATAGAAAAAGAGTTGGACCTTAATATACAATTGTATGGCTCACCACTTACAAGGCTTAGCCTTTTAAGTGGATATGGGTCATTTAATGTATATTGGGTCCAGGCGATGTGGTGTGGACTCTGCGGACACTCCCAACGGATTGGGCCTGCGCGCACACGGGAAGACCTTAGGCGGATCAGACTCCCAACAAGAGCATCTAGTTTTGTTTGCAGTCCTACATTCCAATGTCTCTCTCGTTTTGTTTGAAGCCCCATTCGTATCTCCGCCGCGGCCTCCTTCATATTCCCCGCCACGTCCCCCTTCGTACGTATTTGCCGCCTTTCATAGCACTACAAGAAAATGCAGATTTGGCAACACAACAAAGTACATCGGCAAAAGTGTATATGGGTTGGCAAAGGTTTTCGCCGAAGAAATTTTTTGTGTCGGCAAGCTGTCGGCGTTGATATGTCGGGAAAGGGTTTTGCCGACGTGAATTATCTTTCATCGGCAAAAGTATAGTTTCAGCGATGCAAGCTTGCGTCGGCATATTTGTTGGCAAATGGTATTGCGTCGGTAAAAGGGATTTTAAAATCAAAGAGTGTGACACTTTTGCCGACGAGATTTTTGCGTTGCCGAAAGTCAATTTTAAAAAAACGTACAGCTACTGGTGCTATTGTTGTGCTTTCACGTGCCCCGTGTTTCGAATTCAAGACCTCATAATCTCTACATCACGCATCTACCAACTGCACCAACTTACTTTCCGTTAATAATATTGCAATATCAAATATATATAACCTACATATACAGTTTTTTTTATCCTTACATATACAATATTTTACACTAGATACATTATTACATACTCTTATATCTTTTAGGCTTCGTTTGGCATTTTAATTAAAGCCAGAAAGCTTTTTTGTCCTTATTCAAACAAAATTCGCATAAGTTAGTTTTTTGTCGATTTTTAAAAAATTATTGGCCTTGTTCGTTTTACCATATTTACTTAGCTTTCCAATCATTACCCTATATATTTCTCTAATCATTACCTTATTTCTTCAATTATTAATTTCATTTTTGTCTCTATCTCTCTCCACTCATTACCCTATTTCTCTCTCTACTCACTACCAAAACTAAAATACCCAAAGTTACAAAACGAACAAGGCCATTGCTTCTTTGTGACGAGAGGTATCTAAAAAGTAAAAAATTACGATCAAACCCCAATTTTTTTGAATAAAGATAAAAAAATAGTTTATTGGCTTTACTTTTTATCTTTATTCAAAAAAATTAGATTTTAATCATAATTTTATACTTTTTAGATTCATCTCGTCATGAAGAAGCAATAATCCTAAAAAAATCGACAAGAAACTAACAAATACGAAATTATATACGTACCTTATATTTACGACATAATATTGTCTATACATACAAATAACACAAACACACACACATATATGTATATACTCCCTCTGTTCCACAAAAAAAAATTTGTCCACAAACTTAGAACGTAAAAAAATATATTTTTTGAAAAAAAAATCAAACTTTCTTTTTTGCAAATTAATAGATATCCATGTGTTCTTCAATTTTTTTGCCAAAAAAAAAAATTTCAACTTTTACTTTTGCCGACACAAAGATTTCATCGCCGAAAGATTTATCTTTTGGTGATGCACATTCTATCGCCAAAAGTAACTATCACCGACACAAAAATGTCGTCGCCAAAATATTCAACTTTTGCCGATGCACATTTCATCTCTAGAAAAAAATTTCGTCGGCAAATATTTCGCGGGAGAATATTTCCCGCCAACCTTACTTTTGCCGACAACATTGCCGACGCACTTCTTTTCGTCGCCAAAAAATTTACATTTACCGACATAAAACAACTTTTGCATCGGCAAAAGCATACTTTTGCCGACATAAAATGCATTGCGTCGGCAATCAAGTCGCCTTTGGTGCATTTTCTTGTAGTGTAGCCTCCATTGAAATCCTCGGCATCATTTAAGCCATTTGTCTCTGTAGCTGCCTTGGCTGCACAAATTAATGATACCCATTCATGCAGGGGCGGATCTAATGTAGACACAGGCAGTTCACGTGACCCACTTGAAATTATCGGGATTTTTTTTATGTGAATCACAACCGGATGTATTATATATTAAACTAGCCATAATAGAGCATAATGTATACCTAGATCAAGTGGTAAGGACTCTGGTTTCCCACCTGAGTGGTCCTTTGTTCGAAACCTGGTATTTCCATTCGATTATTTCGTGTGGAAAAAAGGAATTCAAAGAAAAAGGAATTCTGCAAAACTTGTTCCTAGTAGGACATCATTCATTCAAGATTTAAGAAGTTGTAGTACCACAATGCCAAACCATACAATTCTACAATTTGCTCAAATAAAAATGTCATAAATGATCTATTGAAAATGTAAAAACACTAATACATTCATTTTTAATTCTATTATATTTTTTTTAATGCATTTTTCTTTATATTAGATTATGAGTATTTTTATTAAGTTTATGATCGAAAGGTGACCCATTAGTCTGAAATTTCTGTATCCGCAACTGCATGTATGTTGAGTTATACTGTTCATGCTCCAACTTGGTAATGAACTAATGATGAGTAATCAAAATTGTCCTAAAATATTGACTGCATGAAGGTTTAAAAAATGTGTTAAACAGAGTGAAAAGTGTTCAAATTAAAACTATTAAAAAATATAAGCAAATGTATTGAAATGTGTGTTTTTTTGTCATTTCCTAGGTTATCTCCGGGTATGTTTAACTAGATAAAATGGCAAAATGCGTATTTATTTTTTAAATTACTTATCTTTTGAATTAAATATAATATATTATAAGAGAATTATCTTTCTCGTAAAATAAAAAATAAATACTCAAAAAATAAAATCTTAGCTAAACAAGGCCTTACGAGTTGACTTGAAAGTGGAAGTTAATTTTTTAATTTTTTTTGCACTGTTTAAAAGATCTCAATGAGATCTATCAAACAAGATCCATATTGATAGAAAAATTATTTGCGTAAACACATGATTTTTGAACTTGAAATTACCTTCATTTTCTAAAAATTCATTTTTAAAGAAATTGGAACACACCCTTAACCAAATCTCTGGCTGTCACCTCAGAAATTCTCCCAACAGCAAGAAAAAGGCCTAGGATTGTTTTGGAACCCATTTTTCCTTACAATCGATTGGATTGAATGAAAATGAAAGTACGGTTCGGATGTCCATTTTACAGGCCCAAAACCGATTTTGGTGATTGTGAGATGACATTAAAGGGTGTTTTTTGACATATGGGCCATGGTGTGGTTAGCTGTTGAGTGGTAGGCGATTTGCTTCACAAAATCCAATCTATGTCGGTTGAATAATGGCAAGGGCAATTGACTTTTTTTTTTTATTCTCCATTTGTTAAACCTAATATACTATATCCTAGGGAATTATTACTTGGGGAGTGGGATATAGGCAAGGGCGGAACTGTTCATACTTCATAGGCTACCATGGGCTGTAGCCCATGTCACTACCACGAAAACGAAAAAAAAAAAAAACCCCTTCATGGAAAATTGAATTTAAGCAATTTTAATCCAACCCACCATCCAAATGATTTCAGCTGGCAATACCTCAAATCGCGAGGCTTCCGTAAGTATTTCCTTATTATGCAGAGCATAGGTTGGTGTGCTTAGATTTGTACTGATTCAGCTGATGCAGAGCACTGACTAATTTGCTTAAATTGGCTTAAATGTTGGTTCTCACAATCTTACTCTTTTAGGTTTAAATTAAATTATAATGGGACACAAAAAAATGGAACGTTTTTTGAGATTTGTTGATGTCAAAAAGTTTTTACGAGAGCGTTTTTTTTTGTTTTTTTTTATTGTGCATGTTAAAGACACCACTGCATTAACTCCTAATAAATAGATATCTGATGTCCTCACTCGTTACAATCTAGACATTCACAATATGCGAGGTCAATGGTATAATGATGCTACCAATTAATATCCGTGATGCATGAATTGGATTACAAGCCTTATTTCTTAGAAATTGACCGTATGCATATTATATACACTATTTTGCCCACCAATTTTTTTGTATTAGTCCAAGGCAGAATCAAGTCCTGGTTTCGCCTTGGATATAGGTACTTACGGGAATCGAATCTTGTCCATGTGTACGAGTATAAAGGAGATACCAACTGCACTTCACTCTGTTGGGAAAATATTGCGATATGATCGGAACTTCCAGAGTACAATTCCACTAATAATAAAACGAATTACAGATTATATTTTGGCATGAACAGAAATGAAATATACAGAAACTTTGTTACACCGAACCGAGCCCTAAATCAGTCTCCTTAAAACAGATTCACCGCCTCACCGTTGGGTGTTGTAGGTTGACCGGCGTCTGTCTCCCAGAATAGAATGGTTAGACCACGGCTATCGAAACACCACCGGAAAGCCGCCTTGGCGAACTGAATGCTGCGTTTGCTTTTCTCTCTCACACAAGAATTATATCAGAGTGGATTTGTGACTTGTGAATTCGTGTGTCTCTTCTGAAAACGGGATGCTGCTTATATAGCCACAAATGACCAGGTATAATAGCTAGACCATGAATTCTGTCTTGATTACTCAGCCATGAATAGGAGATAATGCATGAAACTGCCAGGAAATGAATTGGAGGAGTGAATTCTGCCATAACCTCTCTTCATGGGGCATTTACCAGCTATAAACGACTGGGACTTGTAAGGCCTCGTCCAGATACAATGAACTTACGGGAGACATTTCGGTTGCCTCGGGAGACCCTCCGTATGTCCCAATTATCATTCACAAAATCTGGAAAATTTCCAACACACTCCACTGGCAAGAGCAATTGACTTGTGCGGGGAGAAATTATGAGGTGGCCGATCGGGACCAATAGCTTATAAGTACGTCGTACATATTATGTGGAGCTTTTGGACGAATAGTTAAAACTTCCACAAGTGTGTGTATATTTTAAAATTCCGGGGCAATGACGGAGATGCTTTCTAGCCTAGTTGATCGGACATGTGTAAACTCTCGTTTTTTGCTAAGGCGTGAATGCTTTGAACGCGGGCGTGCCAAGACTTATAGCACTTAACTTTTGGTGAAGATTCCCGTGAATCCAAGGACGGAACCAGGATTTTACTCTAGCAGTGGCGAAATATATACTAAAAAAGTCTAGTGGTGGCGAGACTATATAAGTTGGGCATAATTTTTTTTTTTTTACATATAATAATTGCATTTTCTAATGCTGTGTTTGGTTTGGTATTTGAAAAGTTTTTTGAAAAATAGTAGGGGTAATAAGTGGAGAGAGATAGAGAGAGAAATGTTAGAAATATGGGGAATTTTTTGAAAAATGCTTTTTGAAAAGGGAAGAGAACAAGGCAAAATTCTTGTCGTGGCGGTCACCACCACTAAACCCCCCTAGTCCCATCCTTGCGTGAATCTTGACTTCTAACGTATGAGAGATTGCGTGTGACCCAAAGGTTAAAGATCGCAATGAGGTTCGTGGTTTGCCACACGGTTGTGGACTTAAAATTTCCTAATCGTATAGGAAATGGACGTAGAAAAGGAAAAACGTGAACTTTATTACTCCGGGATAATAAAGTTTGTACAAGAAAAGTAAAAATCCAAACTACTTGATGAAGTGAGTTTGAATGGGGTTTGAGTACGAGGTACTCGATAGGCTACTTTGCTGAAAGTATGAAAGTTTTTGTAAGCGTTGAGTTTTGATTGGTGTTGGACCCATTTTTCATCTTGTGAACTTGTATTTAAAGGCACAGCAGTAACCTGATTCAGGCCTGAATCCGAATTCTGCATTGTACCATCAGCTGCCATGTGTCCCATGATTGTTCCTCCTTTTGTGCATGTGAGATCATGGGTGCTTATTTGCAGTTGAAAGGTCATGGGGTGATGTGGCAGCAACCCCCCACTATCTCCTCTTCTCTCATGCATTTGACACATGACCAATTGACTAAGTCAATTGGCCTTTGAACTTTGGAGGAAAATAACCACCTCGACAGCAACCAATTCCCTATAATCGTGGGCTGCTCTTCGTGGGCCAAATCAGCATTTTCTTCGTGGGCTCCATCCTTCACGGGTTGCGTTCGGTTATTGGGCCCAAACGTAATAGAAAATCCATGGCCCAATAAACTTAACAACCAATCAATTACATAATTTCGGCCCAATTTAATTAAAGAATTAATTAAATGGCCGTTCACGGCTAGCCCGATCCGTGGTGCCAAAAACGGGTATAAACATTGCCCCCCCATGCCTTGATTCTTGATTTTTAGAATCAAGGCATGTATAAAAAAGAATGTTATTTTTGGCATCCAAACATTCCTTGAATCCTGTTTTAGCAAACCTTCTTTTGTTTGCCTTGCAAATGGATGGTAGGCATTAGGCATTGTTATGCTCCATTCAGGCCTTTGATAATATGAGATTTGTCTTCAAGCCTGAACCATGAAAGACTCGACAAAAAGGCTTAGAAGTACGTTGGAAGGCCTGAACTTCTTCTTAGAATGCTTATAAATGTGGTTCAGGCCTAAGAAAAGAGCTTAAAGAGCCTTCATACCAGCAAAAAGGCCTTCTTACGCCAATATGAGGCATGCGTCAAAGCCTGGTTGTAGAGAAACCATAGCATCATGAAAAGGCCTGACAAGGACTAAAAATATAGTGGAAGGCCTGAATCTCTGCTTTGAACTTTCTGGCCTGCTCAATGAAATGAAAAGGCCTCCACCTCTGTGGAAAAAGGCCTAGTGAAACTCTAATAGGGCATACTCAATAACTGATAGGCCTTGGCCGAATATTTTAGAAATGTTTGTTCGGCCTTTGAAGGACTTTTCATTGGCTACTTAGCCCTTTTTGACACCACTTTGGCATTTTTGCGTAAGCCAAGTGAATAAGACCAAGACCCGCTTTTGATGTGCTCCACAAATCCAATGTGGGCGTAGTTCCACAACTTAAAGGCCTACAGTTGGCCTATGGTTGTAATGCCTTTTGGCAGTTTGGACAATGCCAAAAAGGCCTTCATTAACAGGGGATGAGGGGTATCTCCAATTACAAATGAATCATGATTAAGCTCTGGAGTGCCGTTGGTTTCTTCCTCTTCATTCAATACCTCATGTTCTAGAACGGATGCGGCTTGCAATTTAGACCTGGCCCCAAGGCTAATGGCAGGACTAGATCGTTCCTGACTTGCTTCACTGTCCAGGAGTGAATTTGAATGTGGTGGCCCTTCAGACGCTTGAGACGACTTTTCAGAGGAGAGAACGAGTTGATCTTGCCACATGATAGGAATTTCTATGTTCTGACTTATTTCACGTCTGAAATCTTGCTCCCTTTGCGTTGAAACAGACCTATCTTTTCGCTCCTCTGGGCATGGAAATAGTTTACCATCCAAAAGTTTTTGAAAAACTCCTGAATGTTGGCTACTGCGATCAGGCCTGAAACTGTTGCCACGACCTGTATGATACAGGTCTTGCTGCTGTTCAGGAATCCTTAAAGGCCTGAACTGGGATGTTTGCCCCCCGAGTCGAAGTTCTTGGCCTCTTTGCCCCCGAGTGCAGGGTTGTTGGAAACTAAGGGCTGAGAGAAGCCTGGAGTGCTTGCTAGAAGCTTGCTTAGAGACATTCAGGCCTGAAGTTTGGCCCAAAGTGCTAAAATGTGACAGCAGTGGTGGAGAAGGAGCTGACTTTATGTCTTCGATGGCCTTTTTGGATTTGATTAGACATTCTTCAACCATACGAAAACATTCATCCCAGGGATTACTGAATTCCTGTGAGAGTCCTTCGTTGGATGTAATAGTACAGGACTGAATGCCCATTGTAGACACCTCCCAAGCGGGGCATCGCCATACAGATTGATCACGTTTGTGTTTGCTCGATTGGTTGCTCATTTCATAAACCAAAATCATGGACATTCCCATGGCTAGGAACATCGCCACATGATAACGGTTATCATCAAATAGAGTCGCCACCCAGTTTATTAAAACTGGGAAAATAGATAGAGATTCTGGATTCGGGAGCCAAAAAGTACAGTAAGGGGAAGGTATTAGGCACCCCTCTCTGCCCAGTCGTGAGACTGGCCCATAATCATTCAACATAAGACGTGTAGATGCTTTGTCTAATCCTAACACATAATCTGTTTAATTATTCCTTTAAACAGTAAGCAAAGTGAGTTAGTGCGATAATTGAAGCATGCATCAGAAAGCAGAGAAATAAACAAAACTGTCCCAGGGAAATGGATCCCGCGGCCGGTGAATGGATCTCACGGCCGAGGGATCCTCCTGGTTTTATTTATCGGCCGAGGGATCGAAACCCCGGTCGATGTTCTTCCTCACACCAGACAGAAAAGTTTAGCGAATGATTTAAATGCTACGGTTAGCCATAAACGCGATAAGTAAAACAAACCAGAGGCCGTTGGGCCTCACCACCTTGATCCCTCAGTTGCTTGATTGCTTTGGATTGAGCGTGATTGATTGATTGCTTGATCGAGAACCCTAGGGTTAGGGTTTGAACTTCGGGGTTTGATCGCCGGATTGACGGCTGCCTTCGGAAGGTTAGGGCTTTTGAAGTATGGGATTGAGGGAGTATTTGTGCAGAGCTTTGAGGTTTGATTGAGTGTGTGGGTATCTCAATTTCTGTCTGTTAATTTCGGAACCCAAAGGCCCCTTTATATAGGCATAGGGATGACTCACTCCGGCCAATCAAATCACGAGATGGCAATTGCAATTGCAATGCATCTCTAACTCTACGTCGTGATCTCCGAACGTAGCCCGAACGCATCGGAAAGGTAGTGTAGTTGGATCAAACCAAACGTCTGACAGAACGTTCCAGAGTCTGGAAAAAGGTCGATCTGGCGGCCGAGCAAAGGATGTCACGGCCGAGGAATGGATGTCTCGGCCGAAGGATAGATCTTGCGGCCGAGGGATTGATCTCTCAGGGAGATTTTGCTGGCAACAGGTTGCTCGGGCGAGGGATTGATGTTATGGCCGTTAGATCGATGTCACGGCCGTCAGATGGATTCTCCTAGGCTTCTGTATTTCTGTCTGAAAGGCTGTATGGCTCTGAATTGGGTCCTCTAAGTGGTCAAAGTTCTCACCGAAAGTCCTAAGGTCCTCAAAGAAGCAATCAGCAATCATTGTATCCATTTCATCATCGGGATTGTCCCAAGGTGGGACTTGAAATAATTGTTAGTCCAAATTGGGGTGTCTACAGATGCCCCTCTTTGACTGAACTCAGACGGATCGCGAGACATGTTTGAGTAAGAGTCAAAGCTGTAAAAAGCAACTCAATTTGGTCCAACCACTATTCCAAGGGGTTTTTGAAAAAGGTTTTGTTATGGTCGGGCCGGGAGGCTGCCTACGTATTCCACAAAGGAAATTCAGACCAATCATAGTTCGGGCAATAAAGAAAAGCAAAAAGTTTGGAGGGTTAGAGACAGAAGACGTACCTTAGGGCTTAAAAGCCGTAGTGTGACGTACCTAGACTGAGCCAGGGTTTTGGCGAAGAGTAGTTGAAGGAGCGCGGGGCTACCTGGGGAGTTTTTGCGGAGAGCTTCCTTAGTTATTTTGGGGTAGATCAGTACACTGCAGGTGCGTTTGCTTTTCTTGATCATCCTTACTTTGACTGAGAGGAGCTCGGTAGAGTAGCCTATCCTTGCGAATGAGCTGGAAGGGATTGATGTAGTGGGGTGGAATCCAAATCATCTACTGGGGATGAACTGGACGCCGGTTGTTTTTGAGATGTGGGGGGCGCAGGGCCAGTAGCTGGAGCACGGAGCTTTTGGAGATGAGGGAACCGAGGCACGGAGCCGGTTGTAGTCACGAGGCGAGAGCCTAGAGAGTGATGGAATCGAGGCGTGGAGCCTGTTGCAATTTTGAGGCGAAGGCCTGAGGGGATTTGGATTGATAAGACCGAAGCACGGAGCTGGTGTTGATCATAAGGCGAGAGCCTGAGGTGACTGAGTTGATAAGACCGAAGCGCGGAGCTGGTGTTGATCATAAGGCGAGAGCCTGAGGTGATAGGACCGAAGCGCGGAGCTGGTGTTGATCATGAGGCGAGAGCCTGAGTTGTCGGAGCTTAGAGCTTGATGTGATTGTAAACCGAAGCGTAGAGCTGGTTGTATTCTGATGGTCTGTGCACGGAGCTTTCTCATCATAAGTGTTTGACGTGGAGCCAAAGGATCGAGGCGTTGGGCCGATCAATAAAACCGAGGCATAGAGCCGGTTGTTTTGCAGGATTGACCTGTTTCATGAGAGATATGCAGAGTGTATATGTGTGATGCTTGTTCGTTAGATATGAACAGATATGATGCAGACTCGATGTGAAAATATTGATGCAATATGTGCACGGGCCCGTGCGTGTGTGTTTGTTTTTAAGCTTAGACCTTCTATCAAGTTCCGGACTTGAGCATTCAGAGCGTAGAGCTCGAGCATTCGGACGGCAGAATCCGAGCATTCAAAGTACAGGCTTTGAGCGTCCAGTACTCAGTGGTTGGGCATCCAAGCGTAGAGCTTGAGCATTCAAGTGTATAACTTGAGCATCCAGTACACAGTGGTTGGGCATCCAAGCGTAGAGCTCGAGCATTCAAAAATGTTAGATTTTTGAGCATTCAGGCGTATAGCCTGAGAATAGATGTCTTGATTGTTGGGGCGGCTTAGAGCCTGTTGCTTGTTTACGGCTTCGAGCCAGTTGAGATAATGGGCTTCGAGCCGTTGAGTTGTGATAACAGGCGTAGAGCCTTTTGATAACGGGCTTCGAGCCGCTAAGATTGGTTGTTTATGGCTTCGAGCCATTTGAAACAGTGGGCTTAGAGCCGCTGAGTTGAATGAATACAGGCATAGAGCCTGTTGCTGTGATAGCGAGCGTAGAGCTGCTGAGTCGAGGGCTTGGAGCCTTTGAGACTGCTTGTGTACGGCTTCGAGCCATTTGAGATGATGGGCCTGAAGCCGCTGAGTGGTATGGAGATAAAGGGCACAGGGCTGCTGAATTGGTATGGGCTTCGAGCCGCTAGGTGATAGTAGACGTAGAGTCTGTTGAGATAGGCTTCGAGCCTATTGAGGTGATGGCTTGGAGCCACTTGAAATAATAGGCTTTGAGCCGCTGAGTTGTGATAAAGGGCGTAGAGCCTGTCGATAATGGACTTTGGAGCCGCTGAAGTTTTGAACCCAGGGTTACTGAGTGTCTTGTTTTGCTGGCCAGCAGTTTGTGGAGAGAGATTTTCCTCATGCTTGAGCATGCCCCCAAGGCTAATTTTGATCACATTGTATTGGCTCGGGGATGCCCCCAAGGCTACTTGGTTGGTTGAGGATTTAGAAGTCATGATGACTTGAATTGGTGCACTGAGCATGATCTGATGTTGCTTGAAGGAAATTGACTGAAGGGCCAGGAGATCGATCTTTCGGCCGAAAGATCTATTAGCCGGCCGAGCTATCAATGTATCGGCCGCATAATCCCTTTATTTCCAGGGGCCTATAAAAGGCCACAGCGTCGACCGTTTTATTTCACTTTTCTCTCTTCTTTTCTCTTCGTTTCTTACGCCCGAGACTTTCACCGAAGATCCCTTCCATCTATCCTCGTTTTCGACAGCTCCGGGCCGTGGGTGGTATGCTGTCGTGGCTAGTGTGCGCGGAGGGAGACCGCGTTTGCTTTTGGTCCTGTCTCGACGCTTGATTATGGATCCTCGCATGGGTATGCTTGATTAGGGGCCCTCGCATGGGTGACTTGCTCCCGCGACGTGGAACTCCTGGTGTGGCGGTGGTACGCGGTGTGGTGATTTTTTTGGGCCATGTGGTGTCCCTTCTGCACCGTAGTACTCCTTTGGTATACATCGCCCCAGGGGTTTCCTCTTTTTTTGCAGCTGGTCTCTTTTGTTCGGACCACCAGAGGGTTCGACATCCTCTTCTGCTTCCTCTTTTGTTTCTTTCTTTGTTCCTGCAAAGGTTAGTTCGACAGGAAATCGATGTATAGTTTGTTTTAGGAAATGTGAGATGATCCACCTTGTGATGTAAAAAGCTTTCGATATATGAAATAAAAACCTTTTGCTCTGCTATTGTGATTGTGTACGCTGTGTTACGTTGTTTGCGTGTGATAACCCTCGTTAATCCAACGAACTGAACCGTGGGAACAGTCTGTAAAATAGCCGTTCTGGCGGCCGACCAAACAATTACGCGGCCGAAACTTCGATCTGGCGGCCGAGGGATCGTTTCGTTTGCCTGGGTTTACCTTGCAGGTCAACCCCATTATCTACGGGCCGATGGATTGATCCCACGGCCGTCTTATCGAAGTGCCGGCCGAGAGACCGACTAAATTTCCGAGGATTAAGAATCCAATTCCGATTCGAACTAAGACTCGACCTAGCCCTATAAGTACGCGTTCTACGAACCCGATAGCATTGTCAACAGCAATTTCCTTGCACATGGCACAACCAATCCTTGATCAATGGTTGGATTCCTTTAATGGCCTTGACCGTTTGCACTTTAAGTCCTTTGGCGTGGACTTCCTCTTTTCCCTTCGTCACATTCCCGTGAATTTTGCCTTCCTTAGGGCAGCCGCTAGTTTGTGGGACCCTGATTTTCACGTCTTTCGCTTTAAGAGAGAGGAGTTGTGTCCTACTATCGAGGAATTTGCGGCCATTATGGGCCATTCAGACAGGGAAGGTTTTGTTGCCCCTAATCCCTTATTCAACCGGGGTGATCTCTTGAAGGATTTACTTCAAGTTCAGAAACATGAAGTTAAATTTTTCCTAGTGAAAGGAAGGCTGGAGATCCTGCAACTTATCCAGCGTTTTGGTACAGCCGAGATTCATCGCCAAGTTTCCTTACAGAAGTCATGCTTTCATGCATTGTGCATTTGTCTCCTTCATTACTATTTGCTTGGCCCTTCCTCTGGTCATGCTGATCCTATATTGCTTAATCTTGCTCAGCAAATTGGGAACCGTGTGGGTTTCGCTGGTTTAGTGTTGGCAGAGACCTTGATGGGTCTAGATGCGATGAAGGGTAGTCCTACAGCTCAGTTCTTAGGCAGTCCCTTGCTATTACAGGTTCGCTCTTTTATTTGTTTCATTTGTCAGATTTATCTTTTCACTCATCACTCTTTTGTTTTGACTCACACGTTCTCTCAGCTCACAATTTTCCCTTTTTCTCTAGGTGTGGCTGTTTGAGAAGCTAAAAGTGTGGGATGCGCCTGAGCGACTTCCTTACAATCCAGATCAGTGTACGGAGCGTCACATGACTAAACAGTTCCCAACTGAGGCCGCTTGGGCAGCGTGGATGAAGACTTGCAGAGGTGATTGGATTCAATGGGTTTGCCCCTGGTATGGTATCGAGAGCATGACCGCGAGTACCATGAACCACTTTGGTGTAGCAGTGATCGGCATTACTCGAGTCGTTTTCTACTTCCCTGCTCGCTTTCAAAGGCAGTTTGGGGCTGAACAAGCCGCAATCTTAGGTGACCCTGAGTACACTGCCTCTAAGATCCATGATGCCAACTTCCGTCGCAATATGCTGCGTCTTTGGCCAAATAGAGTGATGCAGGAGGTTGTTGAGAGCTTTGTTGCCAAGCTATCGGGTTCTTACAAACGCTGGTTGAAGAAAAACCTTTTGGAGGATAGAAGTGCAAAGAGAAGGAAGACCTAGAGATCGACACTTTGCTTATGTTTTTCAAAAGATGTTTGTTTGATTCTAGCTTTCATGGATTAAGAATTGTTTAGGCTTGCTTTGTCCTTTCTCTTTGGAAATAATAAAACATTTGGTCGTTTTATTTGAAGATGTTATTGCCATGATTTGATGGTGAACATGCTTTAGGATAGACCTAGAAATTTCGGAAGTGATGATGATAGCAGTGGCCGAATCTCAAGCTTAGAGATTGCCTACGTATCTCATGGAGGGAATCAGGCCATAAACGTAGTTCCAACAAAGGGAATTTGTTTTGTTTTTAGTTAGGGTCCACTCGGGTATTTTCCTCTCATTTTGTGCTCTAATTTTTGCCTAAAAACCGCCCTTGCGGGTTTTCGGTCTAGCGAGCGTTTTATTTATGCCTTAGTTTTTGCCTAAGCCGCCCTTACGGGTTTTCGGCCTAGCAGGCTGCTCTAATTTTTGCTTGGATCCGCCCACCCTTATGGTTTTCGGTCCAACGAGCATCTCTCAGGGGTAATACTTCCTCAACTTGTCAATGTTGACTGGCGTTGCGAATTCCATTCCATCCAAGTCTGCAATGTATGCTGCTCCTCCAGAAAGTATGCGTTTGATAAGGTAGGGGCCTCCCCAGTTTGGTCTAAACTTACCCCTTGGGTCTGAGACGTGGCGACGAATTGCTTTGAGCACCATATCTCCTACCTTGACGTCCCTAGGTTTTACCCTTTTGTTGAATGCTCGTGCAATACGGCGTTGATACCCTTATACATGGTATAAAGCCCTCAGTCTCCTTTCGTCTAGTAGTGCTAACTCGTCGTAGCGGTTTTGAACCCAATCCTCTTCGATCATTCCAGTCTCAGCTAGAACCCTTAACGAAGGTAATTCCAATTCGATGGGCAAGACAGCTTCCATTCCATAGACCAGAGAGTAGGGAGTAGCCCCAGTTGAAGTCCTTTCGGTTGTTCGATATCCCCATAGCGCCAGAGGTAGCATTTCCGGCCAGTCTGTGTAAATGTCGATAGTCTTCCGCAGAATCCTCTTGACATTCTTGTTTGCAGCCTCAACTGCTCCATTAGTTTGAGGTCGGTAAGTAGATGACTGATGATTTTGTATCCCAAATTCGGCGAAAAGCTTCTTTGTCGCCCCCTTGAAGTGCGATCCATTATCACAGACAAACTCGTGAGGTACACCATATCGATAGATGATATTAGTACGAATGAATTTGGCCACATGAGTGGCTTTGAGAGTAGCATAAGAGGCTGCCTCTACCCATTTGGTGAAGTAGTCGATGGCCACCAGAATGAACTGATGTTTGTATTTCCCCTTTGGATTTATGCTTCCAATGACATCTATTCCCCAAGTGGAGAATGGCCAAGGGGACGTCATGCTATACAGTTCTGTAGGGGGAATACGCATACGATCAGCGTGAGTTTGGCATTTGTAACATCGGCGGACATAATCAGCGCAGTCGGCTTCCATTGTAGTCCAGTAATATCCCTGACGCAGGATCTTCTTTGCCATCGTTGCCCCATTCATGTGTGGCCCACAAATTCCTTCATGTATTTCCTCCATTACCTTGCGGCTGTCCTCCGTTGTGACGCAAAGTTGACTTGGACCCAAGTGTGCCCTTCGGTACAATGCTCCTCCACAGGTTATAAATCGAGCAGCAAACTTCCGCAGAGCCGTCTTGTCCTTTGAGGTGGCCTCGGACGGGTATTCTCCTTTTTCTAGGAATTCCTTCACGTCTTCGTACCATGGCTTGCCATCGTCTTCACCTTCCTCGGTAAAGGTACACTCACATGCTGGTTTAACCTTTTGTTCGATCATGAGAGGCCGCATTGTGAATCCCAGGGGTATTTTGACCATAGATGCCAATGTTGCCAGTGCATCTGCAAATCTATTGCTCACTCGAGGAGTGTGTGTGAAGATAACAGAATCGAATTGTGGAATTAGATCTTCCAGCACAGAGTGATATAGCTTCAGTGTATCCTCCTTGACCTTCCAGTCTCCTCTTGCTTGAGATACCACCAAGTTTGAATCCCTAGTGACTTCTACCCTCCTTGCTCCTAACTCCAGGGCTGCCTCCATTCCAGCAATACAAGCCTCATATTCAGCTTGGTTGTTAGTGACTTCAAACCTTAGCTTATATGACAAAGGGATGTGAGAGTCGTTTGGGGAAACTAGCAATACCCCTATGCCATATCCACATTGGTTTGATGCTCCATCAAAGTAAAGTTGCCAGGTGTCGTCTAAGAGACATAAGATATCCTCGTCGGGGAACATGAAGTCCTCTGCCTCGGCCTCTGTCACAGGGTGATCTGCCAAGAATTCTGCCACAGCTCTTCCTTTTACTGATTTCCTTGTCATGTATTTGAGGTCGAACTCCGCTAGCAGCAATAACCACCTAGCTAGCTTTCCGATAAGTGCTGGCTTTTCGAAAAGATACTTGATTGGGTCTAAACGAGAGACCAGCACCACCGGATGTGCTAACAGGTAGTGCCTCAGTTTCTTTGTGGCCCATACTAGCCCCCAACAGGTTTTCTCGAGGGGAGTGTACCTTGTCTCGTAATCCATCATTTTCTTGCTGAGGTAGTATATGGCGCACTCTACCTTGGCGTCGTTTTCTTGCGCTAGCATACATCCCATGGACGTGTCTGTTACTGAGAGATACAGAATCAAAGGCTTCCCAGGGATGGGTGGCGATAATACAGGTGGATTCTGAAGGTATTCCTTGATTGCCTCGAACGCTTGCTGACAGTCTGGGCTCCATTCAAAATCAGTACCTTTCTTCAGTAGCTTGAAAAGAGGTTCACAGGTGGTTGTGAGCTTTGAAATGAACCTGCTGATGAACTGTACCTTCCCTAAGAAGCTCCTTACTTCCTTCTCTGTCCTAGGCGGTGATATCTCCATGATAGCCTGTATCTTGGAAGGATCTACCTCGATTCCTCTTTGAGTGATGAGGAAACCCAACATCTTTCCAGCTGTTACCCCAAAAGTGCATTTTTGAGGGTTAAGACGCAGTTTATAATTCCTAATCCTCTCAAAGAACTTTTGGAGTGCTCCATAGTGTCCTTCCCTCTCCTTAGATTTGACTATCATATCGTCGACATACACCTCGACTTCTTTGTGCATCATGTCGTGCAGCAGTGTTGTGGCCATCCTCTGGTAAGTGGCTCCAGCATTCTTCAACCCAAACGGCATTACTCGGTAGCAGTAAGTTCCCCAAGGCGTAGTGAAGGTAGTCTTCTCTCTATCCTCGGGGGACATAAGGATTTGGTTATACCCAGAGAATCCATCCATGAAGGATAGCAATGCATGGCCTGCGGTGTTATCTATTAGCTCGTCTATGTGAGGTAATGGGAAGTCATCTTTCGGACTGGCTTTGTTGAGATCTCGGAAATCTACGCAGACCCTGATTCCTCCAGTTTTCTTCGGTACGGGAACGATATTTGCTACCCATTGTGGATATTCGGTGACTATGAGAAAACCGGCGTTGATTTGTTTAGTGACTTCTTCTTTTATCTTTAGGACCCAATCAGGGCGCATACGTCTCAGTTTTTGCTTAACTGGTTTTGCATCGGAATGAAGGGGAATTTTATGCTGAACAATTTCAGGGTCTATTCCAGGCATGTCCTCATAAGACCAGGCAAAAACATCTTTGTATTCTTTTAGCAAAAAGATTAGTTTTTCACTCTCTTGAGGGGATAATGTGGCACCAATTTAAACCATTTTGGGCTCATTTTCAGAGCCTATGTTTGCTGTGATTATCTCCTCAGAAAAAGGTTTAGCGTGCCTTTCCTCTTCTCTCTCGATGAATTCTAGAATTTCTTTTGGAATTTCTTCCTCAAAATTTGGTTTGTCGGAATCCACACAATTGATCATAGGCAAAGTGAAATACTCTAAATCTTCCTTCTCATTGCTAAATTTATCAAAAGACATTTCAGAGTCGAACTCAAAGTAAATGCTATGCCTTGGTACTTTGACCAGGTTTTCCTCACTAGACTTAGTAGTTTCAAAGGATGAAAAGCTTGACTCGGACTGAGTCGACTCGGAGTCGGAATCGGAATCAGAACTAAGATCAGAATTAGCGCTTTTCATTTTGTATTTTAGAGTGTGTTCCACGGTCCAGTTAGGGTAAGCCCCTTTTTCAGCATCCACAATCAGCTCAGAGCAGTCTTTTTCATCACCAAGGTCGATCACCAATACCTCACTGTCACCTTGATTCGCACTTTCATCGTTGTCACCCTGCAAGTCTTGGAGGGCCATTTGATTTGCTATTGCTGTTATCTCTTCCAATTGAGCTTCAATTTCGGCTTCGTCGCTGTTGTCGACCCGTCGTGTGCCAACAAAGCCCCACCAATTACCAAAGCTGTCTATGATGGGATGGATCACCCTTATTTCATTGTTGGTGACCCCCTCATCAAAGAGCAGGTTTAGTGATATTTCGTCTAGTGGGTCATTGTCGACAGCCTCTTCTTCCTTTGCCTCTTCAGTCTCGATGTTGTTGACCTCGTCTATTGGCCAATAATCATCGGTAGGTGCATAAGGGTCATAAAAGTAAATTGGAACCCTGCGAAGCCCTTCTTCTTCAATCAGGTCTTCTACCTCTTCCTCATAAACTGTTCCAGCGAACATGACATGGTCATCTTCAATGATAGCCACCATAGGCTTTGGTTGATTTACTGGAGTGATGTATTCAGAGGGGTTGAAATCTTCAACAGCAAAGTGGAGCGGGCCAGACAGCTTGGTGACAACTTGAAAGTGCGAATCAGACGTGAACAACGATGCAGTCATTTTTCCTGAAAAAGGTTTTTGCTTTAGTCAGATTGATTAATCTTACTTACTGATTATTTGATTTAGAGAGATTCCTAAGGTTTAACCTGCAAAAGAGAAACTTTACAACATACACATATACAATGGGTGTGAGGAAGAACTTTCGCAAGTAGAATGCAAGTAGGTTCCTAGCCTGTAGGTTCCTGTCTTAGTTTGATAAGTTCTATGGCTTTCTAAAACATGCAAGGTTTTGGTAGTCTCAGGGTGCTCCGTTGTCAAAGGGCACCAATCCTCTCACCAGCCCATCATAGGCGGTGATTGGGTGATTTCCTTTTTGATATACCACTAGGTACGAGTGACTGTGGAGTTTGCTGGAACCCCTAACATAGCCCGTGTCATGCCGGGATATCAGGTGAACTCAACGGGTTGCCCGCTCGATGCATATGATAAATGAATTAGACAAGGCATGTATTAGTCTTATGTTGAACTTTTTGGTTATGGCTCTCAAATCCCCAGCAGAGTCGTCAAAAACTGTAGACACCTCCCAAGCGGGGCATCGCCATACAGATTGATCACGTTTGTGTTTGCTCGATTGGTTGCTCATTTCATAAACCAAAATCATGGACATTCCCATGGCTAGGAACATCGCCACATGATAACGGTTATCATCAAATAGAGTCGCCACCCAGTTTATTAAAACTGGGAAAATAGATAGAGATTCTGGATTCGGGAGCCAAAAAGTACAGTAAGGGGAAGGTATTAGGCACCCCTCTCTGCCCAGTCGTGAGACTGGCCCATAATCATTCAACATAAGACGTGTAGATGCTTTGTCTAATCCTAACACATAATCTGTTTAATTATTCCTTTAAACAGTAAGCAAAGTGAGTCAGTGCGATAATTGAAGCATGCATCAGAAAGCAGAGAAATAAACAAAACTGTCCCAGGGAAATGGATCCCGCGGCCGGTGAATGGATCTCACGGCCGAGGGATCCTCCTGGTTTTATTTATCGGCCGAGGGATCGAAACCCCGGTCGATGTTCTTCCTCACACCAGACAGAAAAGTTTAGCGAATGATTTAAATGCTACGGTTAGCCATAAACGCAATAAGTAAAACAAACCAGAGGCCGTTGGGCCTCACCACTGATGTGAAATTTTAATGTACTCGCAAGCGCACGAATCGTATCGAAGTATAGGTATGCAAGTGCGAGGTCGAACCCACAGGGACTTGTGTATTTTTGTAGGAAAAATAAGTAACTTAAACCGATTAAACCCTAACCTAGTTGACAAAAGTTGTGATTGATTTTTAAACTAAAAGTGAAAAGTAAAAACAATGATCTAAATTATCAAAGACGAGAAAATTAAAGCTTTCTTTTTAACCAAAGGAGAAAATACTAGGGTTTTGGAATCCACACCCATTAACTCGTACCGTTATATATTCATGATCATTGACTTCACCCAAATTTCTTCATGATAATCTGAAAGCTAATTCTGTTACCATGGAAAATATCATCGTGAAAATTTATTAAAAAGTCTAATGTATGTTCCTCTCCGCTCGCAAGTATAAAACCAAATCATTAATTGTATCCGCTTTGAACAAATCACAATAAATATCCAGTTTTATAGTTAACAATGAAAAACCAGCAGTCAATGTTAAAGACAATTCCAAATCATGAGAAAAACATGATTGAACTCATATCCAGAATCTATCCATAACAATTGATTTGGAGTAAGAACAATTTAATCAAAATCAAACCAAATATTCGGGTAAAACCAATTCTCATGAATAAATAAATAATAGTCATTAACGGCCTTCATCCTCAACCCTAGTTGAAGAGTTTAGCCGCTCATGGAGTCAAAACACATAATCAAATAATAATAGAACTCCATTAAAGAAAATAAGAAAAGATGTTCAACACTTAACCCTCCAGCCGAAACCTCTGATCTTCGAATTGCCGTCGTGCTGTGCTCTCTGTTTTTGCGTGAAAGAAAAGTGATCCTCTTTAAAGCCCCATTGCCTCATTAAATAGGTGCCGAGAATCCTCTTTAAAAGGAAAGAAAATTCCTTTTCCATCCACTTCTCGTCAATTACCGATTGCGTAGTATTTTTTTCCTTAAACAATACTTGCCTTAAGAGTTCTAGTATTAGTCTATTAGATGTGCAATTTAAGCCACGTGCAGAGAACCAAATCTTTGCAATCCAAATCTTCTAAAATCAATTCCATCGTAGGAAAATTCCGTGAGCTTGATTTTGGGTTTTGCTCTTTTGGATCTTCTAATTTGAATTGGATTGAGCCCACTTGAATCAGACTTCAGCTCATAATTCTCGGAAGAAACGTTTTTGCGTGATAAAGCCCAAAATACCTACAAAACATAAATAAATGATAATACGACATAAATAATTATAAAGTCAAGACTAACAATGCAAGTATGGACGTCTTTTAAGTACTACATTTTATGCTCATCAAATACCCCCAAACCTACATTTTGCTAGTCCTCGAGCAAAAGAAATAAGATTAACAAAAGAAACAAAAATTACTAACTAATCCTTTTTCGGAGGTGTCCGATTGCATTTAGCATATGCAACAAGCCTTTAAACCCCTAGGTTGCCCTAGTGGACGAGTTATAGTCTCGTGGGGGTTTGCCGTGAATATACCCACAAAATTCTCAAGAAAGATGGAACTCAATTAGAATCCCGAATCGTACTTATTGGCCTCTCAAAATAACTAGTATGAGAATTACACAATTTAGAGGCAAGACATTTCATCCATTAACAAAGTTAAACAAGTGAACATTCTAATCCGAATTTGCACAAAAACTGTTCCTCCCACATATATATGGATAGAAAGAAATCACAAGGCATGCGTGTAAAGTGAAAAATCGCACAAAGATTTTCATTAACCTCGAAAACAATACACGCACCTTCAATACCTCAATACTCATCAAAATGCTCACATGAAAATATAGCCCCTCCCCTTGTTCCAATCTTCACTTCTTCTTTTTTTCTTTTTATATATATATTTTTTCTTGTGGTTGTGCAATGCCTTGGTCCCTTAAGCTTTCTAATTGACCCTTGTAGCGAGTTTTAGGCCAGTGACACCCAAACCAGATGGCTTTAGGGCACTAGATGTAGAGAACATCCCAATGGACTTAATCACTCGAGTCAAAAAGGCTACGAACCCAAGCTAACCACACATGACAATCCCAGAACTCTCCACCGTTTGACGCGAACACTCACTGCTTACTGAGGCAAGAGGCCCGGTTACTAAGTCAAGAGCCTGAAAAGCATGTATTTTATTCTTCTTCTTTTCTTTTCTTTTCTTTTCTTTTCTTTTTTTTTTGAGTGGGAAGGGCATTAAGTATTCTATTAAGACATCCAACTCGTACTGAGGCATCAAAAATATATGTACGGCCCTCGAGATCAAATCTAAGTCTAAGTGTGACGGTGCTCGAGCAAAGGCATGTATACAAGTGATTAATCGCTATCCAAACATAGGTGATTTGAACCAACTAAGTGCCTTTCATCGATGCCTATGTTCGCAAGTTTAATTCTATCAATAAAATCATATCAAGACTCCAACTTGAGCAATAATCAAACTAGTACTAATCAAAAACCAACAGCCACGTCGGAAATCATAATCAAGTATCCAATTTTTTTTGTTGTTGAATTTTTACTCTTTTTTTTCGTTTTTTTTTTAAGAGAAAAAAAAAATGGTTAACTACGGAGTCTATGCATAGAACAAATATAAATAATAGGTGAACCCTCCCCCAAACCTAAATGTGACAATGTCCTCAATGTCAAAAGCTTACAAAACAAACTGTAACATAAAAAGGAGAAAGGATAGGATACACCTGATAAGCGCGATGAGATTGAACTGTGCGACACCTGCAAAACAAATTATGGAAACACAAGAAAAGAAAAGAACGCACTAACCAAAAGTAATTAAATGAAGTCAGAATGCTCTTTTTTTTTGTTGGGTAATTTATTTTTTTGTTAACCTACAAATAATGATAGAAAAATAATAATAATAATAATAATAATAATAATAATAATAATAAGAATAATAAGAAGATAAACTACTACTCTAATCAAGTACTATACAGTAGCATACAAAAAGATCACCAGTTTTGGGCAGACTAAATGGTTAATCCTCATAAACAGGATCCTCCAAAAGGATTTCCTCTACTTCTGGGGTTTTCAACTCTATAAACGGTTTCAATCGCTGCCCATTCACTTTGGACACAGAACCATCTTTAGGATTCTCAATTTCAACGGCCCCATGCGGATAGCTAGTGCGAACGATAAAAGGGCCGGACCATCGAGAACGGAGTTTGCCTGGGAACAAATGCAGACGAGAGTTATAAAGAAGGACTTTTTGACCAGAAGTGAAGGATTTTCTTAAAATATTTTGATCATGAACCCTTTTCATACGGTCCTTGTACGATTTGGCACAGTCGTAAGCATCATCCCTAATTTCCTCTAGCTCAAGAAGTTGAAGCTTTCTGCGAACACCTGCCTTGTCAAGATCAAAATTGAGTTGTTTCGTAGCCCAATATGCCTTGTGTTCTAGTTCTACAGGTAAGTGACATGCCTTGCCATAGACAAGTCGGTAAGGAGACATTCCAATGGGAGTTTTAAATGCTGTACGGTAAGCCCACAATGCGTCATTAAGACGTAAAGACCAATCTTTCCTATTTGGGTTCACTGTTTTTTCAAGTATATTTTTAATCTCCCTATTAGATATCTCAACTTGACCACTAGTCTGGGGGTGATAAGCAGTTGCAACTTTATGCGTTATGATATATTTTTTCATTAAATGCTCAAATACTCGATTGCAAAAATGCTTACCTCCATCGCTAATAATAGCACGTGGTGTCCCAAAACGAGCAAACACATTATCTTTCAAAAACTGGATCACCACTTTGTGATCATTAGTTTTACATGCAATGGCTTCAACCCACTTAGAAACATAATCAACAGCCACAAGGATATATAAATTACCAAAGGAATTAGGGAATGGACCCATGAAATCAATGCCCCATACATCAAATATCTCTACAATTAGAATTGGGTTAAGAGGCATCATATTTCTTCTTGTAATACGACCTAACTTTTGACAACGCTCACAGGCTATACAGTAAGCATGTGAATCTTGAAAAATAGAAGGCCAATAAAATCCACACTGCAAAATTTTTGCAGCTGTCTTTTTAGCACTAAAATGGCCTCCACATGCATAATCATGACAAAAAGAAATGACACTTCGTTGGTCACTTTCAGGAATGCACCTTCTAATAATCTGGTCAGGGCAATATTTAAACAAGTATGGATCATCCCAAAAGAAGTACTTAACCTTGGATAAAAATTTAAATTTATCATGTTTGGGCCAATGCGAAGGTATCTCTCCAGTTACAAGATAATTTACAATATCTGCAAACCAAGGTGAAGATAATTGAGACACATGCATCAATTGTTCATCAGGAAAATTTTCAGAGATGGGCAATGAATCCTCGGTGAACTCTATAATTAATCTAGACAGATGGTCAGCTACCACATTCTCGGAACCTTTTTTATCTCGAATCTCAATATCAAATTCTTGCAGTAACAAAATCCATCGAATTAATCTAGATTTAGCATCTTTTTTAGACAAGAGATACTTCAATGCAGCATGGTCTGAATAAACTAAGACCTTAGAACCCAATAAATAAGCTCTAAACTTATCAAGTGCAAAAACAACTGCTAGCAACTCCTTTTCTGTAGTGGAATAGTTTAATTGTGCATCATTTAAGGTCTTACTAGCATAATAAATTACATGAGGGAGCTTATCGACACGTTGTCCTAAAACAGCGCCTACTGCGTAATCAGATGCATCACACATAATTTCAAAAGGGACATTCCAATCGGGTGGTCGAATTATAGGGGCAGAGGTCAACTCACTTTTTAATCTCTCAAAAGCATGAAGGCATTCCTCATTAAACACAAACGGGGCATCTTTAGCCAGCAAATTACATAGAGGTTTAGCAATTTTACTAAAGTCTTTAATGAACCTCCTATAAAAACCCGCATGACCCAAAAATGATCTAATCTCCTTTACAGTACGTGGGGGTGGAAGGTTAGATATCAAATTAATTTTAGCTTTATCCACTTCAATACCTTTATTCGAGATGATATGCCCTAATACAATTCCTTGCTTAACCATAAAGTGACATTTTTCCCAATTAAGCACAAGACTTTTTTCTTTACATCGCACTAACACTAGGGTCAAATGGTGTAAGCATTCATCAAAATAAGATCCAAAAACTGAAAAATCATCCATAAACACTTCCAAAAAACGTTCTACCATGTCAGAAAAAATACTCACCATGCATCGTTGAAACGTGGCGGGTGCATTGCATAGTCCAAATGGCATGCGACGGTAGGCAAAAGTACCATAAGGGCATGTGAACGTAGTCTTTTCTTGGTCTTCCGGTGCAATGGGAATTTGATTATAACCAGAATAACCATCGAGAAAGCAATAATACTCATGTCCCGCTAACCTTTCTAACATTTGGTCAATAAACGGTAAAGGAAAATGATCTTTTCGTGTCATGGAATTTAATTTTCGATAGTCTATGCAAACACGCCATCCTGTTTGAACACGGGTGGGAACTAATTCATTGTCTTCATTTTTTACTACCGTCACACCCGATTTCTTAGGAACAACTTGAACAAGACTCACCCAACTGCTATCAGAGATTGGATAAATAACGCCAGCATCTAAAAGCTTTAGAATTTCCGCTCTAACTACTTCTTGCATTGCGGGATTTAGACGCCTTTGTGGCTCACGTGAAGTTTTAGCATTTTCCTCTAAATGGATTCTATGCATGACCAATGAAGGACTAACTCCCTTGATATCATTTATGGACCACCCTATTGCTTCCTTGTGCTCTTTTAGTACATTCAACAATTTTTGTTCTTGTGTATCATCTAAATCAGAAGCTATGATTACTGGTAAAGTATCACAAGGGCCAAGGAATTTGTATTTAAGAGTGTTTGGCAATGGCTTGAGTTCTAACTTAGGTGGCTCCACAATAGATGGAAGTGCTGGTGATGTAGACAGTGAAAGAGGAACCACTTTTGGTTGCCATTCATCAATGCTCATTAACGGGGCAGCATCTAATAATGCATTAACCTGCTCAATTGATTCATCTATGTCAAATTCACACCCAAAATGAGCTAGACAAGCTTCCAAGGGATCCTCATAACTTGACTGAACAAAAGTATTTTCAACCAAAGTGTCTATTATACAAACTGTACTAACCTCATCTTCATCTATTGGTTGCTTGCTAGTATTAAAAATATTTAGCTCAACAGTCATATTACCAAATGATAATTTCATCACACCATTTCTACAGTTGATTAAAGCATTAGATGTAGCCAAAAAGGGACGCCCTAAAATAACAGGAATTTACCCACTAGAGTTTTGGACAGGCTGAGTGTCAAGGACTATGAAGTCCACAGGAAAATAGAATTTGTCAACCTTAATCAAAACATCCTCAATGACTCCTCTAGGAATTTTGACAGATCTATCAGCTAATTGGAGTGTTACTTGAGTGGGTTTTAACTCTCCTAACCCCAATTGTGAGTACACTGAGTAAGGTAATAAATTGACACTGGCCCCCAAATCTAACAAAGCCTGATCGATATGATGGTTACCTATGATGCAAGAAATTGTCGGACAGCCAGGGTCTTTATATTTTATTGGAATTTTGCATTGGATAATAGAGCTAACCTGTTCGGTTAAAAATGCCTTCTTTGGAACATTTGTCTTCCTTTTAATAGTGACTAGATCTTTCAAAAATTTAGCGTATGAGGGCACTTGTTGAATGGCATCTAAAAATGGAATATTGATTTGTACTTGCTTAAACACTTCTAGAATGTCTCCAAATTGTGCACCTTTCTTAGGAGCTACTAGTCGATGAGGATAAGGAGCTTTAGGGACAAAGTTCCTATCATGTGGCTCTATTATAGGTGGTGGAGGAATAGACTCTTGAACTTTAGTAGGATCAACATGATTCTCTTCTTTTTCAGCTTCAGCTAATTCCTCTGTTGGCATACTAACTTTATTATCAACTTCTTTCCCGGATCTTAAGGTAATGATTGATTGAACATGGTGTTGCTCGTTTGAAGAAGTAGAGGTGGTGCCTATAGAAAACTGTCCTTTTGGATTCACTAGAGTTTGACTCGGAAACTTCCCTTTCTCTCTTTCTGCAACTTGATTAGCCAATTGACCCATTTGATTTTCTAGTTTAGTGATGGCTATGTGAGTGGAATTTTTAATCTCTGTAATGGCTTGAGTATTCAAGTGAGTAGTGCTTTTCATTTCAGCCATGAATGCTTTAAGAGTGTCCTCTAAGGATGACTGTTGTTGTGGTGCAACAGATTGGAAATTCGGTTGAGACACAGGAGTTGGAGCATAAAAAGGCTGAGATTGATGAGGGTATGATTGTGTAGGAGGACGAAAACCTGGGGGAGATTGGTTTTGTGAATGGAAAGGTTGTCCACCTACATTTGTTAGAGGTTGGTTTTGCCGCCATGAAAAGTTTGGATGTTTTGACCAATTTTGGTTGTATGTTTCTGAAAAAGGACTAGCAAATGATTTTCCATAATTATTGAGTGCGTTCGCTTGTTCAACATAGCTGTCAGAATATCCAATAATGGAAGGACATGTTTGTGTTGTGTGCATGTGACTACTGCAAAGAGAACACACCTCACTTTGAACTTGATTGGCTGACTCCATAGTTCTACTTAAAACTAACGCCTCAACTTTTCGAGTAAGATTATCTAACTTTATTCTCACATCTGAATCTTCTTTCACCTCATATAATCCCCCTCTCTTAGGTGTGGAAGTTGGTTTGTCTCGATGAGAAGTAAAATCCCACTGTTGAGATCTCTCAGATAAATTTTCAAAAAACTCATACGCTGCATCACCCCTAAGATTTAAAAAATCACCACCGTTCATTGATTCAATCATATTGCGATTAGACTGAGTTAAACCATTATAGAAAAATTGAACCAGTCTCCATGTTTCAAAACCATGAGGGGGGCACTTTAAAATAAGATCTTTAAATCTCTCCCAACTCTCATAAAATTTTTCATGTTCTTCTTGACAAAAATCTGTAATCTCCCTCCTTAGAGTAGTAGTTCTAGACATTGAAAAGAATTTTGAAAGAAACTTTTTAACGAGGATGTCCCATGAAGTGATTGAGCCAGAGGGTAGAGAGTTTAACCATGCCTTTGCTTTATCTTTTAGTGAGAAGGGAAAAAGACGCAATTTAACAGACTCCTCAGAAAAATTTTGATATCTAAAGGTAGCACAAATTTCAAGAAAGTCTTTGACATGCATGTATGGATCCTCTCGTTCAATCCCATGAAATTGAGGAAGAAGTTGTATTATGTGATGTTTCAGCTCAAAATGTGTTGCATTTGTCGTGGGTAACACAATACAAGAAGGAGGATTTGTAGTCACGGGTGAGAACAACTCTCTTAAAGGTTTCGTATCTTCTACAAGTTCTCCCATTTTTAATTGACTACGTTCTACTCTTTGAATTTTTAAATTGAGTCTAAAGGTTCTCTCAATTTCCGGATCAAGAGGTATTAATCCTAAGTTTGTCGAACGGCAACCAAACATAAACTTATGAATGAAAGCAAATAAGGGAAACAGCCGAAAATAAAAATAAAATGCAACAGAAGTGTCTGACGCAAACTAAAAAGATATTCTTTTTTCTTTTTTTAAGACAAAAAGTTCAAGGCTTTAAGAATGATTACTGAATGCTTTACTTAGCAAAATGAAAACCTACAGTAGTTAATTTTATTGTTAAAAGCACTAACAAACGTAAATTATGATAAGCAAACAGTGAGTAGAATGAAAATCGTTTTTTTTTTTTTTACACACGAACTTACTAAGTACTTGATAAAGAAAACAAAAACAGATCAATAGCAAAAGTAAATGGGAGAATTGCATATCAGTGGACAGTGGGGTAAATATTCCCCAGGTGATGGTGTAGTTTTTAGGAATTCAATATGTATGGGAAGGAGAAAATTATTTCCTAATACATGGAATCCAAAACAAACATGGACACAAATACCCCTTCTCCTTACACGACGTCGTTCCCCTTTTATCTCCCACCCAAAACGAGTCAAACCCTCTCAGGCTCCCACCCAAATCACTCTGTAACCCTAGCGCCTCTCTCTCTCTCTCTCTCTCTCAGTGCGTTGCTCCCTCTCTCTCAGTGCGTTGCTCCCTCTCTCGCCTCTCTATCTCTCCCTCAGTCCGTTGCTCTCTCTCTCTCAGTGCGTTGCTCCCTCTCTCCTCCTCTCTTTGTTGCCAACCGACGACCAGAGCAGCTCTCTTCCTCGATCAAGTTTCGGAATTCAGTGGGTTTGAAGTTGGGGGAATTCCCAACGCTGATTTGTTGAAAGTAAAGAGCTAATTCCTCGACTTCCATCCTCATCCAGGGTAAGAGTTCTTGACGTACACAATTTCAATTTTATCTCACGTACCAACATCGACCACTGGAAAATTGACAAGTTCGACCCTTCTTCGATATCCGGCCCTGTTTGGGGTATTTGGATTTCCAATGATGGGTTTTTTTCATTTTGGTTACTGAAAACAAAGATATATATGAAGTTAATCTATAGTATCATAGGTAGCTTGTAAGGTTAATCTATAGTCTCTTAGAAGGTGGATTCTGTTCTTTTAAATGGTTTCCTAAATTGATAGTTGAAGGTCCGATGGTAATATTTTGGAGCTGACCACAGTTGTCAATCGAGGCTTCCATTAACCTTTCATAGATTGCAAATATAGGCTTCCTTGATGTTTTTTTCAACTGGCTTTGTTTGTTTGTTTCTTCTATCATTCGAATTAGCAAAGTGTGATACGCTAGCATAACAAGCATGAATAGTTCATTTTCGTGTAATTAAAGCAATTCCATCGATGGTGTGTTACATTTATGGTCATTGCAAAACCTTGAAGATAAATCTGAAGCTTTGTATTGTAACAACATGCAAGTATGTTATGTAACATTGTTTCTGTTCCTTGATTTACTACTTTCTTTTGTATCTCCTGTCAGCGAAACAAAGTTGTTAGTGGCGGATCAAGGAGGGCAGGAATAATTGGTGATAGGGGCTCTAGAGAAAGTGAGTATGACTATCGCAGATTTAATTTATATAAGCATGTCTATGTCAAGGCCTATGTTTTTGCTTAACCATTACTAAACGGCTTACAACTTAACTTCGCGATAGCATGCCTATAAGCATACCAAGACCTTGATTTTTTTTTCTTCAAAACTTTGTTGGGATTTCAACTTTTGTTCTTGATCTTTATGTGTTAGTAGATCGTATTTAGCTTGGTGGATACCTCTAACCTGGTTTTATGCCAAACGTGAGGTGTAACGAAGCCAGGCTTGTGTTTTTGCTTAACCATTACTAAACGGCTTACAACTTAACTTCGCGATAGCATGCCTGTAAGTATACCAAGACCTTGATTTTTTTTTCTTCAAAACTTTGTTGGGATTTCAACTTTTGTTCTTGATCTTTATGTGTTAGTAGCTCGTATTTAGTTTGGTGGATACCTCTAACCTGGTTTTATGCCAAACGTGAGGTGTAACGAAGCCAGGCTTGTGTTTTTGCTTAACCATTACTAAACGGCTTACAACTTAACTTCGCAATAGCATGCCTGTAAGTATACCAAGACCTTGATTTTTTTTTCTTCAAAACTTTGTTGGGATTTCAACTTTTGTTCTTGATCTTTATGTGTTAGTAGCTCGTATTTAGTTTGGTGGATACCTCTAACCTGGTTTTATGCCAAACGTGAGGTGTAACGAAGCCAGGCTTGTGTTTTTGCTTAACCATTACTAAACGGCTTACAACTTAACTTCGCGATAGCATGCCTCTAAGCATACGAAGACCTTGATTTTTTTTTCTTCAAAACTTTGTTGGGATTTCAACTTTTGTTCTTGATCTTTATGTGTTAGTAGCTCGTATTTAGCTTGGTGGATACCTCTAACCTGGTTTTATGCCAAACCTGAGGTGTAACGAAGCCAGGCCTGTGTTTTTGCTTAACCATTACTAAACGGCTTACAACTTAACTTCGCGATAGCATGCCTATAAGTATGCCAAGACCTTGATTTTTTTTTTTGCTAGTATAGTTAGTTTTATTTGATTGCATTGGTTAGTCGAGGTGGTGGCATAACCCCTCGCATATTCTGTTGGATGAGTTGAGGTGGCGGCCTAGCCCCTCCAGTCTGTTAGTTTGTTAGTCTATTAGCTGTTTATTTGATTGCAATGCAAGAACAGGGTGGCTGGAATCTGGATGCAGTCATCATTCGGATTTTTGTGAGTGTTGAATACTGACTTATGTTGTTTGAGCATTCTGGTTTTCGATTGGTTAGATGTTTGTCTATGTTTGAATGTCATCATTTTGCAAATATAAATGTACTTCTAATTTCATTTTCTTCTTTGCCTTCTCGATCATTACTTGATACAATTCTCCTCGTTCCAGTCAATACATAGTTCATGTATAGCCTTCTCCTCGTTCCAGTCAATACAATTCTCCTCATTCCAGTCAATACAATTCTCCTCGAAGATAGAGAAAAATGACCTAAGCTAAGTGGATACATTGATCTAAGCCAAGGGCTAAAAGGAAAATGGACCGATTGGGTCATGGTAGGAAACACCAATCTAACCCAATTAAAACTAACTACACTCAATAGCTATGAAGATTTAAACAAACATGTGCATTCCACATGTTTCAATTCCATCTAAGAGATGGGAGGGAAACACATGCCAAAAGGCTTAGATTGGACACCCATGATTACACTATCAGCTGTAAATAACCATAGCAGGTTGCGACTGCACTGGACAGTAGCACACACAAGCATTGAGAACAGCAGTAAAGCAATGGCACAATAGCAAAACCACAACATCAGTAGCCGTAGCAAAACAGCAGCTGCCTGCTACCATAATAGCGGCAACACACAAGCAGCAAGAGTATCACCTGCTTGCGATGATTGCTGTTGCTACTGCTGTGACTGCTCTGCTGTTTTGTTGCTACTGTAGTGCTGAACGAACAGCTGTTTTAGGATGTGTAACAGTCAGTCACTTCTATTTCATTGTATTCACCTATCCTTGGGGTGTCCCTTCGAGTCTTTAGGCCTTTTCTAGGGGCCATGTCCCTAGTTTTTACTGCTAATTGCTGTGTGGCTGCTACTGTTGTCTCTGTTATGGCTGCTGCTGCTACATTGCTGGTGCAATCAGCTGCAAAATGCTGTTCTGCTGTTATGTATTTATGTTTTTGCATTCTGCTACAGCCTGTTATGCTATCATGCTGCTGCTAGTTTCTTACATAGGTTTTCTGCTCATTCAGCTCAGTTGATGCTGATGTTTGCAAATGAAAGTAGTTGATGCTGATGTTTGAAATTGCATTGCATTGTCTTCTTCCATTAATAATGCAATGCACTTTGGCTAAGTCTGAAATAGCTTGGGTTGGCCCTAGGAAAATAAGATGATCTGAAACATATTTTTAAGATTTCTGCTTCACAGGTTGCTTATTATGGTTATATGTGTAAACTTCTTGGTTTCATGTGCAGTTATATCTATGATGGCACGTTCAAAGGGCAACGCTAGAAAATCAATAGTACCACCTATAAAAGTGAAGGTCAAGAAGGGAAGTAGTTCAGAAATGGAGCAACGGAAACCAAATGCTTTTGCTGTTTATGTGTGAGCTTTTAATAGATTATATTTGATGTATTTTCTTATCCCACTTACGTATTGACCACTCAATCCTTGGTTAAATGCAGGAAGGATTTTACTAGAGGTTTGAAGAAAAGCTTTAAAGAAGACAATATAATAAAGCAACCAGAGGTTTGGATTGAGGGATGGAAAGAAACTGTATTTTTTGTATGAGTGCCAATTTGTAATGTTGTCAATGATATTCATTTCCTATGTAGGTGATGGGAGCCATGTCGAAATGGTGGCATTGTGGATACTTGCGGAAAAACTATGACGAAACTTATCAGGGGTCAAGCAGTGACGAAGGGAATGGTAAGGAGGAGGTGAATGATGAGGACTGGAGTGAAGAAGAGGACATTTGTCTGCCCCGTCCAACGAAGAAGAAGAAGAAGAGTAAAGGGGAGAGAAAGAAGAAGAAAGTGCCGGTATGTCAATAACTTGTCAATAACTAACGATGCTTTACCTCACAATTTGAGTTTAGCCCCACTGTAACACAACTACTTAAGTTTACCTCACAAATTAGTTTTTGATTGTTTTAACATGTAACCGTTGCATGCTAACAAAATCACCACCCAATACCTGCTATGTTTGCTACCTTCTGTGATAATGAAATTACTAGCATGCTAATATAAATTTTCGTTTGGTTATACTTACAGCTTTTTATAACGACGAGGTGTTCCCCTAGGAAATTTGTTTCCTTGATTGGTACATTGACTACAGACCAACGTGAGGCAATCAAAGCATTCAATCCATTCCATACACTACTTGGTGTGAAGTGTGGCCATATGCACAGAGCCTTTGCTATGCATTTGGTGCAATGTTTCAATCCTGAAACTTGCAGCATAGAATTTAGGAGGGGTGTAGTTGTTCATATTACGGAAGAAGATGTTGCTAGAGTTTTGGGGATGCCGATAGGGGACACACCCGTGCCCACAGAATGCCTTGAATCACACAGAAAAAAAATTCAACAGGACTTTCATGGAGGTTATAAGGAGATTAAAATCGTGGAATTGGAAAATGAGATTAAGAAACAAAGTACGGATGGGACCTTTCATAGGGCGTTCATGCTATTTACATTGGGATGCTTGCTGTGCCCCACCACAAAGGAAGTTGTGGGGAGTAGATTGTTCCCGGGGGTGGTTGCCGATGACCTTCAAACCTTAAAGACGTATAAGTGGCCGGCCTTTGTGTTGGATTGGTTGGTGAACGAGATTCGGAATTATAAGGTTCGGGTAACCAACAAAAGTGGAGGGAAGGCGGAACGAGTTGGTGGTAGTCTGTTCCTTTTGATGGTATGTTTACTTCATTTTTCTATCATTGTATTTCTAACACTTTGAATAACAATAATATGGTTTTTGTACGAAGTTAAAAATTATGACTTGTTTGGCAGGTCATATATTTTGACTTGAATCCATTGGATGTTGAAGTTGGGAACGAACTTGACCCTCCAATTGGCTCATGGACCAAGGAATTCATCGATGTTCGAATTTCCAAGGAGATGGAGGACATGCCAATTGAGGATTCTGTTTTTTCTCAATTCCCTCCCCACAATTTGAAAAATCAGGTGATTGTATTGGCTTAGTTTAGATATTTGATAGATTCATGGTTCTTTTACCTTCAATTAGTTTTCACATATGGTCATAATTTCGTTTTTCTTATACCATTTCAGATTTGCATTGATATGTACAAGGAACACATGCGTCAATTTATGAAGAACTCAAAATTCTTGCATGAAATGGATGCTTCTATGGGCGAGCCTGTCGTTGGAAGCCCTGTTGTTGGAAGCCCTGAAGATGGTCGACGGGCAGAACCTGTACAAGATGAAGGCCATTCGCCTCAATTTAGTCCAAATTTCGAACTTTATGAATATGGCCAGCAGGGTGAGGGGGAGGGGGAGGGGGAGGGGGATCAAATTCAAGAGAAGGGGGAGGGGGAGGAGGAGGAGGAGGAGGACGGGGATCAGATTAAGGAGACAAGGGATGAGATTGAGGAGGAAGGGGAGGTGGGGGGGACAAAAATCATACATGGGTCGGCGTCCACTAAGCGAAAGCAGGAAGAGGTGGTGATCTCGACTGATCCCACAAAGAGAAAACGTAGAAGAAACGTGAAGCCGAGCCCATCTATTAAATCTCCGTATGTTGCACAACCCATTGTGAAGACAACAAAATTAACGGAAGAAGAAGAAGCTATCATCAAGTATCTTCTTAAGGGACCGACGAATGAGTTAAGGTACTTTTATCTTTTTTCGCCACATACCATATGACTTGTAGGATAAACCATCGGTTAGATTTATGAAACCATGCTATCTCTTTCCCAATTTTTTTGTACTAACAAATTATTTGGGCACAACAGCGAGGTGTTGATCCGTATTGAAGGGGCAAAGTGGCCCCTTACTCGCAAGGAAGTTGGTGAATCGTTTCGACCGAGGGGGCTTGTGTGTAATATGGTATGTTCCATACTTCAATTTGTGTTATGTGTGTCATAACGTTGCCCTAACTGTCATACGCTGGACTACACGTAGGTTATGTACACTTTTACGGAATGGCGGATGATGAAGGAAAGAGCCGTAGCAACTAACGGTCGCCCATCACGTCACATTTTCGCTCCTGCCTTTGCGGTAACATATCCATCTTATTAAGGTTCAATTTTTTTTTGAAATTTTTTTTTGTGATGTATGTGATCTTTTTTTTCCCCACAGTCCAATCTACTTGCAACTAAAAGTGATGAGTTCAGCACTGTATTACGGGATGATTGCGACCCTGATAAACTAGGTTATGACCTGTTAAAATGCGACATGGTACGTAACTAATCCCAATATATCCTAATATGTCTCCCCCCAAATATAATTTGACTTCAAGGTGGCCTATTTTTTTCAGCTTTTCTTGCCTGTGCTTGAAAGTGACCACTGGTTTTGCGTCTGCATATCCCTTGTTGAGTCACGCGTGTATATTCTGGACTCAATGAAGGGAAAAGAGGAAAACGTGGAACAATTGGAGCAAGTTGGCAGTATAGTAAGTTGTCGCTGGACCTAATGCATGATCTTCTTATTAGCGCACTTGTTATTATACTTACAAAATTATTTTCAATTTCTATTACAGCAACAGAATTTATTTGCACTCCTAAAGAAGAGACCCACGCGAAGGTCACGGAATGATTCCCACATTTTTACATCTCACTATGCCGTTGTGCCACAACAAACCAACATGTTAGTCATAAATTGAAGGACCAACTTATTTTGTCATTCTTTTTGGCCTTTTTGTAACGTCTTCCAATTTTGTTTGTGTAGACATGATTGTGGCATTTATGTAATGAAGTTTCTCGACCGTTGGGATGGTCGAACATATCCTTCGGGTGAACTTCAAGGAGGTCATATTCCGAAAATTCGCAAAAGGCTTTTGCTTCATCTTTTCATGGATGAAAAGAACAAAGAACGAGACTCCATTTTGAAAGCCATCCCTCGGAGATAAAAGTAAGCATATTACTCTTACCTTGGTTTTTATAGTTAATAATATAATTGAAAGTGCCACCTTTCGACAGTCTTCCCAAAGGATGTCAGTTTGCTCGTAGTATCGATACCAGTGTTGAATCTGGAACTTCTGGACTGGCCCCTTTCTGGGCAGTTTTGTGTTTGTTTTTTTTTAGGATTCTTCTATACTACGCCCACTGGGCGGACTGTAACAAACTGCTTTCTCGTCAAACAAGGTGAAATTGGTGTCTTCAATTTACTTTCCCTCTGACTGATGTTAAGACCGGTCACTTCTGTCTCTTATTTTCCAAGATACCTATTTTACCCTTCTCACTTTTTCGTGCACCAAATTTTTTTACTACTCAATGCGTCAGAAAAATGCTTAGAGTCTGTTCCAGAAACTTTCTTAAAAATTACGCAGATTATTTCATATTTTCAAACTAAAAAATAATGTAAATAAAAAATAATTTCCAATTTTTGTTTGCATCGTATAAAAGATATCGATGAGATTTTTCAAACAAGATCCATATTGTATATTTTTAGATTTCAATAAGCCTATAATTTTTTAGTTTGGAATTGCCTTCTTAAAAATAAGGGTTTTTTTCTGTTCTGAAACGGACTCTTTATGGCGTATTTGTGATACTTAGTGGTGCGATACTCCGCTTGACGATATGTTGATTGTGTGTATGTTATCTTTTAGGAGTATTTGTGCATTGTGGTTTTCATCTATGGTAATTGAAAATGGATATGTTTGTTAAGGTAATGTGAAATGTGAATAAGTGGACAGTTTTGGTCGTTGTTCTTGTGGTTGTTTGTCCTTCTGAAGCATGCTAGGTAGATGTCCTCAATGCATCTCATGATACTTATTAGTTTCTTTTTTATCTTCTAACAGGTATTGCTGGCTAGGAGGACTAATTTAGTAGGTGAAGAAAGATGGTGTAGCTTGTGAACTGTGAATTTTGCACACTCCCTTGTGAATACCTAGAGCTAACCGGAGTGCCTGTTTTGAAGACTGAGTTTAGTGATAGAAGTGACATGAGATTTTGTGTTAACGATTGAGTGTAGTGGTAATACTATCCTTCATCGGTTGGAATGGTTAACATTTATTATGGTTGGTAGAATACCAAATCCCAGACCACATGAAGGAACTTGCCGAAGGGCACGACTATCCCCAGTAGAATCATTATGCATCTTGAAGCTATTGCAGGTGGCATTGATAATACTCTGGACAACCATTTAAGATTGCATTTGTATAACACTGGATTAAGTTTAAAATGCATGTTTAGCTGGCCCTATTTTCCTTGCAGCAGGTTTAGCAGCATTAGCACTTGCTGCTGCCTTGAAAATGGACAGTGGTGTCTTCATTATGCTTTCTGTAATACTGCAACCAATTTCGGCATGTATATGATATGTTTTATTTTTTCATTCCCCGTTGTAATTGATTCCAGAAATTCCTTGTAATGTTCAGTTCCTCGTCGGATTGGCATCTCTAAAATCCTGAGTGTGGTGTCATTGACTTCCTCTATTACTCCAATGAAAGTGTAACTAACCCCGTATCCATAACTTCCATTGACTCACCATTAAAGTAAGGGTGTGGCCACGAAACCAACAATGCCACAACCCAGTTGTGACATGTCATGTTTATTCTACAAATTATGCCTGTGGTTTGTATACGTACAGGAGATTGAGTGACAGGTACAAGAGTGTGGCAATCACCATTGCTGATGAAATGAAGAAAGAAATGAAAAAAGACAATGGATTACAGAGTTAAAGAAGTCTATAGAAGAGAAGGCATCTGCTGTAAAAAGTGCTGATGATGGAGCAGCTGATCTGAAAAAGAGAGTTGAAGAACTTTCCAAGAGTTTGGAAGAGTCCGAAAAGGATTACCAGGTAAAGAGTCCCTTAGGTGTTGGGTTGAACTCCATTGACATTGTTGTTGTTTGCATTCATACCCTTATAGAATCTCATCCTTCAACTTTTGTGGAAAGGGTGTGGTTGCTGGTAAGAGCAGTGGAAATGAGGACAAATGTCTTGAAGATCAACTAGGTGATGCCAAATAAGCCGTTGGAAAATGCAGAAACTGAACTAAAGCAATTGAAAACAAAAATAAGCCATTCTGAGAAGGAGCTGAAAGAGAAATCACAACAGTTGTTATCGAAGCGTGAAGAAGCTGTTGCTGCAGAAAATGAGCTTCATACTAGAAGTAAAGATGTGGAAAGTGTTCAAAAGGCTTTGGAATCTCTTCCATATGAAGATGGAAAGATGGAGGCTTTACAGAAGGTATGCTTTTCCAATGCTGGTTATGCAACTTATTCTCCCTTGAAGTCTGGTCAAAGTTCGACCGTATGTTGTAAATTGTGATAGTTTGTTAAGCTCTCTTCAGGATCGTGCATCTGAGTTAGAGGTAGTGCAGAAGTTCGAAGACGAAATTCAGATTCTGTCAGCGCAATTGGCTAATGTGGATTTCACGTATCGTGACCCTGTGAACAATTTTGATAGGTCAAAAGTGATAGGTGTGGTAGCTAAACTCATTAAAGTGAAGGATAGCTCCACATTGACTGCCTTAGAGGTTGGCCATGCATGATATCACTTACTTGGTTTATTTCAGATGTATATTTTGTTGCTGTCCTAATTTGTTATAAGCATAATCACCACCTACTCTTTTACTGAGCTTGTTGTGTTCAGGTTGCTGCAGGGGGAAAGATGTTTAATGTTCTACTGGACACGGAAAATACTGGAAAGCAACTTCTTCAAAATGGTGAACTTCGAAGAAGAGTTACAATTATCCCTCTGAACAAAATTCAATCCCATCCTGTCCCTCTTAGAGTGCAAAATACTGCAGTTAGATTGGTTTGTCTCTGTTTTTGTTTGCATACTTCTATATCTCTTGTTAGTTATTATTGCTTGTATTTATCAGAAGCTCAGTGCTCTACATTTTCAGGTTGGCAAAGGGAATGCAGAAGTGGCTCTGTCTCTTGTAGGATATGCTGAGGAGCTGAAGGTATGATTTACACATGTCATATATGTTGTTCCTACCTGGTAGAGTTTAAGATCTGTTTTTTCTGTTGTTTTTGTAATCCAGTCCTTGTGTTGTTGATTGCCTTGTTTATGCATTTGGTGATGTTCATGACCAGTCAATGTTTGAGTTAATGTTGTTGTGTGTTGGAATGTTTTTCTGGCACCTGCCTTTCCTAATGATGCTTCATCTTGAACCCTGTTTATCAGCCCAAGAATGAGCTGAACTTCACTTAAAATTTGAGTGTCATATAATAACATTGTCTTGCGTTGGTTGCACTTAGATTATTGCGTACTGAAACACAGTTGATCTTTGTTGCAGAGTGCCATGGAATTTGTATTTGGTTCAACATTTGTTTGCAAAACAACTGATGCGGCAACGAAAGTAAGTCTTTTTTGTTTTCCTAGTCAATTTGTAGTCGGATGAAACTGTTGGCAATCTTGCTTTAAGTTTTGATTCTCATTTAATTTTGTCCACGAAACAATACCAAAAAATGAGGAAAGAGAGTGGGGTACTGGATTTAATCGTCAAGAATAGGAAGAAATGAATGAAACATTCTGCAAGAACAGCTCTGAAACAAATGTCATTGGCTTGTAGGGAAATTTAAACCTGGTGACCTCTTCCATCTACTTCTAGTCTTCTGTTGCGTCTAGTCTAGGTCTTGGTGGAGTTAACTCTTGAAGAATTTAAACATCATATACTGCCCCATCTCTAAATATGTTTCAAATTTTAAACTGGTATGATATGTTTTCTCTATGTAACATGGAGCAGAGGCACTAAATGCCATGAAAGGAAAACAAATTAAAGGGAACTTAATATATCTGCTGTGTTACACAGAAAAATATTCAGTGTTGGTCATGTTTTGGGTCTCTGGACCTCATTAGACATATATTGTGACGGTATCCATGAATAATTCTGTTCAGAAAGTAGTGTGGTCAGACTCGCTACACCAATGACCTCATTACACAAAGTCTGCTTGCTCACTGAGCATTACGTAGTTAATATTACCTCATTGAGCTATCCATTTTTGGTAAATATTTTCAGATTCTGGATGTCCATATGGTTCACTTTTGGGCTTTAACCTCGATTTTCAAGCTTTTCATACCTTGAATATTTTGAGGTCTTCTTCGTTGAGCTTGATTTGATTTTGGCTTCAATGGATATTGCATAGGTTGCTTTTAATAAGGAAATTGGCACCCCAAGTGTCACTATTAAGGGGGACATATTTCAGCCAAGTGGACTTCTGACTGGTGGAAGTTGCAAGTAAGCAACGGCATTATAGTTCGTCGTTTGTCACCACAACAATTCTTTTGCCTTAACCCAACATTGCTATTCCCATAGTGTCACCCAGTTCTTTCTGTACTGTTCTTTGTTAAAACCTTATCCACGTGCACTTATACATGTACTAATAAAATAATGGAAGTTTTATTATTTGTGGCGCACACATGTTTGATATTAGAGTTCAAAATCTAAGTCCATGGACCATGGTTATCGCTTTTGTTGCATAACAATATGCTGTTATAGTTTTCACCCTCTTCTTTGAATCTGACCTCCTAACTTAACTACCATTTTTTGCAGGGGTGGTGGTGATCTTATAAGGCAACTTCATGATTTCGCAGAGGCTGAATCAGAACTTTCTGTTCATCAAATGACCTTATCTGTAATTTAAGCCAAGGTAAACCTTGAACATTAACCTTGTTTGAACAAAAGTAAGAAAAGTGGATGACAAAGAAGATAGTACGAAAGAAGAGTGCTTCTTGAGCTTCTTACTTCCTGTGACCTCTCTATCTTTTTCTGAAATAAAGCACCTTGTCTTTTTTGATTTTCCATTGTTGGGTTTTTGTTGATCGTTTGTACCTGGTCCCATGGCTATTGGAAAAGCCACATAACATACATATATTTAAATAGCTATTTGGTGGTTGCTTGACTACTAATCTGCAATTGAAAACAGCATCAATAAAATCAATTATACTATATCACTTGTAAATTGCAATACCGATTGGGCATATTGTAAACTATTTTGACTTCTATGTCATCAACTTTTGTGGCAACCAGCCAGCCATCTTGTTTGGATACTAACTTCCTTTGTTGTCTTTTTGTTTTCTTTTTTTGCCTTAATATTTAGATCTCGGAGCTCCTTCCTCTTGAGAAAAAGTTTAAGGACCTCAAGGCACAGTTGGAACTTAAGTCATATGATCTTTCATTATTCCAGAGTAGGGCTGAGCAGAATGAACATCATAAGGTGGTGTGGTTTAGCCGTCAGCAACGCATCTTGAAGTGGAATTTTTTTATTGCTGGTTAGCTTAATCTATACATTCAATCTAGTACAATGTTTAGTGTACCATTGTTTTTAATTAATTGCTGGGTTTATTGTAGCTGGTTAGCTTAATCTACCCATGTTTGGCTAATGTGGATTTTATCATTCCCCGTTGTAATTGATTCCAGAAATTCCTTTTAATGTTCAGTTCCTTGTCGGATTGGCATCTCTCAAATCCTTAGTGTGGTGTCATTGACTTCCTCTATTACTCCAATGATAGTGAAACTAACCCCGGCTCCATAACTTCCATTGACTCACCATTAAAGTAAGGGTGTGGCCACGAAACCAACAATGCCACAACCCAGTTGTGACATATCATGTTTATTCTACAAATTAAGCCTGTGTTTGTATACGTACAGGAGATTTAGTCACAGGTACAAGAGTGTTGCAATCACCATTGGTGATGAAATGAAGAAACAAATGAAAAAAGACAGTCGATTGGTCGCGAAATAGATGGAAGATAATGACATGCACCCTCTTTCCAATGGCCTCCGGGGAGAGAGAGAGAGAGAGAGAGGTGGGTGGCTCAACGGTTGGCAAGAACAGAGGGACAAAGTGGCGAGAAAGAGGGGAAATAATGGTTATGATAAATGTTAGTATCGCTCTCATCGGTATTTTTGTCACACAACATGAACAATCGTGCCATTCAAAAAACACTTCGTGCCATCTTCAGTCCTCTATAATAAATGTCTCGCATTTTCAACTATATCCCTTGGGCTATAATTTGGAATATAGGAGCTCCATCCTGTCCCAATTCCGTCTGTTCTGTTGACTACTACGATCGGTATCATTGGCATGTACCTTTAGAAAATGGCAAATGAATATACAACATGCCAAACAACTTCATCGTAATATTAATTGTTTACTACTACTAAAAAACATACCAACTTTTTGTAATCAAGGTAATCAAGGTATTGACCGATGAAGATTTGCCATTGAAAACAGAATAAGCTCCTTGTTGACAAGTCACTGTACTTGATGAGCTTCTCATTCTGATCAAGGTAAGTACCAGGCTGCAATCACAAATAGAAATATAGTGTTGTCCCCATTCCAAAACACAACTTCTGGGTTTCCTAAGTTGCTCCTTCTATGACTTTAAGTTGCTCCTTCTATGAACCTAAGTTGCCCCTTCTATGAACTTCCTGGTATTAAATTTCTTGAGCATTTCTTCAATCGCTTTACCATTTCTATTATTTTATGAGAAATTTGGGATATGGGTTACTTGCAGATTTGCATGAAATGGACCATTCAAAATTCTCCATGCATGAAACGGAGGGAAATAAATTCCCAAAATAAAATATGAAGTCGTTTTGTAGTCAACTATGAGTTTGAACCTAAGTTGCCCCTTTTATGAATTTAAGTTGCCCCTTCACATTTTCAAGTCAAACCAAACAAGAAATTTCAAGTTGCCTCTTCACGTTATCGATAACAAATTTAATGTGATCGATACCTTTGCATTTTTTTTGGTCCACAAGTCTCCAGCCTTGAGGGTAGCGATTACATGGGGTCCGTGGTATCGATTACATGCGTCTTCGGTGGCAAACGGAGAGTTGTTATCGATAACAAAATTAATGTTATCGATAACTTTGCATTTTTCTTGGTCCACAAGTCTCCAGCCTTGAGGGGAGCGATTACATGGGGTCCATGGTATCGATTACATGCGCCTTCGGGTGGCCATCAGAGAGTTGTTATCGATAACACTTTTATTGTGTTATCCATACCTTTATAAATTCGGGTAAAAATCTTACTACTTAGGTCATTTAGTCCCATTATCCATTCGGGTACATGTCGAACAATATTTGATATCTAGTTTGACAATCTAATGGTTGTTCTCTCTCCAATAATTTTCGCACTTTAAACGGTACTTTGTATAGGATTCCCTTGAAATGCAATGTGGTTATCTATGTATAATAAAGTTTGCGTCTCCCCACCCACACATAGAAGGATATGCATTACAGAAGTTAGGTACTGGTAACAGTACATGGGAGTCCATCATGAACATTTGAACTGATTTTTTTGGTAATTACTGGTTTGAGTCTTTCAACTCTTGAACATTTGAACTGATTTTTTTGGTAATTACTGATTTTCAGCTCTCCCTCACCATCACAATTACATACCTCTTCTATCTATTTACCCATATATATTGGGGCAAATCCATGTTCTCCTATAGAGTAACACTAATGTGTAACTCTTAATCCTCAATAAATTAAGCTCGTCACAAGACTACCCCATTTTCCAATTTTTCCTACGCAATAAATGATATCACGACGCTTGAACAAAGAGGAAGGGATGGGGGTCGGGGAGATTGGGCCCCATTACCATTTTTTTTACGTTATGGTGTGTCTAGAAAACATGCCATGAACTACAAATATGCACAACCTCACAAATTGAATCAAAACGGAATAAAGGTTTACTATGGATGAACTAAGGACTTTGAAGCATATATTCACCTCGGTTTTAATGAAAGAACGGTTAGCAAAATGGGGTGGCGGCCATATACTAGAGCTACGCCAACTACCTGTGGGCCGCCACCACCTCAAACTACCAAGTCAAAGGCCACAAGCCGGCCTAAAAAAAAACTTGTCAACTACTAGATACAAGATCAACTACTAACTACAATAAAAAGATAGAACGGTGGGCTGTCAACCACCAAGCACCCCGACCAAGTAGAGGGATTTTAACCTATTACTATCAACCACCGACTCGAAATGACCTCGTCAATGTCCTCCGGAAGCAGCCCCCGGTCCAAACAAGATCTCCTCCTCACTCTCTTCTTCCTCAATCCTCGGCGGAGCCTCATACTTCTCATCCGTCGTACTCTCAATGTAGCGCGTATGCCAACTCAGCTCATGCTTCAGTTCCCCAACCTCTCTCGCCAAATTCTTCCTTTTTTTCTTCTCCTTCTGGATGCAGTTCCATATGGCTATGTTTTGGCAACATAGCTTCCTCCAAATGCTCTCTTTCGATGCCTTTGGGTCGGGAACCGACCATAGAGATGGCTCGGCAGGAACAGTAGCCGACGGCCCTGCTGATGAACCAGCTGCAGCAGCCTTGGATTGAGATTTGCTTTTAACAAGCACACCGGGAGTGATAACCCCGGGGGATGGTGGTTCAAGCTTCGCATACGCCCCCTTCGAGATACCTTGCTGGCTTAGGAACGCAGTGATCATGCACGGGAAAGGACAACGGGCCGTGCCAAAAGTATCCCCCTTATAATCCACAATCTGACAAAAAATGAACTTGGCCCAATCTGCCCTATAATCAGCATCATTCATGAATACAAACATCACCTCCGCACTCTTCCTTGAGGGCTTATTCTCAGCCCCACGGGGATAGAGATTATAATGCACAATCTGATTCAACATTCGATAGGTATCTCTAAATCTCCCGGGTCTGTGTGGAGGGACCCCAAAGTTAGGGAGAGCGGGATAAAGATCATTGACAATAACATCCGAATCAATGGACTCGGCCCGAGGATAGTTGATCAAATCTCCTGCAGGCCTCTCATATTTCAAATACTTAGCAATTTCGGCAACACCTACCTCAATAGTCTTGCCATTTACTTTCGATTTAATTTTCTCTTTGGTCAGCGCTTCACTAGTATCCAACTTCTGATAGAATTCAATAACACCCTTTTCATTATAACCACGAAGAGACTTAGTCCAGAAAAGCAAACCTTGATTTCCTAGTTGGATGATGATATCGCTATCATTGCCGAAACCCCTCCGGCTGATTTGCCGCTCGCTTTTAAACCCCCTGCCCGGTATCGATTCCACCCAATCCAACTTGGCATCTGCTGCCATCTCTTCCGCCGTCCTACGCTTCCGGCGTTTCTCACGTTTGCCCGTTCGACTCTCCAGAGGGGCAGATTCTTCATCACTATCCTCCTCCATCTCCTCCACAATCTCTTCCTCAATCTCCTGACGAGATGAGGAAGCAACGCCCTTGCCCTTTCCTTGTTGCGAACCCTTCTTGCGAACCATTGTGAAAACACCCACAAAACAGAGCAAAAACAACCACCACAACCCCAAAACCGATCAACCAACAACAGTACCAGCTATTAAATCCCCAACTTCAGTTCCCACACAGAGCAACAACAACAGATACCCCCAAAAATCTACTGAAAACAGACATGTAAATCCAAATGCAGCCCCAAAATTCACATACGACTGATAAATCCATTCGAACAGAGAATCTCAACAATTCGGGCAAGGGTTTGAATGAAATTTCGAATTTTTTGCTTGGAGATGTAAATGGTGAGTGGGGATGGAGAATATAAGTGGGGAAAATGGAGATATACGAGGGAAATTGGTGGAAAACGATTTATATGGAGGGAGGGAGAAATTTCGAAATTACCTTCTATTGGGTGCATTAGGACTTGAACCCATTGAAAATCCTTCAAAACCCTTTAAAAGATGGAAGAATCATGGTGAATGGTGAAGGGGATGGAGGATTTTGGGGGATTGGTGGGTGTGATGGACGAATTTGGAGGAGATATGGGAGTTAGGGTTCGTGTGTATGGAGGAGCATGGAGGGGTAGAGAGAGAAACATATGGGGTAAATGAACCGATCGGCTCCCAATCTGAAATAACGCCCAGAAGTTATCGATTACTTAAGCAAGAGTTATCGATACCCTTCAGGCTGGAATCCCACTCGACAGATAGTTATCGATTACGTAGACAGGGTTATCGATAACTCTTGCTGATTTCTGAATATTTCCATAGAGAGAGCAATTTAATTCCCACAAAGGACAACTTTATTTCATAGAAGGAGCAACATATGTGGATTCACAGAGCAACTGTCTCCGGCAAGAAAACATAAACTTCTTGCACAGATCCAACAACAATACTACCACAAATTATAATAATTACTAGAATGAAATAAAATACAATTACTCCTATTCGTCATCGGAATAATCGGATACTTCGGGGTCGGATGCATACTGTGGATCCCTCTTAATTCCCCTAATAGACTCTCTTGGGTCGAAGCCGTCCCTTTCAGCTTCCCTCACTTTCTTCACTATTAGGCCTTGACGCATTAGTCGCCTGGACATTGCATTAATCTCGACCTGCAGCCTTTCGCACACGTCGTTATGGAGACGGTTTGGCCTTCGTCCGGCTATCATCTGCGCTGACTGTGCTTTAGGCACCTTAAGTAGGTACTTACGACATTTCGCTTCCAACTTGTTCCTCTGTACAAACATGTTAGGCCAGTTAAGTAAATCACCGGCTTCACCCTCAAATGAAGATTGGTTCCAGTCTAGTTTGAAATAAACATCTTCACTTGCATCGTATTGCAACAAAGGTTCGACAAATTGTCGTTTGCCATGCCTGTCGTATAATGCAAGCGTATAGTCCAATCTAGGAAGGAGCCGTTGATCTTCACGTGGAATGACGGTTGGCGGTGGCGGTTCACTGCCTGTCCTTGGCCACTTATGAAATGAATTGCGTGACATGAACCCGCGGTACCCACGCATTTGGTTTACGGGCAAATCTTCACGAGTCCTTGCTTTAAAGTCCGCCATCCAAGCGTCCATAACAGAAAGCCGCGAATGTCGACGATCGTCCCCTTCATCCATCTCACTTGGTAGTCGGAAACGGCAGAAACGGGAGTTGTTCGGTACATGAACAGGTGTGGGGTGTACTGGTGGCGGCACTTGGATTGGTAATCCACCATAGTCGTCTATCGATCGTTCCACAACTTCCCCGTTTCTGAGAACTCTCATAGTTCTTGTTTCAAGTAAACGATGCAGTTCGTCATCTTCTACCGAACCTAACGAAGGCCGGATGTTTCGATGTTGAACAGGTGGGGCTGTACGTGTCCGTGTACTTGCCTGTGCCCGTGTATGAGAACCAGAACTCTCTCCCTTTTCTAGTCTTCTTCCAAAAGGATATTGGTTTCGATCCATATTGTAATTGTTTTGAATGCTTCATCAATGGTCGAGCAAGTGTGTATATAGACAGGTTAATTAATTGATATGACCATTCAATGGCCCCCATTGTCGTGTATATGGTGCAACCTATTTTCGTACACAGGGCAACATTTCTACCTGAAGAGCAACATTTTTTCCTGACAGGGCAACTTAATTTTATAAAAGGAGCCACATATCTGGACTGACAGAGCAACTTTCACGGGTAAGAAAACATAATGGTGATATGACCATGCACTGGCCCGAATAAGAGACTTGTACTAAGATTCTCTGAGACCTATTCAATAGCTGCCACCAACCTCATTTCATCTGCATTGAAAGAATTGGCCGTTCGGCTAAATAAGCCAAGTGGCTTATTTTTTTTATCCTTATTCAATTTTTTTTCGTACTTGTTAGTTTTGCATCAATTTTTTGGGGATTATTACATCTCCATGGCGAGAGGAATCGAAAAAGTAAAAAATATCGATCGAAACCTACTTTTGACCTTCAACGACCAAAAATAAGCCAATACGCCAATTTTTTTTTGTCTTCATGGCCATTTGCCATTTCATGGCTTCCATTTTTATGTTTTTTCGTATGTGTGTTATAATAAATTCGTACGTGTGATTTGCGTACATGTTGAACCCCAATTCGGCCTGTGTTGTAGCAGATTGTAAATTCAATTTTCCCTGAGCCTTGGTCTCTTCGTTCAATTTTGTTAAAGTAAATGTTACAATAGTTAGACACATAGAGAGACGGGCTAATTACCATACGAAAACAACAACCAATAGTTCAATTTTAAAGGGTCTAGTACAAGTAAGCAAGTTGACACAGTTACGAAAGGATGCAGTACGTTCCTGATATTCTGAGAACTGTCTTTCACTGGCCCCCTCTTTGTATATGGTGTACAATAATTTTCATACAAGGGCAACATATTTTCCAGATGGGGCAACTTAAGTTCATAACAGGAGCCACATATGTGGACTGAGAGAGCAAGTGTGACGGGTGAAAAAACATAATGGTGATATGACCATTCACTGGCCCCAGTAAGAGACTTGTAGTAAGATTCTCTGACACCTATTGAATAGCTGCCACCGACCTTATTTCTCATAAATTGCATAGCCAATGTCACGGGGCGTAATGCAGAATGAAAAGGGGGAAATGACCTTTGACTGGCCCCCCTTCTCGTGATTATGGTGTCATATACAGGGCAACTTATTTGTCAGAATGGGCAACATTATTTAATAGACAGAGCCATGCGATTAGTATTGACAGAGCAACTTGAACGGGCCCCCTTGTTGTGAAAAGGAACCTTTTAATTATTACAAAATTGAATATTGTATGTGGCCATATGTCCTCTATAAATGACAATACCACCTGGTTGAGAAGTAGCCCTTTTTCTTTACCCGCATTACCGTGTTAAATTCCATCTAAACAACTCTTCCATATATTCACTCTTCCATATGTTCAGAAGTTTGTAATGGAAGAATTAGAAGAACCAATCAATGCATGTGTTGATGCTGAAAGGGGGTTCGGAGCTGATATCATTAACAACATCCCTGCATGCTACATGATTTCCGTGGGCTACAAAGTAAAACAAGTATCCATCAATGTGAAAGTGCCACCTTATCGGATGGGTGCTCTCGATTCGGTGCCACAAAATTATAAAGTAGGAGTTCATGCCGAAGGTTCAATAGAAGAACGAGAAAATGCAATTCGAAGTATAATGGGTTGGAACGATGATGCAATGCTGCCTTACGATTCAACCAATGGAACCTTTGACATCGTTGTCTATTGTTGCGGTATGCAGTCGGACAAACCACTCCCAAACATCGAGGACGTGATTTCAAATTTGGTTGGCATGGATAACTTCGACTTATTAATTATGTTGGAGGCCCCATATCCCATTGCAACTCATCGGGAAGTTTTAGCAAACATGGGCTTCGTAGGCCAACATGCGGTAGAGGGGGCATTGTTCTTGACCGGCAATGCATGGTTCCTCTACACAGGCAAAAACGTCGAAGTGGAAATGAAGGTGCATGACAACGAGGAGATCAACGTGACAATGACCCGTAAAGGTTATGAGCGCCACGTTGTGAATCTGCTACAACGAAAAAAGAAGGGAAAAAATAAGGTGGAGAGGTCCGACAGTATTGACTATGGGAAGGCAAAGATACAGGAAAAGGAGGTCCTGTAAACAAATGGGAAGCAGCTTGAAGATGGAAGGACTTTGGCTGACTACAACATTGAGAGGAGTCGTATGTGATTTGTGATTGTATGGACAAACTGTTTTCTTTTCAATTTGGTTTCCGTGTTTGGGTACTATGGTGGCGTACTATGGCGGCGTGTGATCTTATACGCCAATGGCCATAAGATCTTGTTGGGTGTGGAACAATATCGAATAAAAACTTAGTTTTTAATATACTTGGCTTATTATTGTGATTAGTTTTGTGCTTAATTTGCATTCTCAGGTTAAAATATCTTGGCTTGGTTAAAAGGATGTTGTATTATGGCTGTAGCATGAATGGGGTTTTGTTGTTGCATTGTTGGTCATCCTGTTTTGTTTCAGATATTAACGGATGAACAAGAAAAAGGGATGTCTTATGGAATAAAGAGTTGAGGAGCCCATGTATTGGGAGTTAGGTCTTATGGAATCAAGAGTGGTGTATATGGTGTAACTTATTTTCATACACAGGGCATCTTTTTTTCCCAGATGGGGGCATCTTAATTTCATAAAGAGAAGGAGCCACAAATGACAATACTGACAGTCACGGGTAAGAAAACTTTACAAAAAGGTGACATGACATTTCAATGGGCCCCCTTGTCGTGTATATGGTGTAACTTATTTTCAAACACGGGGCAATATATTTTCCAGATAGAGCAACTTAATATCATAAAAGGAGCCACATATTTCAACTGACAGAGCAAGTGTCACGGGTGAACATACATAATGGTGATATGACCATTCAAATATTCCCTGAAACTTGTCCCTGGGACTTGTAGTAAGAGTCCCTGAGAGTTTGAGTAAGATTCTTTGAGACCTATTGAATAGCTGCCACCGACCTTATTTCTCATAAATTGTGGAAGGTACTCTTCTCAGGCAAAATTTCATCTGCATGGAAATAATTAGTTTGTAAATTTTTTTGTCAACCTCTTTGATGGCACGCCTAGCTTGGACCGAGGCAGATGAACGAACGTTAGTAATAAACGTTACAAACCTTGTAGATGAAGGGATTTGGCAAGGTGAGGGCACGTGGCATCCCGCCTAATTGACAGTTGTTGAAAACCAGATGGCGCCGTATTTTCGTTGAATGGGGAAAAACCATTTAGTTGTGACAATAAATGGATTTGCCATGTGATGGGTTCCATTTTCTTATTTTCGTATGTGTGTTCCCAGTTAAATTCGTATGTGTGATTGACAGGCAGGGCAACTTATTTGCCAGAATGAGCAACTTTATTTTACATACAGAGCCACTTAGGTGAACTGACAGAGCAACTTCAGACGGGACAGCCATGCACTGAAAATAAACGTAAACAGTGCTTACACCATTCATTATTTCATGTGGCCTTGTCCTCTATAAATGACAATACCACCTTGTTGAACAAACCAAAGCCCCTTTTCTTCTATAACCCACATTACCTTGTTAGATAAATTCCATCTGAAGAACTCTTCCACATATTCATAAGTTCGTAATGGAAGCTTTACAAGAAAGTATCGATGCATGTGTTGATGCAGAAATGGGGTTCGGAGCTGACATCATGAACAACATCACAGAATGCTACATGATGTCTGTGGGCTACAAAGTCCAAAAAGTTTCCATCTATGTGAAACTGCCTCCTTATCAGATGGGTGCTCCCCATTGGGGGCCACAATATTATCACGTAGGCGTCCAAGCTGAAGGTTCAAAAGAAGACCGATCAAATGCAGTTCGAAGTATAATGGGTTGGGAGGATAATGCAATACTGCCTGACCTTCCTTACCATGCAAACAAGGGAAGCTTTGAGATAGTTGTCTATTGTTGCGGTAACCAAGGGGACACACCACTCCCGGATATCGAGGACGTGATTTCAAATGTGGTTGAAATGGTTAATATTGACTTATTAATTATTTTGCAGCCCCCATCTCCCATTCAAACTCATCGGGAATTTCTTACAAACATGGGCTTCGTAGGCCAGCATGCAGTAGAGGGGGCTTACATATTCGCGGGTGGCAATGCATGGTTCCTCTACACCGGAAAAAACGCAAATGTGGAAATGGAGGTGAATGAGAATCATGAGATCAACGTGACAATGACCCGTAAAGGTTATGCGCGCCACGTTGTGAATCTGCTACAACGAAGAAATTAGGGGAAGAAATAAATTGTTCCCGTATCTCTCTCGGGTTGTGTGTACTGGCTTCCATTTTTAAGTTTTCGTGCTTGTAGTTGAAATTATTGTATTTGGTTCTTGTTGTGGGTTATGTCATTAATTATTGGGTTAATTATTCCTATGGTCGACTGGAAGACTTTTCAAAACTGATGAATTGTACTCGCATTTGCACGTCAATGGAGATGCTGTCCCATATTCATACAAAATGCAAGCACGTAATATGTAAGGTTTTGATGTTACTCAAAACGCCAAGAAAGTTTAATATGACCTGTCACGGCTCTAATTGAATTGAAATAAATAGTCCGACCCGAGTTGAAGGCATTGGTGTTACTTAAATCCACATACCACTATATTTCCCAGAATTTAGTTAAAGAGCCAAAACAAATAAAGTTTACTTCTATAACCAACATTACCAACCAAACGGAAGGCCCAAAGGGATAGGCTTCAGAGTCAACTACAAAACCACCTGACTAACACATACAACCAAAGCTACGACTGCCCTTAACATGACCATTACACTTTTAGTGTCAACAATTGTTCGACAGAGAGAGAGAGAGGGGCTAATTACCATACAAAAAAATAAACAACCAAAAGTTCAATTTAAAAGGGTCTATTACAAGCAAGTTGACACAATTAGCAAATGGCATCCCCACCGTGCGATAGCACCCTGGTACGCCAATAGTAGGATACCGATCTTGAGCCGAACCAACCTTGCGTGCCTAGAACACAGTTACAAAATTGTTAATTCATCAGAATTATAAATTTGCATTCCTTACATACACAGAAATTTGATTGAATATAGAGAGAATATCCCCAAAAACCACCCAACTGGGCGTTTGACCAAAGATTAGCAATGAACATGGAGGATGTAACCGAACATGCTTTCCAGTCAATGCGACCTCATATCCAAGTTGATAATAACCGGAATACAAAAATATGCTCTGAAAGTGAAGATAGATAAGTTCCTTCCTCAAAAGACACCTGTGCATTCCAATGCCAGTAAGTTGGAATAAAGATTAAGCTCATGCTGAAGACAAGTTTCCAAGCAACATACAATGTCTTGCCATCTCCACATGGATTTGGCATTCCCAAGACCACATATTATTGAGGCACACCCTCCCATTCCGTATAAACAGAGAGCAAAGTCAAAAGGTCACCATTGGGATGGCAAAATTGCACCTTATAGTGATCAAATTGAAGCTTATCTTCCTCATTACCCACTCTGCAAAATATGCTACTGGCATTTGGCATTATCGCAGCCAGAACAAGACCCTCTTTACCCAAGCGGTGCTCGAAGCATTGAAGAATTAATTTTCCCAACCAAGGTTCAATGCCCAATCTAACCAATGTCAGCCCGTCCGTTGTTAAATTCAAAACATCGTTCTTGAATAAAACAGCTCTTAACTGGATAAGATTTCGAATAGCCATGTCAATAGCTATTGCATTAAGAGCATCAATAAAATCTACACTATGTACATCAGTTGTCCCCAAATGAAGAATCCTTAAAACTGCCACACCAAGATGAACCCAAGTGATCTATTGGGTTCCTAAAGAGGTGGCATCAATTGAAAATCACTATCGGAATAACATCTATAACACCTTCCCGGTTCAGTTCTCCCAGCACGACTAGCTCGCTCGTTCATTTGCAGAGCTCTGACTAATCCAGCAAACCTTCAGGACATTCGAACCAGTAGAGGTTCAAACGTAGTCTCTTTCACCATAAAAGGTTGTCAACTACAGAGGGAAATTTGAACTTTTTACAATTCCATTGTACTTGCATCTGAGATTTGAACTTTTTCACAAGCCCATTCTACTTTTCAAATAAGGTGTAACTTTTTCCCAAAAAGTAAGCGTACGATACGATTACGATACGAGTAAACTATTTATTCATAGGAGACACACTCCATTCCAATTATCCAACTGGAAATCCCAACGACGTCTTACCCAATCAAGGAATGGAGTAAACTAGGATATGAACAGACAAAACTTATAAAGCATTACGTATTGACAATTGAAAGGCTGTAATAGTTAAAATGGCTATAATAGAAACTTATCAACAAAAGAAACTACTACAACCAGTCGTATGAATCTTACCTTATTTTATGCAGCCATCTTTAGTTTCCCCCAACATGCATCTGCACAGAAACATCCGTATAACCATGTTCATTTAATTTCAACATCGAAGCACAAAACCATGTTGGAAGTGTGTGCAAGCACGATCAAATATCGATATGCTTCCACTTGTATTACTCTCTGGTCCACTGATCGAAATGAAGTCGAAAGAACACATAAGCTCCATCAACGGAAATTATGATAATTTTGCAAGTAAATTTCTAAGCCGAAAACATGACCACCTGACTAACACATACAACCAAAGCTACGACTACCCTTAACATGACCATTACACTTTTAGTGTCAACAATAGTTCGACAGAGAGAGGGGCTAATTACCATACACAAAAATAAACAACCAAAAGTTCAATTTAAAAGGGTCTATTACAAGCAAGTTGACACAATTAGCAAATGGCATCCCCACCGTGCAATAGCACCCTGGTACGCCAATAGTAGGAAACCAATCTTGAGCCGAACCAACCTTGCGTGCCTAGAACACAGTTACAAAATTGTTAATTCAGCAGAATTATAAATTTGCATTCAGATGTATAACAGACATTTGATTGAATATAGAGAGAATATCCCCAAAAACCACCCAACTGGGCGTTTGACCAAAGATTAGCAATGAACATGGAGGATGTAACCGAACATGCTTTCCAGTCAATGCGACCTCATATCCAAGTTGATAATAAACGGAATACATAGCCACATGCTCTAAAAGTGAAGATAGACAAGTTCCTTCCTCAAAAGACACCTGTGCATTCCAACGCCAGTAAGTTGGAATAATAAGATTAAGCTCATGTTGAAGACAAGTTTCCAATCAACATACACAAGGGTGAAGGGACAGCCAATGAGTGAGTTCAAACATGGGTGACTGCCCTTAACAGTCAAGGGCATACTATCTCACAAAGAGAGCAACAACAGTTCATAAAAGGAGCAACATTTGGTGACTTAGAGAGCAACGTTTGTATTTTCAGAAAAAAACAAGTTACACGACTTGAAGGAGAACCACATTTCATACACACCAATACACACAAGGGTGAAGGGACATCCATTGAGTGAGTTAAAGCATGGGTGAATGCCCTTAACAGTCTAGGGCATACTATCTTACAAAGAGAGCAACAAAATGTCATAAAAGGAGCAACATTAGGTGACTTAGAGAGCAACATTTGTATTTTCAGAAAAATACAAGGGACACGACTTGAAGGAAAACAACATTTCATACACACAAACACACACAAGGGTGAAGGTACATCCATTGAGTGAGTTAACGCATGGGTGACTGCCCTTAACAGTCTAGGGCATACTATCTTACAAAGAGAGCAACAAAATGTCATAAAAGGAGCAACATTAGGTGACTTAGAGAGCAACATTTGTATTTTCAGAAAAATACAAGGGACACGACTTGAAGGAAAACAACATTTCATACACACAAACACACACAAGGGTGAAGGGACATCCATTGAGTGAGTTAAAGCATGGGTGACTGCCCTTAACAGTCTAGGGCATACTATCTTACAAAGAGAGCAACAAAATTTCATAAAAGGAGCAACATTAGGTGACTTAGAGAGCAACATATTGTATTTTCAGAAAAAAACAAGGGACACGACTTGAAGGAAAACAACATTTGATACACACAAACACACACAAGGGTAAAGGGACAGCCATTGAGTGAGTTAAAGCATGGGTGATTGCCCTTAACAGTCAAGGGCATACTATCTTACAAAGAGAGCAACAACAGTTCATAAAAGGAGCAACATTTGGTGACTTAGAGAGCAACGTATGTATTTTCAGAAAAAAAACAAGTTACACGACTTGAAGGAAAACCACATTTCATACACACCAACACACACAAGGGTGAAGGGACAGCCATTGAGTGAGTTCAAACATGGGTGACTGCCCTTAACAGTCCAGGGCATACTATCTTACAAACAGAGCAACAAAATTTCATAAAAGGAGCAACATTTGGTGACTTAGAGAGCAACGTTTGTATATTCAGAAAAAAACAAGTTACACGACTTGAAGGAAAACCACATTTCATACACACCAACACACACAAGGGTGAAGGGACAGCCATTGAGTGAGTTAAAGCATGTATTAGTTCACACGCTACATGTATTACTCTCTGGTCCACTGATCGAAATGAACTCGAAACAAGACATAAGCTCCATCAACGGAAATTATGATAATTTTGCAAGTAAATTTCTTAGTCGAAGTAAATTGTAAAGGCCAAAAACATACTGGTGATATTGTGTGACTGTACCCATCATCCGGGTATTGCGATGTTCATATAATATCATCCCGGTATTACGGATTGGCATGTGCTACGGTTGTGCCCTGGTTCGCGACATCGGCTGCAAAAAACTGTGCCCTTATCTTGTGTCTGTGACTCAATCCTTCTCTTTTTCGGTCGCCCCGCCGGCCTTTTCACAGCAGGGGGATGTAAAAAAGGATCAGTACAACGAACACCGGTGTTGACGTTATTATCGTTGAGGTCAGTGATTGCCAAAAATGATGATGCACTAGGCATGTCATGCAACGGCACTGGGGACATGGTATTATCATATATCGCCATTTGCATCTCCTTTTTTAGGAAAGGATCCACCATGTCATAAATAGAAAAACCAGAGCTTTGAATAGCACGAGCAGCATGAGCGCAAGGAATTCCAGACATCTGCCAAGCAAGACAACTGCAATGTCGAGGGATCAGCTTGACTGCATAAAGTCGCCTAGTGTCATTAGCGACAATGAACTCGGTCGGTGAGGAGTTACGATGCGTAAATTTCCGAGCATATTCTTGAGATTTCTTAATGTCCTTCTCAATTTCTTTGCCAACCGGCAATTTCCATTTCCTAACCTCAGTATGCTTACGGAGCAACAATTCAGTGGTCTTGGCCACATGTCCTGTCATAAATTGGATGATGTCCAATTCCCTTAATGGCAATATCCAAGCATTGAAACATTCTGCGAGATTCGTGTACATCTTGTCCCATCTCTTGTAAGGGAAAAATGCATTCGACCAGTGCTTTGGATTGTTATCTTCCACCCATTTTGATAGATCAGGAGAAATTCCATACAACTTGCCTAAATGATACTTGAATGAGTCTTCGGTCCTTGCATACGCAAGATCATTAACCACCTTTAGAGCCGTGTTCCGTCTTTCAGCTTTCAACCCCTTTGAGCTAGCAACCTTGCTGAAGTTTTCCTTTAGGTGACGGAGACACCATGCGTTACAATCCCCACCAAAAACCTTAATTATACCATTAAGCAAAGAAGTATTCCGATCGGTGACCAACACGACTCGACATCCGCCAAGAACTTCCTTCAGATTAACCAAGAACCATAACCAGTCTTCATCATTCTCACTAGACACAATGGCATATGCTAGGGGGTACAACCCATCATCCGCATCATGTGCACTAGCCGAAAGAACATGGCCCCGATAGTATCCGGTCAAGAAACATGCATCCAATTTCAAAACTGGCCTTAGATAACCTGATCGGAATGCAGCAATGGAGCAACCATAAGACACAAAAAGTTGCTTGAACTTGCCTTCATCTGTTGACGTCCATATTGCTCTAGTGTTAGGTATGGCTTCAACAAGCCGCCGACACATCCATGGGACTAGGTGGAAAGTCATCGAAGGAGGTCCTGTGATGGCTTCCTTGGCCTTTTCTTTCGCCCTCCATCCTTGACCGTAATTCAGGGGACATTGGAAGGCATGCTCAAAGTCCTTGCAAATATCCCTCGGCAAATATTCAGGCTTGTCCACAATTCGGTTTTTGAAAATCAACCCCACTTGTTTACTACGGAAGGTCAACTTATAATTACTAGCATCTTCTGCATTGTGTAGGTGCTCATTCTTAAACATGATGACACGAACCAAATCAGATGAACCCTCACATTTTGCCGTCAACTTCCAAGGACACTCCATTACTTTACATACCAATCGGTAGTAGGCTCTACTATTGTCCAAGTACTTGAAGCTAAACTTGTTCGATGCGGCAAATAGTAACACTGATTGCTTGAAAAGGTCGGGGCTTTCAAATAGTTGACCCTTCCCAGTTAAAATCTCATTTGCATTGTCCGGCAAGTACGGCACCAACCCCATCTCTTGGGTACCACTATTGCTTACCTTGCTAACTTGGCTAGAAGAAGGTAATGCCAGTATTCCTTCAGGCGAGCTAATGTTGTCAGTGACCATCGATTCCCTAACAAAAATAAAATATATATGGTTATTCATATGCAAACAAATAAATTATAACTGTAAATTAAAACAAAAGAAGTCATCTAACCTTGTTGAATTATAAGCGGTATTGCGGATAGGGTCATTATTTTCCCCTATATCTTCTACAAACAAGTCGACATCATCTTCGTTCAAGTGGAACAACATTGCAACACCATTGTCGTCTTTCAAAGTTACATACTTCGTCTTGTCCCTCTTTGTGTTGTAGAAAAACATTTTTCCTTCCAAATTAATGTGAAGTGCACCACAAACCTTCTCAAGCAACTCATCTAATTGACTTCCTTCCTCAAGTAGAACAGCTACACACATCCCACCGTTGTACAAGAAGGTGCCATTGGCGTTTACCTTCCGTTCTCCGCCCCAGTAGCAAAAACCTGTCAATGTTTTCTTCTCCCAATTCTCCATACCTAAAAACAAAAAACGTAGGTAATGTATTCAATTGAAGACCCAAATTATGTACACCACAACAACAACAAAAATTGATTACATTACGTGTCAAATCGCAAGTTCGTAAAAGTTATTACATTACAAAGAGAGCCAACACACACAAAAGTTCAGGGCATACAGTCCAGGGCATACATGACTGAGTTAAAACATGGGTGACTGCCCTTAACAGTCAAGGGCATACTATCTTACAAAGAGAGCAACAAAATTTCATAAAAGGAGCAACATTTGGTGACTTAGAGAGCAACGTTTGTATTTTCAGAAAAAAACAAGGGACACGACTAGAAGGAGAACCACATTTCATACACACCAACACACACAAGGGTGAAGGGACAGCCATTGAGTGAGTTCAAACATGGGTGACTGCCCTTAACAGTCCAGGGCATACTATCTTACAAAGAGAGCAACAACAGTTCATAAAAGGAGCAACATTTGGTGACTTAGAGAGCAACGTTTGTATTTTCAGAAAAAAACAAGGGACACGACTAGAAGGAGAACCACATTTCATACACACCAACACACACAAGGGTGAAGGGACAGCCATTGAGTGAGTTCAAACATGGGTGACTGCCCTTAACAGTCCAGGGCATACTATCTTACAAACAGAGCAACAAAATTTCATAAAAGGAGCAACATTTGGTGACTTAGAGAGCAACGTTTGTATTTTCAGAAAAAAAACAAGTTACACGACTTGAAGGAAAACCACATTTCATACACACCAACACACACAAGGGTGAAGGGACAGCCATTGAGTGAGTTCAAGCATGGGTGACTGTTCCTTAACAGTCAAGGGCATACTATCTTACAAAGAGAGCAACAACAGTTCATAAAAGGAGCAACATTTGGTGACTTAGAGAGCAACGTTTGTATTTTCAGAAAAAAACAAGTTACACGACTTGAAGGAGAACCACATTTCATACACACCAACACACGCAAGGGTGAAGGGACAGCCATTGAGTGAGTTAAAGCATGGTTGACTGCCCTTAACAGTCCAGGGCATACTATCTTACAAAGAGAGCAACAAAATTTCATAAAAGGAGCAACATTAGGTGACGTAGAGAGCAACTTTGTATTTTCAGGAAAAAATACAGAGAGAGGGGCTAATATGGAAGGCTTTGGTTTCTTAGAGGTCTGTGTTTCAAGTCTCTTGTGTGCATTGGTTCCCTATTTGCTTGATGTTTAATCTGAATGTACGAGGGATGTGTTCGAGAGCTCGATACATCGTTGGGCTCATTTCCCAAGTTCCTAGCAACTTAACCTTTTGCGACAATTAGCAATCGAAAATAACCAACTTGTGCCCTTTGAGCACATGCTTTTCTTATTGAAGTAACCTCAAAAGTTACGAGCACCTATGAGCTATTTAGAAATAATGTTCAGGGTAGGTGGAGCTATGCTGCTATAAGCCGTTGCATACACAACTAATGCCCTCTCAATCGCATAGGTTTAAAATTCTCCATGTATACAGAGTCACGGACCCACTCCTAGTTTTCTTATTGTCAATCTTCTCATAAGCTTTAATCGCTAATGCTGATAAAACTTGTTTTGCAGTCAAGGTTCCATTGGATGCATACATGATGGACTTCGTGTTCTCTGAGAGGGAAGATGGTGGAATTTTCGATAACAAAAGTGGTATGGATTACCACATACCCGTGTCCGGAGGAGTTGTTCAGGAGTCACCGATGCATATTGTGCATATTGCTGTTGAAATGGCGCCTATTGCGAAGGTAAATTATGGTCATTAACCTTTTCTTTTCTTGTTTGTTTTTAAGTTAAATTTTATTGCTAATAAACAAGAAACAAGAACATTGGGCATACCCCTGAGTCACACCACAGACACAACTAACCAAACAAAGAAACAGCAACCTAGACCAGAAGCACACTAAGCATGAGCAAATGTTCCTACTTCAGAAACAAAGACACTGCACTAACAACCAGTAGGACAGCTATGTAAAAGAAAAAGAGAAATCATTAATCATCTCCATCCTCTGAAAAACATCATCCTTATGCTTTTCGATATCGGTCTGAAAAACGTTATCCTTATGCTTTTCGATATCCGTCTTTACCATTCACCAATTCGAATTAGACAGTGTCTACATTTTATTCTTTTTTGGCATGCTTTCCAGTGAAATGTGCGTGTAGGTTGTTGCACCTGAGTCACATGATATGGTGAAGGGACAGCCATTGAGTGAGTTAAAGCATGGGTGACTGCCCTTAACAGTCAAGGGCATATTATCTTACAAAGAGAGCAACAGTTCATAAAAGGAGCAACATTTGGTGACTTAGAGAGCAACGTTTGTATTTTCAGAAAAAAAACAAGTTACACGACTTGAAGGAGAACCACATTTCATACACACCAACACACACAAGGGTGAAGGGACAGCCATTGAGTGAGTTCAAACATGGGTGACTGCCCTTAACAGTCCAGGGCATACTATCTCACAAAGAGAGCAACAAAATTTCATAAAAGGAGCAACATTTGGTGACTTAGAGAGCAACGTTTGTATTTTCAGAAAAAAACAAGTTACACGACTTGAAGGAAAACCACATTTCATACACACAAACACACACAAGGGTGAAGGGACAGCCATTGAGTGAGTTCAAGCATGGGTGACTGTTCCTTAACAGTCAAGGGCATACTATCTTACAAACAGAGCAACAACAGTTCATAAAAGGAGCAACATTTGGTGACTTAGAGAGCAACGTTTGTATTTTCAGAAAAAAACAAGTTACACGACTTGAAGGAGAACCACATTTCATACACACCAACACACACAAGGGTGAAGGGCCAGCCATTGAGTGAGTTAAAGCATGGGTGACTGCCCTTAACAGTCCAGGGCATACTATCTTACAAAGAGAGCAACAAAATTTCATAAAAGGAGCAACATTAGGTGACTTAGAGAGCAACATTTGTATTTTCAGAAAAAAACACCAGCAACCAAATACACCACTCACCCCTTGTTTTTTCAACAAGTCACCTCCACATGATCCAATATCCCTTCTCAAGACACAATATGGATAGTAGAGCTTAACAAGAAAAGGCTATCATGCAAGAGGCTCAAATGGGCTCACAAGGGATAAGTGTATGAAAGAAAGAAACGAACTGGCTCAAAGTATCAAAGGCGGCCTATAATCCTTTCCCAAGGGCAACACAGCCACGCAAATTTTCAAACCCAAGAGATAAATAAACATCACATTAAGTTCCCAATACTTGACAACAAAGAGAATGAGATCAACTACGAATATGTTCTTTTGTGACAAATTAGAGTTTATGTGACACCCACTCCAAGAAAAGGTAAGGCTCTAAACTCACATGGGCATAAGTCTCCACTAAACAAGCCATTAAGAACAGTCAGTATGCAACTCAAAAAGCGACCAAAGCCCACATAAACGTGAAGTGCAAAAGTGCTAAGAATAAGTGCCATGACGAATTTCTTGCGACAAGCTAGCAAAAAAAACTACACTACCATAGAGATATCCAAGCAAGTTACACGACTTGAAGGAAAACCACATTTCATAAACACCAACACACACAAGGGTGAAGGGACAGCCATTGAGTGAGTTCAAACATGGGTGACTGCCCTTAACAGTCAAGGGCATACTATCTCACAAAGAGAGCAACAACAGTTCATAAAAGGAGCAACATTTGGTGACTTAGAGAGCAACGTTTGTATTTTCAGAAAAAAACAAGTTACACGACTTTAAGGAGAACCACATTTCATACACACCAACACACACAAGGGTGAAGGGACAGCCATTGAGTGAGTTAAAGCATGGGTGACTGCCCTTAACAGTCCAGGGCATACTATCTTACAAAGAGAGCAACAAAAATTCATACAAGGTGTAACATTAGGTGACTTAAAGAGAGCAACTATTATATTTTCAGGAAGAGTTTTTTTCGAAAACATCCCTCAAACTATCATAAACGTTTACTCTGTCCTCCAACTATTGAATCCATGTCTATGTTGTCCTCTCTAACTTCTATTAACTTTTAAACGAAAAGCAGCCATGCGAGCAGCACATTCCACACCTTAAGGGGCAGAAATTTCATTCCACATCAATCCACCAATCTGGTGCCAGACTGAAATGGGTTTCCTACAATCACGGTATATATACAGACATACAATCGAGAGATAAAACAGAGTACAACACAAAGAGTACACCACCAGCCTCCATCCCTTGACCTCTCTCCCTCCCTGTGACTTCCCTCCCTTCCTGTGACCTCCCTCCATCTCCAGCCATGCATTCCTCATCCTCATCCTCTTCAAACACTCTAAATGAGTACCCTATTGATCATTTTCATGGTTGACAAGACTGTAACTGTTGGAAATCTAAAGTATCTACCATGAAGTTGTGTCCAGATTGGCTTGATTTCCTGAACGCTCACTCTCTGAACGTTGCCAAAGTCATCGTGTTCATTTTCAACATGGGCACTAACAACTTGCATGTTCTTATCTTTGGTTCTAATAGCATCGAACAAATCTTCCTATAGTACTGAAGCTGCCATCAAAACATCCAATATGCTTACGATCGTCAACATTACCCAACATTGCAAGCACAATGTTCTCTAAATGACTCTCTATGCCTTCTGTTGAACCATAACTCCGCATATATTTCTTAGCCTCAAGATCTATATATTGAGTGATGACACAAAAAATATCTACACTACTAAACTCACACTATCAAGCACAGCACACATACATTTTTTTCTGGGCTATTACCTTGATACCAAAAAATAAGGATCATAACTACTACACAAAACAAATATGACTGCGCGCGTCGGCATCACACTAGTTTTATATCAAGTAGATACATCACAAAGTCAGCTCAGCATTTACTAAACAACTAGATAACAAACTACTTAACAAACTAACTACTTAATACTCTTACAGTAAAAAAATACATGTTACATAACTTCAAGAAGAACCATATTTCATATATACAGACCAACACAAGGGGTAAAGGGACAGCCATCAGTGAGTTAAAACATGGGTGACTGCCCTTAACAGCCTAGGGCATACTTTCTTACATAGAGAGCAACAACAGTTCTTACAAGGAGTAACATTAGGTGACTTAAAGAGCAACTATTATATTTTCTGGAAAAACAAACTTCCATTGCAATGGCGACAATGGGGGTACAGAATGGTGGATCAAATGTTGGTATTAAACATAGTACATTTTTCTCCTGGGGGGAACTAATGGGCAAGTCTCAATATTGCCCCTTCTATTCCTCACTCATACAATGTGAAAAACCAAATTGCTTATAAACAAATTCACATGGACGGAATGAGAGAATAGAAAAAAGAGAAAACTGCAAACAAATTGAAACACCCAACCCAAAAAATTCCATACCAGATGCGTACGATTTTCCGTTTGGTCAAGGAGATCTTGCTTCTTCTTCCGTGGAATGGTAAGAGTACTGTACCATTGAGAGAGAGATGAAGTCAGAGAGGAAGAAGAGGTGAAGGAGAAGAGGTCGAGAGGAGGAAAGAAGCAGAACAAACCCTACCTCTTGTTGTTCGCTTCCAGTCGGACGTCGTTCAGAGCCGTGTGGGAATTGGAGGGAATTGAAGGGGGAACGATGGATGGGTGGGTGGGTTTGGGGTTTAGGGTTTTTTTTGATGAAGGGTATAACAGTAATTTTAGGTGGCCTCTCCATGTATTGGGAATTAATCTTTCTCCTTGTCATGTTTAGATGAATTCCGAAAAAAGTGTTCCATCATTTGGGCATTAGTTGCCCCTTTACCCACTGATATGCAATTCTTCCAAAGTAAATTAAGATTAATTAGAGACTAACCTGTGACTTGTTGCTTCTAACTCCAACCACCGTGGTGCACGGTAAATACAGTGGTTCCCAAAATTATTTCAATCAAGCACTTGTAGCCGACTTGGAAATCTCGGCCGATAAAAACAAATAAAAAGGCAGCTCTACTGTGTGACAGCAACCACAAAAATACTTTGTGACAAAAAGCAATTACTACTAATCAAAGATGCACGGTATAGCAAATGCACGTGATGAAGGTTTTTTTTTTTTTTTTCAATGCTAACTAAACTAGTAGAAGAGTGAAATCAATTCAAATCTCTAGATTTCCTAAAAAAAATAATTAAGTCCCCGGCAACGGCGCCAAAAACTTGATGTGAAATTTTAATGTACTCGCAAGCGCACGAATCGTATCGAAGTATAGGTATGCAAGTGCGAGGTCGAACCCACAGGGACTTGTGTATTTTTGTAGGAAAAATAAGTAACTTAAACCGATTAAACCCTAACCTAGTTGACAAAAGTTGTGATTGATTTTTAAACTAAAAGTGAAAAGTAAAAACAATGATCTAAATTATCAAAGACGAGAAAATTAAAGCTTTCTTTTTAACCAAAGGAGAAAATACTAGGGTTTTGGAATCCACACCCATTAACTCGTACCGTTATATATTCATGATCATTGACTTCACCCAAATTTCTTCATGATAATTTGAAAGCTAATTCTGTTACCATGGAAAATATCATCGTGAAAATTTATTAAAAAGTCTAATGTATGTTCCTCTCCGCTCGCAAGTATAAAACCAAATCATTAATTGTATCCGCTTTGAACAAATCACAATAAATATCCAGTTTTATAGTTAACAATGAAAAACCAGCAGTCAATGTTAAAGACAATTCCAAATCATGAGAAAAACATGATTGAACTCATATCCAGAATCTATCCATAACAATTGATTTGGAGTAAGAACAATTTAATCAAAATCAAACCAAATATTCGGGTAAAACCAATTCTCATGAATAAATAAATAATAGTCATTAACGGGGCTTCATCCTCAACCCTAGTTGAAGAGTTTAGCCGCTCATGGAGTCAAAACACATAATCAAATAATAATAGAACTCCATTAAAGAAAATAAGAAAAGATGTTCAACACTTAACCCTCCAGCCGAAACCTCTGATCTTCGAATTGCCGTCGTGCTGTGCTCTCTGTTTTTGCGTGAAAGAAAAGTGATCCTCTTTAAAGCCCCATTGCCTCATTAAATAGGTGCCGAGAATCCTCTTTAAAAGGAAAGAAAATTCATTTTCCATCCACTTCTCGTCAATTACCGATTGCGTAGTATTTTTTTCCTTAAACAATACTTGCCTTAAGAGTTCTAGTATTAGATGTGCAATTTAAGCCACGTGCAGAGAACCAAATCTTTGCAATCCAAATCTTCTAAAATCAATTCCATCGTAGGAAAATTCCGTGAGCTTGATTTTGTGTTTTGCTCTTTTGGATCTTCTAATTTGAATTGGATTGAGCCCACTTGAATCAGACTTCAGCTCATAATTCTCGGAAGAAACGTTTTTGCGTGATAAAGCCCAAAATACCTACAAAACATAAATAAATGATAATACGACATAAATAATTATAAAGTCAAGACTAACAATGCAAGTATGGACGTCTTTTAAGTACTACATTTTATGCTCATCAACCACCTTGATCCCTCAGTTGCTTGATTGCTTTGGATTGAGCGTGATTGATTGATTGCTTGATCGAGAACCCTAGGGTTAGGGTTTGAACTTCGGGGTTTGATCGCCGGATTGACGGCTGCCTTCGGAAGGTTAGGGCTTTTGAAGTATGGGATTGAGGGAGTATTTGTGCAGAGCTTCGAGGTTTGATTGAGTGTGTGGGTATCTCAATTTCTGTCTGTTAATTTCGGAACCCAAAGGCCCCTTTATATAGGCATAGGGATGACTCACTCCGGCCAATCAAATCACGAGATGGCAATTGCAATTGCAATGCATCTCTAACTCTACGTCGTGATCTCCGAACGTAGCCCGAACGCATCGGAAAGGTAGTGTAGTTGGATCAAACCAAACGTCTGACAGAACGTTCCAGAGTCTGGAAAAAGGTCGATCTGGCGGCCGAGCAAAGGATGTCACGGCCGAGGAATGGATGTCTCGGCCGAAGGATAGATCTTGCGGCCGAGGGATTGATCTCTCAGGGAGATTTTGCTGGCAACAGGTTGCTCGGGCGAGGGATTGATGTTATGGCCGTTAGATCGATGTCACGGCCGTCAGATGGATTCTCCTAGGCTTCTGTATTTCTGTCTGAAAGGCTGTATGGCTCTGAATTGGGTCCTCTAAGTGGTCAAAGTTCTCACCGAAAGTCCTAAGGTCCTCAAAGAAGCAATCAGCAATCATTGTATCCATTTCATCATCGGGATTGTCCCAAGGTGGGACTTGAAATAATTGTTAGGCCAAATTGGGGTGTCTACACCCATATTTTCTTCAACTTGGCCCTCAAAGGTCTGAGTAGCAGGATCAACAAGCCCACAATTTTGGAATTCATGCTGTTCGGGCAGGGCTGAATACATAATATGTGAATTGTCATGTGACTTGGCAATATAGAGACCGTTTACCTCACGGCGTAATTGGCGATCCTCCTCTTCAAGCCTGTCAACTTCGTCTTCAAGCCCTTGAATTTCATCGTTGTAGAAGTTTAGTGTGTTGATATGCCCCTCCTTCATATGATGGCGTTGGAGCCTCTCTATGTTGAGACGGTAGATTTCATCTTCAAGTTTGTCGACCTTATCATCACGCCAACGAATTTCTTCTTGATATCGCCGAATCTCAACATCCAATTCAACGTATCGAATTGACATGCGAATGAATCAGCGTAATACCCTTGAAACGACTAGGGTCCCACCGGGCGTGCCAATGAAAACTCTCATTTTTGGCAAAGGCGTGAATGCTTTGAACGCGGGCGTGCCAAGACTTATAGCGCCTAACTTTTGGTGAAGATTCCCGTGAATCTTGACTTCTAACGTATGAGCGATTGCGTGTGACCCAAAGGTTAAAGATCACAATGAGGTTCGTGGTTTGTCATACGGTTATTAACTTAAAATTTCCTAGTCTTATAGAAAATGGACGTAGAAAAGGAAAACCGTGAACTTTATTACTCCGGGATAATAAAGTTTGTACAAGAAAAATCCAAACTACTTGATGAAGTGAGTTTGAATGGGGTTTGAGCACGAGTTACTCGATAGGCTACTTTGTTGAAAGTAGGAAAATTTTGTAAGCGTTGAGCTTTGATTGGTGTTGGACCCATTTTTCATCTTGTGAACTTGTATTTATAGGCACAGCAGTAACCTGATTCAGGCCTGAATCCGAATTCTGCATTGTACCATCAGCTGCCATGTGTCCCATGATTGTTCCTCATTTTGTGCATGTGAGATCATGGGTGGTTATTTGCAGTTGAAAGGTCATGGGGTGATGTGGCAGCAACCCCCCACTATCTCCTCTTCTCTCATGCATTTGACACATGGCCAATTGACTAAGTCAATTGGCCTTTGAACTTTGGAGGAAAATAACCACCTCGGCAGCAACCAATTCCCTATAATTGTGGGCTGCTCTTCGTGGGCCAAATCAGCATTTTCTTCGTGGGCTCCATCCTTCATGGGTTGCGTTCGGTTATTGGGCCCAAACGTAATAGAAAATCCATGGCCCAATAAACTTAACAACCAATCAATTACATAATTTCGGCCCAATTTAATTAAAGAATTATTTAAATGGCCGTTCACGGCTAGCCCGATCCGTGGTGCCAAAAACGGGTATAAACAACATGTTAAGTCCATTATTTTCGTGTGAATTCAAACTCTAAACCCACTACTTTTTCCCGATAGGAGATTATGATTTTCTTGCCTTGGATTACAAAAAAGAGAGATGATGACAGAGGTGAATTATTGCACCTGGTGTCGCATAAGGTTCTTGATATGATGTTCGGGCTAGTTTACGCATCTGCATGGAGGACGACCAAGCTCAACGTGTACTAGCTAGCAGTCTCGGACCCTTTCGAAGCAGTGCTAGTGGGGCTGCGTATGAGTTGACCGCACGAGAGTTGATATACTGCGAAATTGAAATTTTAAGAGAGCAAACTAGAAATTCCGGATTCTGTGATCTCTCAAGAAAATACTCTTTGATGATCATGCGAGGATTTTTATGGAAATGCGCCACCTATTAAATGACCAGACGCATCGGTTACAAAATAAGAAAATTTCGCGCCCTCATAAGATAAAACCATACTAAGTCGGTCGGAGAAAACAGACCCATGGTGAATCACGTTTCCACAATGTCATCTCCGCCGTTTCTCTGTATGTGTTTTTTTGTTTCTCTCCCCTAAAATCGTTGCAGGAAATATACCCTCCCAAAGTTGTTTAATTACCCCAATGTCGTTTCATCTAGCAAAAAAACTGCGATGATAGGTCCAATTCCGACGATATGCACTCTCAAGCTAGTATCCTCCTCTCTTCCTCTATTGCTACTGCTTTTCCTATGGATCCTTAAAGAACCTAGCTAGGATCTTGTTTTGATATGCAAAAATTAAAGTTCAGAGCATGATTCCCCGGCAATAGAAACACAAACAGAGAGTTTGTTGGAAGTGTGGCTCATTCTTGAGCTGTGGGTAGCGCTACTGGGATTTCAGTGTAGCGCTACCGGTTGGCTAAGGTGGGAACAGAGCTGTAGCTAGCGCTACATGGTTTTATGTGTAGCGCTAGCGGTTTGGTTCGGGTTAGGGTTTGTATAGAGCGGGTATATAAGGCTCTCTATTGTAAAACCCTAATGTAACTGAATACTGTGATAATAAGAACAGTAGCCGCTCCCGTGGACGTACCCGGTTTTGGGGAACCACGTATATTCCTGTGTTGATTTCTTTACTGTTTATACTCGTAAATCGTGTGCGTGTGTGTTTCGATCCTAACAAGTGGTATCAGAGCTTCAGGCTGTTTTTCGATCACGCGAAGAACGATGTCATCGAGTTCGTCTGTTACGAAGTTCGACGTTATGAAGTTCGATGGAACTTCGAATTTCGGATTGTGGCAACAGCGGGTAAAGGATCTGTTGGTGCAGCAGGGTTTATACAAGGGGCTGAAGGCGAAACCAGAGGCCATGTCAAACGACGATTGGGAAGAACTCCAGATGAAGGCGGTGAGTACGATTCGTCTGTGCCTTGCAGACGAAGTCATGTATCACGTGTTGGGTGATGAATCGCCGGCTGGGGTCTGGACTAAACTGGAAAGCAGGTATATGTCAAAATCGTTGACGAACAAACTGTTTCTGAAGCAGAAACTATTTGGGTTGAAGATGGCCGAGGGTACAGATCTGGTTCAGCATATCAACATGTTCAATCAGATTCTGAGCGACTTACAACGGATTGATGTAAAGTTTGAGGAGGAAGACCAAGCGCTGATGTTACTGTGTTCACTACCGATTTCTCTCGAAACTCTTGTTACAACCTTACTCTGGGGGAAAGAAACCCTAGAACTGGAGGAAGTCACTGCAGCCCTTCTGGCGTATAATCAACGCAAGCAACAAACAGAGTCGTTGCAGGGTGAAGGTCTGGTGGTTAAGGGGTACGAGGATCGTGGCAGGAAGAAGGACAGGGGTAAATCAGTTTCGGGGCGTGGGAGGTCTCAGTCAAAGAACAGGTCCGAGGGCACGTTTGAGTTCAAGTGTTACAGGTGTCATGAACCGGGGCACATGAAGAAAGACTGTCCGCAGAAAGGAAAGGGAACTGACTGGAAGAAGAAAGGAAAGCCAGGAGAGAGGAAAGATGGGTCATCAAGTTCTGCGAATCTTGTAGAGCAGGAATCAGATGACGGTGACATGCTTTCGGTTTCAGCAACTTCGGATCACTTGGCAGACTCATGGATTCTGGATTCAGCATGCTCGTTTCATGTGACGCCTAACAGGGAGTGGTTTGACACCTACAGGTCAGTAAATTGTGGTAATGTTCGAATGGGTAATGATGTATCATGTGAAGTCATTGGAATAGGCACAATTAAGATCAGGATGTTTGATGGTGTTGTAAGAACCTTAAGTGAAGTTAGGCATGTTCCAGATTTGAGGAAAAATCTGATTTCGTTGGGAACCTTAGACTCTAATGGCTGTGAGTATAAAACAGGAGGTGGAGTCATGAAGGTAACGAAGGGTGCTTTGGTGATTATGAAGGGTATTAAGATTGCAGGTAATATCTATCGTTTGATAGGAACTACAGTTGTAGGTGGAGTTGCTGCTGCTACCACAACTGAGGATACTGATGATACCATGCTTTGGCATATGCGGTTAGGACATATGGGAGAGCGTGGGATGTTAGAGCTGCATAAGAGGAATCTGCTGAAAGGGGTTAAATCATGTAAACTGGATTTCTGCAAGTTTTGTGTTCTGGGGAAACAATGTAAGGTGCAGTTTAGGAATGCAATTCACAGAACAAAGGGAATTCTTGACTACGTTCATTCAGATGTTTGGGGGCCAGTGAGGGTAGCTTCGAAAGGAGGATCTCTGTATTTCTTGACCTTTATCGATGATTTTTCGAGGAAAGTTTGGGTGTACTTCATGAAGCACAAGTCTGAAGTCTTTGCTAAGTTCAGAGTGTGGAAAGCTGAAGTGGAAAACCAGACAGGGAAAAAGATTAAGTGCCTCAGGACAGATAATGGGACGGAATTCAAGAATGGGCCTTTTCTGAAGTTTTGTGAGGAACATGGGATTCAGCGGCACTTTACTGTTCGGAAGACACCACAGCAGAATGGGGTGGCAGAAAGGATGAACAGAACTATAGCAGAAAGGGCACGGTGTTTGAGATTGAATGCGGGACTTCCGAAGGTTTTTTGGGCAGAAGCAGTGAGTTTGGCATGCTTTGTTATAAACAGGTCACCGAGTGCTTCTTTGGAAGGGAAGGTAGCTGAGGAGATGTGGACAGAGAAAGAGGTTGACTACTCAGGGTTGAGAATCTTTGGGTGTCCGGCCTATGTTCATGTTCCCAGTGATGAGAGGTCAAAGCTTGATGCGAAGTCTAGACAGTGTATCTTTCTTGGTTATGAGAAAGGGGTCAAAGGGTACAAGCTTTGGGATCCAGAGACAAAGAAGGTGGTGATCAGTAGGGATGTGGTATTTGATGAGGACTCTATGATCAAGGCACATCAGAAGGTTCAAAATTCTGAGTCAGAGGAAGTGAGCAGCAGACAGCAGGGTGTAGAGATTGAGTTGGAAAGTATTGATAGGGGTGATACTCAACCGGATGAACAGCTTGATCAACAGCAGCAGCAGGAGCAGCAGCAAAGCTTGGCCGCTGGGAGAACCAAGCGCACTATCAAGCCACCAGTGAGGTATGGGTTTGAAGACTTGGTTTCTTATGCATTGACTACTACCAGTGGGGATCCATCTACTTTTCAGGATGCTATCACGAGTTCTGAAAGGGACAGATGGATGGAAGCCATGGTGGAGGAAATGGAGTCTTTGCATAAGAATAAGACTTGGGAGTTGAAAGAACTGCCCATGGGAAAGAAGCCAGTGGGTTGTAAGTGGGTATACAAGCGGAAAGAAGCAGCAACAGAAAAGGAGAGGGAAAAGTTCAAGGCTCGGTTAGTGGCAAAGGGGTATTCACAGAGGAAGGGGATTGATTTCGATGAGGTCTTTTCTCCAGTGGTGAGGCATACGTCAATCAGGATTATCTTGGCATTGGTGGCTGGTTATGATCTTGAGTTAGAGCAGATGGACGTGAAAACGGCATTCCTCCATGGTGAATTGGAGGAAGTCATTTACATGGAGCAGCCTGAGGGGTTCAAGCAGCCAGAGACTGAGCATCTTGTTTGTAAGTTGAAGAAGTCACTTTATGGGCTGAAACAGTCTCCAAGACAATGGTACAAGAGGTTTGACTCTTTCATGATACGGATTGGGTACACACGCTGTGAGTATGATTGTTGCGTTTATGTTAAGAGTCTTGATGATGGTTCCTATATTTTCTTGCTTCTTTATGTGGATGATATGCTGATTGCTGCAAGGAGTATGGTTGAGGTTAACAGGTTGAAGTCTTTATTGGGTAAAGAGTTTGAAATGAAGGATTTGGGAGCAGCTAGAAAGATACTTGGGATGGAGATTCGAAGAGATAGGTCAGCTGGTAAGTTGTGGTTATCTCAAAAGAATTATGTGGTGAAAGTGTTGGAGAGGTTTAGTATGGATAATGCCAAACCGGTCAGCACTCCATTGGCAAGTCATTTCAGGTTATCTTCAGCTCAGTGTCCGGTGTCAGATGAAGAAATTGAGGATATGTCAAGGGTTCCTTATGCGAGTGCGGTGGGTTGCTTAATGTATGCAATGGTTTGTACGAGGCCCGATTTGGCACATGCAGTTAGCACAGTCAGTAAGTACATGGCCAAACCAGGCAGAGAGCATTGAAAGGCAGTCAAGTGGATGTTCAGATACTTGAAAGGTACTTCGGATCGTGGGATTTTGTTTGGTAGGCAACGGGATCAGATTTCAGTTGTTGGGTATGTGGATGCGGATTATGCTGGGGGCTTGGATGACAGAAGGTCTACAACTGGTTATGTGTTTACACTTGTGGGTGGGCCTATTTGTTGGAGATCCATGGTACAACCTCTGGTGGCTTTATCTACTACTGAGTCTGAGTATATGGCGGTGACTGAGGCAGCTAAGGAAGCATTGTGGTTGAAAGGGTTTGTGAAGGAGCTTGGCATAGTTCAAGGTGGAGTACAGTTGCATTGTGATAGTCAGAGTGCTATTTATCTGGCAAAGCATCAGGTGTATCATGCTCGAACCAAGCATATCGACGTGAGATTTCACAAGGTGAGAGAGTTGATTGATGCAGGTGATTTGATACTGGAAAAGGTGCATACTTCTGAGAATGCAGCTGATATGTTGACAAAGACGGTTACTGTTGACAAGTTCGAGCATTGCTTGAACTTGGTTAATGTCTCCAGGTGCTAGCAATCGGAGACGCCCCCCACGAGTTGACTGGATTGGAGTGGGGGGGTTATCTCCTGAAGGGGCGAGTGTGTATTCGCCAAGGTGGAGATTGTTGGAAGTGTGGCTCATTCTTGAGCTGTGGGTAGCGCTACTGGGATTTCAGTGTAGCGCTACCGGTTGGCTAAGGTGGGAACAGAGCTGTAGCTAGCGCTACATGGTTTTATGTGTAGCGCTAGCGGTTTGGTTCGGGTTAGGGTTTGTATAGAGCGGGTATATAAGGCTCTCTATTGTAAAACCCTAATGTAACTGAATACTGTGATAATAAGAACAGTAGCCGCTCCCGTGGACGTACCCGGTTTTGGGGAACCACGTATATTCCTGTGTTGATTTCTTTACTGTTTATACTCGTAAATCGTGTGCGTGTGTGTTTCGATCCTAACAGAGTTCATTTTTGCGGGATTATCGGCCGCCGGGGGGTCGATCTCCTTATGCCCAGAAAAACAGTCGCGCACACACACAAACCAAACAGATGTCAACAAAGTGTCAGCGCGGAGGGTGTTCGGGAATGGCAGCAGTGCCGGCGACGCAAAGGCCGATGAGTTCAAACCACGAAAATATAAAAAGAATGCCTTAAACATTGCAACACATGGTATTAAAAACAAAGCAGCTATGAGTACATATTTTTGTCTAGCCGTGTCCCATTTTCGCTGGGGTGATACGACCGAAGGTGTCCGCTTTTGTCTATATACATACCCCACCGCAAAAATATGGCTTTGGGACTCGTATTGGGTTCCAGTAGCGCCATGCCAGTTTTAAATTCTATTCTAAGAGCTAAGGCTCCCCTTATCCCCTCCCTTTTCTTTTCCGCTGACTGTGTGTGGGCCACACTTCAATTTTTTTTTTTTAATTGGCAAAAGTAACATTTTATTAGGTAAAGGAGGAGGGATTCCAAAAAAATATTGGAAAATACAGCCAAAGGGACAAAGCCCTGTACACACTTCAGAAAATTAAGGCCGTATAGAGGTCCTTCACTTACTTGTGTGAGTTCCCTGCCCGCTCACGCTCCTTACCAACAACGGTGTATTTACGAAACATTCAACTTTGCTACAGAACTCAAGGCCTAAATTCTGAGACGAAGCTTGTTATTTTATAAACATTGTTACCGATATCCGATTGATTAGCTGATATAAACATATGTACGTGGGATATGTACACAAGACTTAATTTGTACTCATATTATTTATGTATTCAAAAGGTAATAGTCAAATATGGGTCTTAAACAATTAAAATAGTATGCTGACCAAAAAAAAAACAATTAAAATAGTATCCATCAAAACTTCAAGAAATGTACAACCAGTCCGATAAGTTTTTAAGATTGCGTATTTAAGTTATGTTTGAAAATGGAAAAAACCATAACATAAATAAATAACAATAAATTGATTAAAAGTTATGTAGTCCAAGAACGCTGCAAGATTGAATATATATAGGAAATTAATTTGTGCATGGATTTACAATACGTCAAACTCATCCGGTGGGAAACTCATCAATATCCACAACATACATATACTTTTTTTTTTCAATAAGTGAGATTATATAAATATAACTATAGCGGCACTTACATAACGAAATTCTTTACAGAAATTTTGGACAAAGTCAAACTAATCTTTTAACTAATGCAAAACGATAAAGTAAGGAATCGATATCTTTTATTCCAACCCAAACATTGCGCCTGATACACATTCTAACGAAACTTCAAATACTTTTAACAGTGCGAGCCAAATTTCAAAGATAACAAGCACCAAAACCATCAAATGGACTCCACCCAAGCATGAACGCACTAATGAATTATCAAAGCTACACAGTATAGAGGTTAATGCTGGAAATAGGACATGAACATTTCAACACCCCGGCTTTGTTCTGGTATTATCTCTCCTATAATAGGATGATTGGAGATGCTGCTTAGATATGGAATGAAATGTTGGATACTGCCATTGGTTGGAAGGATTTCAATCACTTTGTTAGTGTTTGGTACTGGTGGTTGTATTTTTGCTTCTCTCGTTCTTCTCAACTTCTCGTAGGAAGTTTTTTTTTTATCAACATAAAAAAAATTTCATTAACTCATAACATGAAGTACAGAGATAATAGGAGCTTGGGTATACCGGTCTGACCACTCAAGACCCTCTTTTCCAAACCACACGAAGGAAACTGATTTAGACCCAACAAGCTAAGCCCAAACTAAGAGAAAAACCCTAAAAAACCCAACGGTTAATAAGGAAACAACCCAAGTTCCCCCTTCTTAATTTCTATATCTTCTTGCTCAATGTGGCTCCATGGGCAGTCATGGGGTTCCATTTTGGGCCTTTCTTCTCTTCTTTCTCTTTTCTATCTCACTTGATGTACCCATTATCGAGTTTATCATTAATAATATGAGAATAAATTCTTTATACCGCTGGTGTAAATATTTATTTCATCCAAATCAATTGTATTGCGACACGTGTCAAAATAGTGGTCCCAATTAATAAAATATAGCGACGTGTCGCAATACAATTGATTTGGAGGAAATAAATATTTACACCGGCGGTGTAAATAATTTATTCCCTAATATAATATTTTGCCTTCACAAAAAAAAATTCTCTACATATCGGACAAGCCCTTACAAGTTGCCCTTCCAAAAACAACATGTGGGGTAAGAGCAATGCTGGTATGGATATGAAATATTCGACCGAAGATGAAACGAACTACTCTCAAAAAAATGAAAGACATACCTCTCACAAATTAGACTACAAATCGTTGATACGAAAAGCCAAAAGAAAAGCGAAACAAGTGCTGAAGTGTAAAAGAAGCGGTTTGTAACTAATTCAATGCTTTCCCCTCTCCCCGACATACTCTCTGGCCATCAATTTCTCTCTGTTTAGATATGAGTCGACCAAACTTGCATCGTCAATATGTGATCAATTTGATTTTAAACGTCAACAATAAATAGATCAATTGATGGACCAACTTCATTTAAGGAATTTAGGCCAATTAGTATGGTTGGTTGGGTGTATAAACTTTTATCTAAAGTTTTGGCAAATAGATTCAGAAACATTCTCCCGAAGGTCATTGGGGAAACTCAGGCGGCTTTCATTGGTGGTAAGCAAATCCTTGATGGAGTAATGATAGCTAATGAAGTCATTGACTTCTGGAAAAACAGTGCTCAGGGTGGCTTACTTCTAAAACTTGATTTTGAAAGGGCCTACGACTGTGTAAATTGGGGTTTTTTAATTGATATGCTTACAAAAGTTGGTTGTGGGATTAAATGGTGTCAATGGGTCAAGGAGTGTATCTCAAGTGTTTCAATGTCAATCCTTGTTAATGGTTCTGCTACAAAAGAATTTAAAACGAATAAAGGTCTCAAACAAGGGGATCCTCTATCCCCATTCCTGTTCAATATCATTGTGGAAGCCTTAAATATTATGCTGGAAAGGGCTAGAGCAATTGGTTTAATAAATGGAGTCACAGTTGGTAGAAATGGGGAGATGGTTTCTCACTTACAATTTGCAGATGACACACTCATTTTCTGCCAGAATAAGTTGGAGGAATTTGTAGCTCTGAAAAGGATTCTCAGATTATTTCAACTCATGTCGGGTCTGAAAATTAACTTCTCAAAGAGTGTGTTGTGTGGGGTTAAATGCCAAGATCAGAATGTTGAAAGTCTAGCTCAGGTGATGGGGTGTCGCGTGGGGTCCCTTCCTCTAAACTATCTTGGACTCCCTCTTGGAGCTAATCCAAGAAAAGTGCAAACTTGGCAACCTGTGATAGAAAGGTTGGAGAAAAAATTGGCCGTGTGGAAAAGGAGATTTATGTCTTCGGGAGGTAAATTGACACTTATCAATTCGAATACAAGCAGTCTTCCTGTGTACTTTATGTCCCTCTTCAAGATGCCGATGTCTGTTGCAAGGAAAATTGAGAAGCTTCAAAGGCAGTTTTTTTGGGGTGACTCCATTGAAAATAAGAAAATCCATTTGGTTAGCTGGGAAACTATAACAAAGAGCAAAAAATATGGAGGTTTAGGAGTGAAAAGGATGATTGAACAAAATCATGCTCTTTTAGCAAAATGGTGGTGGAGATTCAGTAGAGAAAAGGATTCCTTATGGGCTAAGGTGGTGTGCAAAAAATACGGATTCTCACAGCAAAATTGGCTTCCTCAATTACCATCTTCTGGTCGAGCGTCTATCATCTGGAAAGATATTTGCTCAATTGGGAATATGGACAGTGATGTAGGGAACATTATTCAGGCTGGTTTCAGAATTCAAGTGTACTCTGGGAATAACACTTCTTTTTGGAATCACAGATGGATGGGAGATCAAACATTACGGGAGGAATTTCCTAGACTTTATTTGGAATCAACGCAACATGATGAGTTGGTATGTAATATGATTAATTCAGAAGGTGATGGGGATTGGTTTTTGTCCTTTCGAAGACTATATGTTTGGGAAAAGGAACAAATGGATGTGTTAAGTGGCAGATTACGGAATGTCTCTTTAGTGCCGTCAAGACTGGATGAGATGCTTTGGACTGGTAACTCAAACAACATATTTTCTGTTAAGTCTGTATATGATCTTTGGGAAGCTTATGCTTTTAACACAAATTCTGGACTTGGGTCTTTGTGGAGAAATCTTAGCCCTCCAAAGGTGGAGATTTTTTCGTGGTTGGCTTGTCAGAGCAGGATTGCGACAAGGTCAATTTTGAGTAATAGAAATATAATTGTGGGATTGGACGAGCAAGCATTGGCTTGCCCATTTTGTTCACTGGACTGGAAACACCAATACATGTGACTCTTTCTTGCCCATTTTCTACATACATTTGGACCAAAATGGCAGATTGGTGGAACCTAACTTGGGTAGCTCATTCAAATTTGTTGGATTTATCTTCCTGGTGGTTTTCGTCTGGGTTCAAAAATTTGGAAAAACATATGTGGGAATGTTGCTTTTATGCAACATTATGGTCTATTTGGATTGCAAGGAATGATGCTATTTTCAATAACAAAGTTGCGGATCGTAACCAAGTGGTAGAGCTAACCAAAACAAGGGCAGCTTTATGGATCAAAGCCAGATTTGATATCAAGGTGTATACAGTGGAAGATATTAAAAGAAATCTTGATGGTGCTAGACGTCTCATTATTTAGGAGTATTTGGGTGTACTTTTCGTTTATTTACCTTGTCTTTGTTTATCTTTGTAGGGTTGGGATGAACTTTCTGGTTCTCCCTTCCCTTTTACTCGATGTACCCTTTTCGAGTTTAATAAAATTTTCTTTTGCCGATTAAAAAAAAACAATAAATAGATCAAGGCCAACAAAATGAAGGATTTGAATTAAATAAAAAAAAACTGCGATGGGTTCCACGATATAAAAACAGAACTATAAAAGAAACACATTTTGGTTCCCATATTTAAGAAATTCATTTTTCTCTTTGCACGTTTCTCAATAACTTTCTCTATCTATCTCTCCACTCATTAATTACTACTTATTACATTAAAAAAAAAATTTCAAAGATTGAAACCGAGCAAAGGAAGGTGAAAGGAACTGGATGAAAACATATTCTTATTAATATCGTGTGATATATCACGACTAGAAAACCATACAACACGAGTTCAAAAAAAAAAAAAAAGAAACAGAAAACCAGAATTAATACATGCACCATTCCCCTATAGGGGAACCATAATTAAAGAAGGCATGATGGGATCATCACCTCCAATCATGCTTTTTATTCAAAAATCCTACGAAACCCACATTGCACAAACATCATAGATAAGCTTGCTTGATCCAGTTCTGAGGCTTGGCTTCCATATATCAGTCCTCTTTATCCACGGGCTCGCCTTCATAAGAGCAGCACCTCCTGCACCCTCCATAATAACCACGTCTGCAGCATCCGTAATAACATCCCCTGGGCCCGCCGCCGCCGCATCTGTAGCCATGACATCCACCGCCACCGTACCACTTGGCATCCTCTACCCCATTATTTGTCTGGTCAGCTGCAAAGATGATATACATGCTTTAATTATTAACGATAAATATGTAAAAGAAACTTGGATTTCTAGCAGTACATGTTCACAAGTCAATGCATGCCTCTGGTGAAATAAGGTGTAGACTAAATTGAATTCAAACACAAATAGACTCACTCGTTTCTTTGGGAGTAGAAGTCTCGACCAAATCCCTGGCTGTCACCTCCGAGGTAATGAGAAGAACAGTAGCCAGCAAGAGGCCCAGGAGAACAAATGTTTTGGAACCCATTACTATACTTGATTAATTGGAGGGAATGAAGTTGTAGAACAATAGGGATGTCTATTTATAGGCACAAAGAGATTTCAGTGGACGTGTAACTTCGTACAAGAGAGGTAGTATCAGAGCCGAATATTTTAGTAATGGTGATTGTATGTTAGGTTTTATTCGTGGAAGAGAGGTAGTATCAGAGCCGAATATTTTAGTAATGGCCGGTGATTGTGTAAAGGATTCTCAAGAGTTGACTAGCAGTATATTATTGCCATGCAAAAAAGACTTGGCACCTCTTCCTCCACGTCAGCGTAGTGGTTTAGTTTGTTGATATTAGTTTCTAATTAGTGACAGTAATCAGTTTTGTAATCAGGGATATAAAAGGAGAGGATTCTGTGTATTGTACTTGGGTTTTATTTGAAAGAGAATAAATTCTATCCACCGCCGGTAAAACCCCACTTTTCAACCACCATTCATTATGGGCCCCATCGAGCATCTATTATTTTAATCTGAACCGTTCATATTATAAGACTCGCAGTATATTATTGCCATGCAAAAAATATCAGCTTCATCGAAAGTTGATAGATATGTCAAAATTTGAATTTTGGTTTATAAAATGGACGATCTGATTTCTGTCAATAACAATAAAGATAAACTATTCATTTTACAAAGCAAAATTCAATTTTTCATACTCTTATCGATATCCGATCAAGTTTATTTTTTGCATGGATACATGCACTATTATGTAGAGTCTACAAGATGAACTATTCTGATCAACAATAAACACATGGTAGGACCAAAAAAGACGGTGATGGAAAAGTGGGGTTTTCTACCGCCGGTGGAAAGAATTTAGTCTCTTATTTGAACACTCAACCCAATACAATACCAACACCCAATCAATTCATAGGCTAACAACAAATACACTAGGTAAAGAAAAAAAATTCATACAGAACAAAAAAAAATTATAGAGAGAGGAAAAAAAGATCTATTAGTAAAAGTATCGTGCCCTCTAAATGTACTTACTATTTTTTTTGGTCAAATGAAAATTCCCATAAATATCTGGAAAGTTAATTTCTAAAAACCCCAAGTACAAATTTCTAGAACCACCCTCATGACTAATAATCAGTAGAGGACTGGAGTGATCTAGAGAGGTGAACGAGTGCTCGAAAGAGTTACAAAGAATTTCTGCAGCAACTCCCTCTCAAATCTCACTAAAGCCCAACAAATTTATCCCTTCCTGAACTCTAAATTGAATAAGAGAGTGCTTGCCCCACAAAGTATTTTGAATAAGAGAGTACTTGCTCCACAAATATATCGTAATGAAATGGCTCAGATCGATCAAATGAGATGATCGATTTCACTTTGCTTCACATGAGGGATTCCCACTTAAAATTCACTTTGGTTGTTGGTTTGATTTGGTCCAAGAATACTTCAGCAAGTGGCGTTTTCTGAATGAAAGCGATAAAAATAATAATAAAAATAATAATAATAATAAATTTATTAAATTTCTTGTTTATAGCCACGGATTGGCCGGGGCAGGGACTGAGTCCCCGTCGATTTCCAGAAAGGCTGAAAACTTCTACCAATTTAGTAGCCTTGTCTAAAATCTTTTCCTAACGTTCCAATTTAGTAGTAGCTTATTTTAGCCTAATAAGTTAAATGACTTTTTTTTTTTGTCTTTATTCAATTTTTTTGGCATTTGTTAGTTCTTCAACGATTTTTTGTGGATTATTGCTTCTTCATGACAAGAAAATTTTAAAAAATAAAAATGGACGATCGAAATCCGATTTTTTTTAATAAAGACGAGAAAAATAGCCTATTGGCTTTTTTTTTTAAATAAAAAAAACGTTGAGTTTTGATCATAATTTTTTTAGTTGTTAGATTCTTTTCATTATGACGAAACAATAATCCACCAAAAATTAATAATTGCGAAAAAAATTTGAATAAGGACAAAGAAAACAAAAGCAATAAGCCAAGTAAAAATATTTTAATTAATAGTATTGTAATTTGTCAGAAAATTCAAGAAATGTATACACCAAAGTCGTCCCATTACTATACTTGATTAATTGGATGGAATGAAGTTGTAGAACAAATATGGATGTCTATTTATAGGCACAAATTGTAATATGTTTTGACGGCTATCATTCAACTTCCTGCTGGATGATTATCGTCTTCCCATTCCCCGGTTGAGTTGAGCATGTGCGCTCCTCAACCTTCCCCCTCGATGTAACCGTTCGAGTTCTTTGAAATGAAATTTCTTTTAGCTGAGCAAAAAAAAAAAAAAAAACTACGTGCAAGAGAGGTAGTATTAGAGCCGAATCTATTCTATCTATTCTATTCTATTCGATTCTATTTCTATCTATATCCTATGGAAATGTATTTGAGCCCCACAATCCTCCAAATCTCCATTCCTAATTTCCTGAATTTTCTATTTTTAAAAAACTAAAAAAATACCCACACGCCAAGTAACTGGAACTGGAAGTACCCAAAAAAATAAACTTCCACCTTCATTCTCCCATAATCCCATTCCACACCTACAAAACCTCAGCCCACTTTTTCTAACACCTCCCCACATTCATAATCTCATGCCACATGATCAAAACCATTAGCTTCAACACCGTTTTCGTTCTTTTCAAATAAAAAATGTGGAGGGCGTGGTCCGGCGGAGGGACCAGGACGGTGGCCTCGTTGCACCAATTAGCCGGGGCAGTGAATCTACTACCCATGGGTCGGCGGTCTGGGTCGGTAGCCGATCCGAGTCCGGCCGGGTCTGAATAAAGATAACCGAAGTGTCGATCCACGGAAGGGAACGGTCTGGTTCGGCGTGTGTATTAATCGATATGATCTAGTTCGGCAGTTCCCCGCCGAACGGGTTGGGGATTGCCCTGTTGAAGTCATCACTGCCGTACCAAACGGTACGGCAGGACCTACGCTCGCCGAGCCCCCTGTCCCCTAACTTGGAGAGAAAGTTAGGAAGAGTTGGGCAGGGGGAGGCAACCTCGCGTCTTATCCAATCCCTTATATTCAGGAGCGGAGTATAGGAGATTGGATAGGTTCAGGATTGAGATGTCTATCTAGGATCCGAGATAGGCGGGCTCATCATACAACGAATAAGTATCCTAATGGGATTTGGACTCTGCATTCCCTTTGGCTATATAAGGAGGTATTCACCTCTAGAATAAGGTACGTTCAGAATACTCTCTCAAACCCTAAACTATACTTCGATATCTCCTCTCCTGTTTACTGACTAGAGCGTCGGAGTGCTTGCCCCGGACACCACGCTCCGGGTTTGGGCACTAACGCGGTTGTTTCGTGCGCAGGTCTAGTCCGTCCGCGTCCAAGTCTCAACCATCCAAGCCACAAGGTCTAACCAGAGAAAGCCAGCCACCACAATTGGCGACTCCGCTGGGGAACAAGATTAACAAACACATCTTGTGGAGCAGCTTTCTTTCCGTTCTTTCTTTTCCCAGTTTGGAATGACAACCCCGGACGGACGACCTCTCGGTCTTGATAACTTCAATCCAAACCTGGGCCACCACTCCTCTCAGCGGACGGTGGTAGGACGGGATGGCATCCCCATTGGGGGTCCCGGCGACCCCAGGGTGGTGGGTTCAAACATCCCTGATCCTAACAACCAGGATTTAGGAGCAGTGGCATTCCACATAGATGGGGTGCACCGCTCTGCAACAAGCCTCACGGTTCCTCCTCCCCCCAGCAGTGCTCCCGGTGAGCATGGCGGAGGAGTTAATGCGACTAAGAACACAAGTACAAGAGATCCAGGCGCTTCACAGCGCCCCACCCGTTTCCAGGTCGCAGGAACGGCGACGTAGGAGGAATGCTCTTCGAACGGCTGACACTATTAGGGCCTCTGCCTTTGCAAGGCTCGGCCCACTGTGTCGCATCGATGCTAGTGGCATTATCCACCTGGACCCCGGACACCGAACCGATGCATCCGGAAACGATAACGTTCGCCGAGCATTATTTCCCACAACAAGCGCCACGGCATCAAGCGCTCGTTCGAGGTCAAGGGGAAGGCCGGACCAGACTCAAGGACTTCCCCGGCTCGGCGATACAAGAGATAACGCGGGAGACCCTCTTGATCACCCTTTTGGGTCGCGAGGCCACCAGGGTAACCACCGAGCGAACATATCTGAGGGGCGGCGATATGAAGAGGAGGAAAGGGAAACGAGCACTCGGCGCCGTCAGAGGTCGCCGGCCCATTCTACCAGTCGCTCCCACCACCGGCAATCTAACCAGGGACATCACCGGACATCACCGGCAGTTGCCGGGTCAATCTGCCGGACACTCCAGGCATCAAGAAGAGAACAGCCAGGGGCTGCTACCGGAGGAGAGGTGCGAGATCAGCGCCGGCGGCAGGGCTTTAATAGTGGTAAATACTCGCACTGGCGAGAGAACCACGTACCGGCCCGTCCGGCATCAGGAAGAACCCCCGGCGGTGGGAAACAGGAGAGCCTCGGGGACGAAGCGCCGAACCCCAGAGCCAAGTATCAGCGGTCGAAGGGCTCGGACCCCACCAATCAATAAAAGGACAAGGGATGATGCTCGAGAGAAGAGCCCCGCCCCTTCGGCAGTAGTCCCGCCGAAGGAAGGGGTTACAGCAACCTCGGCGAAAGGTGTCTCCCCCTTTTCCAAGGCTATAGCGGATGAGCCTCTCCCTCCCCACTTCAAGGTCCCCAAATTCACCATATACAACGCGAAGTCAGACGCACCGACCCATGTGCAGCAATTCAAGTCCATGGCTGCGCTCTGCGGATTGAGCGAGGCAATGATGTGCCGAACGTTCTCCCTGAGCCTCCCGGACACTGCCATGCTGTGGTATACACAGCTAAAACCAGGTTCAATTAGCAGCTTCGGCGAACTGGAGCGTTCGTTTACGGCGCGGTTTGTGGCGAGTAACAGGAGGCCAAAAACGATAGAAGCCTTAACAGACCTTCGGCGGAAGACCGGCGAGTCCTTGAAGGATTATTCCGAGCGCTTCTATAACGTATACAACATGGTTGAAAGCTGTGACCAAAAGACTGCGGCTACGTCGTTCAAACGTGGACTGGATAGGAACTCTGACCTATCCAAGGAATTGATGCTTCGGCCGCCGAACAATATGACAGAGCTCATGCATACCGTTGCTCGGTATATAGAGCTTGAGGAATACATCGGTGGATCCGAAGTAGCTCCAGTCGCCGAGATGGGTAAGACGGCGGCCAAGGAAGTAAAGAAGCAGGTTAACATAGTGTCCAAGAAAGATGGCACAGGGTTCGGCGGAAACAAAGGAAGTGGAAAGACGTGGGACCGCCCGCCGAGCGATGGGCGGGACCACCTTGCCATCACGACCTATTTTAAGGAGCCAATCTTCCGTATGCTCCGAGAGTGTGGACGGCTTCCTGGTTTCCAATGGCCAACAGGGGCGGCGGAGAAAATGGGAACTGCCGATGGCCGGGAACCGAACCGGAGGGTATACTGCTCATTCCACGATGAGCAAGGGCACTATACGACGGCATGCCAGCCTTACAAAATCTACCTCGAGGAGTTAGTCCAGCAGGGAAAGATGGATCGGTGGATCGACCGAACCAAGTCACCGAACGCAGGGATCCCGCCGAGAGCCCAAGATCTCGACGGCGTGGTGCATTGTATTCATGGGCCAATGAACAAGGCCCAGGCCAACGAGCTCCACAAAAAACTGTACAGCCCTACCCCGCCAGGGGTAATGATAGTTCAAAATTCATTGAAGCGGAAGATGGACGCCCGTAGCACCTGGGAGATCAAGTTCACCGAGCAAGATTTGGAGGGGTTATCTCTACCCCACAATGATGCCTTGGTCCTCTCTTTACAATTCCAGCGGAAACTTGTCCGGAGGGTATTAGTCGATCAGGGTAGCTCGGCGGAGATCCTATTCTATTCAGCGTTCAAAGCTCTAGGTCTCTCGAAAGAGCAATTGGCCCCGGTGGAAGCCCCTTTGATTGGTTTTACTGGGATTCCGGTCTACCCGCTCAGCAAGATCGTACTCCCAGTATATTCTGGTTCGGTGAAGTTGGATATGGAATTCATCGTGGTTAGTTCGCCGAGCCCATACAACGCAATCCTGGGAAGAAACTGGTTGCACGGCATGAGGGCTGTGGCATCCACGCTTCACCAATGTGTTAGATTCATTGGAGAATCTGGGAGACAGGAGACCATCAAGGGGGACCAGGTGGCCTCAAAGAAGTGTTTCGTCAACTCCATCCGCGGAAAGGGCCGAGCAAAGGAGGTACAAAGTATAGAGGTACCTGAGTTGCTAGATGAGGCCACCACCGAAGAGAAAACGAGAGAGGCCCTGCAAGGGCCTGAAGAGGTTGGAAGACCGGCGAGCGACAGGACCGTGGAAGACTTGGTCCGGATTGCGGTCAATGAAGATGGGACCCGTTCTTTTCTCATTGGCTCGGCTCTTGATGAGGTCGAGAAAACGCAGATGGTCGAATTCCTCAAAGAAAACATGGAAGTCTTTGCATGGACTCCATATGAAATGCCGGGCGTTAGTCCCGACGTGATAAAACATTCTTTGAATGTTGACCCGGCTAGGAGGCCTGTTGTGCAGAAGCCTCGGCGATCCTCGGCCTTACATGCCGACGCAGTTAACGAAGAGGTAGAACGCCTCCTTGACGCCGGGGCTATTCGAGAGGTCCAATATCCAACATGGCTAGCAAATCCGGTGGTGGTCCGGAAGAAGAACGGCAAGTGGCGCGTCTGTGTCGACTTCACCGATCTAAACGACGCATGCCCAAAGGACTGTTTCCCTTGCCCTTGGATCAATCAGTTGGTGGATGCTACCGCTGGGTATGCTCGGCTCAGTTTTATGGACGCATACAGGGGATACCACCAGATTGCTATGGATGAAGAGGATCAGGAGAAGACGGCGTTCATCACCCCCAGTGGCACTTACTGTTACCTGGTAATGCCGTTCGGCTTAAAAAACGCAGGGGCTACGTTCCAGCGTATGGTAGCCCTGTTGTTCAAAGGGATCCTCGGCAGAATAATGGAGGCTTACATTGACGATATGGTCGCCAAAAGTAAGGAAGCAGCCGATCATCTTCTCCACCTCGGCGAAATTTTTGGTGTTCTCAAGAGGTTCGGCTTGAAGCTGAATGCTGAAAAATGTGCATTCGGCGTTGGCTCTGGCAAATTCCTTGGACATTTGGTTACTCGCCAAGGGATTGAGGCCGACCCAAGTCAGATCAAGGCCATACAGGAAATCAGGGCTCCGGCCACGGTGAGGGAGGTTCAGCGCCTCGCCAGCATGGCTGCCGCCCTTAATCGCTTTATCAGCAAGTCTTCGGATATCTGCCGACCGTTCTTTCAATCAATAAAAGGCAACAGCCGAAGGAGCTTCGTATGGACGCCGGACTGCGATGATGCGCTCGCCGAACTAAAGAGATGTCTATCTCAAGCTCCTTTGCTGGTTGTGCCAAAGGAAGGGGACGAGCTTCACCTCTACCTTGCAGTTTCCGAGCATGCTGTTAGTGCTGTCCTGGTTCGGCAGGAAACCTCAAAGAATGTAACGGGCACGGACCAGAAGCCAGTCTACTACATTAGCAAGGCACTTCTCCCCGCCGAGACTCGCTACCTCCCAATAGAGAAGCTGGCTTTGGCATTGGTAATGGCGAAGAGAAAGCTCCTGCCGTACTTCCAGAGCTTCACCATTGTGGTCGTTACCGAGTACCCTTTGAGAGCGGTGTTACGCAAGGCAGATCTCTCCAACAGATTGTGCAAGTGGTCCCTGGAGTTGGCAAACTTTGATATCCGTTATCAGGCTAGAACGGCAATCAAAGGTCAGGTGTTGGCTGATTTTGTCGCCGAATTCTCCCCTGGGGTGGAAGACGGCAGAAGCAGTGAATAAGATCTGGCCAAAGAGTCCACCGGGCCAACTCCTGGACCTCGGTCGAGCCATCCAGCTCACGAAGAATATATCACAAAGCGGCCCATCCCTTCACGCCGAGCGAGCTTGTTCACCGGGCACGCTTGGAGACTCCATGTAGACGGAGCGTCTAATAACCGAGGGGCTGGTGCCGGGATTGTTCTGGTGTCACCGAGCGGGACCTTGCACGAGCATTCATTGAGCATTGGGTTTCCAGCAACCAATAACGAGGCGGAGTATGAGGCCCTCATTGCCGGACTCAAGTTAGCTCGGCATATGGGTGCTGAAGAAGTTCAGGTTTACAGCGATTCACAGCTCGTTGTTAACCAACTCAATGATGATTACGAGGCTAAGGATGCACGCATGAACAAGTACGTGAGCCAAGTTGTTGCCCTGGCTGGTTCATTCAAAAATGTATTTTTTGACCATGTGGGTCGTGATCTCAATTCCCATGCCGATGCTCTTGCCGGACTGGGAGCCGTATGTGCCGATCAGGGAGGGGAAAGAACGATCATCCTCGGCGAAGTCCCATCACCGAGCTTCGAGCCGGAGCCACAAGAGGTAATGGACATCCATCTGGCGCCGAGCTGGATGGACCCCGTCGTCTCCTATTTGAAGCACGCCGTGCTTCCGGCCGACCGGAAGGAAGCCCATAAGATCCGTTGTCAATCTGCTTCCTATTTTCTCGATCCCTCCGGCACACTGTACCGCCGATCATACACTGGTCCAGATCTCCGTGTGGTGCATGAGCAGGAGGTGCCCGGCATTCTCGAAGAGTTGCATGGTGGAAGTGCTGGTTGTCACACCGGCGGCCGATCCTTAGCCGACCGTGCCCTTTCCCAGGGTTATTGGTGGAAGAGAATGGTACATACGGCTACAGAGTTTGCCAAGCAATGCAAGTCTTGTCAAAAGCATTCTCCTCTTATAAACCAGCCGACCCTACCGTTGCAACCGGTTTCTAGTCCTTGGCCCTTTGCTCAATGGGGGGTGGACATTATTGGCAAGCTGCCGAAGGCTACTGGCGGCTTTACCCACATCATCACTGCTACGGATTATTATACCAAGTGGGTAGAGGCCAAAGCACTCATAACAATCACCGCCGCCGATGTGGAAAGTTTCCTTTGGAAACATATTTTTACCAGGTTCGGCGTACCTTACGCCATTGTGTCAGACAACGGTACCCAGTTTGTCGCCGACGCAATTAAGGCCATATACAAGAGGCGCGGCATACAGATGAAGACAGCTTCTGTCTCCTATCCTCAGGGAAACGGACAGGCCGAGGCTGCCAACAAAGCTATCTCTGCCGGCCTGAAGCGCCGACTCCGAAACAAGCGCGGCAAGTGGGCGGAAGAGTTGTCTGATGTTCTATGGGGCTACCGAACCACTCCACGGCGCGGCACTGGTCGTACTCCTTACTCCATGGCGTTCGGCGTCGAGGCCGTGCTCCCTGTGGCTGTTACTCGGCCCACGTCTCGAACTGCAACATTTGACGTTCCAGCAAACGATGCAATGCTAGCCGCCGAAGCAGATCGAGCAGATGAGCTTCGAGACAATGCCCACATTAAATATGCAGCTTATCAGCAGCAGTTGGCTCGGAGTTATAACAAGAATGTGCGGAGCCGCCCCTTCAATGTGGATGATCTTGTCCTTCGGCAGATAGTGCAGAAGAAACATTTGAAGAAATTCATGCCGAAGTGGGAAGGTCCATTCCGGGTGGTTAAGAAGGTTGGTTATGGCTCATATGAACTTGCCGAGATGGATGGTACGGCGATACCGAACCATTGGAACGCACAGCTGCTTCGGAAATTTTATGCTTAAATTTCTTTTGGCTTTTCGCCTCGGCTATTTGTTTAAGCCTTCAGTTTTTTACAAAGAGTTGTTTCAATAAAGATTGGTTGTTTCTATTTTTAAATGTGTTTTGTTAGCCTCGGTGGTATTATTATGCTCGGTTTACCGAAGCACGCTTTTTCAGATTCTGTTCGGCAAAGACTTTGCATGCCATATCCTGAAGGGGGCATTCCCAGCTTCGGCCGTTCCTTTTGATCCGGCGGAACCAACCTCGGTGGTAGGTTTCCTCCGGATCAGGGGCTGGGTACGGCGAGCTGGGACGGATACTTATTAGAGAGGTTTTTGAGTTCAAACCATGTGCATGAAGTGCAATACATGAGTCTTAACATGCATGAAGTGCAGAAAGTAACCATGTGCATGAAGTGCAATACATGAGTCTTAACATGCATGAAGTGCAAAAAGTATGAAACATAGACAGAAAACTTGAAACTTTCATCATACCAAAAGTTGGTCCATTACAAATCAAAAATAGGGGCTCGGCTGAACAAGATACTTTTGCCGACCCTCGATTCTACAAAATACAATATAAATTCTACACTATGGTGGGGGCTTCCGTAGACTTCAGCAGCTCCACAGGAGTGGGGTTAGACTGCTCGGTGTGGGCGATGGGCTCGGCCGTGCTGGAGTCTGGTTTTTCAGCAGGTTTTGTTGGCTCGGCCGAACTCAGCGGCTTGTCAACCGTCGGGTTGGGCTGACCAACAGGGCTCGGTGGCACGTCAGCGGCTGGGTTGGCCTCTTCAGCCAGAAGCAGGTGCCTCGGCAAATCCACGGATGGCACCACTGGGTTCTCCCTTCGGTGGTCATCCTTGGAGACTTCGGCATAGTCTAGGCCGACGTGGAATCCAAGAAGGAAAGAGGAGGCATGAGCGTCTTTAAAACCCTTCCGCTCTCCTTCCTTGAAAGCCTTTGTGACAAGGACTTCCACCTGCTCCTTGTAGTCTTCACCGGCCTCGTTGTACCCCGCATCGGCGGCCTCCTCCAGCTTGGCCGGCAGCTCATCCTCCTGCCGCTTCTTCTCCTCCTTGAGTTGGTCCCGCTCGGCTTCAATCTCCTTAAGCTTCAGCACCAAGCGGTCCCTCTCCTCCAGGCCAGCCTTGGCCCCGGCAACTTGAGCCTCCAACGCCTCGATTTGGTCGTTGGCCTTCTTCACCTCCTTCCTCATGGCCTGGAGGTCCCCCCTTTGGGTTTTCTTCGTTTCAAGGAGGACCTCCATGTCAGAAAAGGCTTTACTGGCACATTGCCCGGCCTGCCAAAGGAAAAGAAAAAGTTAGCATTTGAGAAGGGATATTCAACTTTGAGGTTAAGGTTGGGAATCCATACCTTGGCAAGGTGAAGGCACAGTTCGGCCATGTTGTCGGCCTTGCCGGATGGCAGCTTCTCCATGTCCTTTGGGAGGGCCAGGCCCTTTAAGAGGGTCATGGCCAGATGGGGGATCTCCCCCAGGCTGTCGCCGGTAGAGATCACGTGCCCGTTAGTACAAACCAGGCTCGGAACAAAGGGCTCCGAGGATGCACCTTCAAGATGGCCGGTTTTGAGGATCTCTGCATCCTCTTTTGAAACTCTGGCCTTCTTAGCAATATGGGGGCCCTCCCCCTCGGCGGTAGAGCTCTTCTCTCTTCGGCGAGAGGGACGTGGTGGTACCACAGCAGCAGCTTCGGTGGGCGGACCCTGGGGCTCCGGCTTGCTGACAGGAGCTTGTACCTTCTCCTCCCTCTTGGGCAGCCCGGAGGTAGAGAGGTCTTGGGCTAGGTACTGCAATTTCAGTGCCTCCCCGGCAAAAGAACCAAGATCGACCTTCTTCCTCACCATATTTTCTTTATTCTTTCGGCTTACGTACCCGTGGTAGAAAGGCTTATAACCGAGGAGGGTCAGCGCGTCTCGGTTGGGACACCGAAGCAGAGCGATCAGGTTCGTCCACTTACCAGTGATGAGGAGTCCCTTGTTCGGTGCCAAGCAATCTGCAAAATGAAAGGAGAAGATCAGTATGAAGGATACAAGTCAAATACAGAAGACATGCATTGGGGAGAGATATATACCGGGCTTGTCCCCTTGGCCGGGGAATCCTCGCACTCGAGGGATTTTGTGAGGCCTCTTGATCTCCGAACCTTTCCTGGTTGGAAAGGGGTAGTCGAGTAGGGGGTTAATGGGACCCCACTCAAAGTTGCCGGACACCTTGACCAGGACCATCCACCACTTTTCAGTGTCGTAGAGGCGGTCCACCAGGTGGTCAAAGTGTTGGCGGGTGGTGAGATAGTACTTGTCGTATTTGGGGATCCTTGATACCACGTACATCAGCATCAGGTCCCCAAGTGTGAACGGCAGTTCGTTGATCTCTGCCAACCTTGCCGCCGAGCTCAGGATGCGCCAGCTGTTGACTGCAACCTGGATCGGTGCAAGGTTGTAATCTGCCAAGAAGGAGCGGAGGAAGGGTTTCATGGGGAACCTTACCCCTCCCTCGATGATCGCGTATAAGGGAAGGACGATGAAGTCTTCGCCGAAGGGAATCCGTTCGGTGGTCACCCTTTCGACTAGGACGTCATCCGGGATCGAATATTTGGTCCGGAAGTCTTGTGTGAAGCCACCCGGCCCATCGCCGAAGAAGTGACTGTACGGCATGGGTCCGAGACCCGTTGGTAGCGGAGGGAGGAGGTTGACGTCCCTCGGCGGGGGTGCTTCGGCACCTCCTGCTGTATCAGAGGTGCTCGGCGGAGCACCAGCTGACGTCGATGTGCTAGCCTGGGCCCCGGTGGCCGTTCGTTCCTTGTTGGCCTCCTCCGGGACGGAGCCATGAGTGACCTCCTCGGCGGATTCACCGGGGGAGTCACTCCTCCCATAGAGGATGTCCCTGGAGGACCTGTCGTCAATTTGGAGGGGGATGTGGATGCCGGGGATGATTGGACCACCGGACCGCTGGGCAAAGTTGCTGGAGCTTTCATTGAAGCTCCTGTATCCTCTGCCGAGCGCCTGGATGGTCTCTTGGAGGTCTGGGTACGCTGCAGGATCGATGCTCGGCAGGTATGAGTTGGGATCCACCATGCTGAAGACCTAAACAGAATAAGAAAAGAGGGATGATGAGAATTCCTACTTCAGCATGGCTACTCATATGCATCTAGATCCCTGCCGAGGGGGGGCCTTTAGGATCCTCCTCGGCGGAAGCCGTGGTTTCTTATCAAGTGTTGGGATTGGCTCGGTGGAGGACCGCCGTTGTTGGCAGTCCAGACGGCGGCCCACGGTTGCGGGCGGCCATGGGAGAACGACACTATTCATATAAAACAATGTTTTGTGCAAATGTGGGGGTGTGCTTGGAGTATTGCATCTTGAAAGACTTTGAAAGAATCAGCAGGGGTAGCGGAGTTACCTGAGAGAAACTAGAACTGGATGGCGGCGAGTGGCGGAGCAACGGAGGCGATCGAAATAGCAGCACTGTTAAAGTTGCAGAGCGAGAGGCGAGAGGAAAAAGTGTTCTTCTGTCTCGCCTCCCCTCTTATATAGCGGATGGGAGGGCTGGGTGGAACCCTAAGCGTCGAACGCGAGAACCGAAGCGTCGCCGCTCCACCCACTCTCTTCGTGCCACGTGGAAAGCCTGCACCGTTTCGTACCGGCGTCGTTTCCCCTTCCGCCACGTGGCACCCCACGCCGTTTGGGTTTCCTGATGGACCGTTCGATCTCTGACCCCCAGCGGTCCCATCAGCCCTCGGTTGCTGCGGATGCATCATTACCCCAAGTTTCGAGAAGGCTCTTTCACTAGTCCACACTGGACCGGCGGTATACGCTCGGCACGTTTGCCTCAGGACGCCCTCGGTAGCGAGTTTTCCTTATGAGGTCAACCCCTCCTATCTTTTGCAAAGGAGGAAGAGGTTGAGGGGCTATTGTGGAGGGCGTGGTCCGGCGGAGGGACCAGGACGGTGGCCTCGTTGCACCAATTAGCCGGGGCAGTGAATCTACTACCCATGGGTCGGCGGTCTGGGTCGGTAGCCGATCCGAGTCCGGCCGGGCCTGGATAAAGATAACCGAAGTGTCGATCCACGGAAGGGAACGGTCTGGTTCGGCGTGTGTATTAATCGATATGATCTAGTTCGGCAGTTCCCCGCCGAACGGGTTGGGGATTGCCCTGTTGAAGTCATCACTGCCGTACCAAACGGTACGGCAGGACCTACGCTCGCCGAGCCCCCTGTCCCCTAACTTGGAGAGAAAGTTAGGAAGAGTTGGGCAGGGGGAGGCAACCTCGCGTCTTATCCAATCCCTTATATTCAGGAGCGGAGTATAGGAGATTGGATAGGTTCAGGATTGAGATGTCTATCTAGGATCCGAGATAGGCGGGCTCATCATACAACGAATAAGTATCCTAATGGGATTTGGACTCTGCATTCCCTTTGGCTATATAAGGAGGTATTCACCTCTAGAATAAGGTACGTTCAGAATACTCTCTCAAACCCTAAACTATACTTCGATATCTCCTCTCCTGTTTACTGACTAGAGCGTCGGAGTGCCTGCCCCGGACACCACGCTCCGGGTTTGGGCACTAACGCGGTTGTTTCGTGCGCAGGTCTAGTCCGTCCGCGTCCAAGTCTCAACCATCCAAGCCACAAGGTCTAACCAGAGAAAGCCAGCCACCACAAAAAACTTCAACCAAACAAAAGAGCATTTAATTGTTATGAAGCTGAAAGGGAACAACACAAGTGGTTCGACTTCGCAAATGCTGAAAAGAGTAGTAAATGTAAGTGGTTCGACTTCCATTCCCACCACCCCCGACCAAACCTCTCCATCTTTATCGCGCGTGTATCTCTACCTTTTCTCACATTCCCGCTTGAAATGAACTCACACCCGCGTAAGATGATTTTATGTTGGCTTATTTTGTATAATTCCCTTTCTCCATCTCTCACTATTGTGTGTTTGATTTTATCACAGGGTTTAAAGAAAAAATGATTGCGGAGAAAGCATGTTATACAAGTGGGGAAGATTTTGAAGGTTAACTCACATGAGGAATGAATATGGTTGTATCATTTTCCCCTTATTTTTCCATGCCTAAATATTGATGAGTATTACTATAATTTCCTTCTTCAAAAATTAGACAGTTCCATTCAAAAGTGATTAAAATATAAGTGGGTACATATATATATATATGACTTAAACCTAGCATTGTGTTTGTTCGATGCACAAAAACAAAACAAAAAACATGAACTTTTGTTTTGTTCCAAGAATCGAACGGGCACAATGCTATCAATCAATCAATATCATCATATGTAAATCTAGTGGTTGACCTCCAACCTTCAAACATCAAATCCTAATTTTCCAGAATTTAGATTTTTAAAGTGTACTTTTATGGGGAGAGAGGTGGACGTGGGGTAGGGTGGGACGTGGGTTGGATTTTGGGGTTCCTTAATATATGTAAGGTAAATGAAAATTACATTTTTTTAGTATTTTTGTTTGTTTTATTTTTATGGCTTTTTTTTTAGTATTTAATTTTGTATTTGGTCATGATTTTTTTTTTTACGCTTGAACATGTGCAATAAATTATTGTAACTACTAGCTTTGTGTCTCGTTCTCCAAATAGATCATCTGCAGAAGTAGTGGAAGCTGAGGGATTTCGCATTGCTTTGGATTGTTTGATATGTTTGTCTGGGGAATCTTATATTGTAGAGGGTGATACGCAAGCGGTGATTAATATGCTACAAGGAAAGAGCCAGATTAAAGCATGTCTGGAGGTCGTTCATATCTTCAGACTAGCGTTCAACCCGGTCTATGCACGGGCAAAGCTAACCCGTTCTAGCGTTGTGCCCGTTCGAACCTACTTTTATTAATTATCCCGTGCATCTATGCACGGGCAAAGCTAACCCGTTCTAGCGTTGTGCCCGTTCGAACCTACTTTTATTAATTATCCCGTGCATCAAACGGGCACAACGCTAAAACGGGTTAATTTTGCCCGTACATAGAACGGGTTGAACGCTAGTATTTTAGTAATTAATAGTGATTGTATGTTAGGTTTTATTTGAACACTCAACCCAATACAATACCGACACCCAATCAATTCAGGTAATTCATAGGCTAACAATAAATACACTAGGTGAACAAAAAAAATTATAGAGAGAGGAAAAAAAGATCTATTAGTACAAGTATCGTGCCCTCCCTAATGTACATTGTGTCTAAATGTACTTACTATTTTTTTTTTGGGTCAAATGAAAATTCTCATAAATATCTGGAAAGTTAATTTATGAAAATCCTAAGTATAAATTTCTGGAGCCACCACCACGGCTAATAATCAGTAGACGACAGGAATCTGGAGTGAACTAGAGAGGTGAACGAGTGCTCGAAAGAGTTACAAAGAATTTCTGCAGCAACTCCCTCTCAAATCTCACTAAGCCATGCAAATTTATCCCTTCCTGAACTCTAAATTGAATAAGAGAGTGCTTGCCCCACAAAGTATTTTGAATAAGAGAGTACTTGCCCCACAAATATATCGTAATGAAACGGCTCAGATCGATCAAATGAGATGATCGATTTCACTTTGCTTCACATGAGGGATTCCCACTTAAAATTCACTTTGGTTGTTGGTTTGATTTGGTCCGAGAATACTTCTGTAAGTGGCGTTTTGTGAATGAAAGCGATCAAAAATAATAATAATAATAATAATAAATTTATTAAATTTCTTTTTTATAGCCACGGATTGGGGCAGGGACTGAGTCCCCTTCGGTTTCTAGAAAGGCTGAAAACTTCTACTAATTTAGTAGTCTTGTCTAAAACCTTTTCCTAACGTTCCAATTTAGTAGCTTATTTTGACCTAATATTTTAGATGACTTTTTTTTTTGTCTTTATTCAATTTTTTTTTGGCATTTGTTAGTTTTTCGACGATTTTTTTGTGAATTATTGCTTCTTCATGACAAGAAAATTTTTAAAAGTAAAAAATGACAACCGAAATCCGATTTTTTTTAATAGAGACGAAAAAATAGCCTATTGGCTTATTTTTTGTTTTTAATAAAAAAACGTTGAATTTTGATCATAATTTTTTTAGTTCTTAGATTCTTCTCATTATGACGAAACAATAATCCACCAAAAATTAACAATTGCGAAATAAATTTGAATAAGGACAAAGAAAACAAAAGCAATAAGCCAAGTAAAAATATTTTAATTAATAGTATTGTAATTTATCAGAAAATTCAAGAAATGTAATACCAAAGTGGTCCCATCATTTTCTTTTGGATTTCGTGCTTAAGTTATGTTGCAAAATTGACAGCATTAAATATAACATAAATGAATAACGGGACAACGCATTAATTGTTTTCGTCACTTTCGTCTTTTCGTCAATTGACAGCATGCATGGACAGCATTATGTTTGAAATTAACCCGTTCCAAATCATATTTATCCATTATTGTAATTAGAGGTGACAATCTCAATCCATATTTTTCAATTCATCTATATCCGCCCACTTTTAACTCAATCCAATCCGTCCATATCCGCCCAGACAACAAAGCCTCCCACTTAATTCACGCGACGTGACCATATTCCCCTAGACTTTTTTGCCGTTTCTCCCTTTAACAAAACAAAATCGAACAACTTCACTGTCTTCGTCACCCCCTTCTCTCTCTCTCTCTCTCTCCTTTTTTTTTTTGTTTGTTTTGTTTTTTTCCGTTAGTTTCAGGCCCGGTTTGCAATAATAGGTCCAAGGGCGGACGAAGTCACGGGAGGTGGTGCCGGCATGTCCGGAACCCTGCACAACTCAAACAATTCTCCATAATTGTATTAGTTTTGATGTTAATTTATTTAGAATAGTTGTTAATTCAGAATAGTTCTTTAAGATCGATTGGCCCCTGCAAGTTCATCGGATGAAATATATTTTTAAAATTACTATATATTTTGTGGGGAAAAAAAATTAAATTCTCTACAATTGAAGTTATCAACAATTCTTTGGTCGTGTATGTGAAATAAATTGATGAGTACAGGCTACGTGTATATATATGCATACAAACTTGGACCTACTTATAAATATGAAACAGGGGAAAATAATAGGATTTTTTTTCGTTTAGTAGAAAATCTCTGCAGTAGCTACAATCCTAAAGAGCTGATTGAGGGGTGGCAAATTGAACCCAGACCCATTAACAAACCCATACCCATCAACTAAAAATAGACCCAACCCAACCCATTTATTAGTTGGGTAATAATGGGTCCAAACCCAACTAACCCATTATTAGTTGGGTCATAATTGGGCATTAATTGGGTCAACTTAAATGACCCAATGGGTCATGAAAGTAACCCACCAAAAAAATAGAGCTGAACGGCAGAATGGGAGTTGTCTGTCCCGACGGGATCCATGGCTTTTACATACTCCATTGTCCATCAATGGAATGAAAAGATTCTTCCATGGGAAGGAGCACTCTCTCTCTCTCTCTCTCTCTCTCTCTCTCTCTCTCTCTCTCTCTCTCTCTCTGTAGCGTTTTGTAGCAAGCCGAGTTAAAATGGCTCATGCCGTGCCAAGCTTGATACCGAGCCGTAGGACCAACGGTCCAATCTATTCCGAGGCATCAGCCTTACGCCTCGGTTAAACCGGCGGTCGAATACCAATATCTCCGTCACAATTCGTCGACATATCTCGCTCGGCTCACCGACTCTTGGACAGTCAGTCATCACGTTCGGCTCTGAACGAATGTGGGGGCCAAGATTCCAGCTCACCCACGTGGGAGTGCTACCGTGGCCGTGATGATGATCGTGACGTCAGCCGAACAGTTATCAGGGTAATGATTAGAACATGTGAAGGGGCTAGCTCATCCTTTAAACGGTTACAATTAAAACCCTAAAGTGACGTGAGGGTGACGTGAGCCGACGCGTGTCGAGCGTTGGTACAATCTCGGAGGCTAAGCTAGGAGTTCCCTATAAATATGCCATTATACCTTCCTGAGTGAGGTACGTCCTACAAAACCCAAAACATCCTGGCTTCTGATTTTTGATTCCTGATAGCAAGTGTTCTGATTCTTGCACCGGAGGGCCATCTCGGAGAACCTCCGGTGTGATCCTTAGTCGTGCTCTCTTTTGCAGGACATCCGAAGGTCAGGAGCTGGACTCGAACCAACTAGATCGGAGCCCCACACGTTTATTCAATTCTTCTATGCTAAATCACTCGCATCCAAAAATATTTTGGACGGTCTGGATTAAAAATCAATTGTGACCGGTAACAATTATTTTTTACCAGTCAAAATTGAAAACACATCTCAGCCATTGATTGCGTGAATGGACTGGTGAAATTGCTTGTTTTCACGGTTTCGCCGTGAATAAGTTTCTCTCGTGGTATTTAGTCCTGCATAGGGTTTGGATTAAAAAGTTAAGTGACTTATTTTTTTGTCCATAATCAAATATTTTTTGCATTTTTTTATTTTGCGTCAAACTTTTGTGACTTATTGATTCATTCGACGAGAGGAATCGGAAAAGTAAAGACAAAAATAAGTCAATAAGACAAAAAAATTACTTATTCTTGTCTTTTTGAAAAATTTTATGAGTTTCAATCATAATTTTTTACTTTTCCGATTCTTCTCGACAAGACAAATTAATAAGTCACAAAAGTTTGACGCAAAACTATCAAATACGAAAAAAAATTGAATAAAGACAAAATAAGATATATACATCTCGCAACGGGCTAGTTTTGATTCTGATCGAATGGAAAATTCAACTTATGAATGGAAAGCTGGCTTGTTCATGGCTTATTTTTTTGTCCTTATTCAATTTTTTTTTCGCATTTGTTTGTTTTTCGTTAATTTTTTGTGGATTATTGCTTCGACATGACAAGAGAAATCTAAAAAGTAAAAAAATTATGATCGAAACCTAATTTTTTTGAATGAAGACAAAAATAAGCCAATTTTTTCATCTTTATTAAAAATAAATACCCCCTCTGTCCCTTTTTAAATGTACTGCTTCGTAACTCCAACTTATTAAAAAGATATCATCATTATACCTTTCACATCAACTTTTTCCTCCACTTTTCCTACTTACCCATCATTATTACACTTTTACTCACTAATTTTTCAAAATGGAATCTACTTTTAGGGACAAAATAGACAATTCACCAACTTTTACCCACTAACTTTCCAAAATGGACACTTATTAAGGGACAGCCCAAAATGGAATATTGGACTGTAATAAAGGGACGGAGAGAGTATGAATTTCGATCGTAATTTTTTACTTTTTGGATTCTTCTCGTCATGAAAAAGCAATAATCCTCAAGAATTTGACAAAAGCCTAACAAATGCGAAAAATATTTGAATAAAGACAAAAAAATAAGCCACTTGGATATGTTGCGATTCGGTAATTAAGAGCAACCAATATAGTAATTAAGTGTACAGGGGTAATTTGGTCATTTTTGTAGTAGAGGGATAGTATGGTAATTTTAGTGTACATGGTATTTTAGTCCTTTAAATTTACAGGGGTAATATGGTCATTTTAGTGTACATGTGTATTTTAGTCATTTTAGTATATAGTATGTAATTGGACTAATGGGTCAGTCGGGTTTGCTTTTAAATAAATGGATTGGGTTGGGTATGGGTAATTAAACTCATAATTAATGGTCTAAATGGGTCAATGACCCATTAAAGACCCAACCCACTTGCAACTTACCCATTTTGACCCAAACCCGCCCACTTGACACCCACCGCCTGATTTTGACAACTCGATGGGTTGAATTAGGAATGAGGTCGAAATTTGTTGAGTTTCGGTCATAATATTTTATTTTTATCAATTTGTCTCATTGAGATGAATTAATAAACTACAAAAGTTTGACGTAAAATAAACAAATGCAAAAAAAAGTTACTCAATTTGTGAACGTGTTTTAACCCATATCGGGGGAAGATAGTAGAGAAGGAAAAGAAGGAGGGGGGGGGGGGGGGGGTCGGATCGGACGGGTTTGGGTTTGACTTGACCCATATTCGATCGGACCCGTTTCAACCTGTTTATTGTTTGACCCATTTTGACCCGCCCATATTTGACTCGCGACCCGTTTCAACCCGCCCAAACCCGCCTAGACCCGCCTATTTGCCACCTCTAATTGTAACATAAATTTTCATGGTCATTTTTGTCATTGTGTTTTTCGGTTGTTTTTTCTCAAACTTTATCAAATTCGCATGAAAATATTTTAGGAATTAATCATTCATCTTGACAAATAGAATCTAAAAAGTTAAAAATTACTATCAAAAGCCACAAATTAATTGAGCAGAAATGGAAGACAGTTAATTGGAAAAGACAGTTTAAGAAAACTATTGTACTCCATATATACCAATCAGAAACTTCAAGAAATGGAGTACTCGGTCTGTTTGGTTTGTTCTCAGTATTCCTTTTTGTACACTCTTCTCTCTCTTTATTTAACAAAATACTTCTTCTCTGTTCAAAAAAATAAAAAGAAAAGAAATGGAGTACTCGGTCCTCGAGATTTCGTATTGACGTTATGTTGGAAAATGGACACCGATATAACACAAACAAGTTTAAGGAAATTAATTTAAGTGGTGCGTTCTTTTAAACTAGCTCACAAGCTAGTTTGAAAATTATTTCAGTATTTTTTATTTCTCGTAACTTTTTGCTTAAATTTTCAACGTCATTTTGAGGGTTAATTGTTCGTTTTGACGAGACGAATCGGAAAAGTATAAGCATATGGATCAATGTTGAAAAAATTCAAATAAAACGGCACTTAAATTCCAAAAGACAGTTGTTTGATACTTTTTTCGTTTGCAGTGGACTTTTATTTTTGCTTTTGGACATGATTTTATATTTTTTAGACTCCTCTCGTCGAGACGGATAGTTAATCCAAAAAAATCACGCGAATCTAACAAAATTTCAGAAAAGACGAACAAAACACACAAAACAAGAAAAATAATTAAGTGGAGAAGAACTCATGATCCAAAAATGCTCCGAGATTGAATATTAGAAAATGATTTGTGGATAGACTTGGAAAACGTAAGGCTAATCCGGTGGGAACTCTTACTATATAAATTGATTACAAGGTCATGGGATAATAGAATTTTCTATTGCTTACCTGAGGCTGTGAAACTCATCAAGCGACAACATACATGCATTTACGTGTAAACGTAAAGAGAGAGAGTGTGCACAGGAACCGGGGGTGCTGTAGTGTACATTCTACACTACACGTGTAGTGCGGCCAATCCGACCGTTCATCTTGGCAATGGATGGCTGGAATTTTCATCCAAACAATGGACGGATAGGATTTGTAGAAACTCGAATTACATCCAATCATTCATTATCAAGATCGATGGCCCGTGTGCACCCTACAGGGTGCCTTGCAAGGCTTTACACTACAAGATTAATTTCCCAATCCTTTTGCACATGCTACGACCACATGAGTCACATGACACTTTGAAAACACAAATGAACTGTTAGAAAATTAAATTGAACTTTGCAAACACACTTAGTATTCCTTTGTACTATTTCTTCTACTTCTATTAATTTAATCTTCTTTTGCCGATAAAAAATAATAATAATAAACAATAACCTTGTTTTCATTGATGTATTGTTGATTGTATCTAAAACATAACCCTAGCGTGTTTCTACGCAACGTTGTGATCCATTTAATTTGGCCAGTAAGGAATGACTATGTCTTCAACAATGCAACTACTCCGGCTTGGGAGGTGGGGGATTTAATCAAAACAAGGATGGCAATGTGGATGAAAGCTAAATTCGATCGACATCAAAGTTTACATAGTGGAGGATTTTAAGGGTTTTTTAGATTGTATTCAAAAATTGAGATTGTAATCTACCATTGAGGTGTTTTGTCCAATTGTTGGTTGGATGTTTTCTTAGGTTTTCTTTTCCTCTTGATGTACCCCTTTTCGAGATTTACAACATGTTTCGTTCGCCGAGTAAAAAAAAAAGAAACATAAACCAAATAGGAAACATACATAATGAAGAGACCAAGACTATATAAACATGTAACTTAATATTTTGCGAATATTAAGCTATGGGTCTTGTAGTTTTTGGGCTGGCTTCTCGTCGAGCTCATTCAATTTTCATAATGTATTTTGTTTCTCTTTTTCCTTTTCTTGTAGGCCTCTTACGGTACCTCAATCTCTGTGGTCTGTAATTGGTCTCTCCTTGATGTACTTTTTGTCAAGTTTCTAATAAAATTTGGTTGCCTATCAAAAAAACAAAAAAAACATCCCCCCTCAAAGCCAGGTAGATTTACCAACTTGAGTTTGAAAAAGAAACCTGGAGTAGCTAGGAATTGGGAGCCAGGAAAAGCCAAGAAGAAAACCCAGGAGATCAAGCCATCCATGAGAAGATTTCTACCTTTGGGGACTAAGGTTTTTCCACAAGGACCCAAAGGCCAGGATAGAGGGAAAAAGCATACGCTTCCCACAGATCATAAACAGATTTAACAAAGAACAAGTTGTTAGAATTTTCAGCCCAAAACATGGTATCCAATGCAATGCATCTCGGTCGTCAGATTTCATTTGACGGCCAAGACTAGAAGTCTACTCGTTAACAACGTGTGGGATCCCTCACTAGACAACTGGCATGAATACCAACAATTAATGCATCTCTTCCAGGTCCTTTGATTCAGCCGAATGCAGTATCAAATGAGACACAGATGGCCAAAAGTTTTCGAAACAGCGCAAAAGTGGTGGAGCTAGGACCAACTCTCACTGATACCTATATACGTCGGCTAAATCAGTGGGTCTGTAGAAGAAATTGGTGATCGATGACTGATGATATTAACTCACATTCTTCAGAGCTAGCAGAATTTGGAGTCATGGGTTGAGGACTCTACACACCAAGGCTTGGAAGATGACCAAGGTCTGGAAGATGGAGAGATGAGCAGGAATTTGAAGCCCATAATGACGACGAGTTGGAAAAATCTAAACGAAGGTTTGGCTCCAATATTTGACGTACATATGAGGCTGGACCTTGGTTTTGTTATGGAAGTCTGTCTCTGCTTTTGCTGGTAGTCCGTTGAGGATGCTCGGATCCAATAGTCTTAATTGGATGGCTTTTGTTTGGAAAAATCTAAACGAAGGTTTGGCTCCAATCTTTGGCCCCAATAGTTTTATCATTCAACGATCTTTAACTAGAAAATGTCTGCACTAGCTTGAGTGTTGTCTTTGAATCCTTTTACACCCATTTTTTAACATCAAATCTTGGGCCAGCGTTAAAGGGCTATTTAATTAAAGGGAAAATTTCACTTACCTCCCCTGAGGTTTCTGACAATTACAGACACCTCCCCTCAGGTTTCTAAAATTGCACTTACCTCCCCTCTGCTTTAGTTGTCGGCTGCAGATTCCCCCATCCGTTAGTTGACCGTCACTAAGTATGACGGAAATTGCTTACATCATCCATTACATCTATGATACTACCCATTTTACCCTTGAGTCAACAATTTTGCTTAAGCCATTTCAAAATATAATTTAATATAAAATTACTTTTATCTTCAAACTAACCAATACTAAGTTTTAATGAAGCTTTAGGAAAAATTTTAAACTTTTTTTTTTAAGCCATTACATTTGTATAATGTAAAAAAGAATTAGTTTCCCTTTCTCTTTAATGAAACTTCAAGATTTTTGTAAATACCCATATCTTTATTTGTATTTACTTATAATTATCATGACACACACACACACACACACACACACACATATATATATATATATGTTAATTGAAATTCTTGTCATAAATATTTTTTTCTTATATGCTAATTTAATGTTTAGCTAGTGAATACATGTTATAAATAATTAATTACTCCTCTAAACTAAATCAATTGTCTAGCAAATAAATATTGAAAAAATTAGTTATAATGTTATCTTCCATGCTACATATCCATAAATACATTTGTATGTTAAATTTAATACATATCGACATTTGGTTTTAAACATGCATGTATAAATTATTTTTTTTAAAGCTTCAAAAAAAATTCTGAATTTTTATTAAGCCACATACATACGAGGCATAAACACAAAGGAATTAGAGTACCTTTGTCCTTTACTTTTTTATGATACTTCACATTTTTTTTGGCAAAGAATAAAAAAATCTCAAATATATAGCTTCATATTAAAATAATTATATTTTGCAACCCTATACCACCATTTTTTACACCCCAAAAAAAACATGTTAACATTTTTAGCCAAAAATTCCTTTTTCTCCCATCAAATTTTTTTTTCTTGAACTTTTGGAATTTCTAAGCCACATATTCATTGAATAAGGAACCTTCAAACACTTTACATTAACATTGATAAAAAAAAACTTTATTACGAAAATGAACATAAAAAAACTATGCTAAATTTTTTTTCTTTTGCATATTGGCTAAAACTAGGGGTGTCAAACGTGTGTGCCGTGCCGTGCCGTGCCATTCAACTTCCGTGCCAACCGTGTTACGTGCCGTGTCGTGCCGTGCCCATTTACTTAAATCATGGCGTGCCGTGCCGTGCCATTTTTCAATCGTGTCGTACCGTGCCGTGCCCATTTACTTAAATCGTGTCGTGTCGTGCCGTGTCATTTTTCAATCGTGTCGGGCCGTGCTGGGCCCATTTACTTAAATCGTGTCGGGCCGTGCCGTGCCTTTTTTAAATCGTGTCGTGTCGTGCCGTGCCCGATTAATTAATCGTGCCCCGTCGTGCCCCGTCGTGCCGTGCCTTTTGTCGGGTCGGGTCGGGTCGTGCCGTGCCCTTTTGTCGGGTCGTGCCGGGTCATGCTTGTCGGGTTGTGTCGTGCCGTGCCGTGCCGGTCCTTATTCGTGTATCGTGCCGTGCCATGCTCATTCTCGACAAGATCAAAAGCTATTTGAAATGCGAGCAGACTCAGCAGAGCATCATCAAATTGCAGACATACAATTTAACATGGCAACAACAACAACAACAAGACTATGGGTTTTGTAGACATCGGAGAGAAGCCTTCTGCTAGACATAGGAGACTAGGAGAGAGAGAGAGAGAGAGCAATTTAACATGGCATTCTCTGACCTATATAAGTTATAAGAGTAAGTCCAACGAGCCTTTGCCAATTTTTAAACCAAGTTAGATACTCCACAGTCAGTTTTCTATTTTAGCTAATTACTCATTTTATTCTATTTTGTTGGTTCCTTATTTCATTGACCCCGACTATCAACATAGATTTTATACACACAGATTCTACACAAATCGTGACGTGGGGCTCACTATGGATCCCACAAAAACGAACCAAGTCGTTCACTAAATTTAAAATATTTTTTCAAGTGGCCTACTAAAAAATAAGTTCAATACAATTGCTCGATCCAATCTTCTAACTTTCCATTCAGATTTTAGACCCCTAAATACCCAAATTACTCGACTAATTTTCCTTAACCCTTTTTACACCTCATTAAAATAGCAGGAGCTGAAAGTTGTCGTATGACTCGCATTACATAGTAGTAGTACATAGACAAACGCCCTTGTTATAAAAACTAGAGGTCCTTTGAGTTAAAGAAGATAAAGATATTATGAAAGAACTCCACATCAGTACTGGATCATCATCAATTTCAGACATACAATTTCAGCAAACAGATAAGATAGCTTCTGAAATGCTTATCGAGCACTAGAATTTGATCAATTGCTGAAAAGAGTATATTGCTAATTTGAATCTATAAGATGACGTTACACTAGCTAATTGACTTGCACTCTAGCTTTTGCAAAAATCTCATTTTTACTCGGTTACAAGATGACTACAAATTTGTGAAATATGAAACCTATATCACAAATATGAAATCATAGAGTGAGAAGACATGTGAATTCACGTGCTTTGGCTGTGATTGTGTTTACAATTTTACATCCATGGGATAAGATAAATAGCACTATTTTTTTTTTTGAATTGACAAACAAAACATAACAAGCAAAAAACAAAACTAAGGAGGCCTATCCTTCACAAGGAGCCTCTCCATCCCAGGCAGAATACAACCTGGATTGAAAACAAAATTCCTATCTAAACTATTCGAGGCCAACCAGTTAAATTTCCCAAGGGCACTTGTAATCCTTCTTCGTAAGACAATCAATAATCTCCTTGCAATCCGTCTCAAAAACTGCTGTAGTAATCCCCATCTCTATTGCCATACCACAAGCGATGCGGAGTGCCCGTGCTTCTGTGAGCAACGCCGAAGAAGCTACCACTTTCCCAGACCTCCAAAAAAGAGCTAGTCCACCACATAAATAGCACTATTTCATTCAACTTAAACAACCACAAGTGCAGAAGATATAACTCTATTTACAGAACGATGAAAATTGAGTGACCAATTAAATCACTCATTTAGTATCCCAGCACAAATGTACAGACCCAATTATAGTATGTCCAAAATTCGGACACAGTTTGGACATAGCTTGGACACACACTGTCCAGTGGCCAGCAAAACACATGCGTTCCCGGGCGTTCCCGGTAGTGGATAAGGCCGTAAGGTAAACATATGAAGTTAGACAACCAATCTCAAGAAGTAATTTCAGAATCTGCAATTTTATCAACTTCAACTTAAAATCTGACTTTGCACAAGAATAACTAGGACACAATCATTATGCATTTTTTTAGGTCTATGAGTCTAGTTTCAAAATCAGAAATCGGATCACACTTTCGTTACACGAGCTAAAAATTATGGCCGTTTCCCCAACACGTGTCTGTGCAGTCAGGACAGCACAGTCCGAAATTGCGTGCTTCTAGGTTACGAATTTCTACAGAATTTAATACTTCGAATCTGATCCCGAAATTTTTACCATAGACAATAGACTCATAGAGGAACTCTCTATAAAAATCTCGTAATTTTTGGAGTTTAGGAACTGCCTCAAAAAAATTCCCCAAAAACAGGTCAGACAGAAGGTTTCTCAAACCTGCAGATTTTCCAGAAATTTCATCTCCTATTCTTCCTGCGATTTTAAACTCTTAAACCCTTCCAAATTACTTCTAACTCACATCAAACCTCACTAATCATGCTCAACCTCATAGATATAGAAGAGCTACTTCAAAAACACCAAATTCATGCATCAAAACAAGTTTGTAATATTACTTGGAATTCACAACTACATGCTTTCATAACTGCTACATGCTCTAGACTGCTACATGCTTTCATAACTGCTATATGCAATTACTAGACTTTTCTGATGCTTACCTCCAAAATAACAATCCCCAGAGCAACCCATTTGATAATTTCCCAATTATCTTCCAGAAAATCATATATCACATCAAAGTCTCCAGTTTTATCTGTTGGTATTTCCTGAACCAAAAAATATATACAACTAATTAGGTACACCAGTATAGCAACTTAAAACTCAAAATCCAGAAGTCAAGTGTAACTCACATCTTTCCAGCTTTTGTCAAAAAATATGAAGGCTGCACATGCCAGTTCTACCAAGATCGGCAATACCACTAATACTGCATACTGTGTTGACTTAAGGAATCCATGCATCATGACCCGAAATAAATAATTAACAAAAAAATGGCAGTACAGTACACATTCAAGTTAGCCCACAATACACAAGTCTAGACAAAGAAACTCAATATTTAGCCTAGCTTCGTTACACCTCAGTTTGGCATAAAACCAGGTTAGAGGTATCCACCAAGCTAAATACGAGCTACTAACACATAAAGATCAAGAACAAAAGTTGAAATCCCAACAAAATTTTGAAGAAAACTGAAATAAGGTCCACAACACGTAAAGCCAATTAACGACAATAATATACACACACTTGGGCTCAGAATAACATCATAGCCAAAGGCCCAAACGGCCAAAAGTATTCATGGCTGGCTGCAAACAAAAGTTACCCCGCCATGGCCATTAACAGATATTTCAATAAGAAACAGACCACCATCACATATTTCAATACGAAACAGACCATATCCACCAATATATGTCAAAGAATTCTGTCCTTAGGCTCAGTAAATGACCAAATGCCAAGTAACAACAGTAAATGTGCCACAGAAACAACCAAGATGCCCAGAAAACTGTAACCAACCCAGAACACACACACTTGCACCAACTAGCCAAGCCATTGCCTGCTTATAATAATATACACACACTTGGGCTCAGAATAAAGAATGCCACATGGAGGCAAGTGGCAACGTTAAGTTGCCATTAAGGCCTTCATAAGTTGCCTAACCGTACCCTTCAAATGTTAGTTTTTTTTTTTATCATCATAGCCGATAAATGGTTACAGTTTCCTGGGCATTTGGTAACAGTACACACACAAACACACACACACTGACTGGTGTATAAAGAATAGCACAACCTGGAAGCTGCAGCAACGTTAAGTTGCCATTAAGGCCGTCATAAGTTACCAGCAACATCACATCAGTAATGCATCTCCCCTAATCATCACCATCTAGATCACAGTCTGAAAAATAATCTCTTAATTCATCTTTGGCTGGTCTTTTTTGAATTCCAAGACGTGTATCCTCCCAATCTTTTAAGCATAGGAGACAATCCAAAATGTCTGGAGCTAGTCTACTCCTCTTCTCATCCAACACTCTCTTACCTGCACTAAAAGCAGATTCCGATGCAACTGAAGAGACAGGAGCTGTTAGTACATCACGTGCCATGATGGAAAGAATGGGAAATGTCCTATCATTTTTTTTCCACCAGCCTAAGATATCAAAATTTTGTAAGTCGTCATTTTCGGTAAGATGCTCTATCTCTAAATATTTAACAAGTTCAGAGCGTGCACTTGCACTTTTACCTTTCTTGGAAATGAGAGACCAGGATGGGTCATTACAACTTGTAGATGGTAAAGGAACAGTAGTAGTACTCGTAGTCGTAGTAGTGCTTGCAAACTTAGACTCATAAGAAGCATATAAATTAGTCAATAGCGATTTCACTTCAGTACGAGAAGGTAATGCAATCATTAAGTTATCAGAAATTCCTTCTAAGAGCATATGAACAGCTTCTAACTTAATCCTTGGGTCCATTATTGCAGCTACAATAAATATGTTTGGCATTTTCTCGAAATATTTCCTGAATTTTGATTCCATGTCAATACAAGCAACTACAAAATTTGTTTCTGTTCTATAAGTATTAAAATTGAAACTGATATTATACAAGTGATTAAGCACAAGACAAGAAGTAGGATAACGAACACCCGAAAGAGCACAGGTAGCAACATAAAATACTTTCAAAAATTTCATGAACTCAAAAGCAATTATCCAATCAGAATGAGTTAAATCACAATTAGACCTGGCGTTAACAAAAGCAGTAATCACATCAGTGTGTTTCCTACAAGATTTTAACATAAGATAGGTTGAATTCCAACGAATTTTCATATCAGGTTTTATTCTTTTTGGTTTAACGTTGTAAACTTTACACAATGCCTCAAATTCTTGTTGCCTAGCTCCGGAAGTAGCAATAAAAAGAAGAGCAGTTCTAATGTTTTTTAATTGTGGTGCTATAGATTCCAAACCATCTTGCACAACCAAGTTAATGATATGGCATACACATCGCATATGAAAAAATTGACTAGAACGCAAGTTTGTCATATTTACCTTGAACAATTCAATTGCAGCGGTATTAGCAGTATGATTATCAAAAGTAATACTGAAAACTTTATCAACAATTTCAAACTCCCTAAAAACCCCACTTATACATTGAAAAATCTGATTAGCATTATGAGGGTGCTCCATTAAACGAAAAGCAATAATTCTTTTATTTAAAATCCAACTAGAGTCTATATAATGAGCAGTCACACAAATATAACCAAGATCATTTATACCAGTCCACATATCAGAAGTAAAAGAGATTGTACTATCAAACTTTTTAATTTCAGTTATCATTTCTTTTCTAGTATTTCCAAAAGCTCTCAAACAATCACTTCTAGTTGTATTTCTAGAAACCTTAGAAAATTCAGGATTAAGATAATTCTTTACAAAATATTCAAATCTAATATCATCACCAAAAGTAAATGGTTGTTCTGCTGCAGCTACGTAACAGGCCAATCCCACTCTCATTTTACGTTTCGAATATACAAATTTTGACAAACCACCACTAGGTCCACTACTGCCTAGTCTGCCTTCTTCTAGATCTTTTTTATGTTTCTTTTGAAAATGTCTATCAGTAGAACCTGTGCCATGGTTACTATTGCAGCTAAAATCACTTCCACAATAATTGCATACAGCTCTCAATCCTTTATCAATACCATATTTATCTTTGAAATTTTTAACTTTATGGAAATGCTCCCATACATATGAAGTGAGGGTCCTTTTTACCCCACGATTACCTGTAGAAGCAGAACCTGCTGCAACAGTGTTTGAAGCAGCTTCACCTACAGAACCCATTTGCGGGGGTGAAATTGAAGGAGTTGCTCCTCCATGTTCATCATGAGATGAGTCAGACGACTCAGAGACAGAGTGATCACATCCCCCAGAGACAGAGTGATCACGTCCCCCTAAATGTAAATGTTCAGGATCCATCTGTAAAAAAACACAAAAAAAACAAAGGAAATGAGTACACCACCAGTTATTTAGTAGAGGATAGGAAAGCCATACTCTTTTAAATTGTTGTTAAACAGACTCTTTTAGAATTGTTGTTGAACTGGACTCTTTTAGAATTGTTTTTTATGGGGCGCCAATTAATATTAATCAGTTCTGCCCTTTCGGATTACATTTTCCCTATTAATACTTTATAAATAGTTTGGCCCTTCCTGATTAGATTTCCTTCTCATCCACGGGTCAAATAGTTTCGCCCTATTAATATTAAATCACTCTTTATCCCACCATATCCAAACATATTATAACTAATCCCATCATATACATAAAATAATTGATCTCCCTACTCCATTTTTCTAAGGAATATACTCTCATTTTTGCTTTCGCCCTTTTGACATGTGAATTTATAAAATTGCCATTTCACGTGTAAAAAAGTCCACAAATAGAAGAACAGTTTTGTAAATTAACATGAAAAAAAAAACAGGTATAAATATAAAAAAGGTGCGGAAAATCAAATCTAGTATTCTGTGGACCCTACATATTCAAGCCATCGTTTAAGAGAGAGAGAGTGATGCAGGGAAGCGTATAAGAAATCGAAAACGGAGCAGCAAGGACAATCACAAACACAATGTTTAGAGAAACTCTCTCTAGACTCTTTTTATTAATCAATAATCAACTACTTCAGCCGTAAGGCGAAAACACGAATATATAGGTAGCAACCCTAACCCTAGAAAGCATCAAGAAACAATACCGAAATTATTACCGACCCACAAAATAGAAGAAAAAACAAGACTTCAGAAAAAAGAACGGGCTGAAACGGACTTTCCTACGGAAAGTTATAAGAGCGCAAAAAATGGCCCAAAACGGAACGAAGGCCCGTTTGGGGTCATAAACGGCCTCAGAAGGCTAAAATCCAAAGACCACATCGCCGATGGCATGTGTCCTGACCGTTGGGCTGTTTCGAATCGAACCCAAGTGGGCCCGTCGCCTAATTCCACGGTCAATTAATTACGAAAAAGCCGGCTAGTAGAAATCATTTTGTGGAGTGCTTGAAATGATATTCCTCCTCCTTGGCTACTGCATCAGAGAGAGAGAGAGAGAGAGAGAGAGAGAGAGAGAGAGAGAGAGAGAGAGAGATAGATACCGATAAAAAGACGCCTGAACCGCTGGTCGGAGTCAGATCTAGGGTTTGGACCCCTGAACGGCAACGGCAACAGCAAACTCAGATGAAGTCAAATCTAGTTCTGGATCTAGATTCTAGGGTTTCACTTGAGTCGGGTCGGTATTGACCGTTTGAGTCTTTGTGATGGTCCTGATGGAGCTCTAGACCAGTCACTGTCGCACCGACTCACCGCCAGAGACGTTGAGAGAGAGAGAGAGAGAGAGAGAGGCAGAGAGCCGTTGAGGTCTCAGTGACTCAGTCTCTCAAAGAGACGCTGTGAGAGAGAGAGAGAGAGAGAGAGAGAGAGAGTCGGAGAGTGAGAGGCGAGAGAGTTGTGCTGCCCTAGCACCCGATTGCTTTCTATATATACCCCCATATGTGGGTGTGATTGTGTGCATATGTCACACCCCAATCTGTGTGCACCATGCCACCAAATAGCGGAAAATTCTCGTAAAGTCCTATAATGCATCACTCGAGGGCCGCCCGAGCTATTTTTTGAAAATCGGAACCATCTACCTTTTATGTGGGAGTGATTATATTATTCGTGCAAAAAATGAAATAAATTGGTTATCATTATATACTTGATCGCATGTAACCAAAAATTTCCTATTAATGAATCTACGTCCCGATGAAAGGGCTTCCAAAATCTGATAGATCCGAAATTTTGTGAGAGTGATTAAAACACCAATAAAAACAAAATGAACGGTATGGATCGTCATAACTATGTCACAATTGTGTGGCTAGCGTACATTGGACTATAGCGGAATATATTGGTTTAGAACCAAATAAGTTTGATGTATAGATTTGAAAGGTAGCTGCAAACTCATTTATTCGAATGTTCGATCTAAACCGTTATGATTTAAGATCTTATCAAATTTATCATTCTCCCCTAAATAGGTGATAATCGGATTTCGGAAACCACGTGATTGGAACACATTTGGTGCTTTCAAAGGCGTTAAAGTCCTATAATGCACCACTTGAGGGCCGCCCGAGCTATTTTTTGAAAATCAGAACCGTCTACCTTTTATGTGGAAGTGATTATATCATTTGTGAAAAAAATAAAGTAAATTGGTTAACGTTATATACTCGATCACACATAACAAAAAATTTCCTATTAATGAATTTACGTCTCGATGAAAGAGCTTCTAAACCCCAATAGACCCGAAATTTTGCGAGAGTGATTAAAACACCAAGAACAACAAAATGAATGGTATGGATCGTCATAACTGTGTTGAAATTGTGTGGCTACCGTATAAGAGGCCCGTTTTTTTAGAATATAATTATATCATATATATTAGTTTTTTCAATTATGAGCACAACAAGATTGTTGGCCTTGGTGGTTTGAGATGTGTGTCAAGTCTTGAAGGTCTTGGGTTCGAATCTCATAGAGATTATTTTTTAAAACCAATTTTGTTTCTTATTTATTATTAGTAGTAAAAACCAATTTTGTTTCTTTTTTATTATTAGATGTTCCAAGTAAAAACATAAAACCAATTGTGATGTGTGACAAGTTCCATAGGAGTTGGGTTTGAATCACATGGAGGTTTTTTTTGTTTAAAATTAGTTTTTTCCCTTATTTATTGTTAGTTGTTCCAATTTAAAAGCTTATTTTTTTAATAAATTATGAAACTAAAATGCCTTGTTTTGTAATTAAAATTATTGTTAATTAATCACATTATATTTATGAGTCACAAGTCAAATTATTTAATAATTTTTCCCATGCCTTGTGTCGTGCCCTTTCGTGCCCGTCAACCCGTGTCGTGCCCGGCTAGAACCGTGTCGTGCCGTGCCCATGCTCGTGCCGTGCCTGGCTAGAACCGTGTCGTGTCGTGCCTGTATCGTGCCTGGCTAGAACCGTGTCGTGCCCGTTCAACTATACCGTGTCGTGCCCGTGCCCGTGTCCAGCTAAACCGTGTCGTGCCGTGCCGTGCCAGGCCAACTTCCGTGCCGTGCCTGCCCACTTTCGTGCCCCGTGCCAGTGCACGTGCCCACTAAAACCGTGCCGTGTCGTGCCGTGCCACGCCAAGACCGTGCCCGTGCCCGTCCACGTGCTCACTAAGACCGTGCCGTGTCGTGCCGTGCCAAGGCACGACCGTGCCCGTGCCCGTCCCGTGCCACATTTAACCGTGTCGTGCCCGTGTCGTGCCGTGCCGACCCGGCACGTTTGACACCCCTAGCTAAAACAAACTATGCTTTATAGATGAAGGACTTTACTATCAAGTTTTTGAAATTACACTTATCAATTAAGTTATGTATATTAGTTCAATGTATTTTTTAAAATTCAGGGTGTTTTGGGTTACTTTACACACATCATAATTAATTTGGGTTACAACACTTTAGTTCAATGTTCAATCAACTTTCATTGTCTTGTACTAGAAAGGAAAAAATAGTAGTGAAAGCAATTAAAAAAAATAACTATTTTTTTCGGGGGAGGTATCTAATATTATTATAAACCTCAGGGGAGGTAAATAAAGGGGTAGAAATGGAAATTCACACTTTCTATTAACAGAAGTTAGCCGACAAGACTGACAGGGGAGGTAAGTGCAATTTTAGAAACCTAAGGGGAGGTGTCTGTAATTGTCAGAAACCTCAGGGGAGGTAAGTGAAATTTGCCCTTAATTAAATTGAGTCAAAAGATAGAAGCTTATTGGATTAAAAATAATGGGCCCAGTAGATAATGATTAGGCCCAATTAATTTTAATTCAATTTGGTTATGGGCTTGAGTAATTTGGACTTAAATCAATTGGATTAGATTTGAAGGGCCCATAACCATGGTGGTTTATTTGGATATTCTGGAAGCATTTCGCAAAAGAGGAAAAATGGTCTAGGTGGTTATTATTTTGTGAAGGTCATTTGTAATTGGGGGTTCCTGTTGTCTCCTAAGGGACAATATGCATGTTGTCTCCATCCGAGCCATCTGTGCTCGACAAAGGATGGCTCAGATTTCATCTCAATCGAACAAATCTCGGCCTTCCACTGAAATGAAAATTTTTGTGTCAGCCAAATTTTTGTGTCAGCCAATTCATCGTTTTTTGTTTCACGCCAAAGAGGTGACAGCTATTGGCAACAAATTTTTTCGTCGTCAAATGTAAATTTTGGCGACGAATTTTTTTCTTCCCCGAATTAAACATTTCGGAGACCTTTTTTTTGTTTTGTCGCTCAAAACAACCAAACTAAAAAAATTATTTTCACTTTGTTGTTTGCTTGGACTCAACCTCGGGACCTCCAGTTTCTAAACTAACACTCCCACCACTGCATCACTCACCATTTAATTGATAATTTTGCAAAATTTAATACATGTTACTATTTTGTCAATAAATTTTAAACTAATCTATGTACAATATATATTGATATAGATTATTAATTTAAAAATATATTGAATTCTTTGACATTTAAAAAAAAATTAGTCTTGCATTTGGCGACCAAATTCAATTCTTTGACATTTAAAAAAAAATTGGTCAGTCCTAGGGTTCCATTTTGGGCTTTCTCTTTTTTTCTTCTCTTCTTTCTCTTTTCTATCTCCCTCGATGTACCCATTATCGAGTTTATCAGTAATAATATTTTGTCTTTAAAATAAAATAAAAAACTACATATCTGACATGCCCTTACAAGTTGCCCCTCCAAAAACATCATGTGGGTAAGAGCAATGCTGGTATGGATACGAAATATTTGACCAAAGACGAAACTAACTACTCTCGAAAAATGAAAAACATACATCTCACAGATCAGATTACAAGTTGTTGATACGAAAAGCCAGAAGAAAAGCGAAACAAGTGTAAAGTGTAAAAGAAGCGGTTTGTAACTACTTCAATGGCTTTCCCCTCCCCCGCCGTACTCTCTGGCCATCAATTTCTCTCTATATGATTCGACCAAACTTGCATCGTCAATATGTGATCAATTTGATTTACGTCAACAATAAATAGATCAAGGCCAACAAAATGAAGGATTTTGTAGAAATTTTATATCCATCTCAAAACCAATTGGCAATAAGTGGATAGGTTCGAGATGTTATTAAGTGATCACACATTTCACTCCCAAGCAATGTGAGATTCATTTCCTTAACATCTCCCCTCACGTGCAGCCGCGTTTGAGGTCTGTCACGAGTGGCCACTTTTTGGGTCCTATCATCGTGCAGCATTTTCCCTGGTCTCTGTCATCGCGGGGTGTGGATTGTGAATTTTATAAAATGTGGGGTGGAATAGGCCCCGCTCTGATATCATGTATAAACTTTATATCAATCTCAAAACCAATTGGCAATGAGTGAAGAGGTCCCAGATATTATTAAGTAATCATCCATTTCACTTCCAAGCAATGTGCGATTCATTTCCTTAACAGATTTGAATAAAAAAAAAACTGTGATGGGTTACACGATATAAAAACAGAACTATAAAAGAAACTCATTTTGGTTCCCATATTTAAGAAACTCATTTTTCTCTCTGCAAGTTTCTCAATAACTTTCTCTATCTATCTCTCCACTCATTACTACTTATTACATCAATTTTTTTTTCAATGATTGAAACCGAGCAAAGGAAGGTGAAAGGAACTGGATGAAAACATATTCTTATTAATATCGTGTGATATATCACGACTAGAAAACCAGACAACACGAGTTCAAAAAAAAAAAAAGAAACAGAAAACCAGAATTAATACACGCACCATTCCCCCATAGGGGAACCATAATTGAAGAAGGCATGATGGGATCATCACCTCCAATCATGCTTTTTATTCGAAAACCCTACGAAACCCACATTTGATCCAGTTGTGAGGCTTGGCTTCGAAATATCAGTCTTCTTTATCCACGGGCTCGCCTTCATAAGAGCAGCACCTCCTGCACCCTCCATAATAACCATGTCCGCAGCATCCGTAATGACAGTACCCCCCGCCGTGGCCGCATCCGTAGCCATAACATCCCCTGGGGCCGCATCGGTAGCCATAACATCCCCAGCCGCCGCCGCATCCGTAGCCATGACATCCACCGCCACCGTAGTACTTGGCATCCTCTACCCCATTATTTGTCTGGTCAGCTGCAAAGATGATATACATGCTTTAATTATTAACGGTTCACATTCCATAATAAATATGTAAAAGAAACTTGGATTTCTAGCAGTACATGTTCAAGTCAATGCAAATAAACTCACTCGTTTCTTTGGGAGTAGAAGTCTCGACCAAATCCTTGGCTGTCACCTCCGAGGTAATGAGAAGAACAGTAGCCAGCAAGAAGCCTAGGAGAACAAATGCTTTGGAACCCATTACTATACTTGATTAATTGGATGGAATGAAGTTGTAGAACAATAGGGATGTCTATTTATAGGCACAAAGAGATTTCAGTGGACGTGTAACTTCGTGCAAGAGAGGTAGTATCAGAGCCGAATATTTTAGTAATGGTGATTGTATGTTAGGTTTTATTTGGAGAGAATAAATTCTATCCACCGCTGGTAAAACCCCACTTTTCCACCACCATTCATTATGAGCCCCATCGAGCATCTATTATTTTAATCCGAACCGTTCATAGTATAAGACCCGCAGTATAGTATTTCCATGCAAAAAATATCAGCATCTATTATTTTTGATACTCCTATCGATGTCCGATCAAGTTTATTTTTTGCATGAATACACTATTATGTAGGGTCTACAAGATGAACTGTTCAAATCAACAATAAACACATGGTAGGACCGAAAACGGCGGTGATGGAAAAGTGGGGTTTTCCACCGCCGGTGGAAAGAATTAAGTCTCTTATTTGAACACTCAACCCAATACAATACCAATACCCAATCAATTCAGGTAATTCATAGGCTAACAACAAATACACTAGGTAAACAAAACAAAAAATTCATACATAACAAAAAAAATTATAGAGAGAGGAAAAAAAGATCTATTAGTACAAGTATCGTGCCCTCCCTAATGTACATTGTGTCTAAATGTACTTACTATTATTTTTTTTTTGGTCAAATGAAAATTCCCATAAATATCTGGAAAGTTAATTTCTGAAAACCCTAAGTACAAATTTCTGGAACCGCCACCACGACTAATAATCAATAGAGGACTAGAGTGATCTAGAGAGGTGAACGAATGCTCGAAAGAGTTACAAAGAATTTCTGCAGCAACTCCCTCTCAAATCTCACTAAGCCCAACAAATTTATCCCTTCTTGAACTCTAAATTGAATAAGAGAGTACTTGCCCCACAAATATATCGTAATGAAACGGCTCAGATCGATAAAATGAGATGATCGATTTCACTTTGCTTCACATGAGGGATTCCCACTTAAAATTCACTTTGGTTGTTGGTTTGATTTGGTCCAAGAATACTTCTGTAAGTGGCGTTTTCTGAATGAAAGCGATCAAAAATATTAATAATAAAAAATTTATTAAATTTCTTGTTTATAGCCACGGATTGGCCGGGGCAGGGACTGAGTCCCCGTCGGTTTCCAGAAAGGCTGAAAACTTCTACTAATTTAGTAGTCTTGTCTAAAACCTTTTCCTAACGTTCCAATTTAGTAGTAGCTTATTTTGGCCTAATATCTAAAACCTTTTCAACGATTTTTTTGTGGATTATTGCTTCTTCATGACAAGAAAATTTTTAAAAATAAAAAATGACGATCGAAATCTGATTTTTTTAATAAAGACGAAAAATAGCCTATTGGCTTATTTTTTTTAGTTTTAATCAAAAAACGTTGAGTTTTGATCATAATTTTTTTAGTTGTTAGATTCTTCTCATTATGACGAAATAATAATCCACCAAAAATTAACAATTGCGAAAAAAATTTGAATAAGGACAAAGAAAACAAAAGCAATAAGCCAAGTAAAAATATTTTAATTAATAGTATTGTAATTTGTCAGAAAATTCAAGAAATGTAATACCAAAGTCGTCCCATTACTATACTTGATTAATTGGATGGAATGAAGTTGTAGAACAAATATGGATGTCTATTTATAGGCACAAAGAGATTTCAGTGGACGTGTAACTACGTACAATCCTCACGTCCACCTAGTGAGGATTGTCCGTTAGTGGTGGGTCCAGGCGGTCGTATACCGAGACTCGATGAGGATCTCCTTCACCCACCAAGTGAGGCGGTGGTGGTGGTAAGTCCCTACGCCGGCGCCTCCCCTAAGAGCCTGAATGGGAGCCCGCCGGGCGCTCGTTCGCCTTGATTCTAGCCATCTCCATTTTGAGCATGGCTACATCAGAGTTGGTTTGTTCCTGCTGCTGTTCCAGCATCTGGACGTACGCCAACGCCTCGTCGCTTAGCCCCACCGGACGCTGAACCGACGTGCTAACGCCCGGAGGGGTAAAGCCAGGAGGATGAGAGGGAGAGGCGGTGTGGACGCCTGTGTCCGAAAGGATCTGAGAAGGATTGAGGGGTTGGAAGGGAGGTGGTGGTCCGCCCATTTTCTAAGTGAAAAGTGGTGGAGATGTGGTGAGAGTGGTTTCTTCTTGTCAAGGAATTGAGGATTGGCTAAGGAGGAGCCGCCGTGGATCAGAAAGAAGAAAGGTTCACGTCGGGTTCACCAAATTGTGGGGCTCCTTTTGAGATGGCTCGATCGTCTTTGTTCAAGGGGTTTGGTTCTTGTCCTTGATCCTCTTTAGTCCTGCAAAACAGAACACGACTAAAGACCACGCCGGAGGTTCTCCGGGATGATCCTCCGGTGCAAGAATCAGTTCTCTTGCAAAGAGGAAGGAGAAAAGTGTTTAGGGTTTAGAGTTGTGTATTGAACGTACCTCTTTCAGGAGGCATCACTGTATATTTATAGGGATCGTTCAGCCCGATTCGAGGTCGTATGCATTATCGCCACGTGTCGGCCGACGTATCTCCTACGTCATCAACTAGGGTTTCGTAACCGATTGGTGAGCGAGCGGGCCCCCTTTCACGTGGTACTATCAACCTGGTAACCGCTCGGCTGACGTCACAATCGTCATCAAAGCCAGAGTGGCATTCCCACGTGAAGGGGGATGGATATATGGCCCCCACATCCGTTCAAGACCGAATGTGAGCCAACATTCTAGGAGTCGGCTAGCCGAGAGGATGTGTGCCGAAGAAGGCATCTAGAGGAGAATATTCGTCCTTGGGGCAGCCGAGAGAGTGAAGTACAGCCTAGGCGGAGAGTACATTCCAGGAGCAAGTTGGACCGTCGGTTGCCGAGACTCATCGGAGTACGCCAGGAGGTTATATCAGACCTGCTTTAGGAGTGGACATGGACAGTCGATTCCACGACTCGATGTTACGCTCGGTGAAGCCCGAGCCAGTTAACTCGGCCTGCTACAATAGCCCCTCAATTCCTGCCGAGGCTCTGAAGTTGGTTGGGATTGAATCCAGCCGTGCCGAGCCCCAGCCCCAGCCGAGGGTCTTCCTTGAACGCTCTCAACGGTAATGACCGAGCCCCAATGGCTGCTCGACAGATGTCAAACGATAAAAGGCGGTGTCAGTCGAAAGGACGCCTTGGCAGATGAATCTATTCTATCTATCTATTCTATTCTATTCTATCTTTCTATCTATATCCTATGGAAATGTATTTGAGCTCCACAATCCTCCAAACCTCCATTCCTAATTTCCTGAATTTTCTATTTTTAAAAAACTAAAAAATACCCACACGCCAAGTAACTGGAACTGGAAGTACCCAAAAAAATAAACTTCCACGTTCATTCTCCCATAATCCCATTCCACACCTACAAAACCTCAGCCCACTTTTTCTAACACCTCCCCACATTCATAATCTCATGCCACATGATCAAAACCATTAACTTCAACACCGTTTTCGTTCTTTTCAAATAAAAAACTTCATCCAAACAAAAGAGCATTTAATTGTTATGAAGCTGAAAGGGAACAACACAAGTGGTTCGACTTCGCAAATGCTGAAAAGAGTAGTAAATGTAAGTGGTTCGACTTCCATTCCCACCACCCCCGACCAAACCTCTCCATCTTTATCGCGCGTGTAGGCCTGTCAATGGATCGGATCCGAACTTTATTTATTTTTAACTTTTTTTAAATTTTTTAAATTTTTTTAAAAAAAACAGTAAATTTTTTATTTTGAAAAAAAAAATGTTTAAGAAGTTGTATTTTTATTTTCAATTTTTTCTTGTATTTTTTTTTTGGAAAATATTTTTTTTAAAAAAAAATTGTATTTTTTTAAAAAAAAATATTTTTTTTTTCCCTAAAATTTTTGAAGTAAAAAAGTTATCGGATCGGATTCGGATTTTCGGATCGGATCCAAATTTTTCGGATCGGATCCGGATTGCCACTATCGGATCTGAGTCTTATCGGATTCGGATCCAGTCTTATCGGATCCGGATCCGGATCCGGATCTGTCGGATCCGATCCGTTGACAGGCCTACGCGCGTGTATCTCTACCTTTTCTCACATTCCCGCTTGAAATGAACTCACACCCGCGTAAGATGATTTTATGTTGGCTTATTTTGTATAATTCCCTTTCTCCATCTCTCACTATTGTGTGTTTGATTTTATCACAGGGTTTAAAGAAAAAATGATTGCGGAGAAAGCATGTTATACAAGTGGGGAAGATTTTGAAGGTTAACTCACATGAGGAATGAATATGGTTGTATCATTTTCCCCTTATTTTTCCATGCCTAAATATTGATGAGTATTACTATAATTTCCTTCTTCAAAAATTAGACAGTTCCATTCAAAAGTGATTAAAATATAAGTGGGTACATATATATATATGACTTAAACCTAGCATTGTGTTTGTTCGATGCACAAAAACAAAACAAAAAACATGAACTTTTGTTTTGTTCCAAGAATCGAACGGACACAATGCTATCAATCAATCAATATCATCATATGTAAATGTAGTGGTTGACCTCCAACCTTCAAACATCAAATCCTAATTTTCCAGAATTTAGATTTTTAAAGTGTACTTTTATGGGGAGAGAGGTGGACGTGGGGTGGGGTGGGACGTGGGTTGGATTTTGGGGTTTCTTAATATATGTAAGGTAAATGAAAATTACATTTTTTTAGTATTTTTGTTTGTTTTATTTTTATGGCTTTTTTTTTAGTATTTAATTTTGTATTTGGTCATGAATTTTTTTTTTACGCTTGAACATGTGCAATAAATTATTGTAACTACTAGCGTTGTGTCTCGTTCTCCAAATAGATCATCTGCAGAAGTAGTGGAAGCTGAGGGATTTCGCATTGCTTTGGATTGTTTGATATGTTTGTCTGGGGAATCTTATATTGTAGAGGGTGATACGCAAGCGGTGATTAATATGCTACAAGGAAAGAGCCAGATTAAAGCATGTCTGGAGGTCGTTCATATCTTCAGACTAGCGTTCAACCCGGTCTATGCACAGGCAAAGCTAACCCGTTCTAGCGTTGTGCCCGTTCGAACCTACTTTTATTAATTATCCCCTGCATCAAACGGGCACAACGCTAAAACGGGTTAATTTTGCCCGTACATAGAACGGGTTGAACGCTAGTATTTTAGTAATTAATAGTGATTGTATGTTAGGTTTTATTTGAACACTCAACCCAATACAATACCTACACCCAATCAATTCAGGTAATTCATAGGCTAACAATAAATACACTAGGTAAACAAAAAAAAAATCATACAGAACAAAAAAAATTATAGAGAGAGGAAAAAAAGATCTATTAGTACAAGTATCGTGCCCTCCCTAATGTACATTGTGTCTAAATGTACTTACTATTTTTTTTTTTTGGTCAAATGAAAATTCTCATAAATATCTGGAAAGTTAATTTCTGAAAATACTAAATACAAATTTCTGGAGCCACCACCATGGCTAATAATCAGTAGACGACTGGAATCCGGAGTGATCTAGAGAGGTGAACGAGTGCTCGAAAGAGTTACAAAGAATTTCTGCAGCAACTCCCTCTCAAATCTCACTAAGCCATGCAAATTTATCCCTTCCTGAACTCTAAATTGAATAAGAGAGTGCTTGCCCCACAAAGTATTTTGAATAAGAGAGTACTTGCCCCACAAATATATCGTAATGAAACGGCTCAGATCGATCAAATGAGATGATCGATTTCACTTTGCTTCACATGAGGGATTCCCACTTAAAATTCACTTTGGTTGTTGGTTTGATTTGGTCCGAGAATACTTCTGTAAGTGGCGTTTTCTGAATGAAAGCGATCAAAAATAATAATAATAATAATAATAATAAATTTATTAAATTTCTTTTTTATAGCCACGGATTGGGGCAGGGACTGAGTCCCCTTCGGTTTCTAGAAAGGCTGAAAACTTCTACTAATTTAGTAGTCTTGTCTAAAACCTTTTCCTAACGTTCCAATTTAGTAGCTTATTTTGACCTAATATTTTAAATGACTTTTTTTTTTGTCTTTTTTCAATTTTTTTGGCATTTGTTAGTTTTTCGACGATTTTTTTTGTGAATTATTGCTTTTTCATGACAAGAAAATTTTTAAAAGTAAAAAATGACAACCGAAATCCGATTTTTTTAAATAGAGACGAAAAAATAGCCTATTGGCTTATTTTTTGTTTTTAATAAAAAAAACGTTGAATTTTTATCATTATTTTTTTAGTTCTTAGATTCTTCTCATTATGACGAAACAATAATCCACCAAAAATTAACAATTGCGAAAAAAATTTGAATAAGGACAAAGAAAACCAATGCAATAAGCCAAGTAAAAATATTTTAATTAATAGTATTGTAATTTATCAGAAAATTCAAGAAATGTAATACCAAAGTCGTCCCATCATTTTCTTTTGGATTTCGTGCTTAAGTTATGTTGCAAAATTGACAGCATTAAATATAACATAAATGAATAACGGGACAACGCATTAATTGTTTTCGTCACTTTCGTCAATTGACAGCATGCATGGACAGCATTATGTTTGAAATTAACCCGTTCCAAATCATATTTATCCATTATTGTAATTAGAGGTGACAATCTCAATCCATATTTTTCAATTCATCTATATCCGCCCACTTTTAACCCAATCCAATCCGTCCATATCCGCCAGACAACAAAGCCTCCCACTTAATTCACGTGACGTGACCATATTCCCCTATACTTTTTTGCCGTTTCTCCCTTTAACAAAACAAAATCGAACAACTTCACTGTCTTCGTCACCCCCTTCTCTCTCTCTCTCTCTCCTTTTTTTTTTGTTTGTTTTGTTTTTTTCCGTTAGTTTCAGGCCCGGTTTGCAGTAATAGGTCCAAGGGCGGACGAAGTCACGGGAGGTGGTGCCGGCATGTCCGGAACCCTGCACAACTCAAACAATTCTCCATAATTGTATTAGTTTTGATGTTAATTTATTTAGAATAGTTGTTAATTCAGAATAGTTCTTTAAGATCGATTGGCCCCTGCAAGTTCATCGGATGAAAAATATTTTTAAAATTACTATATATTTTGTGGGGAAAAAAAATTAAATTCTCTACAATTGAAGTTATCAACAATTCTTTGGTCGTGTATGTGAAATAAATTGATGAGTACCGGCTACGTGTATATATATGCATACAAACTTGGACCTACTTATAAATATGAAACAGGGGAAAATAATAGGATTTTTTTTCGTTTAGTAGAAAATCTCTGCAGTAGCTACAATCCTAAAGAGCTGATTGAGGGGTGGCAAATTGAACCCAGACCCATTAACAAACCCATACCCATCAACTAAAAAATAGACCCAACCCAACCCATTTATTAGTTGGGTAATAATGGGTCCAAACCCAACTAACCCATTATTAGTTGGGTCATAATTGGGCATTAATTGGGTCAACTTAAATGACCCAATGGGTCATGAAAGTAACCCACCAAAAAAATAGAGCTGAACGGCAGAATGGGAGTTGTCTGTCCCGACGGGATCCATGGCTTTTACATACTCCATTGTCCATCAATGGAATGAAAAGATTCTTCCATGGGAAGGAGCACTCTCTCTCTCTCTCTCTCTCTCTCTCTCTCTCTCTCTCTCTGTAGCGTTTTGTAGCAAGCCGAGTTAAAATGGCTCATGCCGTGCCAAGCTTGATACCGAGCCGTAGGACCAACGGTCCAATCTATTCCGAGGCATCAGCCTTACGCCTCGGTTAAACCGGCGGTCGAATACCAATATCTCCGTCACAATTCGTCGACATATCTCGCTCGGCTCACCGACTCTTGGACAGTCAGTCATCACGTTCGGCTCTGAACGAATGTGGGGGCCAAGATTCCAGCTCACCCACGTGGGAGTGCTACCGTGGCCGTGATGATGATCGTGACGTCAGCCGAACAGTTATCAGGGTAATGATTAGAACATGTGAAGGGGCTAGCTCATCCTTTAAACGGTTACAATTAAAACCCTAAAGTGACGTGAGGGTTACGTGAGCCGACGCGTGTCGAGCGTTGGTACAATCTTGGAGGCTAAGCTAGGAGTTCCCTATAAATATGCCATTATACCTTCCTGAGTGAGGTACGTCCTACAAAACCCAAAACATCCTGGCTTCTGATTTTTGATTCCTGATAGCAAGTGTTCTGATTCTTGCACCGGAGGGCCATCTCGGAGAACCTCCGGTGTGATCCTTAGTCGTGCTCTCTTTTGCAGGACATCCGAAGGTCAGGAGCTGGACTCGAACCAACTAGATCGGAGCCCCACACGTTTATTCAATTCTTCTATGCTAAATCACTCGCATCCAAAAATATTTTGGACGGTCTGGATTAAAAATCAATTGTGACCGGTAACAATTATTCTTTACCAGTCAAAATTGAAAACACATCTCAGCCATTGATTGCGTGAATGGACTGGTGAAATTGCTTGTTTTCACGGTTTCGCCGTGAATAAGTTTCTCTCGTGGTATTTAGTCCTGCATAGGGTTTGGATTAAAAAGTTAAGTGACTTATTTTTTTGTCCATAATCAAATATTTTTTGCATTTTTTTATTTTGCGTCAAACTTTTGTGACTTATTGATTCATTCGACGAGAGGAATCGGAAAAGTAAAGACAAAAATAAGTCAATAAGACAAAAAAATTACTTATTCTTGTCTTTTTGAAAAATTTTATGAGTTTCAATCATAATTTTTTACTTTTCCGATTCTTCTCGACAAGACAAATTAATAAGTCACAAAAGTTTGACGCAAAACTATCAAATACGAAAAAAAATTGAATAAAGACAAAATAAGATATATACATCTCGCAACGGGCTAGTTTTGATTCTGATCGAATGGAAAATTCAACTTATGAATGGAAAGCTGGCTTGTTCATGGCTTATTTTTTTGTCCTTATTCAATTTTTTTTTCGCATTTGTTTGTTTTTCGTTAATTTTTTGTGGATTATTGCTTCGACATGACAAGAGAAATCTAAAAAGTAAAAAAATTATGATCGAAACCTAATTTTTTTGAATGAAGACAAAAATAAGCCAATTTTTTCATCTTTATTAAAAATAAATACCCCCTCTGTCCCTTTTTAAATGTACTGCTTCGTAACTCCAACTTATTAAAAAGATATCATCATTATACCTTTCACATCAACTTTTTCCTCCACTTTTCCTACTTACCCATCATTATTACACTTTTACTCACTAATTTTTCAAAATGGAATCTACTTTTAGGGACAAAATAGACAATTCACCAACTTTTACCCACTAACTTTCCAAAATGGACACTTATTAAGGGACAGCCCAAAATGGAATATTGGACTGTAATAAAGGGACGGAGAGAGTATGAATTTCGATCGTAATTTTTTACTTTTTGGATTCTTCTCGTCATGAAAAAGCAATAATCCTCAAGAATTTGACAAAAGCCTAACAAATGCGAAAAATATTTGAATAAAGACAAAAAAATAAGCCACTTGGATATGTTGCGATTCGGTAATTAAGAGCAACCAATATAGTAATTAAGTGTACAGGGGTAATTTGGTCATTTTTGTAGTAGAGGGATAGTATGGTAATTTTAGTGTACATGGTATTTTAGTCCTTTAAATTTACAGGGGTAATATGGTCATTTTAGTGTACATGTGTATTTTAGTCATTTTAGTATATAGTATGTAATTGGACTAATGGGTCAGTCGGGTTTGCTTTTAAATAAATGGATTGGGTTGGGTATGGGTAATTAAACTCATAATTAATGGTCTAAATGGGTCAATGACCCATTAAAGACCCAACCCACTTGCAACTTACCCATTTTGACCCAAACCCGCCCACTTGACACCCACCGCCTGATTTTGACAACTCGATGGGTTGAATTAGGAATGAGGTCGAAATTTGTTGAGTTTCGGTCATAATATTTTATTTTTATCAATTTGTCTCATTGAGATGAATTAATAAACTACAAAAGTTTGACGTAAAATAAACAAATGCAAAAAAAAGTTACTCAATTTGTGAACGTGTTTTAACCCATATCGGGGGAAGATAGTAGAGAAGGAAAAGAAGGAGGGGGGGGGGGGGGGGGGGGGGGGGGGTCGGATCGGACGGGTTTGGGTTTGACTTGACCCATATTCGATCGGACCCGTTTCAACCTGTTTATTGTTTGACCCATTTTTGACCCGCCCATATTTGACTCGCGACCCGTTTCAACCCGCCCAAACCCGCCTAGACCCGCCTATTTGCCACCTCTAATTGTAACATAAATTTTCATGGTCATTTTTGTCATTGTGTTTTTCGGTTGTTTTTTCTCAAACTTTATCAAATTCGCATGAAAATATTTTAGGAATTAATCATTCATCTTGACAAATAGAATCTAAAAAGTTAAAAATTACTATCAAAAGCCACAAATTAATTGAGCAGAAATGGAAGACAGTTAATTGGAAAAGACAGTTTAAGAAAACTATTGTACTCCATATATACCAATCAGAAACTTCAAGAAATGGAGTACTCGGTCTGTTTGGTTTGTTCTCAGTATTCCTTTTTGTACACTCTTCTCTCTCTTTATTTAACAAAATACTTCTTCTCTGTTCAAAAAAATAAAAAGAAAAGAAATGGAGTACTCGGTCCTCGAGATTTCGTATTGACGTTATGTTGGAAAATGGACACCGATATAACACAAACAAGTTTAAGGAAATTAATTTAAGTGGTGCGTTCTTTTAAACTAGCTCACAAGCTAGTTTGAAAATTATTTCAGTATTTTTTATTTCTCGTAACTTTTTGCTTAAATTTTCAACGTCATTTTGAGGGTTAATTGTTCGTTTTGACGAGACGAATCGGAAAAGTATAAGCATATGGATCAATGTTGAAAAAATTCAAATAAAACGGCACTTAAATTCCAAAAGACAGTTGTTTGATACTTTTTTCGTTTGCAGTGGACTTTTATTTTTGCTTTTGGACATGATTTTATATTTTTTAGACTCCTCTCGTCGAGACGGATAGTTAATCCAAAAAAATCACGCGAATCTAACAAAATTTCAGAAAAGACGAACAAAACACACAAAACAAGAAAAATAATTAAGTGGAGAAGAACTCATGATCCAAAAATGCTCCGAGATTGAATATTAGAAAATGATTTGTGGATAGACTTGGAAAACGTAAGGCTAATCCGGTGGGAACTCTTACTATATAAATTGATTACAAGGTCATGGGATAATAGAATTTTCTATTGCTTACCTGAGGCTGTGAAACTCATCAAGCGACAACATACATGCATTTACGTGTAAACGTAAAGAGAGAGAGTGTGCACAGGAACCGGGGGTGCTGTAGTGTACATTCTACACTACACGTGTAGTGCGGCCAATCCGACCGTTCATCTTGGCAATGGATGGCTGGAATTTTCATCCAAACAATGGACGGATAGGATTTGTAGAAACTCGAATTACATCCAATCATTCATTATCAAGATCGATGGCCCGTGTGCACCCTACAGGGTGCCACCATCTTTTCTTGTCATTGCCAAGTTTCGAACCCACGCACCCTTGGTTGATTTCCCTAACCCTTACCACTAAACTAGCCAAGAACTTCTGTTATATTAGGAAAACAAAAATATTTATACTTACTTCGTAAAGTGAGAAAACTTTTTTTTTTTCCTTAAAATTTGCTGAATTTTTTGAAATCCAATTAACATGATATTAAAATATATAAATATATATATATATAAACATTGTTTAAAAAAAATTTAAAATATGACAACAGATCTTTTGCCAATCAAAATTAGTTGTTGGTCACCAACAGATTTTCGTAGGGCGAAAAATTTAGTTTTAGCTAGTAAATTTAGTAGATAATAGTGTTTTTTTGTTGCAGTGTGCGCTTTGTATTTTTATGAAAATTATCACAACCTGCAGATTGTAACATTATGGACAAATTTTAGATTTTTTTCTTTTTTATAAACTAACCATTTCACATGAATTTTGTGTTTATATTGAATTTCAATTTCAATGGTGGCTTCCTAATTGGATTTTAATCCTTTTCAGACAAGGCTAAGCCATAATAATATAATTGTTTTTTTACCTAATGTGTCAAACACTTGGAAGACATCCGAAATAACTAAATTTCACTACTACAATAAACCATAAAGATCATGTACAGCTCGCCCATGTGAAAATCAGGCACTAGTGGAACAGTCCGCCCGTCATCGAAGAAACAACTGGACACTGGTGGAACCCAGTCGTGGGATTTGCCCTCTCTCTCTCTCTTTGGGCGTGAAGATGAAGATGAAACGTAAAGATTTTTTGAGGTGAGTGTAATTAGGGTTTATCTTCTAACCTTTTGTAAAAAAAAAAAGAAAAAAGAACTTTTCAAAATCCTTAAACGACATCGTTTTCCTCACATAACTTTTCAAAGCCCGCCTAAATGAGTACCAGCCCGGCCACGTGAAAATTCAGACCGCGCGCCTAAATGGGTAGGCTTTTAATCTCACCGCAATAGTGAGATCATTTATCTCACTTTTTTCCGCGCTAAAGTTTTTTATCACGCTACAAAGGTGAGGTCTTTTCTCTTTTATCTCACCACAAGAGCGAGATCTTTTATCGCATTTTTTCCCGCCCTAAAATCTTTTATCACGCCACAAGAATGAGGTCTTTTTTATTTTTTATCACGCCACAAGGGTGAGGTCATTTCTCTTTTATCTTGACATAAGAACGAGATCTTTTATCTCATTTTTTTCTGCCCTAAATTTTTTTATCATGCCACAAGGGTGAGATTGTTTTTCTTTTATCTTGCCGCAAGAGCGAGGTCGATCTTTTATTCCGCGCTAAAACCCACTTTTTATCTCTGCTTTGGACTTAAACTCATTTTAAATTTAAGTTAAGGCCAAAAGAATGCACCCAACCAAATCACAAACTTTCCACACTACAAGAAAAATGAAAATTGGTGACGAAAAAGTGGTGACAAAATTTAATTTTGTCACTAAATGAGTATATTTGGCAACAAAAAAATAAATTCGTCACTGTTTTGACAACTTCCGTGATGAAATAATTTTGTCACCAATTATACCTGTTTAGCGACGAAAAAAATATTTTCGTCACCAAAGGTACCCATTTGGTGACGAAATATATTTTTCGTCGCTGAAAGCTTAAAAAAGGTGACGAAATTATTTTTTGTCACCAAACATAATCATTTGGTGACAAAAAATATATTTCGTCGCCAAATGAGACCAATTTAGTAACGAAATATTTTTTTCGTCACCAAATGCTTAACTTTGGTGACTAAAAATAATTTCGTCACCATTTTAACTCTTTTAGCGACGAAAAATATATTTCGTCGTCAAATGGGTACCTTTCGTGACAAAATTTATGAATTGCGTTTTGTCACTAAATGTATTTTGGACATAACTCTTTACTAAAAACACTGATTGAGATAATTCAAATTGGGTTTGAACAATAACTCAATTGCCTACAACTTTCATGTTTATCAAAATTGCTAATTTTAATGTTTAAAGGTTCAAAGTTACATTCGAAATATATTTTCATGTTAAACATATATGTTATATATTAGATATTTCAAATATTTACTAAAAAGTGCGTGTGGTGCAGTTAGTCAGAGCTTGTGCGAAAAATTCAAGGGACTTGGGTTCGAAACCCAGCAGGAGCAAGGAAGAAGGATTTTTTTTTTCCATATGAAAACGTCTTTTGCAACGAAATTTTTTGTCAACAATGTGACCCATCGGTGACTAATTTTTTCATCGTCAAAATCACAATAGGAGAGGAAAAAAATTTCGTCACCAATTATTCACTTTTTGGTGACGAAATATTTCGTCATCAAAAGGCATTATAAGTGACGAAAAATAGATTTCGTCACTAGGTAGGAATCCTCGACAACCTTTAATCGACAAATTTTTTTTCGTCACCTATATTATTTGTGATGAAAAACATGCAATTTGTGATGAAAAACATGCAATTTGTGACGATTTTCATTTGTCACCCAATGTAATTTTTCTTGTAGTGCCAGCAAAGTTTGCTTATCCTTCTACATTCCATTTGAAACAAGTATCTTGTGCTTTTTATCTACTTTCTCTTGTAACCATCAACTCTTTTAATCCGATTTAATGGAGTTTGATTAGTTTTTATCCTCTCATGCGTCCTTTCTTTCGTTCACGGTTAGGAAATTTCTAAGTCCACGTCATTGTGGCAAACTACGAACCTCTTGTGATCTTGTGCACCCTTAAAATAACAACACTTTCGCTCTAGTTAAGAAGTTAGATTAGGGGCTCTCAATCCTTCACGTTGGACGCGACAATTCCTAGAATGCATGCCCGCAATCGCTCTGTGCGAAAGGAGCCGAATCAAAACCCTATTGGAACCCATTTTTCCTTACAATCGATTGGATTGAATGAAAATGAAAGTACAGTTCTGATGTCCATTTTACAGGCCCAAAACCGATTTTGGTGATTGTGAGATGACATTAAAGGGTGTTTTTTGACATATGGGCCATGGTGTGGTTAGCTGTTGAGTGGTAGGCGATTTGCTTCACAAAATCCAATCTATGTCGGTTGAATAATGGCAAGAGCAATTGACTTCTTTTTTTCCTTCTCCATTTGTTAAACCTAATCTACTATATTCTAGGGAATTATTACTTGGGGAGTGGGATATAGGTACTTACGGAAATCGAATCCTGTCCATGTGTACGAGTATAAAGGAGACACTAACTGCACTTCACTCCATTGGCAAGAGCAATTGAATTGTGCGGGGAGAAATTATGAGGTGGTCGATCGGGACCAATAGCTTATAAGTACGTAGTACATATTATGTGGAGCTTTCGGACAAATAGTTAAAACTTCCACAAGTGTGTGTATATTTTAAAATTCCGGGGCAATGACGGAGATGCTTCTAGCCTTGTTGATCGGACATGTTAAGTCCATTTTATTTTCGTGTGAATTCAAACTCTAAACCCACTACTTTTACCCGATAGGAGTTTATGATTTTCTTGTCTTGGATTACAAAAAAAAAAGATGATGACATAGGTGAATTATTGCACCTGGTGTCGCGTAAGGTTCTTGATATGATGTTCGGGCTAGTTTACGCATCTGCATGGAGGACGACCAAGCTCAACGTGTACTAGCTAGCAGTCTAGGACCCTTTCGAAGCAGTGCTAGTGGGGCTGCGTATGAGTTGACCGCACGAGAGTTGGTATACTATGAAATTGAACTTTTAAGAGAGCAAACTAGAAATTCCGGATTCTGTGATCTTGCAAGAAAATACTCTTTGATGATCATGCGAGGATTTTTATGGAAATGCGCCACCTATTAAATGACCAGACACATCGGTTACAAAATAAGAAAATTTCACGCCCTCATAAGATAAAACCATACTGAGTCGATCGGAGAAAACAAACCCATGGTGAATCACGTTTCCACAATGTCATCTCCGCCGTTTCTCTGTATGTGTTTTTTTTGTTTCTCACCCCTAAAATCGTTGCAGGAAATATACCCTCTCAAAGTTGTTTAATTACCCCGATGTCGTTTCATCTGATGGCAAAAAAACTGCGATGATAGGTCCAATTCCTCTATTGCTACTGCTTTTCCTATGGATCCTTAAGGAACCTAGCAAAGATCTTGTTTTGATATGCAAAAATTAAAGTTTAGAGCATGATTCCCCGGCAATAGAAACACAAACAGAGTTCATTTTTGCGGGATTATCGGCTGCCGGGTCGATCTCCTTATGCTCTAGAAGAGGCCTTTGTTAGTTCATTGGCCTAATTGTATGATGCCAGCTCCAAAAAATAGGAAGGCTATATGACCATAATTGGTGACCACATTTTAGGTAAAAGAAATTAAATAGGCATTTTGTTTGGAGATCCTGCTTAAGTTCCCATTTTAAATGGTTTGTATCATTAAGTTCTCATTCTTAAATTGCATATTTTTGGGAGCTTTGGTGAGAAGGACATAGTATAGAGGTTAATGCTGAAAACAGGACATGAACATTCCCAGGGCCGGCTTATAGGATAGGCGAGAGAAGCGACGGCTTCCGGCCCCCGAATTTTGGTTCAAAATTGAGACCCCACTGTAATGTAACTTATATATTAATATTAGAATATTTTCAAATAAAGAACAATTGTATCTTATTTTTTTCAAAAACTCTTGCAACCATATTTTTTTACATTTATATTGTCATAATTGTATCCTTTTAGCTTGATTTTTTTTGTTATCTTTATACTTTTTTCATTTTTTTTAAAGAAATTCATGAATATGTAAGGGGCTTAATATAGAAAATTCGCTTAAGGCCTCCAAAATATATGAGCCGGCCCTAAACATTTCCCATTCAGGTGCCAAGACTATTGGCTATTTGGCTCCCGTTTGCAAAAGATACCCTGAAAGGAACAAAACGGAGGGAAAGCCCAGAAAAACAGTCGCGCACACACAGAAACCAAACAAATGTCAACAAAGTGTCAGTGCGGAGGGTGTTCGGGAATGGCAGCAGCACCGACGACGCCAAGGCCGATGAGTTCAAACCACGAAAATATTAAAAAAATGCCTTAAACATTGCAACACATGGTATTAAAAACAAAGCAGCTATGAGTACATATTTTTGTCTATATACATACCCCGCCGCATAAATATGGCTTTGGGACTCGTATCGGGTCCTAGTAGCGCCATGCCAGTTTTAAATTCTATTCTAAGGGCTAAGGCTCCCCTTATCCCCTCCCTTTTTTTTTCCGCTGACTGTGTGTGGGCCACACCTCAAAAAAAAAAATTAATCAGCAAAAGTAACATTTTATTAGGTAAAGGGGGAGGGATTCCAAAAAAACTATTGGAATATACGGCCAAAGGGACAAAGCCCTATACACACTTTAGAAAATTAAGGCCATATAGAGGTCCTTCACTTACTTGTGTGAGTTCCCTGCCCGCTCACGCTCCTTACCAACAACGGTGTATTTACGAAACATTCAACTTTGTTATAGAACTCAAGGCCTAAATTCTGAGACGAAGCTTGTTATTTTATAAACGTTGTTACCGATATCCGATTGATCAGCTGATATTTTTTAGGGACTCTAAACAAGATATTTTGAACAAAAAGAACAGCTTTGATCATCTTTGTGGAACCCAATACAGTCCCAAAACCATATGTACGTGGGATATGTACACAAGACTATGTACTCATATTATTTATGTATTCAAAAGGTAATAGTCAAATATGGGTCTTAAACAATTAAAATAGTATCCATCAAAACTTCAAGAAATGTACAACCAGTCCGATAAGTTTTTAAGTTATGTTTGAAAATGGAAAAAAACATAACATGAATAAATAACAATAAATTGATTAAAAGTTATGTAGTCCAAGAACGCTGCAATATTGAATATATATAGGAAATTAATTTGTACATGGATTTACAATACGTTAAACTCATCCGGTACGTGGGAAACTCATCAATATCCACAACATACATATACTTTTTTTTGTTCAATAAGTGAGATTATATAAATATAACCATAGCGGCACTTACATAACGAAGTTCATTACAGAAATTTTGGACAAAGTCAAACTAATCGTTTAACTAATGCAAAACGATAAAGTACAAGGAATCGATATCTTTTATTCCAACCCAAACATTGCGCCTAACGCACATTCTGACGAAACTTCAAATCCTTTTAGCAGTGCGAGCCAAATTCCAAAGATAACAAGCACCAAAACCATCAATAGACTTCACCCAAGTATGAACGTACTAATGAATTATCAAAGCTGTATAGAGGTTAATGCTGGAAATAGGACATGGACATGTCAACTCCCCGGCTTTGTTCTGGTATTCTCTCTCCTATAATGGGATGATTGGAGATGCTGCTTAGATATGGAATGAAATGTTGGATACTGCCATTGCTTGGAAGGATTTCAATCACTTTGTTAGTGTTTGGTACTGGTGGTTGTATTTTGCTTCTCTCATTGTTCTCAACTTCTTGTTGGAAGTTCCCCCTTCTTTCTATATCTTCTTGCTCAATGTGGCTCCATGGTCTGTCCTGGGGTTCCATTTTGGGCTTTTTCTTTTTTTCTTCTCTTCTTTCTCTTTTCTATCTCCCTTGATGTACCCATTATCGAGTTTATCAGTAATAATATTTTGTCTTTAAAATAAAATAAAATACTACATATCTCACAAGCCCTTTCAAGTTGTCCCTCTAAAAACATCATGTGGGTAAGAGCAATGCTGATATGGATACGAAATATTCAACCAAAAACGAAACTAACTACTCTCGAAAAAATGAAAGACATACCTCTCACAAATCAAACTACAAGTCGTTGATACGAAAAGCTAGAAGATCGAAATGCGAAACAAGAGCTAAAGTGTAAAAGAAGCGGTTTGTAACTACTTCAATGGCTTTCCCCTCTCCCCGCCATACTCTCTGGCCATCAATTTCTCTGTGTTTAGATATGATTCGACCAAACTTGCATCGTCAATATGTGATCAATTTGATTTACGTCAACAATAAATAGATCAAGGCCAACAAAATGAAGGATTTTGTAGAAACTTTAAATCCATCTCAAAACCAATTGGCAATGAGTGGAGAGGTCCCAGATATTATTAAGTGATCACTTATTCCACTCACAAGCAATGTGAGATTCATTTCCTTAACATCTTCCCTCACGTGCAGCCGCGTTTGAGGTCTATCACGTGTGGCCACTTTTTGGATCCTATCATTGTGTAGCCTTTTCGCTGGTCTGTCATCGCGGGATGTGGATTGTGAATTTTATAAAATGTGGGGTGGAATAAGCCCCGCTCTGATACCATGTATAAACTTTACATCCATCTTAAAACCAATTTGCAATGAGTGGAGATGTCCCAGATGTTATTAAGTAATCATACATTCCACTTCCAAGCAATGTGTGATTCATTTCCTTAACAGATTTGAATAAAATATGATGGGTTCCACGATATAAAAACAGAACTATAAAAGGAACACATTTTGGTTCCCATATTTAAGAAACTCATTTTTCTCTCTGTACGTTTCTTAATAACTTTCTCTATCTATCTCTCCACTCATTAATTACTACTTATTACATCAAAAAAAAATTTCAAAGATTGAAACCGAGCAAAGGAAGGTGAAAGGAACTGGATGAAAACATATTCTTATTAATATCGTGTGATATATCACGACTAGAAAACCAGACAACACGAGTTCAAAAAAAAAAAAGAAACAGAAAACCAGAATTAATACACGCACCATTCCCCCATAGGGGAACCATAATTGAAGAAGGCATGATGGGATCATCACCTCCAATCATGCTTTTTATTCGAAAACCCTACGAAACCCACATTTGATCCAGTTGTGAGGCTTGGCTTCGATATATCAGTCTTCTTTGTCCACGGGCTCGCCTTCATAAGAGCAGCACCTCCTGCACCCTCCATTATAACCATGTCCGCAGCATCCGTAATTACAGTTCCCCCCTCCGCTGCTGCCGCCGCATCTGTAGCCATTACATCCCCCACCGTTGCCGCCGCATCGGTAGCCATTACATCCCCCGCCGCTGCCGCCGCATCCGTAGCCATGACATCCACCGCCACCGTAGTACTTGCCATCCTCTACCCCATTATTTGTCTGGTCAGCTGCAAAGATGATATACATGCTTTAATTATTAACGGTTCACATTCCATAATAAATATGTAAAAGAAATTTTGATTTCTAGCTGTACATTCCAAAATGTACTAGTGGACTTCTTGTGCTCACAATATATATATATATATATATATATATATATATATATACACTCATGCATGCCTCTGGCGAAATAAGGTATAGAGTAAATTGAATTCAAACATAAGTAGACTCACTCGTTTCTTTGGGAGTAGAAGTCTCAACCAAATCCCTGGCTGTCACCTCCGAGGCAATGAGAAGAACAGTAGCCAGCAAGAGGCCCAGGAGAACAAATGCTTTGGAACCCATTACTATACTTGATTAATTGGAGGGAATGAAGTTGTCGAACAATATGGATGTCTATTTATAGGCACAAAGAGATTTCAGTGGACGTGTAACTACGTGCAAGAGAGGTAGTATCAGAGCCGAATATTTTAGTAATGGTGATTGTATGTTAGGTTTTATTTGAAGAGAATAAATTCTATCTGCCGCTGGTAAAATTCCATTTTTCCACCACCGTTCTTTATGGGCACCATCGAGCGTTTATTATTTTAATCTGAACCGTTCAAATTATAAGACCCGCGGTATAGTATTGCCATGCAAAAAATATCAGCTTCATCGAAAGTCGATAGATATGTCAAAATTTGAATTTTGGTTTATAAAATGGACGATCTGATTTCTGTCAATAACAATAAAGATAAACTATCCATTTTACAAAGAAAAATTCAATTTTTGATACTTCTATCGATGTCCGATCAAGTTTATTTTTTTGCAAGGATACACTATTATGTAGGGTCTACAAGATGAACTGTTCAAATCAACAATAAACACACGGTAGAACCGAAAAAGGCGGTGATGGAAAAGTGGGGTTTTCCACTACCGGTGGAAAATCTTTTATTTGAACACTCAACCCAATACAATACCAACACCCAATCAATTCAGGTAATACATAGGCCAACAACAAATACACTAGGTAAACAAAAAAAAATTCATACAGAACAAAGAAAGATTATAGAGAGAGGAAAAAAAGATCTATTTGTACATTGTGTCTAAATGTACTTACTATTTTTTTTGGTCAAATGAAAATTCCCATAAATATCTGGAAAGTTAATTTCTGAAAACCCTAAGTACAAATTTCTGGAACCACCACCACGACTAATAATCAGTAGAGGACTGGAGTGATCTAGAGAGGTGAACGAGTGCTCAAAAGAGTTACAAAGAATTTCTGCAGCAACTCCCTCTCAAATCTCACTAAAGCCCAACAAATTTATCCCTTCCTGAACTCTAAATTGAATAAGAGAGTGCTTGCCCCACAAAGTATTTTGAATAAGAGAGTACTTGCCCCACAAATATATCGTAATGAAACGGCTCAGATCGATCAAATGAGATGATCGATTTCACTTTGCTTCACATGAGGGATTCCCACTTGAAATTCACTTTGGTTGTTGGTTTGATTTGGTCCAAGAATACTTCGGTTTCTAGAAAGGCTGAAAACTTCTACTAATTTTGTAGTCTTGTCTAAAACCTTTTCCTAACGTTCCAATTTAGTAGCTTATTTTGGCCTAATATGTTAAATGATTTTTTTTTTTTGTCTTTATTCAATTTTTTTGGCATTTGTTAGTTTTTCAACGATTTTTTGTGAATTATTGCTTCTTCATGACAAGAAAATTTTAAAAAGCAAAAAATGACGACCGAAATCCGATTTTTTTTTAATAAAGACGAAAAAATAGCCTATTGGCTTATTTTTTGTTTTTAATCAAAAAACATTGAGTTTTTATCATAATTTTCTTAGTTCTTAGATTCTTCTCATTATGACGAAACAATAATCCACCAAAAATTAACAATTGCTAAAAAAATTTGAATAAGGACAAAGAAAACAAAAGCAATAAGCCAAGTAAAAATATTTTAATTAATAGTATTGTAATTTGTCAGAAAATTCAAGAAATGTAATACCAAAGTCGTCCCATAATTTTCTTTTGGATTTCGTGCTTAAGTTATGTTGCAAAATTGACAGCATTATATATAACATAAATGAATAACGGGACACGCATTAATTGTTTTCGTCACATTCGTCTTTTCGTCAAGCCATTATTTTGTGGGGAAAAAAATTAATTCTCCATAAATGAATAACGGGACACGCAGTAATAGGTCCAGGGGCGGACGAGGTCACGGGAGGTGGTGCTGGCATGTCCGGAACCCTGCGCAACTCAAATAATTCTCCATAATTGTATTAGTTTTGATGTTAAAATAGTTGTTAATTCAGAATAGTTCTTGAAGATCGATTGGCCCCTGCAAGTTCATCGGATGAAAAATATTTTTAAAATTACTATATATTTTGTGGGGAAAAAAATTAAATTCTCTACAATTGTAAATTATCAACAATTCTTTGGTCGTGTATGTGAAATAAATTGATGGGTACAGGCTACGTGTATATATATATGCATACAAACTTGGACCTACGTATAAATATGAAACAGGGGAAAAAAATAGAATTTTTTTTTCGTTTTGTAGAAAATCTCTGCAGTAGCTACAATCCTAAAGAGCTGATTCTGACAACTCGATGGGTTAAATTAGAAATGAGGTCGAACTTTGTTGAGTTTCGATCATAATATTTTATTTTTACGATTTCTCTCATTAAGACGAATTAATAAACTACAAAAGTTTGACGCAAAATAAACAAATGCAAAAAAAAGTTACTCAATTTGTGAATGTGTTTCAACCCGTTTCAACCCATTTACTATTTGACCCATTTTGACTCGCGACCCGTTTTAACCCGCCTAAATCCGCCCATTTGCTACCTCTAATTGTAACATAAATTTTCGCGGTCATTTCGTTATTGTATTTTCGGTTGTTTTTTCTCAAACTTTATCAAATTCGCATAAAAATATTTTAGGAATTAATCATTCATCTTGACAAATAGAATCTAAAAAGTTACTAAAAATTATGAGCAAAAGCCCCAAAATAATTGATCAGAAATGGAAGACAGTTAATTGGAAAAGACAGTTTAAGAAAACTATTGTACTCCATATATACCAATACCTCAAGAAATGGAGTACTCGGTCTGTTTGGTTTGTTCTTGGTATACCTTTTTGTACTATTCTCTCTCTTTATTTAACAAAATACTTCTTCGCTGTTCCAAAAATAAGAAAAGAAATGGAGTCAGCGGCGGCTCCAGAAATATTTGGTAGGGTGTTCAAAAAAATCTTAATCCCCAACTCTGTTTAACAAGACTGAAATATTAGTATAAACATGGGTTGCTAGGTGTTCAAATGTGAATTTTTTTTGATAACTCAGGTGTCAGAGCTAACTTACGCGCACCTCGATTAATCTCGTGGCTCAATTTCACCGCCCACTTGCATAGAGCTCTATTAAAGCCGAAGAAAGTGTTCAAATCTGAGTTGATTTGTGGTTCTCTCAAGTTGATGAGTGTTCAAACTTTATTTGGTTGGGTGTTCAAAGTAGGGGTAGAATGAAAATACATGCAACTCAATGTACCCTAGAAAATTTCTAGGGTGTTCAATTGAATACCCAACCTTCAACATGGAGCCGCCTCTGAATGGAGTACTCGGTCCTCGAGATTTCGTATTGACGTTATGTTGGAAAATGGACAACGATATATAAAACAAACAAGTTAAAAGGAAATTAATTTAAGTGGTGTGTTCTTTTAAACTTACTATTTCGGTATTTTTTATTTCTCGTAACTTTTTGTTTAGATTTTCAACGTAATTTTGAGGATTAATCGTTTATCTCGACGAAACGAATCGAAAAAGTATAAACATATGGATCGTGTTGAAAAACTTCAAATAAAACGGCACTTAAGCTCCCAAAGACAGTTGTTTGATACTTTTTTTGTCTGTAGTGGACTTTTTTTTTTTAATCTTTTGGACATAATTTTATACTTTTTAGACTCCTCTCCGAGATGGATAATTAATCCAAAAAAATCACGCGAATCTAACAAAATTTCAAAAAAGACAAACAAAATACATAAAACAAGAAAATTAATTAAGTAGAGAAGAACACATGATCCAAAAATGCTCCGAGATTGACTATTAGAAAATGATTTGTGGATAGGTTTGGAAAACGTAAGGTTCATCCGGTGGGTTACTATATAAAATTGATTACAAGGTCATGGGATAATAGAATTTTCTATTGCTTACTTAAGGCTGTGAAACTCATCAAGCGACAACATACATGCATCTACGTGTAAACGTAAAGAGAGAGAGTGTGCACAAGAACCGGGGTGCTGTAGTGCACATCCTACACTACACGTGTAGTGCGACCAATCCGATCGTTCATCTTGGCTATGGATGGTTGGGATTTTCATCCAAACAATGGACGGGTATGATTTGTAGAAGCTCGAATTATATCCAATTAATCATTCATTGGCAAGATCGATGGCCCATGTGCGCCCTACAGGGTGCTTTATAGGGTCTTACACTACATGATTTTCCAATCCGTGTGCACATGCTACGACCACATGACACTTTGAAAATACAAATGAACTGTTAGAAAATTAAATTGAACTTTGCAAACACACATAGGCTATGTTTGGTAACACTGCCACTTTTTTGTTTCCTGTTTTCTATTTGCTGAAATCAGTTTTTACTTTTCCTAAAAACAAAGTGAAAACAGAAAACATGTTTGTGTTAACCTGTTTTTTTTTAAATCAATTTCTGAAACTAGTTTTTACTTTTTCTAAAATGGTCTTTCTTACAATTTCTCCACTAGTTCTCAAACTATACAGGAGAGAGAGAGAGAGAGAGAGAATCATCCAAGCCTTTGCAATCATGTTAGAAACAAATTCCATACTTGATATTCTGAAAGAAAGGGCCGGGTGGATAGACCAGGCATAGCCGGCTTAGAGAGGAAGCCGAAGAAGTCGTTGCTTTTGGCCCTTGATTTTTTAGCCCGAAGAGGGCTCCAAAAAATACAGTTTTTTAGTTCAAATAATAAGAAGTTTCAATTGCCTTGCTTTGAGTAACATCTTTTTGGTCATGTGGCAGTTTAGGCTCTTTGAATGCTTTAAAAATTGGGTTCGAATCTCCACCCCTTAGTTTTCCTCAACATTTCGCAAAATTTTGTTCAAAGATGAGGAGATAAATGGCCCCCCCTATTGCAACTTTTGCTTCGGCCCCAAATATCTTTGAATCGGCATTGAGTCCAGGTGATTGGATTCTTCTTTTCTAGGCCAAAGTTATAGTATCAACTTTCATAAAATGATGGCTTCATAAGCCCAACGTATCCCTTCCGGCCTCCTTTCATCTCTAAGTTAAGAGAGTATATATATAGATGAAATACATGTGAAATTTTCTAATTCCAAAGTCGGTCATTTATTGACTATAAGGTTTTTCTCATTCGATAAGTATCTTTTATTGACTATAAGAGGGAGGGAGGGAGGGAGAGAAAGAGAGAGTATCTTCAATGGCCTGGGTTTGAGAGAGAGAGAGAGGAAGAGGAAATGAAAAAAGACCTCCAAGGAATTGTAGCGGAGTAGCCTGTTTTTTGTTTCTGAAAATAGTGAAAGTTGAGTTTTGTTACTTCCTCAAATTATGAAAATAGTGAAAGTGATTTCCAGAATTTGAAAGTGGAAGTAGTGCACCAAACAAACTTTCAAAGTTACCTTTTGAAAATTCTGAAAATGAAAACAGAAAATAGAATGGCTACCAAACATGACCCTAGTATTCCTTTGTACTATTTCTTCTACTTCTATTAATTTATGGGAAATGATATTGTCACACCCTTTTTTTGTTATTGCCACACCCTGCAAGTGTATTTTTTGGCAAAAATACACTTGCAGGGTATGGCAATAACAAAAAAGGGTGTGGCAAAATCACTTGCCTAATTTATTCTTCTTTTGCCGATAAAAAATAATAATAGTAAACAATAACCTTGCTTTCATTGATGTATTGTTGATTGTATCTAAAACATAAACCTAGCATGTTTCTATGCAATGTTGTGGTCCATTTGGCTAGTAAGGAATGACTATGTCTTCAACACTGCAACAACTTAGGCTTGGGAGGTGGGAGATTTATCAAAACAAGGATGGCGATGTAGATGAAAGCTAAATTCGACATCAAAGTTTACACAGTAGAGGATTTTAAGGGTTTCTTAGATGGTATTCAAAAACTGAGATTGTAATTTACTATTGAGGTGTTTTGTCCAATTGTTGGTTGGATGTTTTCTTAGGTTTTCTTTTCCCCTCGATGTACCCTTTTTCGAGATTTATAAAATGTTTCGTTCGCTGAGGAAAAAAAAACATAAACCAAATAGGAAACATATATAATGAAGAAACCAAGACTATATAAACATGGTAACATAATATTTTTGAATATTACGCTATGGGTCTTGTAGTTTTTGGGCTGGCTTCTCGTCGAGCTTATTCAATTTTTATTGAAATGTATTTTGTTTCTCTTTTTTCCTTTTCTGGTAAACCTCTTACAGTACCTCAATCTTTGTGGTCTGTAATTGGTCTCCTCTCATGTATTGAATCTTATGGATCGATATGCATGTCCCACTTAATAATTTCATCCAGCATTAAATTGCTAGTCATTGCAAGTTGACATAACTCAAATCAAAAATCACAAATGCTAAAGACAAATAAAAACTTATTGATAGGCGCGTAAATGTTCATATATGTGCCCCCTAATTTATCTTTATAAGTCCGTTTACATTGTTATTCCGGAACTTAATGCTTGATTTTTGTATTATAGGTATTTTGGAGAATATATTGGAATACATTCCTAGTCATGGTTAGAGTTACAAGGATTGGGCTTTTAAAATGTTTTTACTGTGCACGTGATCGTGGAGGCGTTATTGGTAGCAGAACAAATACATGTTATACATGTTTTTGGTGGGTCCAAAGGGCTACTATTCATTATTTCATATTCTGACTTTTAGTCTTGGACCAAGCAAGAGAATTAGGCCTAATGGGCATGGCCCACAACTTTGACTGGTGGAGTAAAAGAGGGTTTATTCGGGGAACAGCTTATAAAAGGGAGAAAGAAAGTTGCGCAAAGGAGTTTTTTTCCCCGCAGCACGATTATTTTATTCGGACAAAAAAACAAAAGAGGGCCTGCCGTGATATTTTCTTGGGATCACGCGACAGAGAAAACAAACGAAGAACGGCCGGGGGCGGCGGAAAAGAGGTTTTGTTCCGAATATTATTGTTTTTGCAGTTTAGAACATACGTTTTTACTTATGAGTTTTCTTATTTTCAAGTTTTCACAGTTGTGTTTAATTATTCGCACTTCGATAACTCGTGTTAATTTATGTTCTTTATAAAAGTTATTCGTTGGTTCTTGTTTAACTTAAATATTTTATTTATTTTCTATCTCGTATTTAGAAGCATGATTCAATCTAGGATTTCTTTTGTTTCTTATTTAATAATGAATGAGTAGTCGTATAGGTAGGGTCGTCGAGTAATTAGCATACCGTGGCCAGTCCGGGCACTGTTCCTATTTTCAAACAATGGAAAAAATGATTTTAGATTGGAAAAATACTTCCCGTGGACGAATCCGGGCATTGTCGGAGCCCATGTGAATGGGGGGATGAGGGTCCAAAACCTATTCTTCGCTGCGCATGGGTAAACGGCAACCATAGGGTCTCGCATCTTGCGGCGTATTTTTTTTAATCTAAAATTGAACGTTTTTAAAAACACCGAATGGAGCAGATAAATCCAGACTGGTTACGAGTGCTATGAACCCTACGACCGTACCTTCCTTTTAATTATTTGAAAAGAACAGTTATTTCGTAAGATTAGTTAATCTCAATCAAATCGACAAGGGGTGGCTACCTAAGAGCCCGTTAAATTAGTAACAACTCGAGTTTTTAGTCAACATACATTACTGTCTCTGTGGATTCGACTCCGGTCTTACCAGATATTATGATGCGTCGGTCTCCGCCCTATCCTTGGGACAACCCGTTAATTTAGGATTAAGAAATCGTCAAGCACTTAGAGCATCCACAGTGGAATAAGCAAAACAAAAAGTTGTTAAAGTTAGCAATATTTGCTCAAAAAAATGCTCACATTGGAATAACCAAACTTAACAATATCTTAGCAACTCATCAAATTTTGGCTTTTGAATAATCAAAACTAGCAACCTTTTGTCAATAACCAAATTTAGTGATCCCCACATTTTCTCAATCAAGTACACCCATCATTATACAAAAATCTTATATCTCTCTCTCAACAATGTTTTCAAAAAATAATTATAAAAAACTATTCTTACTATTCTTTTCAGGAACTTTTTCTATATATAAAAAAAAATCGTCTTTATATGAACTTTTTTTAATTTTTTTTTTATAAAAACTGTTTCTTCAAATTTAAAAAAAAATTGTATTTACACAACTATTTTTTTATACATTTTTTTTTCATAAACTATTTTTTTATCTAACTTAAACTGTTTTTTTTCTTCTAAAAACTGTTTTTTTTTTCCAAGATCAAATATTTTTATAATAAAAACTGTTTTTAACATAAACTAGTTTTTCAAAAGATTTACGTGAAATGAAGGGGAAAAGTTTGGGGAAAACTCAGGGAAGAAAGCATGGTTTTGATTATGAGCAAAAAATAACCAATGTGAGACTTGACATTGCTAACTTTAGCAACCTCTAAATGGATAATCAAAATCTGATGTGGCATGTTTTGATTATTCATTTTTGCTTATTCCACTGTGGATGCTCTTACCCCGAAAGTGTCCCCAAAAAATACAACTAGTGATTGAGATTCACTTTCATATGTGAGACTCAATATCATCAAAATGAATCTCAACCACTGATTGTTTTTTTTTGGGCACTTTCGGCGTAAAATTTCTTCAATACTGAAAAAAAGAGTGGGTTTTTTTTTGTCACGGAAAAGATATTTGTCGATCCATTTCCTGAAATAGCAAATTTAAAGAAGTTTGGAAAATGACAGACAATGAGCCAACAGTGATTTTGATAGGGGTGGTCCACTAACTCAAGATATATATATATATATATATATATATATTCAGTCCGCTTCCATTGCGGGCGTCCGCAGCCAAGAAAGATGCGGACTTCTTTCTCTGGCCGTTGGATCTCATCCAACGGCTGAGATTTTAAAGAGGAACTCGCGGGTTATAATCGCCATGGGTCGGGTAAAATGGTTACCGGGTCAACCGGATCCCACACACGCGGATCCTCTTCTTTCTTTTCCCAGCTTCCAGCGGAAGCTTTGCTGAAGCTTTCAAACGGAGAGAGAGAGAGATTGGGCGATTTGAACCACGAAGAGAACGAGAGAACGACGACGACCAACGAAGTGAAGAACAAATCGACTGCCCCCTCTCTCTCTCTTCTTCGTTCGTTCGTTCGAAATCTGATTAGGGTTTTGTCCGATTTGGGTTTTTTCAGTTAACACGAACAGATCGATCGAAGAAGAGGAATGACTGGAGGGTAACTTCTCTTCTCTTCTCCTCTCTCTCTCTCTCGATCTCTGTATTTTTTTTTTCTTCAGAAAATGTAACTGGAAAAAAAGAGAGAAAAAGAACAGACATAGAGAGTCTGCTCGCCCTGGGTATTTTAGAAGCTCTCTCGGTTTGGATCTTCTTTTTTTTTTTCCAGAACATGTAACTCGAAAAAAAAAATATAAGTCGATATTTTTTGTTTTGTTTTGATTCCTATTTCGAGTTAGGGTTTATACTCAAACTCTTTGAAAGAAAAATAAGAGGTGATTGAGTTTGTAATTTTTGTAATTAGGGTTTATACAAAAAATACAGATTTTTGTAATCTCTGGTTCAATTTTGAAAATAGGGTTTATTTTTAATTTTGTTAGCATTGTTGATTTTGATCTGTTGGCTCGTTCTATGCGAACCCTAATTGTACTGGCCTTGCAATTTCTGTTGGAACTTGTGGCACTATTGCATGGTAGAAGAGCATCAAATTTGGAATAGAGGATTGACATTTTCATACTTTTCTAGATTTTCGGAGCCATCAGATGCCTGATTTTCTTAATTAGGGTTCGTGAAACCGTAGGATTTTATTCTTTTTTTCCTTTTCAAATAAGATGGGTGTTTTAATAGATTGAATGTTTTGTTTGAACTCTTATCTGCTGGCATTTAAGGATGTAAACCTGCTATTGTTTTGTTTGAATTGTTTGTCACATTAAGCTGCTTACAAAAAATGTGTGTGGGATCCGGTTGACCCGGTAACCATTTTACCCGACCCATGGCGATTATAACCCGCGAGTTCCTCTTTAAAATCTCAGCCGTTGGATGAGATCCAACGGCCAGAGAAAGAAGTCCGCATCTTTCTTGGCTGCAGACGCCCGCAATGGAAGCGGACTGTATATATATTTATATATATATTTGCCTTCTTACCATAAATATATATATATATATGGCCTCCATCACCACATAGCTATCTGACTCCGCCCATATATGCTGTTGAGACTCTTTAATTTCTTTTTCTTTTTTTCAATCGATAGAAGAGATTATTTTATATCAGATATGAAGTACATAGTACAAATTTGAGACACTATATCAATTGTGCCGGGCCGGCTTATGGCAAAGGCAGGAGAAGCCTGTGCTTCAGGCCCCCCAAAAAAGTTAAAAATGTGAGCCCCCAAAATTCTAAGATTCATATATATATATATATGGCCCCAAAAAAATTTTGTACTAGCCTCCTTTACACAAAATAGACCCAATTGAAATTTAAAAGCCACAAAATAGGCCCAAACGATGGAATTACTCATTAGAAACACTAAGGCGTTAAAAAAGAAGAAGAAGAGACGGCCAGAAGAACATATTGCGCCGATGATTGTGGACGGAAAATACTTGCATACGGAATTCCTTGATCAAAAATTATCTTGAGTCAACAATGTCTCAAGAAAGATTAAATACATTGGTATATTATCTATCGAGAAGGAGTTGATGAAGCAGCTTGACCAGCAAAAAGTGCGAGAATACTAATTTTCAAATGATGGATTTTGAGGTATTGTAATAGTTTCATTTTTTTTTTGGGATAATTATATATATGGTAAATCTTTTATAATGGTTTTTTTTATGAAACTCTTTGTATACCACTTTTGTATGAAAAATATAGGAATGCCTCATTCAAGAGGTTCGCTTCCGGCCTCCAAAACTTATGAGCTGGCCCTGCAATTGTGACAGTCCACGAGATAACTAAACCCAACAACTCAACGTCCACGAGATAACCAAGTCTAACAACTCAATCAATACAAGAAATAAGCCCATTATAGGGTAGAAACAAAAAAATAAAAGAAAGCCCTCTAAGAAAAGAACACCCATACACAGGTGAGGAGATTCGAACTTCTGACCTCCTAAAGAGTTGCAAGAGTCTTGACTCTTTTCTTGTTCTCCATATGGAAAACAGGTACTGTATAACTCATTATATACAAGTCATAAAATTGATACCAGTTTGAATACTCACATTTCTTTTGTAATCAATTTTTGGTATAAAAAAAGAAGAAGAAAAATTTCACGAGTCTCTATGGGCTCAGATGGGAACCTTGAGGAAGAATGAGGATGTGATGCCATACTTCCGCGATTTCGACGAAGTGACCGTAATAGGAATGTAATGTCATATTTCCAAAATTCCCACATTTGGAAAATAGGAATAGGAATGAGATTCCTGATGACACATCCAATCAAGAATCACATTTCTAATGGAGTGGGAATCGGATCCCTCCCTTACCCCATGATGTTATGAGATTCCTTGCTCAATCATTAGAAAAAAGAAAATGTCCGCTTTGAAAATTTTCCAAATTAATTGTTTGTTACATAAGATTATTGAATTAACTCAAACACCGAAATGAAATTACTTCAGATACCAAATTCCTAGGAATTTCATTTCTAGTAATCATATTGATAATATTACTACTCAAGAAAATTTCTAAGAATTTGATTCCCATTAAACAACACTTTCATTTTTTTTTTTCATATAGAATCATATAACATAACCAAATAATCACCGCATCGGAAGGTACGTTAGACGGTCAAATAATTCCTTACAATTATTATTCAACCACACACACAAACATTTTACACATACATACACCTCTTTTAGCGGGGCCCACACACTGAAAGTGTAGTATGTGTGGACCCCAATGTAAATGTGAGTGAATTTGCGTAAATGTTTATGTAAGTGTTTGTAATCGTAGAATAATTGAATCCCCTAACCTTTATCGTTCCACTTCCATTATGTGTCGCACTGGAGTTGTGGTCGATAAATCTATATTATAAAACAGAGCGGTTTCTATTGAGAAATGTCTAGGCATACAAACAAAGTAGTATCTACAGTCGTTCGATCGTACATTTTGATAAGGTTATAATCGTTGGATTTAATAAATCATATTTCCTAATATATAAACCTACACTAATGTAAAAAATATATTACACGTGATTACAGTGATCCCATGATTTGTGCTAATTATGTTGGTTGAAATGGAAGGGATGACAATAAATCATTCTTGAACAAAAGATTTACTAATTCATCGATTTCATTCACATCCTCATACCAAACTGGCCAATTACTCTTTGAAGATAGAACGTCCAAAGTTTTCTTTCCTTACACTCTAATTAAATTAGGAAACGTCTTGAAAGGAAGGATAATTGAGCCCGTTCCAGAACACATTCTTAAAAAATAAGTACTTATTTCACATTTTCAAACTCAAAAATAATGTAAATGAAAAATAACTTTTCAATTTTTTTTGCACCGTATTAAACAAGATCCATATTGCATATTTTTATATTTCAATAAGCCCATCATTTTTTAGCTTGAAATTGCCTTCTTAAAAAATAAGTACTTATTTCGCGTTCCGGAATGGGACCGAAGTCATGATATTGCTTATTGGAGTCCGGCTCCTCTCCAATCCATAGGGAATTGGAGGATCCTCCAATTCTAATTCAATGGTCATGATTACCCTAGTAACTCCAGCCCAAAGCTCATATGGTATTCCACGGGCACCCAATTACTCCTCAAATATTTTCTAATTACATAAGCCTCTTTCCTCCAGTTAAACCTACTCTTAGTACTCTTAAAGATATTTTTTTTTATATAGCTCATGTTTCGCCATTTCGGTTATCTTATGTTTTTTTTTTGAATTATCTTGTTGTAGTGAAACTCCACAATTAATGACTCTATGTTGGTATGCTTCACGTGCAACTTATAGTAATTAGCTGCTTTACAATTTTTTTTATAGCTGGATGTTCAGGCCAACTTGTGGGCATCTCAACTAATTCCGGAGTCCTAAAAGTAACGATCGGTCAAAACCGCCAGTGGCCCCAAGTAATTTCAACTTTTTTACATAAAAAACAACTACAATGAGCATGCAACATCGTGCAAAGAACATGGAAATACACTAGTATTAGTAAAAAAAAATTCTTACGAGCTATATAATATCAACAAACCATGCTGAAAGGGAAAGAAAAAAAATTACTGATATAACATTAGTAAAAAAATCTTTATGAGCTATAGCCTATATATTATTAGTGGGAAAAAAAAATCCTCATCAGCTATATAAAAAATAATAATCTTTTAGAGGTTGGTTTAACGGGGAGGAAAAATACTTATGTAATTGGGGAATATATGTAACGACCCTGATTTTTTGGTAAATAAAAATTTCGTTAAATATTTGAATTTTATTTTAATTACTAGGATTGCTTTTAAAATTCCTTTTTAAGTTCTAATAATCCGTCATAATTAGATTTGAGACTTTTAAAATTATACTCTTTTCGCACCGGACAATCTAGTCATTTTCTAAAGACAAGTATGCTTATAAAAGCACTTGTATATTTTTCCAATTTATGGATTTCGGTCTTAAAATCATTTTTACTAGAAATCCTATTTAGCAAGCCTAGTTAGCTTCCAACCGAGTAATTGGAGAAACCTAACTACCAATTCCCTTGGTTACTTTTCCCTAACCCTAGATGGACCTTCTTGACCACCTTTGAGCCTTATGAACCCTCCTAAGGCCTAATTAAACCAATAGACCATTAGAAATAATCAATTAGCCTTATGTGGCATTTTTCTCCCTTACCCTTTGGTTAATAATTGTTAGGGAAAATATTACCCCTTGGTCAATAAGAATTAGCCTTTCTAATAAAAGATTTAAATTAACAAGGCTAGTAAATTAGGTACTTACAAAATAGGAAGCCATCATAGTGTTTCAAAAAGTAGTAAACTAGTCTTGCCACATGCAAGTCTAAAACACATAGCCTTAACCCTAAATTGGCCAACCTAATTACATTTCTAATTTTTCTTAAAGCTTATATTGGTATGCCCCTTGGATAAAGGTTTCCTAGGGAAATTTTAACCTTTGGTCAATAAGTTCACACTTGAAAACCCTAGCTTTTGTCATACCACCTTCATTATTTTTTTATCCTTTGGTCAATATTTGCTAGGGAAAATTTTATCCCTTGAGTAATAGAAAACCTAGCCTTGCCATGCATGCAACCCTAAAAATTATAGTCTTAAACCTAAGTATGCTTAGTTGTATTTATCATAGCCTATTTTTTAAAGCATTGCCTAAATGCCTAGGTTTACTTTCTAGGAAAAATCTTACCCATTGGATAATATTTGCTAGGGAAATTTTTATCCCTTGAGTAATAGTTATTAGGCATGCCAATGAATACTTGTACAAGCTACCATTAGTCTTAAGCCTATTGTCAACCTAATACTAACCAACTTTAAACATAATCATGGTGTTTCTTCTTGCAAGCTAGCTAACCAAGGACAAATTAGACTAGGAACCTTCCATGCAAACCTAGATTTTGGCTTGAAAAAGAAGGGACAAAAGAAGGAAGGCTTGGCATGCTTTCAAAGTCATGCCTTTCAAAGATTGTCCATTGGACAATAATTGTTAGGGAAAAATTTATCCCTTGGATAATAAGCCAAGCTTTTGCTATAAATAGCACCATTCACTTGCCATTCAACTCACACCTCACTCCTTTGCTCTCACTTCTCTCTAGAAACCATTTCTGTTTTTCCAGGCAGCTTACTGCCCTTCACAAATCCTCATTTTGCTCCTGCTTAAAGTAGTCCTTAGGACCAACTTCCTTCGGGAAAGTTGTAGAGCACTTCGAGCTCTTCAAATTAGACCCAATAACCACCCTAATCGGTCAAGAAACGATAAAGATATTGACCTCCGAAGTTCAGCAAAAATTCGGATTTTCCAGATTCCAGACAGCAAGCTGTCCCTTCCTTTATCACCATATTTCTCCTACCTAAAGTAGTTTCTAGGATCAACTTCCTTCACAAAAGTTGTAGAGAACTTCTAGAGCTTCGATTTCGACTCAAGAACGATCTCATTCGGCCAAATATTGACCGAGTTACTGCCATCCAAAGTTTGGTCCAGATTCGTGAGTTTCACCGCCCGTAGGATTTTTCAACTAGCTTATTCGGCCCCGACTAGTTTCGGATCAAGGTAGATTAATCTCTACTCCTTTTCCCTAGTATATCTTTAGTTATGTTTGCGTATGATAAGGCTAGTTAAAGTATTAGAAATTACTCGCAAGCTCGCTTTACTAAATTTTTTGAAATGAAGATACAATCTTGTAAACTTTCCTATACTTTCTATCTCGAAGCATATCGTATGATTCTTGTATGTAGTTTGTACGTTGATACGATTGAGGAAATTGAAAAGTATTTTACTAAAAGAAATGAAAAGGAAGGGGAGTATGTTGAAAATATCAACCTTATTTTTCGAGTAAACATGTGTTGTTTTAAACTTCCTTAAAAGGAGGAAAGAACGGATTTTCAAAATATTAACTTGATTAGAAGTATTCGCATTTCGATCCTTAAAATGATTATAAACTTGTATACATGTTGCTTGTCTTACTTGTTACTGATAAAGCATAAGTGGTTTACCACTCCAAAGGTGTCCGTCCATGTGGCACTATGCTTTACCTTGTATGTTAATTGCTTGAGCATGATTATGTGAAATCAAGGATAAAATGAGCATGGTAAATAAAATAGAGTTGGATGATCTTGCTAGTTTAATTTCAAGATTTCAAATTAAATGATTTATGTGAAAAAGTCTCACCGCGGAGTCGAAGCATGAATACGAGACACGAAGATCGAGAAAATTGGAAACATGACACCTAGGGTGATTAAAAGCATGACTTGGTAAAATATTTTTGAAACTACATAATGACCAGTTGTGGAAATCATTATGCGAGTTTTGTGAATCAAGGAAAATAGGAACATGACACCTAGGGTGTGTTAAAGACAATGTGTGTTTTTGAAACCACAACGTGGCCGGACTTGCCCATTGGGTGCTGTTGTGTGTGTGTGCCAATGGGAACCCGGTGCGACGGAACCATTGTGAGGATACTCGGGAACCCGGAACGGCGGAACCGAGGTTGGGTGTGTTCCCATGGGAAACCGGACCGGCGGAACCATGGTGAGGTATGGCTTGGTTATCCGCGGAGAAGAGCCAATGCAAATGTGTGCCAATGGGAACCCGGTGCGGCAGAACCATTGTGAGGATACTCGGGAACTCGGAACGACGGAACCGAGGTTGGGTGTGTTTTAAACCCTCATGTGGCCAAACGTGGCAGCTCATTGAGTAAATGGATTTTGAAAGCAGCAATGTGGTCGGACTTGGTTGCCCATTGTGTGTGTGTCACCAATGAAGCCGGACTTGGTAGCTTCATTAGTAACATGATTTATCTGTACACTCAATAGGGACCTGGCGTGAAAGCCCTTGTGTGGATTTTCAAAACCGCGATGTGGCTGGACGTGGTAGTCCATCGTGTGTGATATTTGAAAACCACAATGTGGCCGGACTTGCCCATTGTGTGGTGTGTGTGTGTATAAAAAAACGATTTCGAAATGTTGATTTGGAAATGAAAAGTGAAAAGGTGACACGGTCTACGACGAGTCGCGTATGAGAAACTCAGAAAAGTCACGGACACCAACGATAGATGAATAGTGAATGTGTCATTACAAATTTCTTATTGTTTATGCATGTGTTGTTTTACATGAGATAGTATGCTACTTCTATGTCCTGTTGCCTTAAATTATGGGTTAATAAGTGAAGAACATGTTCTATTTGAGAATCGTTACCTATATGATCTATTGTTTGTAAGTTATGGGTTAGCGGGTATGGGATTATCCTGCTGAGCTTTTGTAGCTCACGGTGTTACCTTTGGTGACCCTGACATATTATATTGGTGGCGACGCTGGTATAATGTGTCAGACCTGATAGACGAACAGGGAGAGCTGTATACTTTGGAGGCTTTGGAGCCGATGAGCTGGCTAGGATGGAGGAGCAGGCGGAGCCGTAGATAGGAACCCTAGATTTTTCTTCCCTTATGTAATAAAAGCACTCTGATGGGATTTATGATGTAATGACGAGCCAGGCTCTATTTAGAAATTCAATAAAATTGTCCTTTTAACGTACCCGTAAATTGGGGGCGTTACAATATATGAGGAGTAATTGGGTGTCTGTAGAATACTATATGAGTTTTGGGGTTGGAGTTATGATCGTGTCGTTTCCGTATCAAAAATAATTAATAAAATGAAACAATTACTACTACCTAAAAGATAGCAGCAAGTATTCCGAGTATCATCCTCAGGGATTATGAAGGCTGAGTTGCAGTTATTTCAATCGATTTCTAAATTAATTTGGAAAAGGATTTGATGGTTTGATTTCGAAAATATTAAAAGCTAAATTAAATTAAAGCAATTAAGAGATAACAAAAGTTTATGAGAGAAAAGATCTAGGGTTTCGAATCCACTCGACCCGTTGTAACAATATTTATGTGAAGATAAAAGTTAATTATTCGAATCAATCCGGATATCGTTAGGGTTCGCAGGCCCTCACGGTATCGCCTAAAGATATTTATGAATCACCAAATAGCATGGGGTATCGCCGCCTAGCACGAACCGTCTTACTAGTACGACCCATCTCTATGGCACGGATCGTCTAATAGCACGACGCGTCTTACAGAGCATAACCCATCTTACTCAGTTATCACAAACAATTAAGAACCGTTGTATGAACGTGCATAAAAATCTAGAAAATCATACACAAGATTTGATAGAGAAAATTTATATCGCAAATAAATCCTAAAGTCATACAACCATGATTCGAATAATAAAACACTAAATCTAAACATAAACATCGTTACTCAGAGTTCGAACTTCATCTATACCCTAGAAAAGAGTTCAGCCGACCATCGAACAGGAAATCATCGCAGCCTCTGGTTTACTTTTGTTCCCAGCGGAACTCTCTACTGATCATGTCCGTGGCCTCCTTTTATAAGGAGCCAAGGGAAACCCTATTTTATTTCTTTTCTTTTCCCAGCCGACTTCTCTTGATTGCAAGCCCAAGTCCAATGGAATTAGATTGGGTGCTTCTCGCTTCCGTTATCCACCATAAGCTTTGGCCCATCTCTTTATTAATTTGACCTAGGGCGTTGTCTGTTTCGATACCGATGAAATCCAAAATTATACTTTATTTTGTATCTAAGCCTCTAAATACCTGCAACACAAAAATATAGTATAAAACTCCAAGTAACAATACAAATAGACTTAGCAATAATAAATTAGGGCCGGGGCATGTATGTGAACATTTACGCGCCTATCACACTCCCCAACTTACACTTTGCTAGTCCTCGAGCAAAGAAAACAAAATGCAACTAAAGAAAACTAATTAAAATCGATAGTTCTTTTAAACCCCCAGGCGGCCCCGGTAGGACGAGTGAAGTCTCGTGAGGGTTTTCAGTAGTACTGATCACCCACAAAACACCGTGAATCCTTTCCACATGAAACCCGGAAAACCTGTAAGACAGCTCAATAATATCTCAAGCCAAGGCACAAAGTCATTGCACAAGTATATTTGGCATCACCAGTTCAAAATGCTATCAAGACATGCATATAAACCATGGCACCTAATTTAGTGTGTGTGAACAGTTGGACTTAGTCACCGATGAAATGCCACTCAAAGTTCTCTCCGGACCGAGCTTCGACTTCAATTCTCACAGTGTCATGCACTCATAAGTAAAATCGCTCGAAACAAGGTGTATTATGAACTCTATCTTAAGTGTGCGATTTGGAAGTTGTGTAAATGAAAGCAAAACACTTTGCACACTATAACACGAAAAGAACGCTTTATATAGTGGACACACGGTCTCATGAGCAGAACACCAAGCGTTTGAACTCACTCTCACATCCATCAATCCACTTTCCATCACCCCTAGGATCAAATACGATTGTAGCGTTGGGTGAATGCTCATGTTTCAAGGCTAGGACAAATCAAATTCAAATGTCCGAGAAGAGGCAAGTATTTCAAGACAACTTAACGGGGCGAATATGCAATGTGTGTCCCTTAACATTAAATCAATTCCACCTTATCTCTTTTCTAGCCTTTCAACCATAAAGCAATGATTCCTCCTTTTCAAACATATTGGTGCCCCTTTCTTTCTTTGTTTTCTTCTTCTTCTTTTTTTTTTAAAGGGACACCACCAATTCAAGCACAAAAATTCACAATCTACCCAAAAATTTTACCTTTACATTCTTGCCTTTCTCCAAACACAATATGGAAGGTGGAGCTAACCAGAAAAGGCTAAGTACAAAAGGCTCAAAGTGGCTTGCAAGGGATAAATGTGAAAACAAAGGAACGAACTGGCCCAAATATCAAGAAAATGCCTATAATCCTCTCCCAGGGGTGTAACATCCATGTGACGAACCAAAACTGAGAGATAGTATTATGCGTTCAAGTTCCAACGCTCAGCAATCAAGAATAACGAGACCATCAACAAATATATTCTTTTCATTGACAAAACTGGGAAGTTACGTGACACCACTCCAACAAAAAGGTAAGGCACGAAAGCTCACTAGGGCATAAGTCTCCACTAATCTAGCCATCGAGAACGTTCAAACGACACTCACAGGCAAACTAAGTCCAAATAGACGTGAAATGCCGAGACGCAAGTGCCATAGCTACATGCATTAACAAGATAGCATAAGGAACTAACAGTCCACAAAATACCCAAACAATGCCAACATGCCTCAACTCAAGCAACCAATAAATACCTCGCAAATTTCAAGTTCCATGCAAGAAAGATCCCACTATTTATTAACTTTTCAATTTTTTATTTTTTATTTTTTGAATCTAACAATGAAAAAGAACAAAGTGATCCCTCCCCCCAACTTGAATTACTCAATGTCCACATTGAAAAGCATAAACATGAAAAGATAGGACATAAACGTAAAAGAGAGGAAAGGTAGCACCTCGAAAAGGAGGAACGAAGCAAACTAATATATAGCAAGAGGGAGACCCCCCAACTTGGATTAAACAACCTACAAAATGTTAGCCTCCAAAACAACAAAATATATACAAGGAAAACAACTAAAGAACATAAACAAAGGCAAGAAGTAAAAATAAAATAAAATAAATCCATCCACTTTCTTCATGCGAAAGATACGGGTACTACTTTTCTCCCTGATCAAAAGATTGTGGTTCCCTATTTGTCGGAAGAACAGTATGCGTAGGATTCAATGATATCTTGAGAAGTGGTACCATCATCTAATAGGCTGTCACTCCCTCTGGGGCTGCCAGATCCCTTACCCACCACTCCGTTTGTGAAGCAATCTCCACAGAGTTGGACACTAAAGTCAGATGGTTCAGGCAGAATTCTCGCTGCTAACTACGCGCCTGCCGCCAGACCCAACCTCTTAGGTACTACATACATAGCTTTGACCAGGTGGCTATACCAGACCGTTGGAAACCGTTCGAGCACGGCAAACACTGGAGGTATCACAAACTCCATGGATTTTAAGTCTCCTAGACTTCCAATGAAAGCACTAATCTATATAAATTGGGTCCATCAAAGTAATGGACTCCACCGTGGCACCATACACCACGCTATCACCAATTCCTTCCACGTAAGGTTTAAGCCTTTGGCCATTGACCTTGAAAACATTACCAACACGTGGATCCTTAATCTCTACAGCTCCGTGGGGGAAAACACGAATGACAACATATGGACCATCCTACCGTGACCTCAACTTGCCCGGGAAAAGTTTAAGTCTAGAATTGAAGAGCCACACTTTTTGACCGACTTCAAAGGACTTTCTAATAATGTGTTTATCATGAAATGCCTTAGTCCTATCCTTATAAATTCGTGCACTCTCATATGCTTCATTGCGCAACTCTTCCAATTCAGCAAGCTGGAGCTTACGATTTAACCCGGCAGCGGCCATATCGAAGTTAAACTTCTTAATGGCCCACATAGCTCTATGCTCCAACTCAACGGGCAAATGACACGCCTTACCAAAAACTAACCTATAAGGAGACATGCCAATAGGAGTCTTATAAGCTGTACGGTAGGCCCATAAAGCATCATCGAGCCTTAAAGACCAATCTTTTCGATCAGGCCTAACTGTCTTTTCAAGTATGCGTTTAATCTCCCTATTTGACACTTCAACCTGCCCACTAGTCTGAGGATGATAAGGTGTCGCCACCTTATGAGTGATAGAATACTTTCGCACAAGGGCGGCGAAGTGTTTATTGAGAAAATGGGTGCCCTCATCACTAATAATCGCTCGCGGATAGCCAAAACGAGTAAAAATATTACTTTGAAGAAATTTGACCACAACTTTGTGGTCATTGGTCTCGGTGGCTACCGCTTCCACCCACTTGGACACGTAGTACTGCCACAAGAATATACTCGTTCCCATGCGAACAAGGAAACGGACCCATGAAATCTATCCCCCAAACATCAAACATCTCCACAACAAGGATGGAGGACAATGGCATCATATCACGGCGCGAAATATTGCCGGTTTTCTGGCACTTAAGGCATGCCTTGCAAAATACATATGCATCCTTAAATAGAGTGGGCCAGAAAAAACCGCTTTGTAAAACCTTTTCCGCCGTCTTCTTTCCACTAAAATGCCCTCCGCTCTCGAGCGAGTGACAGAAGGTGAGAATGCTATGGTGCTCAGTCTCAGGAACGCACCTCCTAATCACCTGGTCCGAACACAACTTAAAGAGTTCCGGATCCTCCCAAAAATAGTGCCTAACCTGTGCAAAGAATCGGTCTTTGTCCTGCTTGGACCAATGAGAGGGAAGCGCGCCTATGGCTAGGTAGTTGACGATGTGTGCATACCATGGGGGTCGCACTTGTGACACCTCAAAGAGTTGCTCATTGGGGAATGAGTCCTTGAGGGGCAAGGTGTCACCAGAGGCATCCACTAGGATCCTCGATAAGTGGTCTGCTACAGAATTTTCAGATCCTTTCTTGTCTCGAATCTCCACATCAAACTCTTGGAGGAGCAGAATCCACCTAATCAACCTAGGTTTGGTCTCCTTCTTAGAAAGCAAATGCCGCAGAGCGGCATGATCAGTGTATACTATGACCTTCGACCCTAAAAGGTAGGACCGGAACTTGTCAAGGGAAAAGACCACAGCGAGTAATTCCTTCTCCGTAGTGGTATAGTTCAATTGCGCATCGGAGAGGGTCTTACTCGCATAATAAATGGCATGAGGGACCTTGTCAACCCGCTGGCCCAAAACAGTACCGACTGCGTAGTCGGATGCATCACACATTATTTCAAAAGGTAGAGACCAGTTGGGGGACTGCATGATAGCTGCTGTGGACAATGCCTCACGGAGCTTCTCAAAAGCTCTCATACAAGCCTCATCAAAAACAAAAGGGGCATCCTTAGCCAAAAGATCACACAAGGGCTTGGCGATTTTAGAAAAATCCTTGATAAAACGCCTATAGAACCCCGCATGTCCCAAAAGTTGACTTAATTTCTCGACTTCCTCCCTAGTACGACCCGTCTCTATGGCACGGATCGTCTAATAGCACGACGCGTCTTACAGAGCATAACCCATCTTACTCAGTTATCACAAACAATTAAGAACCGTTGTATGAACGTGCATAAAAATCTAGAAAATCATACACAAGATTTGATAGAGAAAATTAATATCGCAAATAAATCCTCAAGTCATACAACCACGATTCGAATAATAAAATACTAAATCTAAACATAAACATCGTTACTCAGAGTTCGAACTTCATCTATACCCTAGAAAAGAGTTCAGCCGACCATCGAACAGGAAATCATCGCAGCCTCTGGTTTACTTTTGTTCCCAGCGGAACTCTCTACTGATCATGTCCGTGGCCTCCTTTTATAAGGAGCCAAGGGAAACCCTATTTTATTTCTTTTCTTTTCCCAGCCGACTTCTCTTGATTGCAAGCCCAAGTCCAATGGAATTAGATTGGGTGCTTCTCGCTTCCGTTATCCACCATAAGCTTTGGCCCATCTCTTTATTAATTTGACCTAGGGCTTTGTCTGTTTCGATACCGATGAAATCCAAAATTATACTTTATTTTGTATCTAAGCCTCTAAATACCTGCAACACAAAAATATAGTATAAAACTCCAAGTAACAATACAAATAGACTTAGCAATAATAAATTAGGAGCGTGTATGTGAACATTTACGCGCCTATCAAGTTACTAGGATGATCCTGACCATTGAATTAGAATTGGAGATCCTCAAATTCTCTATGAATTGGAGAGGAGCCGGACTCTGCTTATTGAGGTACTTTTTGTCCGATATTTTATATTATCTTTTAAAATTTTAAATTTATAAACCTTGCTCAATTTTATATTTGAAATCTCTCTGCTCATTTATTTGTATTTGATTTGATTATTCAAACACAAAATGCATATTCAAAATCAACCAAATCTCAAGTTCATATATGAAAGAGAGGAGGGAATAAGTAGGTTCAATGGCTCCTCTGCAATTGAAGGTGAGATACTAACGATATTATTTTATTTTAATATTTTTTTGTACTTCAATCAATTGGATTTTGTTGGGTTCAAGAAACATGTTAAATTTTGGATTTTCATGTTCGGTTAATGTGCCACTGTAATGGATTCAACCTTTTTTCTAAATAGTATGGGTGTTCTAATTACTAGATAGCTTTTTTTTTCAGGATACGACCTATCTATAGATTGTGGAGAGACAATCAAGAGGCAAGAAAACTACGTACATGTTTTATTTAGAATGTGTTACGTCGTGCCTTCAGGCACGGGCATCACTAGTGTAGTAAAAAACTAAAAATTGTTACAATTATGCAACATTTTCTATATATTGACCCATGTGAAATCAACACATTAATTAATTAGTTGAATGTAAAAATAATCCCGTGTATAGATCTGTCACATACAAATACGGTAAGAATTAAAATGTGATTATCCCTGCATTATGGATAAACTGACTGTCATCTCTCTACTTCAATAACTTTTTGGGTAAATTACAGTTAACCCCCTCTAACTATGCCTCGGTGACACTTAACCCCCTCTAACTATTATTTTTGGCACTTAACCCCCTCTAACTAACTGAAATTCAAACGGTCATAACTTCAAACGGTCATAACTTCTTCGTCCGAAATCGAAAACATGCAAATTATATATCAATTTCGAGATCTTGCAGTCAGCTTTCTAATGACACCAAAATCACATCACAATTCAAAGCAAACAGAAAGTTATGATCAAAAGAGTAAGGGCTGGTAGACAGAAAGACCGTTTTGATCATAACTTTCTGTGTGCTTTGAATCGTGATGTGATTTTGGTGTCATTAAAAATCTGACTTCAAGACCTCGAAATCGATATATAATTTGCATGTTTTCGATTTCGGACGAAGAAGTTATGACCGTTTGAAGTTATGACCGTTTGAATTTCAGTTAGTTAGAGGGAATTAAGTGCCAAAAATAATAGTTAGAGGGGGTTAAGTGTCACCGAGGCATAGTTAGAGGGGGTTAACTGTAATTTACCCTAACTTTTTTTTAGCAATGCTACGTGCGGATCGACACCAACATCCGTTTGAACAGATCCGAATACAAATGTATCCGAAATTGTTCGATGTACGCAAAATTCGGACGATGAACTATTCCAAATGCCCGCTGCGTATTGATAGGTTTACAGACGCGCGTCTAGCTATGACAGTACGTAGCATTTTCGTTCCATGTTTTTTCCTTCTTTTTTTTCCTTTAACAAGAAAAGCACTTCCACCATTAATTAGCACCACTACTGCTATGAAACACACAATTTTTGGTAACTTGAAACGTCACACTTATTCATATTACGTGATTGATCACAACCTGAAAACCAAATACACATAATCAAACACACTTATCGTTCCCCCATGGGAGAACTAAAATTTAAGAAAGGGCATGACGGGATCACCTCCCCTCATGCTTTTTATTCATGGCTCCTGATACAAAGGCAACGTACAATATTGCAACATTCCTCGATCCGGCGCGGCCGTGAGGCATTTGCTCCGATTAGTTTCCATTTTCCACGGCCTCTTCAGGGCAGCACCCGCACCTTCCATAACGACAGCATCTACGACGGCATCCCCCTCCGCCCCCATTGTACCCCCCTCCGCCGCCATTGTGCCCTCCACCGCCATTGTACCCCCCTCCGCCACCATTGTACCCCCCTCCGCCGCCATTGTACCCTCCACCGCCATTGTACCCACCATACTTGGCGTCTTCTACCCCATTGTTTGTCTGTTCAGCTGCACAAATGATAAACATGCTTTTTAGTTAAGTACGTGTTCCGCTGTGAATTATGTTATAGAATATGTCATAACTAGACGTACTATTGGATTGGATTAATGTAGTATTCACTATTTCATGTAGTAAATTGATCAGTTCAAACAAAAATAGACTCACCAGTTTCCTTGAAATTAGTAGAAGTCTCGACCAAATCTCTGGCGGCTGTGACCTCGGAGGTAATGAAAAGAACAGTGGCCAACAAAAGGGCAAGGAGAACAAGTGTTTTGGAACCCATTTTCACTCGATTGGATGGAATGAAATTGGAGTGCAACTTTGATGCCTATTTATAGGCTCAAATCAAAGAGGTAAGTATGGGTCAGGATGTAGCTGGTGGTTGGGAAAATGGGTCCTCGATCTTAATTCATACAGAGTCTGAACTTATCACATGGGCCTCCATCCTTTCGATTAAAATCCGTGATTTTCTGACAATATAATTTGAGTGATATCATATTAATTGGACGACTGTAATATAAATTCACATTTGATTTGTTAGAACTTATGGCTCAAATGTTCATATGAAGAGATACTAAGAAGTTTTAGAAAGAGGTCAGATGTCGGATTAGGGTTAGAATAGAGTATGTATAAATACTCTATGTTGTAAACCCTGTTTTAGTTTATTGAATAAGAAAAGACAGCCGCTCTCGCTCCCATTGATGTACGTAGTACGTACCCGGTATTGAGGAACCACGTATATTCTGTGTGTTGATTTCTTTACTGTTTTCTATTCGCATATCGTGTGCCTGTGTGTTTCGGTCCTACATGATTAGATTTTATTGTTATATATATAGTTCACCAAGGTCGGTGGTGGATTAAGAAAATCTGCCTGGTACGTTGAGGCAGATTCGCCAATGTCCATTTGCTACATAAGTTTTCAAAAAATAATATTGACACCTTCACGTTCGCAAGCAATGTCAAATTTGGTTTTGCACTGTTACCGAACTTCTTTTCAGCATGCATTACGGGGATCGACGGCCCCGTTCCAGAAAATTTCTTAAAAAATAAGCAGCTTATTTTATATTTTCAAATTCAAAAATAATGTAAATAAAAAATAATTTTTCAATTTTTTTTGCATCGTATAAAAGATTTCATCGAGATATTTCAAACAAGATCCATATTGCATATTTTTATATTTTAATAAGCCCATAATTTTTGAGCTTGAAATTGCCTTCTTAAGAAATAAGGACTTTTTTTGGATTCTGGAACGGGGCCAGCTTTAAGTTTATTTCTAAATCAATGAGCTTGGTTTTATGTAGTCTTATTTTCTCCAAGCATTATCTATTCCATCTTTCAAGTTTTTGTTGTTAAGCAATGCTACTGACATTGCATTTTGACACCGAATTATTATTTTATTTTTTTAGGAACACAAACATATCATCCAGGCCCCTGGCCCTAAATGGAGGATGTTGAGTCTTAAAACCAAATTGGCCAATTTTGGTTGATTTTTTCAATCGGGTCCTTCGATTCAGCATATTTGCGGAATATGCTTGGTTTGGAGTTTCAGATTTCTCATGATCCTCAAAAAGAATTGTGTCATTCCTTATTTAGGATTGGTGCTGTGAATGGTAGATAATGAACCCAATATGTGAACAATTGGTTTTATCTTGGTCTTGGCCTTAGTAATTCTAAGGCATTGTCTTAATTTGAAGATAAGGATAAATGGAGGTTTGGAACAAAAATAAACTACTTGTTTGGCACCCATTTACATTGACGTTTGGCTGGGGTCATTGATTTGTGGTAATGCCTTTGGTCTCATGACCTCACACACACACACTCTCTCTCCAAAATAGTTAAAATGTACTTTGACAAGCCCAATCCAATAATTAAAGTCAACCTTTTTCATTTATAATTTAGCTGAAGCTGTTGCGAATCTGGAGGATGCATTTTTAGGTAACCATTTTATGCTTCTTCAAATACTCAAATCTGATGTAATTTCATGTAGTAGGATTTCTTTGATCAGATGGAGAAGGAGATGAAAACCTGTAGTCATGGTTCGTGAAATTGCTTTTGGCGTGCATGCAGCTGAGAAGTTGGAGCTAGAAAGGAAATATATAGCAGTCTTGTTGAGTCACGTGAAACTTGTAATAAGAGTGGTACAAATGAACAGGGTTTCGAGAAATGGTCAAAAAAGGAAAAAGGAAAAAGGAAAACCATTTGGGAATGCAAGGATGGATTCTATGCTACTTAAATATTGTTGGAAGTTCTATGGTTGAATCCTCGTTCAATATGGATTTGTTTTTTGTTTTTTTATTACTACATTACCATTAATGTATGAAAATAACCATTCCTACACCAAATACCAATTAAACCAATGAGCACGCATAATCGTGCGAAGCACGAGCATTAGACTAGTATGTATAAAAGAAAGCAAAGTGTCATTTTGACACCAAATTTTGAACTCCATAAACTCAAGTGTGGTGGGCTCCACACAATAATTGGCATAATTATTGTAGACTTAAATGATGGATATGCAAGCATGATAATTTATATGCTGTTCGATCTATATCTCCAACTGACACTGTATTTTGACACCGGATTTTGAACTCCATAGACACAAATTTTATGGAGTCCATCACACTTGAATCTATGTATGAAGTAAAAAAATACGGTGTCAAAACGCAACGTCTATGTGGTGCTGAACAGGGTACATAAATATGCCTTGCAAGTTGGAATATAACTCAGCAGTACGTACATATCCATTTTGAAGATAAAGCAAAGGAGGTAGGCCACCCATATCAAGTTAGGGGACCATTCTTATCACTAGGGGACCATTCTTATCACAAGTAGTAAGTTTGATTGCTTGTCGTCTTCCAAACTTCATTAAATTAGCTATTTTAGGAAACGGACAGAATAAATAATCTTTTCCGAGACATGGAAAACAGCTACGACTCTGTTCAATTTGAATTTTGAAAAAGATTTCAAAATGTAATAAATAAAGAGATAAATAAAAAAAAATATTAAAAATCGTGCACAGAAATTTTGAGTACACAAACGAACAAGCAAGGGCTACTCCTTATCACTTTTTGGAAGATTGCTCATTGAAGTTGCTTGACTTTTTAAATTGAGTTATGTCAGTTGAAATGACTAGCACGTGCTGGGAGAAATTATTGAGCGGAACATGTCCACAAGATCCAATACACGTCGACTATTCGATCGCAATGGTAAGAGCAGTTCACTTGTGGTCCAAGTACCAGTCTATCACTAACTATCGAACACTGCTACAGGTACAGCAGTTGGTGTACAGCAGTCGCGTACAGATTACTTTTGCACCCGTCTAGGGTTCCGTAAAGATGATCGGAGTCGCTTATTTTGTTCAAAATACTTCGTTTAGGATCCCTGTAAAAAATCATCTCAATCCGATATCGGAAAAAGTGTTTACGAATCATCCAACTTTGTTTCAAAATTTAGCCTTGCGGGACCCGAGACGGGCACAAAAGTGATCTGTGCGTGGCTGCTGTACACCAACTGCTGTACCTGTAGCTTTACTGCTAACTATCTAATCCTCATAATGGATGAGCGGGAGCGCGAGTGTAAGCGTATATTCAAGCTTCTTTAAAATCATTCAAAATTTATTACTAAATTTGCAAGATCGAGAATTGAGAGTGTGAACACAGAACAATAACTGAGAACGAGAACGAAGGGCCCTACTAAAGATTTATGTGACTATGCTAATCATTTCGTCCCAAATTCCGACCAGACCAATACCGATGGGGAACCGACCATGTGTGGGCTCCTTTATGGGGTCTCGCATCCATACCGTTCGTTATTCTCTAAATAATTTTTTGAGGTCACTTGTGAAATTTCAGCTTGATCCAATAAATGTAATTGCTTTGTCTTACCGTGCATTGTTTCTTTTAGAATTTAGGATCTTGAATTCTAAACGGAAAAAAATTGAATGTTGGATCAAGTACTTACATTTATCGGATCGAGTTCAAATTTGACAAATGCACTCAAAAAATTATTTAGGAAATAATAAACAATTTAGATAATTTATGTGAGACTTCAAAATGGACTCATACATGATCAATACTCTATCGGTACCGTTTTGGTCGGTACTTATAGAAGGAATCATGAATTTGGGATGGAGGGAGGAGGAGTATTAAATTCCGACAATGGTCCCGGTGGATTATTAACCACGTGTTTTTGGACAAGTGGAACTTGTGAATAGTGATGGCAACGGGGCAGATTAGAGGCGGATATTGACATATCCGAATTCAAACACTTCACTCATCCCCCGAATCCGCCCCGATCTCCAATCAAATATATTTTCGGTCCTGCATCTCTGCCCCAAACAGAGAATGGAGATCTGATCAGAGATTTAGATATCAGAATGTTACAAAAAAAAAAACATGCCTTTACCCAGTCTCTTTATTCATGGATAAACAGAGTAAACTATTCTCTGAAAATTGAAAGTCTGAGCTTTTTCCTAGCAAGAGTAAAAGAGAGCAAATCGGCAATGTGTTACACTGTGGGTAAGAGAGAACAAGAGAGAAAGAGAGAGAGATTACCTAGTCAATTGACACTCGACTGGTGTGGGAGAAGTGAAGGACTGAACGCTGGGTTTTGTGAGAATGAATGAAACAGACAACTCAAAAAAGGCTAAAATGAAGTATATGTATTATGTCTGGGTATTCGGGGTGGATTGGGTACGGATCGAGGAACGGATTTGGGGCAGATCGGATCAAAGATAGACTTACCTCCAAATCCGATTCGATCCCCAATTTTTTTTTTTAAAAACAAATCCTTATCTGCTGCGATCCCCGAAAAAATCTTCAAATATTCGATCTGTTCGGAGCGGGTAACAGATCGAATACGAACGGATCGGATAACAGATTGGATACGGACGGATCGGCTGAGATGGGCCATCCCTACTTGTGAATTGTTATTCTTGGAAAAAGGGTTAATTATAGATAACCCCCTAAACTATAGCTATATTTTTCACTTTTCCTCTTTGATCTAAACAATCATGCACCAAGCACCCTTATTCTATCATTTAGCCCTTTTTGGTACTCTTTTGCCCAGAATTGGGTGTTGCTCCAATGTGATAGGCACGCATTAATTTATGAGCCAAATGCCCCCTTTCACCAAACAGTCAAATCTATCTGATGATCAATTTTCCTGTAACTTTTAATTGTTTTCATGAACTAATCTTCTGAGGTTTTGTATTTTGGATGGAATCTTTGTAAACTTCTGGTATTGTGGTGATCTAATTCACCTTGGGTTGATTCTCCACTCTACCTCTGGGGTTTCGTTCAATCTCTTATTGTATGTTTTTTTGTTTCTTGTTTTTTTTTTCCCGATCATCTCTATGATTCAAGCTTTCTTTGTTTATATTTAGAGTGGTCTTTCTCAATGTACCATTTGTCGAGTTCTATTAAATCTTTTTTGCCGATCAAAAAAAGCTAACCTTTATAGTCGTTACTATCTGTGGTTCGAGTTAATTTTCAACAGAGATACTATTTAGTTTAGCGTAATTGTTCATTTACGCATCATTGTGAATAGCAATACATCATCTTTTTAACTGGAAAAAAAAGCACTTCCACATGTTTAAAGAAATAGATATATTGTATTCGAATATCACTATCGATCTTGCCTATAAGTATTTACATGTGTTTAACCCACATGTGTGATGTCGGTCGATATATATGTCTATATCCAAGAAGTCATTGTGATGCCGGATTTTCAGATGGGAAGGAAGAAAAGTAAAAAAAAAACAAAAGGATAAAAGGGATAAATGCTCACCACTCAAGTTAGGAAACCAATGGGATACAAATATCACCACCCGAGGATTAGTTGGGGATACAGGGCGCAGGAATCGCTCACCACTCTAAGGAATCCACCTAAGAGATACAAAAACGAAATAAGAAGATAAACCTCTCACTAGCCAAAGGCTATATTTTAATTCAACACACAACTTAGGATTTCATTCATAGCAACACAATTTAAAAGCAACTTGAAACAATCCTTCAAGAATAGGAAAAGACACTTAACATTTTCAAGACACAAATTAAAAAGGACTTGACCATAGACTAATAGAAAAATATGTTTGACTCTTGAAACTTAAAAAACACTTAGAAATTTAAAAAGACTCTTCGATCGACGCAATGACTTATTGAATGATCCATACGTACGCCCTGTATCCCCAGTTAATCATCGGGTGGTGTCAATCTGTATCCCGTTGATTTCCTAACTTGGGTGGTGAGCGTTACCCTTTTATCCCCTTTTACGTTTTCTTCCTTCCCGTCTGCAAAATCCGCCGTCAATGCGGAGGAAAATACTCATTAGAAAACATGTTGACAATATAAAAAGGTACTGTACTATATATGAAACAAACAATTAAACAGCACTCTGCTTAATTTGAAATACTATGACTTGTGATTTATCGACTTGAAAACCAGATACGTACACATAAAAATATTAAAAATACACATATGGTTCCCCCATAAGAGAACTGTAATTGAAAAAAGGCATCAGCTATGCATCTTATTCGTACAGCAATACAATCTGCCAACTTTAACTAACTACTGTAACTACCGATAATTACGACCCAGCAATCCCATCACGGCTATTATGGTCTTTAAAATCAATCATACCTGAAAAACCAAAAACAAACCAAACCAAAATCAGAACTCTTCTAGAATTAATGGATTGCATGAAAGAGGGAAGAGAATGGATAGATTAATAAACTGAAGCTCACAATCAATGCTCAACATAGAGTGCGATAAAAAACTTACCCATCGATAAGCAAAGTGCTGATCTTTGTTGATGATGACAGCATTGGATGGTTATTATAATCAACCAATTATACCTGGCAAGAACTGAATTTATCAAATGACAAATGTTAAAGGTGGGAGAAAGGGATGATTTTTCTACTTATGACGTACAATTTGTCCCTGCCTACTCAAATTACATATAACAGCTTCAACATTAGACACAAACCTATTGTTCTCAAAACATTAAAAACTCCTATTGTCCAATTAGATCCAAACCTATTGTTCCCATTAGACACAGAAGATCACTAAATTTATAATTTGCGTACAGACGGATCAACTATCCAAAGAACTTACTGCCAAAAATATTATATGGAATGATCTTTCTGTTAGCATAGTCACATAAATATGACAGATTATTAACCTACTCAACTCTTTGCATCATACCCAATTTTTCTCTTTTCTGTTGGAACCAGTTGCCTTATCTTTTCCCTTGCCTTTTGTGGTTGCACTTTGTCTTTGTTGAGCCATTTCTCCTTGCCTTCGATTTTTCTGTTAATAATTGCATAGTAGAGTTCATAACATCAAAGTTGTTATAAAACTGTGTTGTGCCTATTAAAATAGAAAAAGAAAACTTGGCTACCATTTTCCTCAATTAACGTATCTCTGTTAAGTAATAAAACTGTGTTATTGGAAAATTATATGAAAGCAATATGTTTCATTACAAAATTGTAGAACATCTTACCTGCCCAAAAATAATCACGTTATCCATGTCGGCAAGTCGTTGCAGACGTTTGGAAGGAGTTGAAAGCTAGATTGACATCCTCCACAATCTGCGAAAAGTGGGTAGTTAACGCTAACGGGAGAAAGAAGGCAGTGAAGACAAACCAAATTAAAAGAAATACAGTTTTTTCGCAAAGACAAAGGAGAAGGAAAGGCAATCTTCAAGCATCAACCAACTGGGAACTGATTTTTGCTATTGGAAACTGATTTTTACAATCTTCAAAGAGAAGCATTAGTTCACTAAATAAAAACCAATACAACAAAAGCAATTCTAGTATAGTCAGATAAGTGTAATGAAAAGGAAAGCACTTTGGTAATGCTAGTGGAAGGCTAGCGTTCTTTTGATTTCGGTGGTTCCGTAAGGCGGCGCAGTGGTTGTCATAGCAGAGCTTTGTGAAAGAGATGGGTGGGGGTGTGATTTTGGTGGTTCCGCGGCGCGGTGGTTGTCGTGGCAGAGGCAAAATCGTACATTAGTCGACCTTAGTCATAGAAAAATGGTACATTACTTAATTATAGCAATGCTCTATGTTCCTCAACTAACATAGTAGAGAATGGATTCCACAAAGGAATCGACTCCCCTCTGCTAGAACACATGGTCAGTGCTTTTGTAAATGTTCTTGAATCTTAAGGAGCAGAGGCAAAGATGTCTCCTCAGCCATGAAGTATGTAAATGTTCTTAAAGCCCATCCTAAATGGCTTGAAAGTTCCAATGGACTTGGTTAATTCCAAAGCTTTTGTCGCCAGATGAAATTATAAATCCTGAAGAAACACTTTTGCATAGGTTACCTGTATAAAAACTACTCCGTATCATTTTTTCAGAAAACCAACTTAGTGCAACACTCGACTTCAGTCAATGTTAATAGAGCAGGAAGAAACTAACCAAGAGTAAGTTTCCAATCAGATTCAAAGAAACGTGAGAAGCCAGGAAGTTAAAGAAGCAGAAAAAAAAACCCCAAAAATCAAATCTTTGCACAATGGAAAGCGATAATGAAAAACAAAATCCACATGATACCCATTTGTTTACCAGTGATGGTGGAAGAGTGGTTACCTTTGAGTCCTTGACCTCGGCTACTTTGGCATTGCTCGGAAATAGAATAAATCCCTTGGAAAGAGAAAAACCCTAACCTGAGAAGTACTCATACCTACGACAACATGAATCAAGTATGTAATCGGTGTTCTTTCGGTCTATGCCATGGGAATGAACAAACCCTAAACCCATACTTTTTTTAGTGAAAGATGTTAAGAACTACAAACCTTTTGGGGTGAAGAAGAACTACATGCCATCGATTCGAACCCTGTGAGCCTTGAACGGTGGTGGTTCCAGTGGTGATCGTCGCACCGGTCGGTGGTGTTAATGGTGTCCAATCGGGATCGCCAGAGAGGAGCGACTGGGATTCGGTGGGTCTATGGTGGTGGGTCGATCGAAGAGAGAGAGAGAGAGAGGGAGGGAGACAGCGGGAGAGTGATTTTACCCACACACAAAAAAAGAAAGAAAAGGACAGCGGGAGAGTGAGGGATTGGAATAAGGTGCGGCTAGGGTTTCCCACAATATGCCGTTTATGATAACCCTTGGATGGATCAAATATCTACCAAAATGCCATTGTAGAATGGAGGGTGGAGAATATCCGGGAGACAATTCTGGACCGTTGGTTGTCTTTTGGATTCAAAACCAGTCCTATCTTATTATATAGATGTGTTCAAAACTATGAATTGGAACATAAAATGATTTAAAAATAGCACGAATCTCCAAAATGGACCGACAAAGGAGAATGGAGGGAGTAATAAAAACGTTGATAAAAATAAAATAAAATAAAAAGAACGTTGCACCATTTTTTACCAAAATAAAAAATTAAATGGTAAGCTTCAAATAGGTGTTTTTTAGTTAAGTCTATGTATGGACAGTGGGAGCAAGGAGTCCAGATTGGGGATGAGGTGTTGGGGTCATTATGGAAGAATCTAAGTCCACCAAAGGTGGAAATATTCTCTTGGTTGGCTTTACAAGGAAGGGTAGCCACTCGATCAATTCTTGCTCATAGAAATATGCTTCTAGAGGGTCAATTGCCACTCTGCCCTTTTTGTTCTCTCTCTGAGGAAACCCCTGAGCATTTATTTTTGCATTGTGTGTTTTCGTGGAACACTTGGTCGAGTATAATGCAATGGTGACAGGTGGTTTGGGTCTGCCCTTCTTCTTTGCCAGACCTAGCAATTTGGTGGTTTGGCAATTCTTTCCGAAATTTAGAGAGGCACGTGTGGGAAGTGACGTTCTTTGCATCCTTGTGGTCTTTGTGGCTTGCGCGGAATGACCTCATTTTCAACAATGTATCAAGGTCAGCAAGTGAAGTTGGGGAGTTAATCAAGACAAGGGTGGCTATGTGGATGAAAGCAAAGTTCGACATCAAGGTATATTCGGTGGAGGATTTTAGGAGCTTCCTAGGTGGAATCCGTAAACTAAAGTTGTAACTTAGGGTGTGAGGTGTTGTATCATCCAACTTCTCGGTTGGATGCTCTATCTTTCTGTATTTCTATTTCGATGTTTGTTTCCCCTCGATGTACCCCTTCGAGTTTAATAAAAATAATTTTCGTTTGCCGAGCAAAAAAAAATTTATTCGAACCCTAAGTCAAATAATATGTGCGCGCATACATGAGTATGAAAGTGTCTTTTAAAAATATCTCAAAGTACTTAAATTCGCGCGAGCAGGAATTGAGAGGGAGAGCGCAAATCGAGGATTGTGAGGGGGAGCGCTCATGGATTATGTTACTAAGTTCTAACCTCTAACATAAATCAAATTTCTGAATTTAATTTCATTTTTATTCTTCAAATAAGCTAGAGATCGAAGCAGATTAATTGAATTTTATGCTGGTGTATCATATTATTTAGTTGCAGTAATATAGATTTCGGCTGAAAGGATAAGTTTTATATATTTGAAGTTCTCATTAGGGTTTGTGTTTCAAAACCGAGCAAGTTTGTAATAAGAAAACCCCGAACGCCTCCGACGGGGTTCCAACCCTAACCTCCCTATTCAGAAATAGCATAGATGAAACTACGAACACGTTACTTAATACTCGTAATAACAATATATTATTATGTAATTCACGACAGCCTGAAAACCAAATACACAAACACCCACTGCATTCTCCCTTTTTCCAACCCTAACCTCCCTATTGTGTTTTTTATTCGTAGTACTTTTATTTTATACGTACACACGCACATTGCACAAAGATCATAGCAAGGCTATCTGAGTACATGATCAGTTCCCTTTTTCCATGGCCTCTTCATAAGAGCAACACCTCCTGTTTAGCTCCGAAATGGCTCAAAGGACTGAGCGGGCGTGCCAGGACTTGTCGCGTCCAACGTGAAAGACTGAGCGTCCCTTTTCTGACTTCTAGATCTGAGAGAGCGATAGTGCTGCAACCTAAGGGTTGGATTGCAGTGAAGGTCCGTGGTTTTGCCTCTTCGTGCGAGGACTTAATAATTTCCTAACAATGTAGGAAAGAAAGTAACAACGTAGAATTACTTTACTATATCGTAATAATAAAGTAGGGGATGGAGAGAGATAGGAATAACTTTATTATGTTTCGTAATAACAAAGTTGGGATACAAGAGAGACGAAGCTCGAATTACTTGGTGAAGTAATTGAGTAAATGTGAGAAAATAGAGATAGTTGCTTCGCTGGGAAGGCTTTGGTTTTTAAGCGTTGAGCTTGATTGGTGTGGGACTTTTTCCTTCTTTGCTTCTAGTATTTATAGGCCAAGCTTCCACGGTTCTTGCATGTAAATGGATTTCCCGCCTTGCATTTTGTGTTGACACGTGTCCCATGATGTCTCCACTTCATGGGGTCATGGGGAGTTGAGAGAAGTTACCAGCAAATAAACCATGTGCTTTTCTTTAACGTGGGGAGTTACTGGAGTAAATGGAAGTTATACCTTTTGAAGGATCGTCTAATATCAAATCCTTTGGATGGTTTTGAACGTATCTCCACTCTTTTGGAAGATCACGATTGTTTCCATTGACATCTTGTGGTTGACTTATGACTTCTTCTACTTGAATTTGAGAGCTTTCTTCTTGAGTAGCCTCAACTTCTTTCTCATTTATTGTCAAGCCATTAATCTCTTTTGTAGCTATAACGTCATCATCATTATCATTGATAATCTTTGGACTACAAGGGTTAGATTCATCAAAAGAAACATAGATGGATTCTTCCACAAGGTTAGTACGTTTATTATACACCCGATATGCTTTGCTAGAAGTCGAATAACCAATGAAAATGCCTTCATCCGATTTTGAATCAAATTTTCCCAAATCATCTTTTCCATTGTTCAACACAAAGCATTTACATCCAAAAGTATGAAAATAACTAATGTTGGGTTTCTACCATTCCATAGCTCATAAGGCGTTTTCTTGAGGATTGGCCTAATCAAAACTCTATTTAAAACATAGCATGAAGTATTGACGGCTTCCGCCCAAAAATATTTTGGTAAAGAGTTTTCACAAAGTATGGTTCTAGCCATTTCTTCCAAAGTACGATTTTTCCTTTCAACTACCCCATTTTGTTGAGGAGTGCGAGGAGCCGAAAAATTGTGGCCTATACCATGCTCATCACAAAACTTTTCATATAAAGAGTTTTCGAGTTCTCTTCCATGATCCGTGCGAATATTTGAAATGACAAAACCTTTTTCATTTTGAACTCTTCTACAAAGTTTTGTAAAATTAGGAAAAGCCTCATTCTTATGAGCTAGAAATATAACCCATGTGAATCTAGAGAAATCATCTACTACAACAAGACAATAATGTTTGCCGCAAAGACTTGAAGTGCGAGTGGGTCCAAATAAATTCATGTGTAATAATTGCAATGGCCTTGTAGTAGAAACGACATTTTTAGATTTAAAAGAAACCTTTGTTTGTTTGCCTTGTTGACATGCATCACAAAGTTTGTCCTTTTCAATTTTGATTTTAGGAAGTCATTTGACTAAATATTTTCTCGAAAGTTTTGCAATAGCATCCATGCTAGCATGTCCAAGACGTCTATGCCAAAGCCAACTATTATCACTAATAGCCGAAAAATATTTTGCCTCAACATTACTCAAATCATTTAACTTGAACACATACACATTGTCAAGTCTTTGACCAATAAAAAGTGTCTTGTTGCTATTGATATTTTCAATGATACACTTTGATTTCTCAAAGATAACACGATTTCCTCTATCACATAATTGACTTATGCTAAGAAGATTGTGCTTCAAACCATCTATAAGTAAAACATCTTCAATAGTAGGAGACTCACCAATATTACCTATGCCGATGACTTTACCTTTACCATTGTCGCCAAAAGTGACATTTCCTCCATCTTTTGGTGTAAGAGATTTGAATGCCTTCCTATCTCCGGTCATATGTCTAGAACATCCACTATCAAGAAACCATATGCCTTCCTTCCATGTACTTTTCAAGCACACCTACAATAAAACATCAAGTCTTGACTTTTGGTACCCACATCATTTTGGGTCCTTGAAGGTTAGTATTGACATGGTTCTTAGGAACCCAAGTCTTCCTACCGTTTGAAAAGATTTTCATAGGACAATTCGGAGAAATATGACCAATCTTTCTACAATAGTGACAAGTGAGCTTGGGATGACTAGTTGAAGGAAGATCTTTATCAAAAAGATTTTTGTGTTGAGTAGGATTATATCCAATTCCGGCTTTGTGAAAAGAAACCATTTGTTTTCCAAGAAGAATGTCTAATCCGTTCTTACCTTTGGTAAGTTTAGCAAGAGAGTTTGTCAAATCATCAACTTGCTTGACTAGAGATTCATCTTGAGGAATATTTTTCAAAACTTGCTTTTCCTTTTCCAAAGAGACTCTCAAAGATTCATTTTCTTCTTCCAAGGTATCTCTTTCTTCAACTAAATCATTTATTTCTTTTGAAAGTTCTTTGGCCATTTTCTTAAGAGATTTGTTCTTTGAAACAACCTTTTCAAAATCAACTTTCAATCCTTTATAGGCAATAAGCAATTCATCAAAAGAATAAGATGAATCGAGGTCTACCTCATTTTCTTCGGTGGCCATGAAACACAAGTTAACGACCTCTTGTTGCTCATCGTCCTCATCGGAGCTACTATCATCGCTATTGTCCCATGCGGCCATTATAGCTTTCTTTTTGTCCTTCTTTGAATATTTCTTGGCGTATGGACATTCGCTTTTGATGTGGCCGGGCTTCTTGCACTCATAGCAAATGATTGAATCCTTTTTGCTACTTTCTTCTTTGCCTCCATCCTTTCTTGGAAACCCTCTACCTTTGCGAGATGCTCTATTTTTGAGGAGTTTCTTAAACGTTTTTGTGATGAGAGCCATTTCCTCGTCTTCGCTTTCATCACTTGAGTCATCTTTGATTTTGAGCTTGCGTGAGGTGCTTTTGAGAGCAAGATTTTTGACTTTGTCTTCCTTTTTGACTTTCTCTTCTTTCTCATCTTTGAGATTGATATGGATTTCTTCGGTCATGAGAGATCCCATGAGTTGATCCATTGTATATCTTGAGAAGTCTTTGGATTGAAGGATGATTGACGTTGTAGTATCCCACTTCGAAAGCATGGACCGGAGTACCTTCCTTGTCATCTCGGATTGACTATAAGTCTTGCCAAGAGCTTTTAAACCGTTAGTAATACTAGCAAATCTAGCAAACATTTGAGAAATAGATTCTTCCGGTTTCATTTTAAAAAGCTCATAACTATGCACAAGAATATCGATTTTAGATTCCTTAACTTGACTATCTCCTTCATAAGCCATTTTCAATTTATCCCATATATTTCCTTAGCGGTTTCACATGCGGATACACAATCATATTCATTTGGAGTAATGGCACAAAAAAGAAGATTCATAGCTCTAAAGTTCTTTTCAATATTACTCTTATCTATGTTGGACCATTCATCTTCTAGCTTCAGAATAGTTCCTTCTCCGGATTTCTTAGTAGGAATGATTGGACCATTTGCAACAATTTTTCATAAATTATAATCGGTGGATTGGATAAAGATTTGCATGCGATTTTTTCAATAACCATAGTTTGAATCCGTGAACAAGGGAGGCCTATTTGAGGATTGCCCCTCGATGCAAGATACACTACTAGTGGTTGCCATGGATCTTAACTCTTAGATTGTCAAGTCTATAAACAAGAGCCGAGGCTCTGATACCAATTGTTACCCAAATAATGCAACCTAGGGGGGGGGGGGGGGGGGGGTGAATAGGATTGCTAGTAAAAATTACCAATAAAAATTATCTCTAACAATATATGCGAACAATAAGTATGCAATCAAATATAGAATGAGAGTTAGAGAGATAGAACCCGTTTATAGTGGTTCGGTCCGGATTTGTCCACGGTCCGGCCCTACTCCACTTCTCCTCAAGCAATTTGATAGGCGCGCAATATCATAGATATAAGCGCCTAAGTAGGGCGTTTTAGCGCGTTAGAGGCGCGGTTTATTCCATTTTTTCCGCTTGATGTCGTGCTTTGTCTTGTTTTTGTATTTTTGTTAGTTTCGCAGGAAATAAGGTGGTTTTTGCGTCAAGTTTGGATTGAGAGGTATTCGGAAAGGCCGTGATGGAGCTTGAGAGCGAGAAGGGCTGTGGAGACTAAGTGTTAAAGTGGAATTCGCGAGGAAGTGAACAGAATCTTCGTGAGCGCTACACCATTTTTGGTGTAGCGCTACACCATTTTTGGTGTAGCGCTACCTAGAGGCTAAAAGGGTCAACGGCCAAAGCAGCGGTCGACGGAGTCAACGCCTCAAGGGAGCTCGCGAGCGCTACATTCCTTTTACTATAGCGCTACCGAATGTTTTTAATTGGACTTGGACTTGTGTTTAAATGGTGGGCCCAATGGTTGGTAGTTATTTGGTCTAAATGGTGGGCCTAGATTAAAAGGTGAGTCGGCTGGGAATAAAAGGTAAAAAGAAAACCGAGGGTTTTTGGGAAAGGATATCAGCAGCTTATAAAAGCTGCATCGCTTCCACGGACGAAGAAGGACTGGACGGGGGCTGCCGCTGCCGAGACTTTTGTTCTGTTTAGGTTTCTTCCGAGTTTTTCTTTCCTTCTAGTTTTTAGAAAGCTTTGTTCAATTACTCGCACTCCGGTAATACGTTATTAATTTTTGTTCTTTAATAAAGTTATTCTTTGATACTTGTTTAATTCGTATCTTTTGTTTATTTCGTTTCAGAAGCATGTTTCAATCTAGGGTTTTCTTCGTTTATTACTTAAGCATGAGTGAGTAATTTTGTAGAGTGCGGCCGCGGGGCGAAGGCGTCCCGTAGCTAGTTTAACTAATGTTTTTACCTCGGGATCGAATTAATTTAATTTTAAGCAGTTTTGGGATACGAAAACTCTTCTAACAAACAAACCCAGGCATCGCCGGAATTCGAATGCGCACGGGGTCTGGTGACAGGTGGTGTGCATTTGTTAGGGATACTTTTTCCTATTCTAAAATCAACAAATTGATAATTGTGGACCGAGTAAACATTGGTTAGGCTAGTTGCGGACGCTGAGTTCCCACGGCTGTACTCTCCTTTTTTAATTCTTATTTCATTAATTCAGTTGGGTAATTTAGTTAGTTAATCAATCTCATTGAACAAGGGGTGGCTACCTAAGAGCCCGTTAAATTAGGACAACCCGAGTTTTTAGTTAGCACACATCATCGTCTCTGTGGATTCGACTCCGGACTTACCGGATATTATGCTACGTCGGTCTCCGCCCTACGCTTGGGGCAACCCATTATTTTAGGACTAGGAAATCATCAAGCATTTTTGGCGCCGTTGCCGGGGACGGCGTTGTGTGTTGAGAATTCGGGTAATTTTTAGGTTCTTTTCTTTTCTTTTTATTTTTATTTTTCTTTGTTGTTTTTAGTTTTAGTTTCAAAAAAAAAAAAAAAAGAGTTAGGTAAGGGGATACAGTCATGATAAAGCCGAAAACGATGCGCGATCACCTTTTTGGGCGTGATATGTGGGACTCCAATTCACATGAAAGAAGTCCTAATCCTCCCCAATTACCCCAGTTCCATGGCTTAGGTTCCGAGAATCCATATTGGCATATTGCAGAACTAGAGGAGCTTTTGACGAATGATAAGGTGCGTTTGCGTAAGTTTTTTTCATCATCTTTGCAAGACTATGCTTTGAGTTGGTTTCATTCTTTAAATCTCGGCTCAATATTTACATGGCAAGATGTGGAAGAAGAGTTTTACAGGAAGTTTTCTCCCATATATGCAACTCATAATCTTCTACAAGAACTTGAATTTTTTTATCAATTCGATAATGAGTCTTTTGCATGTTGTTGGTGGAGGTTTAGAGAACACACTTTACTCAATTGGCGGGATCATAATTGTGAAACGGTGCACCTTGTTACCATTTTCTTTAACGGTTTAAATTCTACAACGCGTAAGCTTGTAGATGATATGTTTGATGGTGTATTTTTAGATACAACCGCTACTAACAATTTGGAGTACTTTGATGAGTTGGCCGAAAGTTTAGAATGGTGGGACCATGATTTACATATTAAAGAAAAGGAAGTCGAGCCACTTATCATTGAGAGTGGGGTTGATGATTGTTTGGAGGAACCTTCTGAGTTAGGAGCGAAAGAGGGGCTAACTGCCCAATGTTCTCCCCTCGAGTCTAATGTAAAGGTCGAACCCCCTCTCATGTATCTCCTACTGTTGATCCGCGCTGCCTACGTTTGCCTTTTGCGCTCCTATGAATCTAGAGAACGAGGAGCTCACTGCCCTCCGTATGATGGTCCGATCGAAAAATCTCCCACTGCTGAGGAGTGGGACGCTGAGATTGATTATTTACAGTCCTTAATGGACGAGCAAGAGAGGAAGTATGGGTTTGAGAGTGAGTCTCTTATTTTTGGGGACCAAGACTTTGTTGAGGAGGAATTAGTTGAGAAACCAAACTTGGCGGAGGAGGTTTTGGTACAAGAACCGAAGTCGGGGGTAGTGGAACGTATTGATTTTTTGGGTGTTGATGATGTTGATCTTGTTTACTATCCTTATATTGCAGATTTTGTCAACACCAAGAAACTTGATTTAGTTCCGCTTGTGCACTTTGAGGCTTTCAAATTTCTTAACAAAACTCGGCGATTGCTTTATTCGAAATATCTTTTCTTGTGGTCTGGCCGAATTCAATTTTTAGTGCAAAGCTTAGAGTGGGGTGGTGCATTCTTGGGAGTTGCTTTTGTGCATTTGATTAACTTTCGGATTCTATGTTGGAAAGATCTCTCTCTCCCTCTCTCTCTCTCTTAAAATCAAAATCAAAATCAAAATCAAAATCAAATTCAAAAACCAAAAAGATTTTCTTTTTAGTTTTGGGCTTTTAATTTGTGGGTCTTGTATAGCCACCCGTTTCTCGCTCATCCGCTTGACTCGGGGAGAAAAGTATGACACGTGAGACTGCGTGAATGTCTGGTGGTGTTCTTTTATTTTCATTTTTATTTTTTGTTGTGGCCCGGCTTCTACTAGCGGGCGGTACTAATGTCATTTGTTGTCTAGTAGGTAGTTGGTTATTAAGTCTTTTGCAGGACGAGCATGCTACCACATCAGCCTTGGTAGTTTGGGCCTCTCCGCCGGTGTGAGTGAGGCATTCAGGAGCCTCGAGCGGGGGTGCCACTAAGTGTGGCGGTTGTAAGTCCGATAAAGCATTGGCGCGGCTCTGTGTGACTAGCTGTGGACCTCATGAGGTCCGAAGGAGCGGATTCTGAAAGCGGTTCTGATGACGAAACGCAACGGTGACAGCAAAATTCCCCATATAGCGGCCGGGGTCATGATGGTTGGCTGCCATCCGTCGGTCCATTTCTCTCTCTTGTTCTTTATTTTCTTATTGTCTTCATGCTCTGAGGACATAGCATGTTCTAAGTTGGGGGGAGGGTGTACTTCGTACTTGTTTTTATTCATTTTGCATAGTTTTAAAGAGTTTTAAAGAAAATCAAAAAAACAATTTTGATTTTTTTGCATTTTGCATAGTTAAAAAATAAAAAAAATTTAATTAAGGATTTTGGATACTTGGGTGCAACTATTCTTGGTTGATGGCTTCTAATTAGCACTATAGTGGTTGTTGTGCGAGTCGGAGTCTCGATATGATTTTATGGATAGATTTAAGCTCGTGAACATGATGTTGAAAAAGCACTTGGTTAGCCGGTATCGTCTATAGTTGGATAGCGTTTGGTCACTTGAAAACATGCTCTCACACACACAGAGCCACATGAGTATTTACCGGTTGAGAGTTTGGTTCACATGTTTTTGGTATTTCGGTATAAGCTTGTTTGATGGAATTTTTGGAACTCCTTTCCCAATATAAAAAAAAAGTAAAAGAGAGTTATGTGTGCTTTATTGTTAATGCTTATCCGGGCGTCCATTGAGTAGTAACCGGACAATCGGGGTATGCTCCCACCGTGTTGTTCGCGTCAAAAGATGGATAGACTTTGTGAAAGTATCATTAAATGTGGTTAGCTTGAATCTTAATATAAAGCCTTTTTGACTTGAGCAATTAAGTCCGTAGGGGTCTCTTTAAACCTGGTGCTCTAAAGCCGTTTGGCTTGGGGATAGCCGACCCAAAGCTCGCTAAAGAGTCAACTAGAAAGCCCGAGAGATCCGGGCATTGCACGACCATGAGGAAAAAAATAGAAAGAGGAAAAATACAAAAAGGGAAGGAGTACGCTTAAGAAATATTGGGCTATCAACTGTGTGTGAACTGTTCTCGAGGTTGGTAAATTTCTCTATGTGGCTTTTCATTCACGCATGCCATTTGAAAATTCGCTATCCGATCGTAGGTGAGAGGATTAATTTTTGTGCTAAGTTTGGTACGGAGTTCATTTGTTTAACTTTATCCATTGATGAAATATCTTGCCTTTGACTTGCTTGACAGTTATTGTAGTGTTTTTGGAGGTTATTGCTTGGGTTGAGTCGCATTCGAAGTGTCCAAGTCCTTTGTGTTTTGTGGGTGATCACTGCTGAAAACCCTCACGAGACTTCACTCGTCCTACCGGGGCCGCCCGGGGGTTTAAAAGATCTATCCTTTTATTTATTTGTTTTATTCTTCTTGTTGCTAGGGACTAGCAACCTTCAAGTTGGGGGGTGTGATAGGCGCGCAATATCATAGATATAAGCGCCTAAGTAGGGCGTTTTAGCGCGTTAGAGGCGCGGTTTATTCCATTTTTTCCGCTTGATGTCGTGCTTTGTCTTGTTTTTGTATTTTTGTTAGTTTCGCAGGAAATAAGGTGGTTTTTGCGTCAAGTTTGGATTGAGAGGTATTCGGAAAGGCCGTGATGGAGCTTGAGAGCGAGAAGGGCTGTGGAGACTAAGTGTTAAAGTGGAATTCGCGAGGAAGTGAACAGAATCTTCGTGAGCGCTACACCATTTTTGGTGTAGCGCTACACCATTTTTGGTGTAGCGCTACCTAGAGGCTAAAAGGGTCAACGGCCAAAGCAGCGGTCGACGGAGTCAACGCCTCAAGGGAGCTCGCGAGCGCTACATTCCTTTTACTATAGCGCTACCGAATGTTTTTAATTGGACTTGGACTTGTGTTTAAATGGTGGGCCCAATGGTTGGTAGTTATTTGGTCTAAATGGTGGGCCTAGATTAAAAGGTGAGTCGGCTGGGAATAAAAGGTAAAAAGAAAACCGAGGGTTTTTGGGAAAGGATATCAGCAGCTTATAAAAGCTGCATCGCTTCCACGGACGAAGAAGGACTGGACGGGGGCTGCCGCTGCCGAGACTTTTGTTCTGTTTAGGTTTCTTCCGAGTTTTTCTTTCCTTCTAGTTTTTAGAAAGCTTTGTTCAATTACTCGCACTCCGGTAATACGTTATTAATTTTTGTTCTTTAATAAAGTTATTCTTTGATACTTGTTTAATTCGTATCTTTTGTTTATTTCGTTTCAGAAGCATGTTTCAATCTAGGGTTTTCTTCGTTTATTACTTAAGCATGAGTGAGTAATTTTGTAGAGTGCGGCCGCGGGGCGAAGGCGTCCCGTAGCTAGTTTAACTAATGTTTTTACCTCGGGATCGAATTAATTTAATTTTAAGCAGTTTTGGGATACGAAAACTCTTCTAACAAACAAACCCAGGCATCGCCGGAATTCGAATGCGCACGGGGTCTGGTGACAGGTGGTGTGCATTTGTTAGGGATACTTTTTCCTATTCTAAAATCAACAAATTGATAATTGTGGACCGAGTAAACATTGGTTAGGCTAGTTGCGGACGCTGAGTTCCCACGGCTGTACTCTCCTTTTTTAATTCTTATTTCATTAATTCAGTTGGGTAATTTAGTTAGTTAATCAATCTCATTGAACAAGGGGTGGCTACCTAAGAGCCCGTTAAATTAGGACAACCCGAGTTTTTAGTTAGCACACATCATCGTCTCTGTGGATTCGACTCCGGACTTACCGGATATTATGCTACGTCGGTCTCCGCCCTACGCTTGGGGCAACCCATTATTTTAGGACTAGGAAATCGTCAAGCACAATTACTTGAAGGTTCCACTAATCTTCAAAAGATTACAACTTGTAAGTCTTGCGGGTGCTTACAAAAACCGTATGCCTCTAGCTTTCTCGAGGAGCTAGCACAACCGCAAGAGTTTTCTCCGAAAATCTCTTAAAAATAAACACCCAAAATCCTACCGGATTTTGGTCTTCTAAGATTACAAGTGATCTCTCTCAATCACTCTCTTAGGGTTACAAGTTGTGAAGAATGATGGAAGATGAAAGCTCACAACAACAATAGAGTTTTCTCACAAAAATATATGACAGTGTAAGAAAAATGAGAGTGCTGATCAGATCTGGGAGAGAAAAGAGCAATTCCTTTTTGCTTGGAAAGTGTAAGAGCTTTTTGTTGAGATCAATCAATAATCAATTTGATTGCTTTAAGACCCTTGTCCTGCTCTTTAGCCGTTGTACTCCAAATCCTACCGTTGGAGTTTAATTTGAGCCGTTGGATTTAGATCTGGGTCTGCACGACTGGGCGAAAATTTCATTGGCCGGTCGTTCGGGAGGTCGACCGGGCGGTCGTCCGGTTGGTCGTCCGGTGCTCTTCGGTTGACATGCCTCTCTGGCCTGTCAGCCGGTTCGTTAACCTGTGGCTCAAAACTTCATCTAAACAATTCTGTTAACGCACATATTGAGCTCACTAAGTCTTTGTAAGATTTAATCATTGAATCCAATAGACTTTATGCAATATTTCAAGGCAAAGATAAATTAGTCCAAAAAGAATTTTTGCGATAAAAGATTTTCTTTTGCCAATCAATAAAAACTTCCACAAATTAATCATCAAAATAATAAATAGTAATGCATATAATTTTTCCAACAAATTGTCATGCATATATTTTTCAACAGGTTTGACGATAGCATGACAGGTCTGCCAACGTCACTTCTGGTTCTACCCTGTAGAACTGTTGGTGGAACATCTCCTCCAGTTGAGCCCAGGTCTGCACGGAGTTGGGGGGAAGGTTGATGTACCAAGTAAAGGCTGTCCCAGTGAGAGAATTGGGAAAAAGCCTCAACTTCAGAGCATCAATGGCCCCAGCTTCTCTGCATTGAACTTGAAACCTGGTAATGTGCTCCACTGTTGAATGCATGCTTTCTCCGTTGAAGGTCTGGAACTCTGTAGCCCTTCGGGAAAGGTGTTCTGTCCACCTCTTCGGTATGAGGCTTTCTGTACATCGGTCTTCCCAAAGGTCTGAAACCCGGTCCTAACTGCTCCTGGAGCAAGTTCAGGACTTGGTCCCGTCCCATGAGCATGTTTGGTACAGGAGGCGGTTGTGGGTGTGCCTCTTGCGCCTGATGGTCGATCCTGAACTGAACTTGCCCCCCGAGTCTCAGAGGTTTGAGGAGCATGAGCAGCTCCTTTGTCCTTCCCAGAGCCCTGGCCTCCTTACGGAGGCCTTTTGTCCGTCTTGTCAGGTTTGGGCTGGTCGTCTGCCAAAACAAACCTTCGTTCTTCATTTGCTGGAGGCGTCTGGGCTCCTCCAATCACGACTCCCTTCTCCCTTTGCCCCCCGAGTGCAAGACTGTTAGAAGAAGTAGCATGATAGAATGTTTGAGGAGGGGGTGGTCCCCCTAGTAGGCCAGCTTGGTCTTGACCGTTGCCAAAAACACCAAACTGTGGAAAGCCCTACTGCTGAGGAGCGAGCGGTAGCCTCTCTGTAATCGTAGCAGTCATTTTGTAGATTGCTATGGCCAGAGGTTCCAAGGACTGAGTGAACGACTGAGAGATTGACTGTGTGATGTCGTGGGAGATCTCACGTCCTGCCATGAACATATAATTTTTGACGCTGTCAGTAGCGTCGTCAAGATCTTTGGTGCTGACCGCGGGGCCAGCTTCCTGGAGTACTGGCACGTTGACTGCCACTCCCTCAGGACTCTGTGGTGGATCCGGGATGGCTGGATCCGACTGTTGTTGCTGTTGCTTCCTTGCCATAATAAAACCCTTAGACGATTAGTGTCCCACCGGGCGTGCCAAAAGATGTTTAGCTCCGAAATGGCTCAAAGGACTGAGCGGGCGTGCCAGGACTTGTCGCGTCCAACGTGAAAGACTGAGCGTCCCTTTTCTGACTTCTAGATCTGAGAAAGCGATAGTGCTGCAACCTAAGGGTTGGATTGCAGTGAAGGTCCGTGGTTTTGCCTCTTCGTGCGAGGACTTAATAATTTCCTAACAATGTAGGAAAGAAAGTAACAACGTAGAATTACTTTACTATATCGTAATAATAAAGTAGGGGATGGAGAGAGATAGGAATAACTTTATTATGTTTCGTAATAACAAAGTTGGGATACAAGAGAGACGAAGCTCGAATTACTTGGTGAAGTAATTGAGTAAATGTGAGAAAATAGAGATAGTTGCTTCGCTGGGAAGGCTTTGGTTTTTAAGCGTTGAGCTTGATTGGTGTGGGACTTTTTCCTTCTTTGCTTCTAGTATTTATAGGCCAAGCTTCCACGGTTCTTGCATGTAAATGGATTTCTCGCCTTGCATTTTGTGTTGACACGTGTCCCATGATGTCTCCACTTCATGGGGTCATGGGGAGTTGAGAGAAGTTACCAGCAAATAAACCATGTGCTTTTCTTTAACGTGGGGAGTTACTGGAGTAAATGGAAGTTACCCACATGCTGATTGTAAATCATGGGCAATTAACAAGAGATAGTGGGCCATCTCATCCCTTTTCCCGTGGGTTTCAAAGAATAATGGACCATTTGACAAGTCAAATGGCCATGTGGCAATAACCCCCACTAACCCATTTCCTACTTCCATGGGCACTCTGGAGCAATCAGCCGTTTGACTTGGTCAAATAACTCTTTGTCAGGTAACAACTTTCTAACTTCCCTCCACTTTTCATGGGTCACTTAGATAATGGGCCATTTAATAAATTAAATAGCCTATTTAACTCAACTAGCCCATACTCTCACCTGATCCACTCGAATAGAACATGGGCCAACCGAATCCTTTTGTAAACAGGCCCAAAAACCTTCAAACCCGAGCCCAAATCAAACCAGAATTAATTGGGCCCATGTAATCTTGTCTTGGCCCACTAATTTTGATCCAATAATTCTTTACTCATGGCCCAATTCAATTAAATTTTAATTAAATGGCCGTCCAGTGCTAGCCAGGACTGGGTGCCAAAAACGGGTGTAAACACCTCCTACACCCTCCATAATAACCACGTTGGCAGCACCTATAACGACAACCCCCTCCTCCTCCGTATCCGCCGCCCGGGCCTCCTCCGTACCCGCCTCCGGGATATCCTCCGTATCCGCCGCCGGGGCCTCCTCCGTATCCGCCGCCTGGGTACCCACCGTACCCTCCGCCTGGATATCCACCGTACCCTCCGCCTGGATACTTGGCTTCCTCTACTCCTTTTGCCTGTTTAGCAGTTTGAGCTGCACAAATAATCGTGTGCATGCATTTAATTAGCTGTTTCACGTTCTAGATATTATGCAAAGTCGATTTGGATTTCTAGTACAATGTTAAAGTTAATGCATGCCACATGAACGTGAAATTTGAGACTGGCAAAAGTTTGGAAAGATTGTTTTTCACTCCTCGTATATTTCTTGTTTAGTAAAGATGCCAGTGGAACAATATTCATGCACGCATGCATGCCTTCATAAAAGGTCCAAAATAAGCAATGTTTCAAATAACAGTCTTACGGGACACGTAACCATGCATAGTGCCATAGTGGTGTGTAACGGTATCAAGAATATTTGAAAAACGACGATACATAGCGAGAATCGAAAGTAGTACTTGTGAACGTTTGAAATTTTATTTTGGACAAATTTTTTTTTTGTAAAATGACTAAATAAGCCTTAACATGACACTCGAACATGCGCACATGCAATTTTCCTTTCACTGCTATAACAAAGTGTTAACGGAACCCCAAAAGACACAAAAAAAAGAAGAAGAAAGAAACGAAATGCTTCGGTTGATACAGAACAGAACGTAACGATAGATGTTAAAACCTTAGTATCTATAGTGCAAACTGAATTCAAACACAAATGCAGACTCACTAGTTTCCTCGGAGGTGGAGGTCTGAGCCAACTCCCTGGCAGTTACCCCAGAGGTAATTAGAACAAGAGTGGCCAACAAAAGGCCAAGGTAAACAATTGCTTTCAAACCCATTTTGCAAACTTGGCTGTCAACTCTTTCAAAGATAGCAACAGGTGAAGATGGAATGCAATTTTAAGTACAAATTTGATGTCCCATTTATAGGCCTAGGGAGATCAAGTAAAGACGTGAGTACAAATTAATGAGTGCAAGTTGACGCATGGCCGGGTCAAGATGTAGTTGGGCGTTTAAGAGTTGGGGTCTCTTTATTTCTTGCAAAAGTCAGAGATCTTATCTCATGCATTCATTCCCTTTGATCAAATCACCTGTTCAATTAGTTGTCTATTGAGGATGGGACATGTCTATGAATGGCAGACCTGCGTTGCTGGTCCACATCAAAAGTTGGGTTTTAATTTTTGAAACCGGGACCCTGTAATACGTAGAGTATACCATTCGTGTCATTCAAAAGTATTTTTGTGATACAATTTTACCCGTAAAAGTAATTTCAACAAATCTGAACGATTGATTGTGGAGATGGACCAACAAATCTTAGATCCAATCCACCTCTAAATTTGAAGGTTGCAACTAGGGTGTTCTTTTCAGGAGCAAACAGTTCTTTTTTCTTTTTTCTTTTTTTTTTCGTAGAATATGTAAAAATCCCACCCCGAGACCTTCTCTCTCTAGAAATGCCACCCCGAGAAAACCCCCCTTTTTTCCAGATCTGGTTTCTCTGGGGGAGGGGGCCGCCGCCTCCTCTCTCCCCTCCCCCCGGAGCTCCACCTCCCCTTTCCCCTCCTCTCCCTCTTTCTCCCCCTCTCTCCTCTCTGGGTTTGTTTTCAGACTTTCCTCCGATTTTAGCTTTGGTTCGAGTGTTGCTGAGTTCGCTTCCTGACTCCGGCCGGCGGCCTGTGAGTCTGGTTTGGTCCGGGCTCCTCCTTGACCTCAAGATCTGGTGGTGGGGCTGACGCTTCAGAGGGCGTAGGTGGTGGGTTGCGAAAAACGGCGTGGTGGGGGGCGGCGCTGAGGTTAGGTTTTTTTTTTTTTTCCTTCTTTGTCTTTTTTTTCCGGCCGTCTGGCTCGGTTTCTACCGGCTGATTTGGGTTTCCCCCAAATCAGTCCGGTTTGGTATCAATTTGGTTTCCCCAAATCTGGTGTGGAAGAGGAGGTGGGCGAATAATCCGGTGCCTAGTGAGGATCGTCCGTCGTTGGGGTTGTCTGTGGTTGTTGGTGGGTTGAGGTTCGTCCGGGTGCTGTTGTTATGGGGTCTGCTCTGACTTCAGCTCTGGTCTCGCCGTCCAGATTTCATATGCGCTTATCGGGTTTGAGTTGGGGTCCGGTCCATTTGGATTCTTTACTATCTGGGCTTTGATTGGTTCTCATCTGGCGAGTTCGCCGGTCTTGCTCCTGCAGGGGGTTCCTGTGTAGAAGTCTAGGTAGTTTTGGCTCATTCTTGTATCTTTTGATGAAATATGTATTGCCTCCGGGCTTTGCTATGAAATGAATTGAATGTTCAAAAAAAACAGTTCTTTTGCTTTTCTTTTTTTCCTTTTCAGGCTGCAACCTGGGGGGTGTTCTTCTTTTCAAGATAATTATTTTGGATTGTCAACTTGTGTGTTTTTTTTTCGGGTCCATGTTTGGCATATGATTGTTAAGGGTCTCGGTGTCAATATTGTTCGGATGCTTTCTCTTTGTTGTGATGCCTCTTTTCACGTGTTCCCTTTAATCTTTGTAACTCTATTTTCAAAGATTAATAAAATTTGTTTTGCCTTTCAAAAAAAAAATGTAGAAAAAAAGCTGACTACTAGTTTTGCATTCAACTAGTCCTGTAGTGCCAAATCTTTGCCGTCCATTCCGCATTCATTGGTCTAGATTATTTTACATGTAAGATACTCTTACATAACCAACTGAGGCTAGCTCAGTTGACCAGGATTCTTACATCTCACTCGGAGGTCAGAAGTTTGAGTCTCCCCATGCTAGGGCTGTCCATGGTCTGGATTGGATCGGATTTCTATGAATCCAATCCTAATCCGTATCTCACGGTTTTTAGAAAATGCAATCCAATCCTAATCCAAAAGTCTCACGGTTTGGTTTCAATCCGAACCGTGAGTCACGGTTCGGTCCTGGTTTTATCCACAGATTTCCTTCCATAAAAATAAAATGATGCTACTGCCAACTAAAAATGCAAAGTGCAAACACTTATTAGTGTTATGGAATGTAACAACTAATAAGTGTTTGCAGCCTTGCTGGTTTCAAGTTTCAAATAACATTACAGCACGTTAGTTCCACTATTGGTTTCAAGTTTCAAATAACATTACAGCACGTTAGTTCCACTATTTTAGTCCAGAATTGTTCAAGACAGCAACCAAATAGGTAGCGACCAAAGAAAGGCTCCAAATTCCACCAACAAAATATCCAAATTATGATAAAGCATTATGTACTTATTACCTTAAGTTTATAATATTGTCACATTAATGTAAAATTGTTAAAAAAATTCATAACAATTAGTAAAGTTATAATTATTACACACACATATATATTTTATTTTTTTAAATATCTCACGGTCTGGTTCGGTTAATCCACGGTTTTGAAATTAAAATCCAATCCTAATCCATATCTCATGATTTTTTAATTTTTAAATCTGTGTCCGAACCATTAATCTACGGACAAAATCCAAAAGGCACGGATCGGTTCGGTCCGGACCGATTTCACAGTTCTTGGTTTTTCTTGAACAACCCTACTCCCCACATGCGTGTGAGTGTTCTTCTTTTAGAGAGCTTGAGACAGGAGTCCTTAGGAAGCACCTTTTTTCTTTTTTTTTTGAACGGCGAAAAAAATTCATTAATTTTTGAAAAAGATACAAAGACCAACAGGAGTAAGGAGAAGGCAACAAAAGTAAGGAGAAGGCAACAAAAGTGTCTAGTCTGAAACCCAATCCCTAGATTGACAATATAACGACCCAAAAAACACCCATATCCTTAGGAAGCGTTTTTGGAAGACTGAGAACGGAAAGAAGTAGCGTTTGCCACTTTGTTGGCGCGGCCGCGTGATCATCGATGTCAGAGAGAGACTGGGGCGCGCCGCGGAATTAATATATCTTCAAGAAGCTACAAAGTTAATTAAGACGCCACTTGATAGGAATTATTAATCTTGAAGAGTAATGGAAATTTGCTGGATGCCATATCCTCAAGATTGCTAATTAATGACATATTGAGAAACAAGAATCATTATTCTCAAGTTATTTTGGGCATGCACTTCTAGCTTAAAATTTTCATTTATTTGCAGTTTACCTCATCTCGATGTACTGATTAAAAAAATAAAAACTCATGATGCATGGGATTAACATCTGAAGTAAGTACCTGGCTGCCGTAAATTATGAATCCAGTCCAAATCAACCCAAACCGAATAGTTTGGTTCGGTTTTCTGATATTGTGGTTTGATCCTGGTTTTAAAAAATTTAAAATCATGTTCAAGGGTTCGGTCCATGAATTTATGTCAACGGTTCTGGTGCCAATTAATCCGATCAAAACCATGTACATATATACTTATATATACCTATTCCTCATATTAGATACGCTAAATAAAATAGGCTAAGCCATATATAGCCGATTAATTTCCTAATCTATTGATTATGCATAATGCATTCCACTGCCCTATTAATTCCTTCACTGTACGTCAAGACTCTTTTTTTTTTTATAAATCGGAACTTTCAAGACTAATGACCCTAAATTTTCGTATATTAAAACAAATTCATATTCTATATAAGCCTAACGCAATAAAGTTAAACCTAAATTGCTTTCAAATCTGTCTCTTTTACTCAGCCAACAGTAAGGACTCTTTACTAGCCTCTATCTTCACTCTCTGTAGTTGTCTCTTTTTTATAATATTTTTTATACCCCGATAGAATTGGTTTTAAAGTTTTGGTTTGATTTATCTCTGCATTTCTAAGTACTTTGAACGATTTTTAAAGACTATATATCAGGTTCAAGCAAATCGTGGCTCAAAATCGAAACCAAACCGTATTTAGATGGTTTGTATTAGTTTGATTCTTAGTTTGCAATAATAATAAAACCAAACCAATTAATCCGGTCCACACTCACCCCTACTTATTACTACTTATTACAATATCAATATATTATGTCATTTTCGACAAGCTGAAAACCAAATACAAGAACACCCACAGCATTCTCCCATGGAGAATTGTAACGTATAAACGTATATATACGGAGTATCTACCAACAGGGCATGATATATACTGTATATTAGATCACCTCCAGTACTCATGCTTTTTATTTCATACGTATATATATATACTTACGACACACACATTAATTGCACAAAGATCACTTGTGAGACAGTGGCTTCGTAAGATCGACACCCTCCATAATAACCACGTTAGCAGCATCTAAAACGTACGTCAACCCCTTCCTCCACCGTATCCAACTTCCGGGCTATCTCCTCCGTGTCCGTACGTCCCTTCGCCACCGACTCCGTAAGTCTCATCTCCGCCTGGATACTTGGCTTCCTCTACTCCCTTTGTCTGTTTAGCAGTTTCAGCTGCACAAATGATAATATCATATGCATGCATTAAAAATAGCTGTTTTCACATTCTATTGTGCAAAGGCGATGCGGATTTCTAGTCCATTGTACGTTAAAGTGAAAGCATGCCACATGAACGTGAAATTTGAGAATGTTTTCAAGTTTGGGGAGGCTTGTATGTAGAAATATTCATGTACGAGTGGAAAGTCCAGCACTTCAAATTAATTTGAAAATATTGCACTGAAAGAAAGCCAAGCGCGGTTGACTCTTGCATTGGCTGGCCAGTAAACGTGATGTATATATACTGCTACTACTATCTCTTTGTCACATCGAAGTGTTTGGTGGCCAATTAATGTTAAATCATTTAATTTTAGACTCATATTAGGGTTAGTTAATGGGCTGAGGCTGGTGACTAAATTCCTATATATCAGCTCGATGCCCTGATAATTATGCAATCTTTCGGCCGGATCGATCTTTTTGTAAGACACAAGAAAAACTAAATATAACGTCCCCTGTATCATGTAGTATATAAGAACATGCATAGTCTAGGCAAATAATTAGAGTGGAGATATATATATATATATATATATATATATATATATATATATATATAACTGGATCCGTAGACACCTTATTTGACACCTTCTTTGACACCTATCTCAGCCATTCCTTTTAACGGCTAAGATTAAAACATTATCACCCCTCACTTTCCCATCCTCACCCTATCCCCCCCCTCCCCCTTCGGCCTTCCCCATGGCAGCCCACCTTTGCCACAACCCACTCCGGCCGGCGACCCATTTTCGGCGACCATTACTCCAGCGAGTCCCATTTTTTCCGGCGACCAGTTTTACTCTGAATGATGTGTGTGTCTTTATGCTTTTATTTCTCGAATAAATAATAAGAGGAAAACCCCAGAAAGTTCATGCAACCCGATTGTTTAATAAAAACCAATAAACTAGTACTACATATGGCAATAAACTTCATCTAATCCAATAAATTACACGATATTCCAATAAACTACACCATATATTGGCAAGTTCAAGGAACAATTGAAAAAAAAAAAGCCCTAATTTATCTAAGAGAGGCAATAGGGTAACACTTGTATTAAGGAAGGAAGAAACCCAGTTCAAAGCACAAGATTCGATGTCCAACAGTGCAGCAAACGATGAATTTTTACTAGTGCTTCAATGGGTTTGTGCAAGGAAGAGAGAGAGGGATGGAGGAGCGGAGATGGAGAGAGCGAGAGAGAGATTCGCCGGAGAAGAGGAGCCCCGCCGGAGATGGGTGCGCCGAAGAGGAGACTCGCCGGAGATGGAGGGGCCAGGGGAGGGGTGGTTGTCGGAGTTTACAGTCACAGAGAGGGAGGATAACGTGAGGAATATCGGATTACTGGGAGAGAGGGAGGGATATGGTGAGGATGGGAAAGTGAGGAGTGATAGTGATTTAATCTTAGCCATTAAAAGGAATGGCTGAGATTTGGTGTCAAAGAAGGTGTCAAATAAGGTGTCTACGGATCCAGCCCCATATATATATATAAGACTAAAGATGACGGTGTAATAATATTCATCAAACCATGCCTTCATCAAATTTGAAGAGTAAATTCAATTTCAAATATGGACTCACTAGTTTTCTTGGAAGTCTCAGCCAAATCCCTTGCTGCTACCTCCGACGTAACCAGAAGAACAGTAGCCAAAAGGCCTAGGAAGACTAATGTTTTGGAACCCATTACTAGATGACTACTCTTTCAAAATAGATGAAGATGTATGAATGACATTTTAAGTACAATTTCGATGCCTATTTATAGACCTAAAGAGAGCAAGTGCAGGGACCGATGTCAATGGAAATTAATCGGGTGGTTTGGATAGATGGGTCATGATGTATTTCACGTGAAGCTAATTAAATGAACAGAAAAAAGGGAAAAACTATTTCACGGAGCTTTTTGTGAATAGTGGTTTACGGAGCTGGATCGCGTTCGTCCAATTCCGAAACAAACGGCTGAGATCGTGCAGCTCCGCAAAATACTTATTCACGGCTCCTTCGTGAATAAGTCAATCTCCAGGAAAAAGTAGAGGTATATATTCTTCAAGTTTTCAACCAATTTCAAAGCAACAATTAGCCCTTCTCAAGGACCGAATAATACTACTACTTATATAATTCAACATTTAAGGAAAATACTATTGAATAACACTATAATTTTTGAACCTGGTAGATAAATAGGTTCAGGTTATTGTGTTAGGTTCGGGTTTAATGTGTCAGGTTCGGGTTAAAGTGTCGACACGGATAGATAAACAAGTTAACAGTGTCAATTTCGGATTATGCGAATTGAACCCGACCCCGACCCTTTTAACAATTGTGTTCTCGTGTCGTGTCATATACATGTTTCCTGTCAAAAATAATCAAGCATAACCCTGTTGGCTTCATATGGAGTTCGAGTTGTGTTCTATCGTGTCCTGTCAGAAATTGTTCCACTGTGAGCTTAGAGCTGTAGGACTAGAGTGAGGAGCTGGCTCCTCAACTAACTGGACGGTCTGATCTCAATCACGTATGTGTAGTCCTAGCATCCACGTTTCCCATAACACCAGTATCTTAACCGCCCATGCAATTTAGGATACTTAATCTTGGTGTATATGACATAGCATTACAGGAAACAAGGAAATCAGATGCCAAAACAATAAAATTAAATACATGCGTAGGTGACCCACGCCCAAGGCGTCAACCAAAACAAACTCCCTAGCAGAGAAACATTGGTTGTAACAATCAGGTCTTCATCTTGTTGAGATCCCAGTCTTGCCAGGCAATTACCCTCTTGTTTCTTGAACTTAAATTTGGCCCCTTTTGGCCTTTCCACACCCTCCACTGGCTTGTCATTGGACGACTTGACCTAGTCTAAGTCTGCTCTTAAGGCTCCACTCCTGTACCAATCAAGAACGACATCGGGGGAGGACCAGTCCTGCCAAACAGACAATTCAATTGCCAAAAAAATAAAATTATCAGTGTTTAATTTACAAGAGCAAGAACAATAATTGTAGCGGGCCGGGCCGAATTGACTGGGTCCGTTTAGGCCTAACTCCTGGCCACGAATAGATTGGTCACGGACTGAATCTATCGGTCTGATCCCCTAGACTCAGGTAATCGAGCACATTATCAGCCTAATAAATGCAGTTTAGTCCAGTTAGTTCGGACATTGTTTGTATCCGAGCCGTCTAAAAATGTTTTGGATGGCTCAGATTTATTCGGATTTATTTTTATTACAAAATACCCAAAACACCCATAACAAATCTAAGCCGTCCAAAAACAAATGGACCAAACCGGTCCAAACTAAATGGACTGGATCCAACCCCGCCAAGCACACCCCATTGTTAAGCGGGGTGTCGAGTGGCATCTGGTTGTTCATCTCGGCTCGGTGTGAATATAAGCGCATACAGATCTGAGCCGTCCACTACTCGGTCAAGATCCAAGCCGTCGATTCTCACCTGTGTAGGTAAAAGTATATGTAAAGTGCATGTTTTTTAATAAATTTAATATTGCTTAGAAACAATAAAACTGATAGGCCAATTAATAAATTTGTCTAGGTTAAAAGAGAAGAAAATATAATTGATTATTTAAAAGTGAATAAGCAACAATAACCAAAACGCGCGGTTACTACAGGGGCGTTTGATATTCTTTTTGTTTTTCAGTTTTTGGCCCCTTTTGGCCTTTTCACACCCTTCATTGGCTTGTCATTGGACGACTTGAGTCTATGCCCCGTTCCAAAAAGGGGTTTAAGTACTTATTTTTTAAGAAGACAATTTCAAGCTCAAAAATAATGGGTTTAATGAAATCTAAAAATATGCAATATGGATCTTGTTTGAAAGATCTTGATGAGATCTTTTATACGGTGCAAAAAAAAAATCAAAAAATTATTTTTCATTTACATTATTTTTGAGTTTGAAAATGTGAAATAAGTAATTATTTTTTAAAAAGGTGTTCTGGAATGGACTTTTTAAAGGGGCTAAAGGGGATGAGGCCAACGGCTTTATGTGTGGTGGTTGACTACTGAATTGATTGGATAGCCAAAAAGGAAACAACAAAAAATAAGAAACAGGCCCCGTTTCAGAATACATTCTTAAAAAATAAGTACTTATTTCACATCTTCAAACTCAAAAATAATGTAAATGAAAATTAATTTTTCAATTTTTTTGCACCGTATTAAAGATTTCAATGAGATCTATCAAACAAGATCCATATTGATAGAAAAATTATTTGCGTAAGCATATAATTTTTAAGCTTGTATTTTGTCTTATTAAAAAATAAGTACTTATTTTCCGTTCGAGAACGGGACCTTCTGTTGGGTTTTGCCGCCCATGTGCATGAATTGTGATAATAGATTTGAAAAAGATAAAGAAAAATAATAATGGTTGCAAGTTGGTTGTGTATTAATTGGCTATAGTAAATGCCCTTGGATATCCTCTTGAGATGGGTCAATTGGTCAAACCGGCCGGCTGAGCATTTGTGTGGAGGTGATGTTTTGGCTCCAGAACCAGAAGCATCTGGCCAATTCAAGAGGTTTCGGTGCTAGCTCCTCATTTGCTTAGTGCAAATGACAAGTATTTGTGTGGTGAAGTCACGGTGTGGTTCTATCACGCATATCTATCGCGAAGCTAATCGGTGTGCAGATGCGTTGGCAAATGATGCTCCGGTTTCGGTGGGAGATTTATATATCTACCCGGTTATTCCTAGTTGTATTTCTAATTTCCTTTATGCGGATTTGATTGGAGTCTCGTACCCTAGAATTCACTACAAGAAATTTGAGATCTCGCAACGGTTTTTTTAGCAACGGTTCAAAAAACCATCGGTATAGATGGTGTTTAGCAACGGTTTACAAAACGTTACTAGAAACAGGACTATAGCAACGGTTTTCATGTAACCGTTACTAGATTACAAGACTATAGCAACGGTTTTTCATAACCGTTACTAAAAACCGGACTATAGCAACGGTTTTCTATAACCGTTACTAAAAACCGGACTATAGCAACGGTTTTCTATAACCGTTACTAAAAACCGGACTATAGCAACGGTTTTCCAATAACCGTTGCTAAAAATTATTTTTTGAAAATTTGTTAAAAGCCATTTAAAAAAAAAAAATTGTGTTAAAAATAGTTTTTTTTAAAAAAAAATTTGTTAAAAGCCGTTTAAAAAAAATAAAAAAAAATTTTGTGTTAAAACACTTTAAATTTTTTTTTTTTGTAAATACTGTTTTTTTTAAAGTTTCTGGAAAAAAAAAGTAATTTAAAAATAATTTTCTGGAAACATTGTTGAGAAAGAGAAAAAGTTTTTATGTAATGATGGGTGTATTTGATTAAAAAAATGTGGAGACCATTAGATTTGATTATTGGCAAAAAAGCTACTAGTTTTGATTATTCAAAAGCCAAAATTTGATTTGATTAAGAGATTGCTAAGTTTGGTTATTACAATGTGAGCACTTTTTTGATCAAATATTGCTAACTTTAACAACTTTTTAGTTTTGATTATCACATTATGGATGCTCTAATGACAGTTCGCATAATATAAATATTAGTTGTTCGTTTATAATGCACAAGTGTTGGGCTAGCCCAGCTGGTAAGCACTCGCGCGTGCATGCGCGAGGTCCTGGGTTCGATTCTCAGGAGACACAAAATTGTGTTGCCTTCCATGACACGCGGGCGACACGCAGGCGCCACGCGAGCGACACGTGGGCGCCACGCGAGCGACACGTGGCCGCCACGCAAGCGTCATGGCGACACGTGGAATCCACGTGGCTGCTGACGTCATATTTTACCCCAGATTTAAAAAAAAAAAAAAATTTGCCTTTAGCAACGCTTGTAACCGTTGCTAAAGGAACCGTTACTAAAAAAAAATATGTACCAACGCTCGTCAAAACCGTTGCTATACCCTATAGCAACGGATATATAGCAACGGTTTGACTAACCGTTGGTATAGCCTAAATGGGTCTCTACCAACGGTTTTTCAGCTTTTTGGCAACGCTTTCGACCGTTGCTGTAGAACGATTTTCTTGTAGTGATTGTAAACTCTTAATTTGTGAGTCAAAGGAAAAATAGTGAGAGGGCAGTCCCTTCGGGGGCTGCCGGATACACCAGTCGGGAGGTGAGAGGAGAGTAATGTGAGGAAAAATAGATATGTAGAGAGAGAGAGAACATGGGGAGGGGAGAGATTTTAGGAGAATTGAGAAAAAATAATTCAATACTCCAGTGACAATTCTTATGTGGTGACCCAATTTTGTGGTGACCCAAAATTATTTGCGTAAGCATATAATTTTTAAGCTTGTATTTTGTCTTATTAAAAAATAAAGAGAGAATATGGTCAAGACTCACAACATGTGAAAGCATTGAGGTCAGCAGTAATGCATTTCTCAATCATGTTAACACTTAACTCAATACAACCTGTAGGCATTTTACTTCTGAATAGGTGTTCCATTGATTGGAAAGTTTAAGTGGTCATATAGGTCTGTTTTCTAGTTTAGAGGTTAAATCTATTGTTATACTGCTTAGTTTCTCCAGACATGTGAGGTGCCCAGGATATGAGATATAGAGTCAATATAACATTACAGGAAACAAGGCAATCAGATGCCAAAACGATAATACGATTAGTTAGTTGTAACAATCAGGTCTTCATCTTGTTGAAATGTATCCCTGTCTTGCCAAGCACTTACCTCTTGTTTCTTCAACTTAATTTGGCCCCCTTTTGGCCTTTCCACCAGAGGCGGCTCTATGTAGCCCATTCTATGGTCTACTGAATATCCAAACAAATTCTTTTTTGCTTAGAATACATGTAAATTAAAATTATGGGTCAGTCTTTCTTTGAACACCTAACATAAATATCAATGAATACCCACTTCTAAAAGTCTTGAATACTTAACCCAAAATGAGTTGAACACCTAACCCAAAACTAATTGAACACTCAATCACAATCCAATTTTAGTCCATCAATCCAGGTAATTCACATTTCAACACCTGACACATTACCTCAAATAAAACTCATAATTATAATAAAAAATTGTATAAAGAAAGAGAAAAGAAGAATTTATTGGTGTAAATATTATTCTCTGTGTTCTCTCTCCATCTTTATTGTCGATAATCAAAATGTGTTAATTTCACATTCATGACAATAACTACTTCTTCTTTTTGGGTATAGTTAGCTTATAAAATTATGGACAAAACTTTAAAAAAAAATTCAACTACATTGCAAATTTCATTAACTTGAATAATATTCCTTCAAATGTAAGACTACGATATAAAATCTTATCATGTCATCCTAAAGATCCTAAAGAACAACAAATTTTCGAGAAGGTCAACCCCAACGTACTCACTACAATTTCTTTCAAAAGGGTTTTGGTATTAATACGCTGGTTAAATGTTGACACAAAATATGAAAACTCATCTAGGACAACTGAAAAATTTTACCCCCTCCATTCTCGAAACATTGTCTACTACGAAATACAACAACTTTCAAAATAAATTAAAGCTTTTTATTAAAAAAATTAAAGATAGTATATAGTTTTAAGTTCTCATTTTGCCGCGTAGTTAATTTTTGTTAGAATAGAGTTTATGTTTTTTGACCATACTATTTACAACTATTAATTATGGTGTATATGTTTATCAATATAGTTTTCTTTTTTTTTTTGTTCAATTGAAAATTCCATAGATTAAGCTACAAAGCTAGAGCCGAGACATAAGAGTCAACATAGCATTACAGGAAACAAGGCAATCAGATGCCAAAACGATAAGATTAAATACGTATGTAGGTGACCCACGCCCCAAGGCGTCAACCAAAACAAACTCCCTAGCAGCCAGGGAAACATTGGTTGTAACAATCACGTCTTCATCTTGTTGAGATCCCAGTCTTGCCAGGCAATTTCCCTACTGAGTGAAAAACGTAGTGTGAGCCAAGTGTTAGGATCTCAAGAGAGAGTTTTTTCATCTCACATTGTAATCAGTCTGTTTTTCATTTAGTAGAATATCTCTCTCACTAGCTCGTAGATGTACCCGAGTTTGGGAAATCACGTATTTTCTTGTGTACATTGTTCACTTGTGCGCGCGATTGTGTTTTTTTTTTTTTTGTTACGCTTCCGTTGCGAGTGAGATTCGGGTATAATCCCATCAAATTCTTAAGGCTCCATTCCTGTACCAATCAAGAACGACATCGGGAGAGGATCAGTCCTTCCAAACAGACAATTCAATTGCCAAAGAAATAAAATTATCAGTGTTGAATTTACAAGAGCAAGAACAATAATTGTAGCGGGCCGGGCCGAATTGACTGGGTCCGTTTAGGCCTAACTCCTGGCCACGAATAGATTGGTCACGGACTAAATCTATCGGTCTGATCCCCTTGACTCAGGCAATCGAGCACATTATCGGCCTAATAAATGCAGTTTAGTCCAGTTAGTTCAGACCAGTTTGGTCTATTGTTTGCATCCGAGTCGTCCAAAAGTGTTTTAGACGGCTCAGATTTGTTCGGATTTATTTTTATTACAAAATACCCAAAACACCCAGAACAAATCTGAGCCATCCAAAAACAAATGGACCAAACTGGTCCGAACTAAATGGACTGGATCCAACCCCACCAAGCACACCCCATTGTTAAGCGGGGTGTCGAGCGGCATTTGGTTGTTCATCTCGGCTCGGTTTGAATATAAGCGCATACAGATCTGAACCGCCCATTGTTCAGTCAAGATCCAAGCCGTCGATTCTCACCTGTGTAAGTAGAAGTATGTGTAAAGCGCATGTTTTTGTAATAAATTTAATATTGCTTAGAAACAATAAAACTGATAGGCCAATTAATAAATTTGTCTAGGTTAAAAGAGAAGAACATATAAATTATTATTTAAAAGCGAATAAGCAACAATAACTAAAACAGTTACTACAGGGGCGTTTGGTAATCTTTTTATTTTCAGTTTTTGGCTTTTGTATTTACTTTTTTGAAAACTAATGAATAAAACTTGTTTGGTAACAAGTTTCCACTTTTTTGTTTTTTATAAACTTTTTCAGAGTTTTTGTAAACTATGAAAACTACAAAAACGTGTTTTTCCCAGTTTTTTTTTTTTTTTTGAAAAACACAAATTTTACCAAACATGTTTCTTGTTTTTATGAAAACATAAACCTTTTTCTACTTCTTGTTTCTTAAAAACAAAAAACTGAAAATGAAAAAGTTACCAAACGCACCCTACGCTTTTTAAAAATCCCAAACCCAAAAATCATAGATTAACTGCGTTCTTTTAAGTATAAGTTTGGAACTTATTTCGGTATTTTTTATTTTTCGTAGCTTTTTGATGTAATTTTAGGGGTTAATCGTTTGTCTCGATGAGATAGAATAAAAAAAGTATAAAAATATGGACCGATATTGAAAAAATTCAAATAAGATGGCACTTGAGCTCCAGAAGACAGTTATTTGATACTATTTAGTCTTTAGTGAATTTTTTTTTTTTTTTTGCTTTTCGTCATAATATTTTTTATTTTAGACTCCTCTCGTCGAGACGGACACTAAATCCAAAAAAAATCATGTGAATTTAAAAATTAAAAATAGACAAATAAAACACAAAAAACGAAGAAATAAGTTAAGTTTAAAAGAATGAGGCACCTCTTTTGTGAAGGTAGCGACGTGACTGGGGTTTTCTTTCAGGAATTTCGTCTTTTCAGTAGGGGTGTGCACAAGTCGAGCGGGTCGGTTTTGACCCTAAACCCGAACCCGACCATGGTCGGGTAAGAATATTTAGGCCCGCAAACCGAACCGAATAGGTGGTAAGAATTGTCCGCAAGCCCGATTCTTTACTTCGGGTCGGGTTTGACTAAAAAACATAATTTTAACCTTCGGGTCGGGTCTACCCCCACGGGTAAGGAACGCACCAACCCAAACCCCGAACCGAAATCTGATTTTTAACAGAAAGTAAATCCGCACCCGTCCGAACCACATGTTCGACCCCACCCGAGACCCTTCGGGACGAGTCGGGTCCGCTGGTTTTTTGCATTCCCCTCTTTTTACATCAGATATAAAGTACAGAGTACAAACTCGAGACACTATATCAATTATGAGAGTTCACGAGACAACCAAGACCAACAATAAAAGAAAGAAAAAACCCCTTTAAAGGTCACCCACACGCAGGTGGGGAGTCTCCATCTCCTAACCTCCTAGTAAGAAATTTTTTTGTGGCTGGCACTTCAGGACAGAGTGGCTACGAAGTCGGTTCTCCTCTCCAGGAATATGATACATGAGGGCCAATCGGTGTTGTGTCCTTTCTGCTCTCTGTACATCGAAACGCCGGAGCATCTCTTTCTCCACTATCAATTTTCTTGGGATGTGTGGTCTTTGATTTTGGATTGGTGGCATGTCAGTTGGGTATGTCCAGCCTCCTTGTTAGACCTTTTTACAGTGTGGCTAGGTTTTGGCTTCAAAAATTTGGAGAAATTCTTGTGGGAAAGAACCTTCCATGCTACAATTTGGTCCATATGGTTGGTACGGAATGATCTGGTTTTCAACAATGCTTCTTGGCGAGTGGAGGACCTTGGGGAGCTAATCAAAACTAGAGTTGCAATGTGGGTTAAAGTGAAGTTCGATATTAAGGTTCACTCCGTAGAGGATTTTAAGGGGTATCTTGATGGAATGAGGAAGGTCAAAGTGTAATTAGGTGCTTCGTGAGGGTGGAAGCGATCCAATTTTCTATTGGATGGTCTTTCTCCTTCTTTCTTTGTTTATGTTTTGTCTTCGTTCTTGCTTTTCTACTCTATAAGCGTGTGTGCTTATTGAGTGATCTCTCGATGTACCCCTTTCGAGTCAATAAATATCTTCGTTTGCTGAGCAAAAAAAAAGATGCAAGAATTCTGACCAACTGAGCTAGCCCCTGTTGGTTTACAACATTGTCTTTTAATAATCTCACTTTTGGAATATTTAGGGACAATATTATATTTTTACATAGATAAAAGACAAAAAAGATGATGTTATAAAAAAGGGGATCAATGCGAAAATCACTCCTCTTTTGTTTTTGCAATGAGACTCTTTTGCAATACTATACTTACCAAGTGGCCATGCAGTTTCTGCAATCCCTTTGTCAAATGCAAGTAGTCTTTCATCAGAGCTTGCTTTCAATGAGATACGGCTCATTTGGTAATCAGAAAGTCTATCCTACTCTTCTGTTTCACCTGCTTTCTCCATCGCCCTCAATTTTATCGTTCAAAAGTATTTGGACGGTTCGAATTTTAAAAGATTTGTACTGGTAAGAGTTAGACGGTAATATAGAACGTTGCGATGGGGAGAGTGGTGAAACAGATTGATGGAGTAGTCTTGCTCTTTGATAATCTACCAATTGGGACCAATCCAAGGGAACCATGAGGACCCACATAATTCCTCTATATTTTTTTTTTTGATCAGCAAAATAATAATTTCATTAACTCATAAACACAAAGTTTACAGAGGTAATAGGAGCTTAGATACACCGGCCTGACCATCCAAGACCCTCAACTCCAAACCACACGAAGGAACTGAAATAAGCGCAATAGGCTGAGCCTAAATCAGGAAAACACCCATTGGGACAAGCCCACACCTAAAAAGGCCTAAAAGTCCAGATCAATACAATTCAGCACAAACCTAACCCTAACCCAACCATTGACCAGTAGGAGTAGAAATGCATTAGCACCTTCGTCTGGCGAGATCTAAACCTAGCAGGACCCTGGTGGGCCACCGGGCCCAAACAAGCCGGCCCAAAACCAAGGAGCCAGCCCAAAACCTGTAACCAAACCTAGCTAACACCATCAGCAGCTCCAACCATCGTTGCCGCCACCCATGCCGAACTAGTCGTAGCCGTGAGCCACCCAACCTCCACCATCTGCAGCCGACCTCCGCCTAAATAAACCCCTCCGCTGCAACCACCACACCACTGCAGCCAAACCTTCAACCTGCCGCCTCCCACATCCACAAAAGCCACCTGCAAAACACCTACAACGGCCAGGCCCAACACCTAAGACAGCCACCCAAAACCAAACCCTACAACACAAAAACGCACAACCACCCAACGCCGTCGCCGCCGCCAAATCCGCCGCCGCACCTGCCAAAACAGAGACACACACAACAAAAAAACTCCGCCACAGATCTATATCTTACGCACAGCCGCCCCAAAACCTCCAACCACCACCCGCCGCCATCAGCCGCCACCGTCATCACCGGCTGGGGAAAACCCAGCCGGTTCCGCACGCACGCTCCTAACCGCCAAAGCAAACCAAGGTAGGGATGGGAAAACCAGATCTAAGGCAAGAAGCAAAGAGCCGCCGTGCTCAGCAGCAGATACGGGGAAATCCCGGCCGTTAGGCGCAGAAACCAGTCGGCCCAGATGATACCGACCGGTGGGATTCAGACCGCCCTAGCCCACCCCCTGAAACGACACCCCACCATCGCCGTTAAGCATAAACCGCAACCATCCAGGAATGGATCGGTCGGAAGACCGCCGAAATCAGAAAGGGGAAGGAGAGAAACGGCAACGGAAAAGCGCGCCGGCAAAAGCAGCCGAGGGAGAGTACGATCTGGTACAGGGTAAGGTGAGGGGAAGGAGCGCAGTGTTTGTCGAACATGGATTTAGATAGGATGACTCCGAAATCCGGACTAGTATTTCGATCGTAAACAAAAATGTCACAACCACACCCACATATATATACACCTTTACTCACATGAATGTGTGGGTCCCACACACAGTAGTGATGTAGCGTTTGTGGGCCCCCACACCCATTTGAGTACTGGTGTGTATTGGGTGTGGTCGTTGAATGATGGTTTCGTAAAATAGCGTCCCATAGTGATACGGAGTATTAATACTCCCTGTTCGCCCCTTCCGAATTACATTCCCTACTTATCCAATGGTTAGAATACCAAAAATAAATAAAAAATTGGTTCTCATGGTATATATTATAATCACTGAGGATCAGGTCAGGACGTCCTGATTTAATGTTAGGTTCAGACTTTGATCTCAGTCGTTGGATTGTATTTTCAATGGTCTGGATTTGCGGAAGATTTATGACTGGTCACAATTAACTTTTCCCCGAAAAAGTTTCATTAAAATTTGGACCATTAAAAACACGATCCAATGGCTGAGTGGTGGTCCGGACCTAAGCTCCGGTCAGGACCCGATAGGAACCGGACTGATATTATAATTGCTATATACATTATCTTGTGAACCACACATGTCTTCTCTGTCCACCTCTTAATTTCATCTTTTTCAATCCTTTCCACTTGTGGCAGGTCATCAATTTGGTCAGTTGAACACCCAAAAAAATTGTTTTAGAATACATGTAATACTTATAGTTTTATTTAGTTTAGCTAGCCCTTCTTGAATACTCTATTCAGAAATATTTGAACACTCAACCCAAAAATCAACCCACGATTCAATCCAATGCAAACATATAGTTGTAGTTTTAAGATCCAATGCAAACATATAGTTGTAGTTTTAAGAGGTGGTAGAGATATCTAAAGACCTTTTTCAGAATTTTTGTTAGCCGCCACTAGTTTCCACAATTAATCCGAGAGTAAAACGTTTTTGGGCACCTACCTACCAGTAGACTATTCGGCTTATTGGACATGAATCCAGGTAAAATAGTTCTCTTTACGAATAAAGAATTTTAGGGGGTGTTTTGGAGCCTCCCTTTTTGGCTCTTTTGCATTTTTTAGTTTGCATTTTTTTTTTTTTAACTATGGTCAGAATATATTATGAATCTAGAAAGTGTTTGAGTGATATTGATTAGTACCCAATATTGTAGATATTTGGTGCGACTAGTCCCGTTTTATGTTATTTTATCTTACATTTATTTAGCTTTTATAGTGATATTGCACGTAAGGTAGGTTTTTGTGTACGTATTTCAGGTAAAACGTGCTAATAAGGCGGTTTTGAAGGCCAAGAAATGCTCCGGGTGCAACCAAGTGCTCAAGACCACGTGCCACCACGTTGTGGTGCCCAAAGAGTCATGAAGAGATGGTTTGGAGGTTACTCGGGTCGCCCAATGGGCAAGGGAATTGAAGGAGAAGTGAGGATTTTACTAAAGCTACTCATCTTCCGACCAACTGAGGGTAGAATTGTCATATCTTTTGATGTACAAATGATATTAGATCCAAACCACTTGGGTTAGAAAGTAGACTCAACAAGCTTTCCAACGGTCCAAAGAACACCCAAATCTGAGTTTGGGAGTGTCCGGAGCGAGCTCGCGAAGTTTGCCCAAAAATCTGTCAAACGGGTACCGGTACTGGCCAACTCCCAGTACCGGTACTGAGTGTCCAGAGATCATTTTTTCCATCCCGTTGAAGCCTTGTACCGGTACTGGGGCATTTCCAGTACCGGTAGTGCATGGAAAAATCTGCAGATTTTTGTTATCTTTTTCAACCTTCCATTTATGGAATGTTTCCACTTATGGAATGTTCTTGGGATATTTTGGGGGACTTTTTGATCCTTTGTAACTTAACTTTAGAGCCCTATAAATAGGCTTGTATGCCTTTTATAGAAAGGATAGCCATTTCTAGTCTTTTTAGGCCTAAGTCTTTTTTTTGCTTTCTAGGAACTCCATTGTCATCTTCAAGCTTTCTTAGTTATTTTCTTCAAGAACTCAAGTAAGTTTAAGTGTTTTGATGTTTTCTCATGTATTAATGTTGTAGCTACTTGTTGGATCTTCATATAAATCAAGTTTATTTCTGTTTTCATCGGTTAATCATGTTTACCTTTCCAAGCATAATTTCTAGTCTTTTAGCTATGTGTGAGTAGTTGATTAGGCTTGGCATTGGGGTGAATATAACGCCTCGTGACTGTGGTTAATCTTGCCTTTCTCAACTAAATACTTGAGGTTTGGTATGGAAAATGAGAAGGGTTCGCCTTTTATGTAACAAAACTTGCCGATGTTAATCTTCGGTGATCATGTGCTTGCTCACATGGTTCCGGAGCGATATCTCGGTTCGTGTTTGCCAAAAGAACAAAAGAGCTCACTTGTTCTCCATACTACATTCTTAGTCTTTTAATGGTTTCATAGCTAGCTAAATCTTCCGGTTGATAGCCTATGCCGTGCGATTCAACCGTATTTTTGTTGAGAATGGTTAGATGACTTAAGTTACGGGCGTTAGTAACTCCAACGCCTTGCCGCCTTTAATTCTTAGCTCAATCTCATTTTCTAGTCTTTTTCATAAAAGTATTTATTACCTTTCAAAGCAAAACTGATAGTTGGCCGTTTTAAACGCCGAAAACCTTACATAAAGCCTACATTCCGAACAAGCTATATTCGAGCTCCCTGTGGATCGACTCAGACTTCCTCACTATAATATGCAAATCTTTAGTTGTAGTCCGGTTAATAAATAATTGAATTTGACGGCCAATTGGTAAACTTCAACGACTACCGAATGAGCGCATCAGATATATATGCAGAATATATTTTGCAACAGAACTACATTTTGGGAGTATAATAATCAAAATAGATTACAGGTTGATTTTTTTACCTGTTGCCCTTGGGTATTTAATTATTATATTAAAATGCACGTAAATACCCAGTTTATATATACAGTATATTTTTAGATATTGTTAATTTAAAACCAGTTTGGTTCTTCCACTTCACAAAAATAATTGCGTTCCATATTTGAAGTTATATATTCAATTTTTTTTAAAGGAAAGTATCAAAAATTACCTTAAGAAAATGTTATCGCATTTCTTTCGTTATGAAGGTAGAAAATAAAATCATAGAGGGCGAATATCTAATTGTTACATAATTCTCGGATAAATACCAACCATACTATAGCTTACAGGATATTACACGAATTAATTAACCCTAAATATTTCCAGAATATGTGCTGGCCGGCCTCTTTGCTGTAAGAGATATCACTAGGAAACACTATGTGATTTACCACAATTTGAAAACCAAACACACGAAATTAAATACACACTACATGAATCCACCAAAGCATGCATGCATGATCAGAGGAGAACTATGTAACATATATGCTCGGGTACGTAATTAGTTTTATATATCAAAAGGGCATGACCAGATCGCCTACTCATGCTTTTTTTTTTTTATTCATAACAATTTCATACTTATAATATGAACACTTATTGCACAAATATCATAATTGGGCATTTTGGGTACATCAGCTGTGAGACATGGCTTTATTAGTTCCATCCTCCATGACCACCACCAGGCCCACCACCACGGGAGACATGGCTTTATTAGTTCCATCCTCCAGGCCCACCACCACAGCCACCACGATTTCCACCTCTTGGGCCTCCTCCATATCCCCCGCCAGGACCGCCTCCATAACCCCCACCTGGGCCGCCTCCATAACCCCCACCTGGGCCTCCACCGAATCCTCCTCCTTCTCCACCGCCTTGGCGTCCTCCATAACCACCACCTGGATATCCACCGCCAGGGCCTCCACCATACCCGCCACCCCCGCCAGGGCCACCTCCATATCCACCGCCAGGGCCTCCACCATACCCGCCTCCATATCCACCGCCTTGGTTTACTCCATATCCACTTCCTGGGTACCCTCCACCACCATACTTGGCATCCTCAACTCCATTTGTCTGTTCAGCAGCTGCACAAATGATATTCATGCATGTTAAGTAATTGAATGTCACATATATGCAAGTGCATGTTGAAGCTAGAACTGATTTTCTTTCACTTCCCCTGTCATTTGCCAATTGGAGAATGTATTAAGTTGAGAAATGATGGACAATTGAGATCAAGTATGTACACGTTCATTTTGAGAAGATATCGACTTTTATATGTGTAGTATACAAGTGAAAAGTCAGCTTAATCGAAATTAAGTTGAAATGCACTGAAAGAAAGCCAAACGAGGTTGACTCTGGCAGTGGTTGGTCATGGTGGCACAATTGAACATGACACACAGAAATGTTTAGTAACTTTAAATTGAAACATAGACTTACTGGTGTCCGTGAAAGTCTCTGCTAAATCCCTTGCTGTCACCTCTGAGGTAATGAGAACAACAATTGTAGCCAACAGTAGTTTTTTGATGACTACTCTTTCAAATTAGATAAAGATTGAATGAGATGTATGCATGTGCAATTTTGATGCCCATTTATAGATGCAAAGAGAACCAATTAATGCATGGATCGATGTGAATGGAAATTAATTGAGTGGTTCGGACATTTGTTTCATGATATGTGTAGTTGGCTGTTAAAGAGTTGGGGACTTCCCATCTCTTTTTAATTCTTGCGAAAGTCTTACAGTAGTTTTTTTTTTTTTTTTGGAGTGAGGGTCTAAGAGAGGAACAGTTCTGCAGCCAAGCCACTATATGGACTCGACTGCGCAACCCAAACCTCTGGGGAAGCTAGCGCGGCCACACCAGTCACGGCCTCCCACTTATTGGAGGGTCCTCACCCGGTGGGAAATCAAATCCCAGACCTTGAGTATTACTCCCGGACCCTTAGCATCCGCCTGAACCAACCCAGAATATATAGTTATTTCGACAGTTCACTATTCAGGGTGGGACATGTCCATAAATGGGAAATTCAATCCATGCATGTCGGCCTAGTATATACAAAAGCAAGAAACTAAAAAAATGGACTGACGGCCAATTAATTAATTTAGCGAACAAGAGCAACAAAATCAAAATTGAAGGCCCTACCTTTTGAAAGACCCAAAATTCAAAAATCTTGGTAGATCGAATGCACCTCTCTTTTTGAAGGTTGCAACCGGGATGTTGGTATCTTGCAATATTATTGTGGATATATAGTATAGCATTAACATAGAAAGACAAATTAATAGATAAAGAACTCTAGCTCAAATTTCTGTTATATCCAAACAGGGCACAGAAGAAAGAAAAAAAAATCTTCTGTTCTCTGTTTCGGAACATTCTCTGATATTTAATTCGGGAATCAAACGTGTTTGAGCACCTAATTAACAACCATTAGCTTAGCTATTAATTCTTTGCTTATTGGACAATGAAGTTAGGACAATGAAATTATTGCAACAGCATACCAAGCACATGAACTAAAAGAAGAGAAAAGTCATGAATTAGAGCCCATAAATTCTCGACATTATGATGCCTACCCCAATTTTGAGCCACGTGAGACACAATTTTATAATGCTACATCATTCCTACTTGATGTACCAATTAATTCTTGTGATAGATCGACATAAAGAGAAACTGAAATTTCAACATGACGTTCAATTTGTTGATTTCTTGGGTTGGAGCAGTTTGAGTTTTCACTCAATTCTCGTACCGTGGATATTGTCAATCAATTGAACTGTGCAAAAAAACCACCTTGGCGAGTGTACTTCTTTCTAAATTATTTCTGGAAGACGAGCAAGACGATGAAATATTCTAAATATCTATTTCTTTGGAATGGAAAGTGACAAGTTTCCAATGAGAACTCAAGGGCAAGTTCTTTTGAAGAAAAAGGAGACTGATGTAGGACAAGATCGTAGGATTTTTTTTTTGAGAGAGACTAGTTAGCGTGGCTCTAATACCACTTGACGCAGCGGAATTCACGAGAGACTAGTTAGCGTACTAGTCCAAACGAAATAAACAACTCGTAGCAATGAGCAAACCTTGCGCACGAGGAAGAAAGAGAGAAACTCTGCAATATTATTGATAAAAAGCTAATAATTGAATAACTTACACCTCTATTTATACTAATAGGAGTCCTAACAATAAGGTAACTACTTAGAGTGGAGACCAAACAAAACAACTACTTGGAAACCTAGACCATAACAAAAAGGAAAATAAAATCTCCAAGGAAATAATAATTCCTACAAAAACTAGGAAATAGAAAAATAAGAAACGTGCAAAACAGCACAAATATAATTTCCTAATAATTTTGTATCTAAATAAAAGTTTCCAAAATATAAAAAAAAATCCTACGATCTTGTCCTACATCATTCGCTCGGTTAAACGGTTGGAAAGAAGGCTTCGGAAGCCCCACAAAAATAATTTTTCGAGTAGCCTCGTTAAAATCAGCTCAATCGAAAAATTGAAAGTACTCGATCCAATCTTCTAGTTTTTCAATTAGAATACTGGATCCACACACGGTTGGTACACAGTATATACCCATTTAATCGGTACCAATAATCGGATTGTTTGGAAAAGGTTAAAAATAGCACCAATGGTAGGAAAGGCCCACGGATTCATATAAGCGGCAGTTGGCCAACGTATTCTTGTACAAAGTTCACGTCATAACTAGTGGCGTCTCCAGAATTTTGCAGGAGGTTGTTCAAAAATTACTTTGTTACGTCCTTGTCCTTAACGAGGAGCTCTACAACATACAAAAGTCCAATCAAATGAAGTGAACCGGAAATGGGGTCGAAAAAGGCCGGTTGCATCCCATGAAGTTTTCTCCCAAACTTGAGAAATGTGGGTTCTGTAAAGCCTGATTCACCTAAATTGACGCTTCGTTGACTACGTCAGCATTGGACTGCGCAAAAACGTGTTCTGTATTGTAACGAGAGAACCACGTACAAATCTGTCTTTTCTGTTTGTGTTCTTTACTTGACCGTTATTCGCAAATTGTGTTGTGGTTTTCCATATTTCTCAAGAGGAGCCGCCTCCATTTGCAAAACTCGACCCTAAAACAAGTTAAGAACATGAAACTCAGGTTGGGTTTGGGATGAGAGATATTCTGCAGGACTTGGATAGGCGCAGACGATTAGTGTTTTACTTTGTCAAATTCATAACCCAATTGAGCCTGCTTGAGCTGCACCCCTAATTTTGTCTCTTAGTAGTTGTACCTCGTCTTCCATAGTTTTCAAAAATCGTTATTCGTTAGCAAAGAAAATTGACGCTTTGATGAATATGTTAGCATTCGACTGCACAAAAATGTGTTCTGTATCATAACTGGAGAACTACGTACAAAACTGTCTTTTCCACTTGCGTTCTTTACTTGACTACTGTTATTCACCAATTGTGTTCTGATTTGCCATTTCTCTACAGGAGCTGCCTCCGTTTGCAAATCCCAACCCTAACCCAAGTTAAGAACACGAAACTCAGACCGGGTTTGGGATGAGAGATATTCCACAGGACTTGGGCAGGGTCATTCGATTAGTGTTTTACTTTGTCAGATTCTTAACCCAATTGAGCCTGCTTGAGTTGATCAAACCCCTAATTTTTTCTCCCAGTAGTCAGTACCTCCTCGTCTTCCATAGCATTCAGAAATTGTTAGCAAAGAAAACAGTAGGCTGAAAAGTCCCCTGCATGCATGTAAACAGGACACATATTTCTTATGCGCCAACTGATCAAAAATCTTGTTAAACTACCAAAGAAGTTTAAATATGACAAGTGTCTTACTGTCTTGCCAGTAACAAAACAAGTTTTTGCATTTTTGTTTCGGTGAGTGTTTTTTTTTACATCTTTACCTTTCAATTTTTTCCTTTCTGTTTTTTTATGTTAGCTGCTTCTTTTCTTTTTTTTCTTTTAACAGCGAGATTGTAAAATAACTTCTTCTTCTTTTTTTAAACTGCGCAAAAAAATAACTAATGGATTCATGGAACACGGCAAATTCATTTATAAGGGTCCGTCTGATTACGAGCTCTCAAATCTTCACTTAATTGTGCCTCTCTGTTTTTCTAATTTGACTTGCCCAAAGTCATCACATGAAACACTAAAAATAAAGCATGGTCTATAGATCATGCATCCGAGCATCCGAACAGACTTAACCACCATCTGAAAGGCAGGCTCCATCGGGACAGAATAAACTAAAGGTCCAAAAACTGAAATGTGTGCTGTAAATCGTCCGACGAGTAATGAGCATGAAAGGTTTAATTAAGACAGACTCAATTACTATATCATCCTTTCATAATGGGAAATGCTACGGTGTCCACCCGCCGTTTGGGGACACCGTAAAAAATGGCATAACTGACCATTAATGGTATAACCAAAACCAGTGATGTGTATAACCAAAACCTTACAAAGGCATAACCCCCAAAATCCCCAAAAATTCTGGGGATTTTGGGAGTTATGCCTTTGTAAGGTTTTAGTTATACACATCACTGGTCGTTGTTATACTTGTAATGGTCAGTTATGCCATTTTTTACGGTGTCCCCAAATAGCGGGTAGACACCGTAGCATCATCCTTTCATAAGATGCATATCGTTGCGAATGGCAATCCTCTTATTTTTTTTCAGAAGAAAAACGATATATATCATTGTTACATCTATAAGGTCCAGTACTCATGCTTTTTATTCATACTTCGAGAGATACATATTGCACAATTATCACACTAAAGTTTTCTGGGTATATATCAGCTGTGATACAAGGCTTCAGTTCCATCCTCCATAACCACCGCCACCGCGATTTCCTCCTCCAAATCCTCCACCTGGGCCACCTCCAAATCCCCCTCCCGGGCCTCCACCGTATCTGCCTCCTGGAAATCCACCGTAACCACCACCCGGGCCTCCTCCATAACCACCATCTGGATATCCACCGTATCCTCCTCGCCGACCTCCACCATATCCGCCACCTGGATATCCACCATACCCGCCGCTAGGGCGTCCACCGTATCCGCCACCTGGGTATCCACCGTACCCACCGCCTGGACCTCCTCCATATCCACCACCTCGGTATCCTCCATATCCGCCACCTGGGTATCCTCCACCACCATACTTGGCATCCTCTACTCCATTTGTCTGTTCGGTAGATTCAGCTGCACAAGTAATATTCACGCGTATTAAGTACAGGTTACATGGGCAACTGCAAGTTTTTCGAAAAACTGATTCTCTTTCACCTTTTCGTGATTAGGGAATTTAAGAATGTTCTTATGTTTAGAGATGGTAGATAGTAAGTGATAACATACGTGCAAGTTTGGAAAGACCTGTACTATGTAAGTATCCATGTGGAAAAAGTCAGCTCAATTGAAACTAATTAAGTGAAATTGCACTGAAATCAACTATATAGTACTTGACTCTTGGATTGGTGCATAAGCGGCATATATAACACTATAATGTTAAGCAAATTCAAAGTGATTGGTGACACGTACAATTGGACATATGAAACACCAAATTCAAATGTACTCACTAGTTTCCTTGGAGGTGGAAGTCTCAGCCAAATCCCTGGCGGTCACTTCTGAGGTAATGAGTAGAGCAATAGCAAGGAAAAGGCATAGGATAACAATTGTTTTGGAACCCATTTCGCTCCGTCAGTGTACTAGATTTCAACTACTCTTTGAGAGGTATAGCAGTAGATAGAGATGGAATGGATTTCAAGCACAAATTTGATGTCCCATTTATAGATCCGAAGGATGTGAGCAGAAATTAATTTGAGTGGTTCGGAGACATATGGGTTCATGATGTATGAAGTTGGGTGTTTGAGGATTGAGAGTTGGGGTCTCTTTAATTCTTGCAAAAGTCAGAACTTATACCAGTGCTTAGAGAGCAATTCCTTCTGATCATCAAATCCCCTGTTATTTTGAGAGTTGACTTCTCAAAGTACGCGGGGACATGTCGATAAATCCAACTTGTATGCTTCGATTTGCAATTCGATCGGAGGAGAAACAATGGAAAAGCTGCTTCTCCAACTTGTGTTCAAGTTGGTGTGCTTGTGATCGCGTTGATCATGACAACCATTTCACCAGCTGCGGCAGAATCCACACCATGGGACTGGACCACAGCTGCGACTACTGGAAGGGCTATAGGTGTTCATTAAATGTAAAAAAAAAATCAAGAGTCCCCGTAAAAAATAAGCTCAATCCGATACCTATAGGTGTTCGATCCAACCATATAACTTTTCATTATCTGGAAATCTGAATGACAAGTTAGATGGTTGGATGAAGCACCTATAGGTATCGGATTGAGTTTATTTTTTACGGGGACCCTCAAAAAAATATTTTACATTTAATGAACGGCTCGAATGATTTGTGTGGGACCCGTGGTGGGCCCCACAACGAAATCTGTGCACAGATTGTCTGTGTGTGTAGCAGCTCTCTTCGAGTTCGATCCAACATCTCTCAAACTGTCGGCGTTGCAATCCAGAGGAGAGACAATGCAAAAGCTGCTCCTTCAACTTGATGCTTGTGCTGGTTGTGATTGTGTTGATGACAACCATTTCACCAACTATGGCAGCGTCCACAGAACGGGGCTGGACTACGACTGCAGCTACCGGAAGGGCTGGGCTCGGCCTCAAATTCGGTTGCCCCTGCCCCAGGTTCCCAGAGTGTTGCCGCCCTTGATAAAATATGTTCTATGTGAATTTGGCTGTCTCTGGTTCTGTCTAATGGAGTACTAAATAAAGGCTTGTATGTGTGTTGTCACGCTGGGTTTGCGAGGTGTATCTCTTTTTTCTTTTATGTTTACGTGAAATGCATAATTTTATCAATCTATCACAAGAAAAATACCAAGCTAAAATAACCAAAAATTAAAGACGAACACAAAAACACAAATTTTTCATGGTTCGACACATGGGCTATGTATTCTTAGAAATTGTGTCTCTTAATTCTTATAGTTTCTCTCACAAAAAGATGTTACAAGAAACCCTAAAACTAAAGCTTGCATAAAATATGGATCTCACATCTAAGCGTCCAGGCGAAGTTCGTGTATCCGATCATCCGGATGGAATCGATCAAACCAGCTACCAGATGGGAAAAGCAGAATATCCAAAAACTCTAGAGCTGTTAACAGTCCAGACGACCCTCAGCCTCGTCCAGACGGATCTCCCAATCATTCCTGAATCAAACCACATGTAACACTTTTGTCTCATCAGTTATAAAAAGAGAAAAACTTTATTACGGTTGTTTCCGTGAATAACGTTTACGGAGGTGAATCGCACACGTCTGTTTTGGCTTTATGGTCCGGATTTAAATTAAACCCGGAAAAGTTTTAATTAAATCGAGACCGTCCAAAGCCCAAATAGACGGGCGAGATTGCACGGCTCCGTGAATAAGGGAATCACGGAGCCTTCATGAATAAGTCAATCTCATTATAAGAAATGGCACATCTTTAAATTCCTTGTCAATGTCCTTAATTTTATGAGTGCTATGCAAAAGAACTGAGCAAAAATTGAATTTTTGTGTATAAAATATATAGTCATGAATAGTTTAACTTAAAAAATTAGTGACAATTAAACTTACAAAACTAGTGATGGAATCAGGCAATTCGTTTTATAAACAAAATCTAATTTTTAATATAAATATCAATGTCCGATCAAGCAAATTTTTTACATAATTATATTGTTTTGCGGATTCTAAAAAAATTATTTACTAGATTACTAGAGTAAACACTCGGTAAGACCCACAATGTACGCCGTACGGTGGGGGAAACCCGATCCGGACAGAACTATAGTCTATACTCCTCACTTTTATCGATGGGACGAGCTATTTGCAACCACAAATTCTCTAAACGTAGCCTGTTCTAAACCTAACCTACAAATCTTATAACAATTTGCTATACGTAACCTAACAAATATCCATGAACTTCCCAAAATACCCTTCCCTATCCAAACCTAATTTTTCCCCAAATTTTGAACTCCTCCCCGCCACCACACCACACCTGCTTCTCTTCCTCCATAACCACCACCACGCCACACCTGCACCACCAGTTTTATTCCCAACCATTCACCACCAAAACAATCACCAGCACAACACCAACACCACGAAAGGTCGGCGTTCTCTCATATCTGCTCTCGCTTTCTCTGCAATTTTGCGATCGACCTCCATGCGACCACCAACAGCCCTTCTTCCGATCCACCACTGCTAGCGCGATTCCCTAACAAAAGGTTTGCACCAGACCCACCATCACCACCTCCTTTAACACCACCTCCTTCAAAAAAAAAAAAATTGCCGGCATTCGAATACACATTCTCAAAAAATTTAGAAAATCTCGAATTTTCTCAAATTATATATATCCTTGATCAAGATTGCTACTAATTAATGACATATTGAACCAAGAATCATATTCTCAAATTATATGTGACTTTTGAATCCTCCTCTCCCCCATGATAATCCTAGTTTTGTGGGAGTCAGGAGAGCTGGTGTCTCTTAAAGGGATAGCAGCGTGCTGTCCAGGCCAAGAGGGCCCGCTCTAGTCTTGCTCTAATGATTGAAAACGTTCACTTAGTAGAGCTCGTTGAGTTGAACATGTATGCAAAAAATCAGTTTGATCGGATATCATTAAATACCTAATCGACATATTGAATATAATAGATTTTTAAAAGTCCTCGATAAAATCAGTGAATTAACCCAGACATTGTCAGAGAAATACTAGGTATTGAACCACTAAAAATATAGGAGTAATTCTCAGTAGTTAACTTTTGGGAATGTTAGAACATCTCCAACAGCCTCAAGCAATATATAGGAGAATTTTGCACATTCTTATTTGGGCATATACCTCAAATTTTTAGCAAAAGTTTCATTTATTTGCAGTTTACCTCATCTCGATGTACTGATTAAAAAAATAAAAACTCATAATGATCATGATGCATGGGAGTACATGGTTGCTGTATACGTATTTCATAAGATCCACATCATTGCGCATAGAAATCCCTCTATTTTTTCCCTTGCGAGAAAAGCACTTCCGTTGTTGCTATTACCACGAAATGTACAAACGCTCCACTTAGTAATAGAGGTGAGAAATAAACCATCAAACTATGATTCCAATCCAAATCAACCCAACCCAAATCTAATAGTTTGGTTCGGTTTTCTGATATTGTGGTTTGGTTCGGACTTTAAAAAAAGGAAATGCTAGAGACAAATAACAAATAGCCGAAAAATATTCTTAAAAGAGGATGTCGTCCATGTGGGACCCACCCACCCAAACTTTCTTTCTTTTATCTCAGGTCAGGCCCTCATCCTCTCTCTCTCCCTCCTCTTCGTGCAAAGGACCCTCTGTTTTCTAGTTTTTGATTTTGCCGCTAAACAGGTGACACCCACCACCACCGGCGGCCACCATCACCACCGGCTCCATCTCCGGCAACCAACCCTTCGCGAAAATCGCGACACAACCAGCACGCGAAAATCGATTCTGGTGAACTCATTCCCCTGATGGAGTACTCAATTCGATTCTTGTAAATCTGATGAAAGAAGAGAGAGAACCAACCCTATGTCTTGTGTTCTTTAATAACTTTTTAAATTAACTAGTTTAGAAACCTGAATAAAAAACGAAGGGTTCTTTTTAGGATACTTGATCGAATTCAGACAAATCCCCCTTTGTTCAACCAATTAGCAGACTAGAATGAATCACAAGAACCCATAAAAATCAAATCAAATATCGAGACAGCACAAAAGAGCAAACACACATAGAACCTTTAATTTGATTACAATAAACACAAAATCCCCCAAAAAAACAGAGATCAAACCCTTGCTGTTTTGGGGCGAATTAGCCCATGCTAAGAATTCTTCAAAGCTCATATCTTCTTTCATATTTTATCACCGGTTTACCAGATTGTTCTGGTTCCTCTTTGGGTAATGTTGCTGCTCATGCGCTTCTTGGAAACAGGAAAAAAAAAAAACCTTCTTCGAGTTGAAGGATGAGGTTGAGGAAGAAAAGTTGGAGAAGTTAAACAAAGAAGAGATCATGGTACATTTTCTTTAGACCCATGGGTACATCTCATAATGCACATCACAACTCTCACCCAGAAAATTCGCTCCTAATTTTGCATATGAATCTTGCACAATAATCTTAACAGCCACATCAATACACTTGGTACAATTATCACCGGAAAGATCTCTGGTGCATTGAACCAACCCATATATTGTCGAGATCTTTGGCCAGAAGGACATACTATAGGGTTTAATGATGTAATTAGGACATCAAAAAATATCAACCACGCTCCAGGACATTTTCCCCGCCTTCCAAAAATACCCCCTTCTAAAACAAAAAACGAAGAGGGCAAATCCCAAAACCGTTCCGTCAAACCCCAAATGTCACTTCTCTCTCGTGATAGAGTACAACCTCTGACGATTGAGAACTCAGTGATTTTCTCCACGCCATCTCCAGCAACAACCTCCGGCAATCGACGCCGGTAATTTTCCAGCTCCATCTCCGTGGGTGTAGCAGGCGTGGAGTAGAAACTCGCCGGAAAGTATGGTGATCGGTGGTGGTGGCTCTTAGCAATTGCCGAGTTAAGTTGATCCATTAGTTGACTGAATTTTTTGTTGGGTGGCGCCGGCGGCGAGGGGATGCTAGGCGCCGGAGATGGGGACTCGGAGGGGCTCGTGGCGGGGGTGGGGATCAGGTGTGGATCGGAGATGGGAATGAATTCGCAACCACCGACGCCAATGAAAGTGTGGTGCTGAATTTTTTTTTTTTTTTTTTTTTTTTTTAGTTACCAAAAAAAAAGTGTGGTGGTGGGTTTTGGGATATAGAATTTGACTAGAATCAGTGGTACTTCACAGCTTTCATTTGTTTTACTTGAATTTAAATGTTCTTCCTTTATTTTTGTCACCAGAGATGGCATTTTGCTCGGGAAGAAAATGTGGTAGTGGTGGGACACAATTACCATTTACCAAAGACACACATACCGTTATATATGTGATACGCACCTAATGACACACACACTTTTTACAACTTTCATTTGTTTTTCATGGGTACAAAATGCGTTACTTTGTCATCTTAATAACACAAAGACACACACACACATCGTTATATATGTGATACTCAAAGCACACTGATAATCTTATATGTATTTATCAATCATCTATATCTTCTAAAAAAGTGCTAGATGACGTTAACTCTGTCAATTTATTCTTTTATTTTTAAAATAAGGTAACAGATAAAGTTATTTGTGTAAATATTTTCTTTGCATCTTCCAAAAAAGGAACAAATAACTTAAGCTATGCAAATCTATTTTTTTTCTCTAAAATAAGGCAATAGATAACGTTATTTGTGTAAATATATGTAGAGCCCCGTATTTTCGGAAAATCGTTTAAAAGTTTTATAAATGCTAGAATAAGAAATTTGTGAAGTTTAAATTGCTTTGGGGTTAATATGATAGAATTATAAGTGGAAGGGGTACTAGTGTGATGTGTATATGTATGGGTATATATATAGGAGTGTGTGGTGTAGATAAACAAAATTTTCAAAACACACACACACCCCACGCCTCTCTCCCTTCGGCTCTCTCTTCTCTCTCTCACCCTCTCATCCAAAAATTTCATTCCAAGTTCAAAACCCACCAAGATCCTTCACCAAATCATCATCCTCTCGGGCTCTCGACCTTGGGTTTCGTTGGAGCAAGCTCGGAGAGGAGTATTCTCGGAGGAGTTTGAATTCAAAAGTTAGGGCTCGATCAATCTCTTTGGGTTTCGTTCTCAAAGTCGAGGTAGGGATATCTAACTTTCTCTATATGTTTATGAGTTGATTCGGTGTCCAAAACTTGCTTTGGATCGTTGTTTGGAGGCCTTGTGTTTGCTCTTGAAAGCTGTCAAAATCGTGCTGAAAAATCCAGGTGCTACATGTACCAGTGTTTACCCTGGTACATGTACCAAACCCAGATTTCTCAGATTTCGTTCATTGGCTACATGTAGCGCCCTTAACTGCTACATGTACCAAACCCAGATTTCTCAGATTTCGTTCATTGGCTACATGTACCGCCCTTAACTGCTACATGTACCAAACCCAGATTTTATGTTCTGTTCGCTGGCTACATGTAGCACCCTTAATTGCTACATGTACCAAACTGAAAATTTCTAAAAAGTTTCTCCTTTCATGGTTTGGACCCCCGATCACTTCTAATACCTTTTAAACACCTTCAAATCATCTCTAAGGTTGATTGCTCGCGTTTCAATGATTAGTTGTTCGTCCCCACTCTTTTGGTTCTCGTTATAATAAAGAAAAATGTAACACTAAATGAATATGAAACTTATGCGTTTGTCTATGCATTCGGGTTATTACTTGAGCGTTGTGGCATGTTTTATGAATGATACGGATTTGACATACGTCATGTTTTACGGTATTGAGGCTTGTAGAATGAAAACCACAATTTGGGACGATAGAACGAAACGAAGAAAGCCACGGATCCACTAAAAGGTGTGATGCCGGAAAAGGGACGCACGGGGTCCCAAATGCCCAGAAGTGCACAAGAAAGCCACGGATCCACCGAATGGTGCGATGCCGGAATGAATTCGGGATGCACGGGGTCCCAAATGCCCGGAAAGGAAATCGAGAACACTTGATATAATGAAAACGGAGAATTTAGAGATTTATAAGTGACGTGAATATGAACAGTATTGATTGTCAAGTATTATCCACTTGCCCTCTGAACCGTCAGCCCCACCACCAGATCTTGAGGTCAAGGAGGAGCCCGGACCAAACCAGACTCACAGGCCGCTGGCCGGAGTCAGGAAGCGAACTCAGCAACACTCGAACCAAAGCCAAAATCGGAAGAAAGTCTGAAAACAAACCCAGAGAGGAGAGAGGGGGAGAAAGAGGGAGAGGAGGGGAAATGGGAGGTGGAGCTCCGGGGGGAGGGGAGAGAGGAGGCGGCGGCCCCCTCCACCAGAGAAACCAGATCTGGAAAAAAAGGGGGGGGGGGGGGGGGGGGGGGGGGGGTTTCTCTGGGTGGGATTTCTAGAGAGAGAAGGTCTCGTATGTGACTTACCAGGATTTGGAGAGCTCCTTGTTCACGAAGATTGTGTGGTATATTGCTGTCTTGGAGAGAGAGATGAGGGGTGAATCAATTAGGGGAGCATTGGTGATGTCGGCAATGGGGTTTTGTTGTACTCCCTCCGTTCCAAATTGAGAGTCTCTCTTAGGGATTCCAACTATTTTAGGGGACATGCAATGATTACACTTATATTGCCTATCATTTCCATCATTACCCCTATATTTTACCTACTTTATAACACTTATATTCACTTGTGAGGGATATTTTTGGAAAATCACCAAATTTTGTCTTCCATTTTTGGAAAAGGGTCATCATTTTGGAACAACCCAAAATGGAATAATGGACTCTCAATTTGGAACGGAGGGAGTAGTTTAGGAGGGGGGAGGTCGAAGGCAGCGAGGGCGTTGAGGGGGGGAGCGCAGGACGGCAAGGAGGCGGTGGGTGTGGTGGTCAACGAGGACGCTGAGGATGGAGTTGTTGGGACGGGTGGTCGCCGGGGGAGGAGGGTGGCGGCGACGGCGTCGGAGATGGAGAGGAGGGCGGGGCAACTATGGTTTGCTGGGAGGAAGGAAATGATTGATGGAAGAGAGGAAATATAGTTGAGGGTAATATTGGAAAATTTTATTATTTTTGAAATAATTTCAGTAAAAAAATTAACATAACTTGACGGAACTCTAACCGAAGGGGTGTACGGGACAAAAAAAATTTAATGAGGGGATCTTGCCGTAGCAAGAATTTGTGAAGGGGGTGTCCGTGAAAAACGGGTAAACGTGGAGGGGTGTCTTGGTAAATAACCCCAAAGAAAAGGCCAAAGTGGTATTGTAGAGAGAGAGGGAGAGGAGGGAGGAAGGAGACAACATTCCCAACTTACCCCAAGCGAAGTATTTGTAATCTTTGGCAAAGCTCTTCTAAAATGTTGGGAAATTCTGTCCCTTGGGGGTTTTGACGTTTAGTAGTTTGTTGTAGGCTTTCTTTGTAAAGTTTGATTGTAATGGAGTTTTCCTCCCCTGAATTTTTGCTTGGTTGGCTATAAAATGCATCATTTACCCCAAAAAAAAGAAGAAGCTCCTGCTCGCTGCAGGGACTCGTAGCAAAAATGCCCTCCTAACAGCCCGTTTGGATGGAGGATTTGATTTTGAGTGATATAGAAGGAAGGTGGATTTGAGGGTGGATATGGAATAAGGGGTGATATGTAAGAAGAGTGGGCCCACCTCATAAGAATGGTGGATTTGTAATCCAATGTTTGGATGGTATTTTGATAAGGGAGATATGGAAGGTGGATATGAGAACATAAGTTATTAAATGACTGAATTACCCCCGTTTAATTTTTTAATGCTTAAAATTGGTTTATTTCATATTAATTAGCTTTAATTGACATTTACCATTAATTTTAGGATAGCTGAATATGTGTATATGTGTATATAAATGTGTATATATAAATAAATATATATATATATATATACACACACACACATTAAAAAACGAAAAAAACCCCACCCACAGATTCTCACTTTTTTCCAAGTTGCAATTAATAAAACAAAAACCACTCCACTTCTCTCCCCCCACCGAAAATATTGTGCAATTAGAACAAAACAAAACCCATTTTCAGTCCACCACTGTTCATCTTCTCCGATTACTCTCTCTCTCTCTCTCTCTCTCTCTCTCTCTCTCTCTCTCTCTCCCCCCGATCTAAACTGCGCCTCCTCTTCCTCCTCTGTTTCCCCTTGTCACCGACTTCGACCATGCCTCCTCGACATCAACCCCCTCTCTCTTCCATGGCTGCCGTCGCCTTCTTGAGGGGCTGGAGTTCGGAAATGGAGGGCAGAGAAAAGGCAAGGGCAGATGAGTAATTCTACAACCCCACATAACTAACGACAGGGGTAACCCCTGTTGTAACATATCCACCTGCGGGGTGGATTACAAATCCAGAAGCTCCAAATTGGGGCCAAATCCGGCTGCCATTTTTTGTAGCCAAAGACTGGAGATAGAGGAGAGAGGGATTGCAACTCCGGGCGCAAGCCAAATCCGAGTGCAAATCCCCCAACCAAACAGGCTGTAAAAGGTTTACACGGAGAGGAGAGAGAGAGGGGATGAGGGCCTTGCCCGAGATAAAAGAAAAGAAAATTTGGGTGTGTGAGTGGGTCCCACGTGGATGACATCATTTTTTAAAGGTATTTTTCTTTGTCCCAATCATTTTCCTTTAAAAAATTTAAAATGTGTTCAAGGATTTGATCCATGAATTTATGTCAAGGGTTCTGGTGCCAATCCAATCCGAACCATGTACATACATACTTATACCTCAGATTAGATACGCTAAATAAAATAGGCTAAGGGGTTGTTCGGCTAAATAAGCCAAGTAATTTTATTTTTTTTGTCTTTATTCAAAAAAAATTCGCATTTGTTAGTTTTTCGTTAATTTTTTAGAGATTATTGTATCGTCATGACAAGAGGAATCTAAAAAGTAAAAAATTACGATCCAAACCTAACTTTTTTTAATAAATACAAAAATAAGCCAATTTTTTCGTTTTTATTAAAAAAAAATAGATTCGATCATAATTTTTTACTTTTTAGATTCCTCTCGTCATGACGATGCAATAATCCCCAAAAATTGACGAAAAACTAACAAATACGGGAAAAAAATTGAATAAGGGCAAAAAAAAATAAGTCAGTTGACTTATTTAGCCGAATGGGGTCCGCTGCCCTATTAATTTCTTCCCTGTCAAGACTTTTTTATTATTATTTATTTATTGGAACTGTCAAGAGACTGAAGACTTTCTTTTTTTGGGGGTACGTCGGAAATTTGACTGAAGACTTTCGTATATTAAAACAAATTCATATTCTACATAAGCCTAACGCAATAAGCCTAAATTCCATCCATATTCTCTCTCTTTTACACAGCCAACTGTAAGGAGTAAGAGCATCCGCACCGGCATCTCTAAATTTTAGATCAAATTAGAGAGCAAAAAGCTACTTTATTACTTTAGCTACTCACTTTTAAAATGTCTACTGTATCAGACTCTCTATATTAAAACTATTCCATTAAAAATATTATTTCTTTATTCTAAAAAAAGCACCAAACTATCCCATTTCGAGCGACTGTATACTTGTTATTTATTATTCTTTAATATATAAATTGTCTAAAAAATTTAAGTTCTCTAATTTTCAATTCATTTGAACCGGTAAGAAAATTTTATTTTTCTGATCATTTTATTCTAAAGGGTTATAATTAATACTATTTGTTAATAGGGCTTTCATATGAGAGTCATAGAACCAAATAAAGTATATAAAAACATATTATTAAGACCAGACACTGTTGAAGGTTTAGTATTTTGTGTATTCAATTTTTAAGTGGTGTATTGCCTCCCATGCATTCAAGGCATCGTAGTATATTATAATAATATACTATCATGTAGCAAGGAAACAGTGACTAGGCAAAGAAAAAGAGTCACGGTAGGAAATGTAAAAATTTGGCAAGTGGTCCCCACGTTTGAAGAGTCTGAAGCAAGGCCATTTTCTGCCTTTGGCTCGCTCAAGTAACGTACAGGGCAATTTGCCTTGTTTGATGTGGATGTTCTAAGGACTCTTTGCTAGCCTCTATCCTCACTTTTTGTAGTTCTCTCTTTTTTATAATATTTTGTATACCCCGATAGAATTGATTTTAATATACAAGTTTTGGTTTGATTTATCTCTGCATTTCTCAATACTTTGAACAATTTTTAAAGAGTATACATATCAGGTTCAAGCAAATCATGGTTCAAAATCGAAACTGAACCGTATTTTGATGATTTGAATTGGTTTGGTTCTTAGTTTACATACAATAATAAAATCAAATCAAACCAATCTGGTCTATACTCACACCTACTTATTACAACTAATATCAATATATATTATGTCATTTTCGACAAGCTGAAAACCAAATACACGAACACCCACAGCATTCTCCCATGGAGAATTATTGTAACGTTTATACGTATATGGACTATGGAGTATCTACCAACAGCATTCTCCCATGGCGAATTATTGTAACGTTTATACGTATATGGAGTATCCAGTACTCATGCTTCTTATTTCATACATATATACTTACGACACACACACATTGCACAAAGATCACTTGTGAGACAGTAGCTTCGTACGTTAGATCGACACCCTCCATATATAATAACTCCGTTCGCAGCATCTAAAACGTCAACCCCTTCCCCCTCCGCCCGGGCCTCCTACGTACCCCCCTCCGCCCGGGCCTCCTACGTAACCCCCTCCGCCCGGTTCTCCTACGTAACCCCCTCCGCCCGGTTCTCCTACGTAACCCGGGCCTCCTCCGTACTCTCCGCCTGGATACTTGGCTTCCTCTACTCCCTTTGTCCGTTTAGCAGTTTCAGCTGCACAAATGATAGTATATCATATGTATGCATTAAAATTAGCTGTTTCATACACATTCTATTGTTCAAAGGCGATGCGGATTTCTAGTCCATTGTACGTTAAAGTTAAAGCATGCCACATGAACGTGAAATTTGAGAATGTGCATGTTCAAGTTTGGGGAGGCTTGTATGTAAAAATATTCATGTCCGAGTGGAAAGTCCAGCGCTTCAAATTAATTTGAAAATATTGCACTGAAAGAAAGCCAAGCGCGGTTGACTCTTGCATTGGCTGGCCAGTAAACGTGATGTATATATACCGCTACTACTATCTCTTTGTCACATCGAAATGTTTGGTGGCAAGGTTAAATCATTTAATTTAGACTCATATAGGGTTAATTAATGGGCAGAGGCCGGCGACTAAATTCGTATATACAGCTTAATGCCCTGATAATCATGCAATCTTTTGGCTGGATCGATCTTTTTGTAAGACACATGAAAAACTAAATATAACGTCCCTGTATCATACAGTATATATATATATATATATATATATATATATATATAAGAACATGCATAGTCTAGGCAAATAATTAGAGTGGAAATATATAAGACTAAAGATGACGGTGTAATAATATTCATCAAACCATGCCTTCATCAAATGTGAAAAGTAAATTCAATTTCAAATATGGACTCACTAGTTTTCTTGGAAGTCTCAGCCAAATCCCTTGCTGCTACCTCCGACGTAACCAGAAGAACAGTAGCCAAAAGGCCTAGGAAGACTATTGTTTTGGAACCCATTACTAGATGACTGTCTACTCTTTCAAATTAGATGAAGATGTATGGATGACATTTTAAGTGCAATTTCGATGCCTATTTATAGACCTAAAGAGAGCAAGTGCAGGGACCGATGTGAATGGAAATTAATCCGGTGGTATGGACAGATGGGTCATGATGTATTTCACGTGAAGCTAATTAAATGGACAGGAAAAAGAGAAAAACTATTTCACGGAGCTTTTCGCGAATAGTAGTTTACGGAGCTGGATCGTGCCTGATAGGCGCGCAATATCATAGATATAAGCGCCTAAGTAGGGCGTTTTAGCGCGTTAGAGGCGCGATTTATTCCATTTTCCGCTTGATGTCGTGCTTTGTCTTGTTTTTGTATTTTTGTTAGTTTCGCAGGAAATAAGGTGGTTTTTGCGCCAAGTTTGGATTGAGAGGTATTCGGAAAGGCCGTGATGGAGCTTGAGAGCGAGAAGGGCTGTGGAAACTAAGTGTTGAAGTGGAATTCGCGAGGAAGTGAACAGAATCACCGCGAGCGCTACACCCTTTTTGGTGTAGCGCTACCTAGAGCTTAAGGGAGAAACGGCCAAGGCAGCGGTCAACGGAGTCAACGCCATTAAGGAGCTCGGTAGCGCTATGGGCAAATTGATGTAGCGCTACCTATGGGTTATTGGTGGCAGAATTGTTTCTATTTAGTTTACATGTGTGTTTGGTGGGCCCAAAAGCAATATTATTTGGACGTGCACTTGATCTTCTAATTAGGCCTAATATTTATTCGGTATTTCGACTACGAATGAGCCCAAGGATTTCAGCAATTGACGTACACGGCTGGGATTGAAAGTAATAACGGGGCCAATAGGGTTTTAATTGGGGAACAGAAGCTTATATAAGGTGGACATCACGCAACACGGTGGGAGGAACGGGGCAGCCGAGACCGAGAGCTACAGGGAAAAGAGGCGGCGGTGATATCTTCTTGGAATCATCACGCACGGGAAAAAATAGCGGAACGGGGCTGCCGAGATCAAAAGGAACGGGGGCTGCCATTCTTTGGTTCGAATGTTATTTAGTTTCTTCCAAGTTTTGTTCCTTTCAAGTTATTTTAAAGCTTTGTTCAATTACTCGCATTCCGGTAACTAGTTTTAATTTCTGTTTTTAATTAAAGTTATTCGTTTGTTTTTGTTTGGTTTGGATCTCCTGTTTATTTTCCATATCAAGTATTAGAAGCATGATTCAAATTAGGGTTTCTTTTGTTTCTCTTTCAATAATGAGTGAGTAGTTATGCAGAGTGCGGCCACGGGGCAAGGGCGTCTCGTAGCTAGTTTAATTAATGTTTTTACCTCGGGTTCGAATTAATTTAATCTTTAAGCAGTTTTAGAAGACGAAAACTCTTCTAACAAACAAAACCCAGGCATCGCCGGAATTCGAATGCGCACGGATACTGGTGACAGGTGGTGCGCATTTGTTAGGGATCCTTTTTCCTATTCTAAAATCAACAAAGTGAATAATTGTGGCCCGAGTAAACATTGGTTAGACTAGTTGCGGACGCTGAGTTCCCACGGCTGTACTCTCCCTTTTTAAATCTTTATTTAATTAATTCAGTTTCGTAATCTAGTTAGTAAATCAATCTCATTGAACAAGGGGTGGCTACCTAAGAGCCCGTTAAATTAGGACAACCCGAGTTTTTAGTTAGCACACATCATCGTCTCTGTGGATTCGACTCCGGACTTACCGGATATTATGCTACGTCGGTCTCCGCCCTACGCTTGGGGCAACCCATTATTTTAGGACTAGGAAATCGTCAAGCATTTTTGGCGCCGTTGCCGGGGACGGCGTTGTGTGTTGAGAATTCGGGTAATTTTTAGGTTCTTTTCTTTTCTTTTTATTTTTATTTTTCTTTGTTGTTTTTAGTTTTAGTTTCAAAAAAAAAAAGAGTTAGGTAAGGGGATACAGTCATGATAAAGCCGGAAACGATGCGCGATCACCTTTTTGGGCGTGATATGTGGGACTCCAATTCACATGAAAGAAGTCCTAATCCTCCCCAATTACCCCAGTTCCATGGCTTAGGTTCCGAGAATCCATATTGGCATATTGCAGAACTTGAGGAGCTTTTCACGAATGATAAGGTGCGTTTGCGTAAGTATTTTTCATCATCTTTGCAAGACTATGCTTTGAGTTGGTTTCATTCTTTGAATCTCGGCTCAATATTTACATGGCAAGATGTGGAAGAAGAGTTTTACAGGAAGTTTTCTCCCATATATGCAACTCATAATCTTCTACAAGAACTTGAATTTTTTTATCAATTCGATAATGAGTCTTTTGCATGTTGTTGGTGGAGGTTTAGAGAACACACTTTACTCAATTGGCGGGATCATAATTGTGAAACGGTGCACCTTGTTACCATTTTCTTTAACGGTTTAAATTCTACAACGCGTAAGCTTGTAGATGATATGTTTGATGGTGTATTTTTAGATACAACCGCTACTAACAATTTGGAGTACTTTGATGAGTTGGCCGAAAGTTTAGAATGGTGGGACCATGATTTACATATTAAAGAAAAGGAAGTCGAGCCACTTATCATTGAGGGTGGGGTTGATGATTGTTTGGAGAAACCTTCTGAGTTAGGAGCGAACGCGGAGCGAACTGCCCAATGTTCCCCCCTTGAGTCTAATGTAAAGGTCGAACCCCCTCTCATGTATCTCCCACTGTTGATCCGCGCTGCCTACGTTTTCCTTTTGCGCTCCTATGAGTCTAGAGAACGAGGAGCTCACTGCCCTCCGTATGATGGTCCGATCGAAAAATCTCCCACTGCTGAGGAGTGGGACGCTGAGATTGATTATTTGCAGTCCTTAATGGACGAGCAAGATAGGAAGTATGGGTTTGAGAGTGAGTCTCTTATTTTTGGGGACCAAGACTTTGTTGAGGAGGAATTAGTTGAGAAACCAAACTTGGCGGAGGAGGTTTTGGTAGAAGAGTCGAAGTCAACGGTAGTGGAACATATTGATTTTCTTGGTGTTGATAATTTTAATGTGGTTTACTATCCATTTTTCTTAAAATTTATCAACAACTTGAAAGTTAATTTATTTCGGAATATGCGATTGGTGGAATTTAAAATTCAAACGCGACAAAGGCAATTAAGATATTCTAAGTATTTGATTTTGTGGCATGGTCGCGTACAATTTTTAACGGAGTGCTTGAAGTTGGGTGAGATGTTGATTTTGATTGCTTTTCGTCGTGTGATGAATGGTTGGATTTCACGTGATGAGAGTGAATGTCATTAACTTTTTGTATAGTTTTTTCTTTTCTTTTCTCTTTCATAGATTAGCTACTTTTATTTTTATTTTTATTTTTTGTGAGGACTAACATTGCAGGATGCTTCATTCAAGTTGGGGGGTCTTCTTTCCGCTATCTTATTTCTTGCGTAGTTCTCCGTTCCGAGGTGATACCTTTCCCTTCATTTGCTTTTATGTCCTACATTCTTATTCTTTTGCATTCAATGAGGACATCGAATGGTTCATGTTGGGGGGAGGGATTACTTTGGTAAGTTTTTCACACTTGTCTTTAGAGTCTTAAAAATCCAAAAAAAAAAATTTGAAAATTTTGAAAAATCTAAATCAAAGTGGGACCCTTTTTGCATGCGATTTGGCACTTGTTGTGATTACTTGTTGAATAATTGAGTTGAAGTGTGTTGCCTACCATAGTGATATTTGTTTTTGGCTTGGTAGTTCTACTTGCTAACTTGTCTTAAGAAGTTGGTCATGGCACTCTTGTATAGCATTATTGCACGTCACGTTTATTTGGGCCTTGACCACTTGTGAGCTGTGACTTAACCAATCTTGATGGCTAGATTAGTGGAGACTTATGCCCTATTGAGCTTTTGAGCCCTATCTTTTATTGGAGTGGTGTCACTTTAACTCTTAGTTTGTCATGGAAAGAGTCTATTTGTTGTGGTCTCATTATTCTTGATTGTTGAGTGTTGGAACTTGAATGCATAACAATATCTCTTAGATTTTGGTTAGTCACATGGATGTTACACCCCTGGGAGAGGATTATAGGCATTTTCTTGATACTCGAGCCGGTTCGTTCCTTTGTTTTTCCATTTATCCCTTGCGAGCCACTTTGAGCCGTATATATTTAGCCTTTTCTTGGTTAGCTCCACCTTCCATATTGTTTTGGAGAAAGGCAAAAGTATAAAGGTGTAATTTTTGGATGGATTGTGAACTTTTGTGCTTGAATTGGTGGTGCCCCTTTAAAGAAAAAAATAAAAGAAAGAGAAAAATAAGAGGGGCACCGATATAGATGAAAAGGAGGAATCGTGCTTTATTGTTGAAAAGTGTTAAAAGGTTAGAAGGAGAGATAAGGTGGAGTTGAAAAGAGTGGAAAAAATGGGCATGCATTGTTAAATTAGCCCCAAGTTGTTTGCCTATTCTCAGACACGTGATGTTTTACCCTAGCCTTTACACACTTTCAATTACCCAATGTTACAACCAAAATTAAAGTCCTATTTGATCCTAGGGGTGATGGGAAGTGGATTGATGGATGTGAGAGAGAGTTCCAATACTTGGTATTCTATTCATGAGACCGTGTGTTCACCATACAAAGCGTTCTTTTCGTGTCTTATGTGCGAGGTACTTTGCTTTTCATTTACATAACTTCTAACCGCACACTTGAGAGTTCATAATGCACCTTGTTTTGAGTGATTTTATTTGTGAGTGCAAGACACAGTGAGAATTGAAGTCAAGACTCGGTCCGGAGAGAGCGGTCAGTTATTGGACACTTTTGGTTGAGGCCCATATCACACACACGCTAAGCCTAGGTGCCATCGTTTATTTTTTGACTTGATAGCGGTTGGAACTATTTGAGCCTTCTTATATCTTTGTGGTAGCTGCACATTCTTTGCTTGATGGACTAGTGAGTTGTATGACAGGTTTTGGGTTCCGTGTGAAAGGGTTCACAGTGTTTTGTGGGTGATCACTGCTGCAAACCCTCACGAGACTTCACTCGTCCTACCGGGGCCGCCCGGGGGTTTAAAAGATCTATCATTTTATTTATTTGTTTTATTCTTCTTGTTGCTAGGGACTAGCAACGTTCAAGTTGGGGGGTGTGATAGGCGCGCAATATCATAGATATAAGCGCCTAAGTAGGGCGTTTTAGCGCGTTAGAGGCGCGATTTATTCCATTTTCCGCTTGATGTCGTGCTTTGTCTTGTTTTTGTATTTTTGTTAGTTTCGCAGGAAATAAGGTGGTTTTTGCGCCAAGTTTGGATTGAGAGGTATTCGGAAAGGCCGTGATGGAGCTTGAGAGCGAGAAGGGCTGTGGAAACTAAGTGTTGAAGTGGAATTCGCGAGGAAGTGAACAGAATCACCGCGAGCGCTACACCCTTTTTGGTGTAGCGCTACCTAGAGCTTAAGGGAGAAACGGCCAAGGCAGCGGTCAACGGAGTCAACGCCATTAAGGAGCTCGGTAGCGCTATGGGCAAATTGATGTAGCGCTACCTATGGGTTATTGGTGGCAGAATTGTTTCTATTTAGTTTACATGTGTGTTTGGTGGGCCCAAAAGCAATATTATTTGGACGTGCACTTGATCTTCTAATTAGGCCTAATATTTATTCGGTATTTCGACTACGAATGAGCCCAAGGATTTCAGCAATTGACGTACACGGCTGGGATTGAAAGTAATAACGGGGCCAATAGGGTTTTAATTGGGGAACAGAAGCTTATATAAGGTGGACATCACGCAACACGGTGGGAGGAACGGGGCAGCCGAGACCGAGAGCTACAGGGAAAAGAGGCGGCGGTGATATCTTCTTGGAATCATCACGCACGGGAAAAAATAGCGGAACGGGGCTGCCGAGATCAAAAGGAACGGGGGCTGCCATTCTTTGGTTCGAATGTTATTTAGTTTCTTCCAAGTTTTGTTCCTTTCAAGTTATTTTAAAGCTTTGTTCAATTACTCGCATTCCGGTAACTAGTTTTAATTTCTGTTTTTAATTAAAGTTATTCGTTTGTTTTTGTTTGGTTTGGATCTCCTGTTTATTTTCCATATCAAGTATTAGAAGCATGATTCAAATTAGGGTTTCTTTTGTTTCTCTTTCAATAATGAGTGAGTAGTTATGCAGAGTGCGGCCACGGGGCAAGGGCGTCTCGTAGCTAGTTTAATTAATGTTTTTACCTCGGGTTCGAATTAATTTAATCTTTAAGCAGTTTTAGAAGACGAAAACTCTTCTAACAAACAAAACCCAGGCATCGCCGGAATTCGAATGCGCACGGATACTGGTGACAGGTGGTGCGCATTTGTTAGGGATCCTTTTTCCTATTCTAAAATCAACAAAGTGAATAATTGTGGCCCGAGTAAACATTGGTTAGACTAGTTGCGGACGCTGAGTTCCCACGGCTGTACTCTCCCTTTTTAAATCTTTATTTAATTAATTCAGTTTCGTAATCTAGTTAGTAAATCAATCTCATTGAACAAGGGGTGGCTACCTAAGAGCCCGTTAAATTAGGACAACCCGAGTTTTTAGTTAGCACACATCATCGTCTCTGTGGATTCGACTCCGGACTTACCGGATATTATGCTACGTCGGTCTCCGCCCTACGCTTGGGGCAACCCATTATTTTAGGACTAGGAAATCGTCAAGCAGTGCCCTTCCAATTCCAAAATGAAAGACTGAGATCGTGCAGCTCCGCAAAATGCTTATTCACGGCTCCTCCGTGAATAAACCAACTCCAGGAAAAAATAGAGGTATTCTTCAAGTCAACTTTTGAAAGTTACATGGTACTACTACTGTACTAGTATTACGTACATGGACTTCATTGCATGGAAAATGAAAGGCCAAGTCTCACTGTTCCCAATTAATCTATCATTTTCCAGGAAAATGAAGGGTCGAAGTTCTTGGCTAAAGAAAATTAAGGTGCTTGCATTTAGGGTTAGCATCGTGTTGTGTTCATGTCTTGATCAACCTCGACACTAACCCGACTTGTTTAGCAAAATGTGCAAAATCCTTTGCTTTCCCCTCACCTGTTTATATAACCCGTTTGCACCTGTTTGTGTTTCAAGTTTTCAACCAATTTCAAAGCAACAATTAGCCCTTCTCAAGGACTGAATAATACTACTACTTATATAATTCAACATTTAAGGAAAATGTTATTAAATAACACTATAATTTTTGAACCTGGTAGATAAATAGGTTCAGGTTAATGTGTTAGGTTCGGGTTTAATGTGTCAGGTTCGGGTTTAATTGTCAACACAGATAGATAAACAAGTTAACTATGTCAATTTCGGGTTATGCGGATTGAACCCGAGCCCGACCCTTTTAACAATTGTGTTCTCGTGTTGTGTCATATACATGTTTCGTATAAAAAATAATCAAGCATAACCCTGCTAACCTCATGTGGAGTTCGAGTCGTGTTATATCATATCCTGTCAAAAATTGTTCCACTGTGAGCTTAGAGCTGTAGCACTAGAGTGAGGAGCTAGCTCCTCAATTAACTGGACGGTCTGATCTTAATCACGTATGTGTAGTCGTAGCATCCACGTTTCCCATGACACCATTATCTTAACCACCCATGCAATTTAGGATACTTAATCATGGTGTATATGCTTATTAATACAGTTTTTTTTTTTTGTTCAATCGAAAATTCCATAGATTAAGCTACAAAGCTAAAGCCGAGACATAGAGTCAACATAGCATTACAGGAAACAAGGCAATCAGATGTCAAAACGATAAGATTAAATATGTACGTAGGTGACCCACGCCCCAAGGCGTCAACCAAAACAAACTCCCTAGCAGCCAGGGAAACATTGGTTGTAACAATCACGTCTTCATCTTGTTGAGATCCCAGTCTTGCCAGGCAATTTCCCTACTGAGTGAAAAACGTAGTGTGAGCCAAGTGTTAAGGATCTCAAGAGAGAGTTTTTTCATCTCACATTGTAATCAGTCTATTTTTCATTTAGTAGAATATCTCTCTCACTCGTAGATGTACCCGAGTTTGGGAAATCACGTATTTTCTTGTGTACATTGTTCACTTGTGCGCGCGATTGTGGTTTTTTTTTTTTGTTACGCTTCCGTTGCGAGTTGGATTCGGGTATAAATATCCCATCAAATTCTTAAGGCTCCATTCGTGTACCAATCAAGAACGACATCGGGGGAGGAGCAGTCCTTCCAAACAGACAATTCAATTGCCAAAGAAATAAAATTATCAGTGTTGAATTTACAAGAGCAAGAACAATAATTGTAGCGGGCCGGGCCGAATTGACTGGGTCCGTTTAGGCCTAACTCCTGGCCACGAATAGATTGGTCACGGACTGAATCTATCGGTCTGATCCCCTTGACTCAGGCAATCGAGCACAATATCGTCCTAATAAATGCAGTTTAGTCCAGTTAGTTCAGACCAGTTTGGTCTATTGTTTGCATCCGAGTCATCCAAAAGTGTTTTAGACGGCTCAGATTTGTTCGGATTTATTTTTATTACAAAATATCCAAAACACTCAGAACAAATCTGAGCCATCCAAAAACAAATGGACCAAACTGGTCCGAACTAAATGGACTGGATCCAACCCCGCCAAGCACACCCCATTGTTAAGCGGGGTGTCGAGCGGCATCTGGTTGTTCATCTCGGCTCGGTTTGAATATAAGCGCATACAGATCTGAACCGCCCATTGTTTAGTCAAGATCCAAACCGTCGATTCTCACCTATGTATGTAGAAGTATGTGTAAAGCGCATGTTTTTGTAATAAATTTGATATTGCTTAGAAACAATAAAACTGATAGGCCAATTAATAAATTTGTCTAGGTTAAAAGAGAAGAAAATATAAATTATTATTTAAAAGCGAATAAGCAACAATAACTAAAACGGTTACTATGGGGGCGTTTGGTAATCTTTTTATTTTCAGTTTTTGGCTTTTGTATTTACTTTTTTGAAAACTAATGAATAAAACTTGTTTGGTAACAAGTTTCTACTTTTTTGTTTTTTATAAACTTTTTCAGAGTTTTTGTAAACTATGAAAACTACAAAAACGTGTTTTTCCCAGTTTTTTTTTTGAAAAACACAAATTTTACCAAACATGTTTCTTGTTTTTGTTTTTATGAAAACATAAACCTTTTTCTACTTCTTGTTCCTTAAAAACAAAAAATTGAAAATGAAAAAGTTACCAAACGCACCCTACGCTTTTGAAAAATCCCAAACCCAGAAATCATAGATTAACTGCGTTCTTTTAAGTATAAGTTTGGAACTTATTTCGGTATTTTTTATTTTTCGTAGCTTTTTGTTTAGCTTTTTAATGTAATTTTAGGGGTTAATCGTTTGTCTTGACGAGACGGAATAAAAAAAGTATAAAAATCTGGACCGATGTTGAAAAAATTCAAATAAGATGGCACTTAAGCTCCATAAGTGCCAAAATATACATATTTTGGCCCTCCAATCTATATTTACTAGTCTTTTATATTTGTTAATTGATATTTATTATGTGTTTTTATGTTTACAGGTTGCTCGAGCTTGGTTTTCATGATTTTTGGGTAAAGATGGAAGTTAGTAAAAGTTTTGGATTGAAGTGCGAAGTGCATTGGAATTTTGGATGGTCAATTTAATATTAGACAAAACCCAAAGGACCACTATGTGATTAATGCCTTCAATCTCTATAAAACCAATGTTTTACCCTACTGACGGGGGGCTTTTTAGGCTGCTGCCGTGGAAAAGAACGGAGAAATCGACAGTGCCCCGCTGATACTTGTATTTCCATAGTTTTTTTATTCCGAGTTTTGTTCTTCTCAAGTTATTTGAAGTTTTGTTCAATTATTCGCACTCCGGTAATTCGTTTCAATTTTAGTTCTTTATAAAAGTTGTTCGTTTTTTCTTGTTCAATTTAGATCTTTTGTTTATTGTTCATCTCGCGTTATAGAAGCATGTTTCAAATTAGGGTTTATTGTGTTTCTTGTTCAATGCATAGTGAGTAGGGCTGTAAGTGAGCTGAGCTACTCGCGAGCTCGGCTCGGCTCGTAAAGGCTCGGCTCGGCTCGCTTAGTAAACGAGCCGAGCTCGAGCTCGAGTATCCGGCTTGTTTACTAAACGAGCCGAGCCGAGCTCGGCTCGTTTGACAAAAACTCGGCTCGTTAAAGGAGGCTCGGCTCGATTAAGAGAGGCTCGTTTAGTAAATTACTAAGCTCGGCTCGTTAAGGCTCGAGCCGAGCTCGAGCTCGAGTATTTGGCTCGTTAAGTAAACGAGCCGAGCTTGAGCTCGCTGAAGCTCGGCTCGACTCGGCTCGTTTACACCCCTAATAGTGAGTAGTCGTTTGGGTAGGGTCGCGGGGCGATTAGCACGCCGTGGCCAGTCCGGGCACTGCTCCTATTCTCAAACAATGGGAAAAAGTAATTTTAGGTTAATTGAGAACATTCGTGAGACGAACTCGGGCATCGTCGGAGCCCATGTGAACGGGGGAATGGGGGTTCAAAACTCGTTCTCCGCTGCGCATGGGTATACGGCGATCATAGGGTCTCGCATCTTGCGGGGTATCTTTTTCAATCTAAAAATTAACGTTTTTAAGAACTCCAGACAGAGTAGGTTATTCCGGACTGGTTACGAGTGCTATGAACCCTACGACCATACCTTTCTTTTAATTATCTGCAAAGTACAATCAATTTCTAGGTTTTAATTAATCTCAATCAAATCGATAAGGGGTGGCTACCTAAGAGCCCAGTTTAATCAGTAACAACCCGGGTTTTTAGTCAGCACACATCACCTTCTCTGTGGATTCGACTCCGGATTTACCGGATATTGTGCTGCGTCGATCTCCGCCCTACGCTTGGGACAACCCATTATTTTAGGTCTAGGAAATCGTCAAGCAACCGTGCGGTATATTTCCTGGGTATTATTTCAGAACAGCTTTTGTTTTGAAAACGAAGTGAACCTCAAACCAAAAGATATCTCCTGTATTTCTTATCCTCTTTGATTATTGGTAAAAACAGTTCTTTAGTTCGTTTGATTCTTTTGAAAACGAAGTGGGGGATCATCCTTTTAAGTATTTCAAGATCAAAACGATTTTAGGATGATCATCCCGGTAAAACGCTGCTCTGAAAAATCCCTACACAACCTCCCAATAACATTAGTGGAGCACGAGATGAACAGATATGATTCGTAAACTAAACGAGCCAGTAAAGTAATAATAAGATCTCGAAACAGAATGCCGTGCAGGATATCCCGTTACATCGTGCGGTGTAGCAAAACACCACGCAGTGTAACGTTTCCTGTACAGTCACAAGTTTCTGTTTGGTTTGGTTTTGAAAATCGTTTTTCTTCTTCTTTTTTTTTTTGCTTTGAAGCTCGTTCGAGACCAAAACTCGGTATAGAAAGACCGAGAAGGGCCTCGATCGGCTCCCCTCAAAGCTAAACATGGTTTAGCTCAAGGAAATCGATTCATACCTTTTGATCGAAGCTTGGATGTGCTTGAAGATGGAGAGTGAATGTTGATTTGGATTGAGTTTTGAGAAACTTGTGAGCAAATGGGTGTAGAGAGAGAGAGAGAGAGAGAGAGATCAAGTGGGTTGATGTAGAGAAAGAAAGAGGTGTATGTAGTGGTGATGGGTGTAAGGAATTGTAAAGAGAGAATCAAGAGGGGGTATTTTTAGAGAGAGAGAGAGTGAGAGTTTAGAAAATGGCAGAGTAACTTTACTTGAGTTGAAGGGGTACTTCTCAACTAGAGGGGGGGTGTATTTATAGGCAAGAGAGCCAAGGATGAGCACTACAGAGAGGGGAGGTGGCTTCTGGGCCGAATAAAACTTATTTTATGGCCAAGACGCTCCTCCTGCAGGCGTGGTCGACAACTTTCTGCACCTGTCAAAACTTTTTCTCGAAATGCCATGCTGCATATTGAAATACCGTGCGGCGGAGTGATTTTCTTGAATTTTTCTGAAATGCCGTGCAGCGTTTTGAAATGCCGCGTGGCGTTTCTGGAATGCCGCGCGGTATTCCGAGACAACACATCACATCAAACTTCGCGGGGGCGCCCCGGACACTCCCGAATTCGGATTTAGGCACGGTTCGAAGCGTTGGAAAGTTTGTCGAGTCCTCTTTCTAACCCAATTGGTTTCACTCAAAGGTATTTCATACATTGAAATGTGTGCCCATTTTACCCTCAGTGTGTCATAGAAAAAGTTGTTTTTGACCATGCAAACGCGTTTTTCTCTTTGCAATTGAACCGGGGGCTACCCTATATGTTTAGAAAAGGGGTTTTCTTGAGGTTAGAGAAGGAGTAGGAAAGGAGCACCAATCCAAGCCTTGAAGTTATATTTTTCCTTATTTCATCGATCATCGGGGAAACTTAAAGATTATTCGGAGACCCAGATTGGGGTGTCTACAACTAGTTTGAACAATAATTGGAAAATGACAACAGCCAAGCATAGGCGGCCAGCCTCAGCATTTGATTAGCTACGGGTTCGTTTGTAGACGATAACGCGAGAAGCCAAATGCATATCTATCTATTGCCCAGACTTTAGGCCCCGTTTGGATGCGTCCATTGGGGGAGCTCTTATTTTTACCCCTGTATAAGAAGTGGAGCCCACCTTTTACCCCCGTTTGGCAACCACAAAGTGAGGGGTTTTCATTTGCACCGTTTCTTGGCTAATACCGGAGAAGGAGGTATCCGGCGGTATAATTTTTGGCTAGGATTTGAGGTCTCCATAAGTTATCCCCCCTAATCCCTCTTGAAATTTGACAATTCCATCCTTCCTTATCCCCCTTCTCCCACCCCAGCTTCTTATTTCTGCCGCTACCTAATTCTGCATTTGTTCGAAGAGACGAGAGGGAAAGCTGAGCAAAAAAATTAAGTGTTCCAAATTTTAATCCGTTTGAACTGGTGGAAAGATTTTAATTTTCTGATCATTTTATCCTAAATGGTCATAATTAAATTTTGAATTTTGAGCTCTCGTTGATTAGTCCTAAGAAAGTCGTAGAATCAAATATTTCTTAGGACTAATCAACGAGAGCTATAGAGTCAAAATTTAATTATGACCATTTAGGATAAAATGATCAAAAAACTAAATTTTTTCCACCGGTTCAAACGGATTAAAATTTGGAACACTTAATTTTTCAACCACTTTAGACAGTTTATATATTAAAAAATATGGTTAAAAAATTAAGTGTTCAAAATTTTAATCTGTTTGAACCGATGGAAAGATTTTAATTTTTTGATCATTTTATCCTAAATGGTCATAATTAAATTTTGACTCTAGGACTCTCGTTGATTAGCCTTAAGGAAGTCGTAGAATAAAATATCTCTTATGGCTAATCAATGAGAGCCCTAGAGTCAAAATTTAATTATGACCATTTAGGATAAAATGATCAGAAAATTAAAAGGCTTTGTTCGTTTAGCACATTTGGATATTTTAGTTTTGGTAGTGGGTGAAGAGAGAAAATAAGGTAATGATTGGAGAAATGGGTAATGAGTGGAGAGAGATAGAGAGATAAATGAAATTAATAATTGAAGAAATAGAGTAATAATTGGAGAAAGATATAGGATAATGATTAAAAAAACAAAGTTAAAACAAAGTAAATATGCTAAACGAACAAGGGCAAAATCTTTCCAACGGTTCAAACGGATTGAAATTTGGAATACTTAATTTTTTTTAAATAGAATTTTATAAAAAAAAATTTGTTTAATAATTACGGCTTAAATTGTGAAAGAATAATTAAATTTGCAATCTACCTAATAAAAACACAAGGGTGTGGGGACCACACAAATGCAAATTAAAAGAATGGCTGAAATTCATTTGATCCAAGGGCTGATATTTGCTCTCTAACTCTCTTAAGAAAACACCCACACTCTTACAAATATATTACAAAAATATCATCGGTTCTTTTTACCCACTGTTCGGCTTCTGGTATTGGCATAAAAAAATAAATATATATTACAAAAATGCTCATGTCTACGGCACTACCGAGGTGTGTAGTGCCATAGGCATGAACAAGCACTAGTTACATACAAAACGTAATACATAATTAATTTAAGGACTGCACAAGGGCAAAATGGTTATTTGACAGCTTTTTATATCATTCACCCGTTCTTATACCCCCTATTAATCCTCCATCCAAACCAAGTATTATTTAATTCCCTTTCTCTAATACCTCATCCAAACAACCTACTATTTAATCCCCCATCTATAAACATCACATCAATATGGGTCATCTCTTATTAACTAATACCCCATACTATCTTATCCCCCCTTATTAACTAATACCCCCAATTCTTTTCCCGCATCCAAACAGGCCGTTAATGTCTGTTCCGGCCTTATGGCATGTAAATCTATCCCCTGAGGTTTGGCAGCAGTACGTACTGGCACGACCGAATAGGTCACGACCGTGCTCTCATGGAAATGAAGGGTATTAGATTGTTAATCACAAAATCATCTAAAAGCCTAAGCTATTAAAGAGAGGAGTAACTTTTATTACTTATACCTTCAACAAAGGGGATCTAGTGTGATTTGGTGGCTGTAAAAGAAGAAGATCGAAGATCTCCGCGAAAAAGAAGACACGTTCACCTGAACAGTCTTTTTACCATCGCGATGGTAGCAACACCTCAGCGGTTAGGGCGTATGGAAGGGACACGTGTTGACATATTACCGTGCCACTTGGCGCTTGAGCACTAGCTCGAGTAGTCTATAAAAATACGAGACGCCCCTTCACGAAATTCTTCCCCGATGAGTTTTCAGTGAACATTTCTTAGAGAGAGAAAGTTGGTGAGCACTGATTTCTAAGAGGAGAATATCCCTCAGTTAGTGTTCTATTGTCTTTCCTACTAAGGATCCTGGATTAAGGACACCATTGCCTTATCCGTTCTGCTCACCCCTGCTCTCTTACCTTTTTACATCACTCCTCTCATCTCATTTCCGTTGATTATTAATCTAACATCTTCAGCACATCTAGTCTTAAGGGATATTTGTCTTCGTCATTTTCGGACTTACCCTACAACCTGCTGCCCAGTATAGATGGAAACCTCTCCACCACGCATCCAAGAACCAGAGCCTTTGTAGCGATTGGATTCCGTTTGCTTTCCCATTACGTACTTTGGTGTTCCACTTGGAAATTAACTTGACTATGCTTAGACACTTCAAAGTTACTGTATAAAGGATACTAAATCTTCCCATTAATCAGAGGACCAGGAAACACATTACAATGGACAAAAAGCAGTCCAGTGTTTTCCAAAAGCCTCCGACTGAAAGGATAAGTTTTATATATTTGAAGTTCTCATTAGGGTTTGTGTTTCAAAACCGAGCAAGTTTGTAATAAGAAAACCCCGAACGCCTCCGACGGGGTTCCAATTAACCCTAACCTCCCTATTCAGAAATAGCATAGATGAAACTACGAACACGTTACTTAATAATAACAATATATTATTGTGTAATTCACGACAGCCTGAAAACCAAATACACAAACACCCACTGCATTCTCCCTTTTTCCAACCCTAACCTCCCTATTGTGTTTTTTATTCGTAGTACTTTTATTTTATACGTACACACGCACATTGCACAAAGATCATAGCAAGGCTATCTGAGTACATGATGATCAGTTCCCTTTTTCCATGGCCTCTTCATAAGAGCAACACCTCCTACACCCTCCATAATAACCACGTTGGCAGCACCTATAACGACAACCCCCTCCTCCTCCGTATCCGCCGCCCGGGCCTCCTCCGTACCCGCCTCCGGGATATCCTCTGTATCCGCCGCCGGGGCCTCCTCCGTACCCGCCGCCTGGGTACCCACCGTACCCTCCGCCTGGATATCCACCGTACCCTCCGCCTGGATACTTGGCTTCCTCTACTCCTTTTGCCTGTTTAGCAGTTTGAGCTGCACAAATAATCGCGTGCAAGCATTTAATTAGCTGTTTCACGTTCTATATATTATGCAAAGTCGATTTGGATTTCTAGTACAATGTTAAAGTTAATGCATGCCACATGAACGTGAAATTTGAGACTGGCAAAAGTTTGGAAAGATTGGCGGCGGGGGGAGGGATCTCCTCCCCTCCTTCTCCCTTCTGTCTTCTTCTTTTCTTCTTTTTACAGGTTCATGCGTGGGTGTTTCAAGCTTCTGATCGGCTTCAGAAGCGACGATGGACGGCGGCATCGGAGCGGTAGGCAGCATCGGCGTCATGGTTCTCGACATCCAGGTATTCTGGGTCGCTCTACCAATTGATGAGCGACGCTATTGGGATTCTCGGTTGGCGACGAGGGCGACTCTCGGTGAGGTTTCCTTCTCTTGTCTCTCTCTCTCTCCTTCTCCTGCTCTTTTTTCCAACCCTCTGATCCTGCGCCTTAGTGGGTCCTCCGTTTCTCCCTGCCATGGCTGCTTGGTTTCCTTCTCCAAGTGCATCTCCGGCTGGTTTTCTGATGGGATCTCCAGCTTCGGCTTAACGGCAAGGTGATGTGTCGGTGGTGGAGGTTACCGCCGTGGTCTCCCGCTACGGTTGCTGTTGGGTGCCATGGTTTTGTCTAACGGCTCAGGGTGCTTCCGGGGCAATCGGGTTTGTGCGATCGTCGGCTCCGCTTCCACTTGGGTTTGCCTACGGTGGTGTGGTGGTATTGTGGTGGTGACGGCGATCGGTGGTGGTGGCTGCCAGGAGCTTTTGGTAGGGGCAGTGGTGGATGTTTTGCACTTTGGGCTAGGGTTAGGTTTTGGGTTTTCTTGGGGTGTTTTTGGGCTGACTTGTATATCTGGGCTTTAGGCCTTTGGGTGTTGAACTTTATTGTATATCTGGGCATATTGAGGCCCATTGGGTGTTTTGGGCTTTGTCCCAACAGGTGTTTTCATCCAATTTATTGTTGGATTCCCCTTCCCCTCCCCCCCAACTTGATGTACCCTTTGTCAAGTTTCTTAATAAAATTTTGTTGCCTATCAAAAAAAAAAAAACCCCTTAGTATATATAGTGCAAACTGAATTCAAACACAAATGCAGACTCACTAGTTTCCTCAGAGGTGGAGGTCTCGGCCAACTCCCTGACAGTTACCCCGGAGGTAATTAGAACAAGAGTGGCCAACAAAAGGCCAAGGTAAACAATTGCTTTCGAACCCATTTTGCAAACTTGGCTAACTCTTTCAAAGATAGCAACAGGTGAAGATGGAATGCAATTTTAATGAGTGCAAGTTGACGCATGGCCGGGTCAAGATGTAGTTGGACGTTTAAGAGTTGGGGTCTCTTTATTTCTTGCAAAAGTCAGAGATCTTATCTCATGCATTCATTCCCTTTGATCAAATCACCTGTTCAATTAGTTGTCTATTGAGGGTGGGACATGTCTATGAATGGCAGACCTGCGTTGCTGGTCCACATCAAAAGTTGGGTTTTAATTTTTGAAACCGGACCGGGATCCTGGAAGGCTCCATTCCCGAAAGGGAAATAAGTACTTATTTTTTAAAAAGATATTTTTAAGTTCAAAAATTATGTGCTTATGCAAATAATTTTCCTATCAATATGGATCTTGTTTGACAGATCTCATTGAGATCTTTTATACAGTGCAAAAAAAATTGAAAAATTATTTTCCATTTACATTATTTTTTTAGTTTGAAAATGTGAAAATAAGTACTTATTTTTTAAGAAGGTGTTCTGGAACGGGGCCTAATTAAGGCATACGTAGAGTATACAATTCGACTCGTTCAAAAGTATTTTTGTGATACAATTTTACCCGTAAAACTAATTTCAGCAAATCTGAACGATTGATTGTGGAGATGGACCAACAAATCTTAGATCTAATCCACCTCTAAATTTGAAGGTTGCAACTAGGGTGTTCTTTTCAGGAGCAAACAGTTCTTTTCTTTTTTTTTTCCTTTCCAGGCTGCAACCGGGGGGGTGTTCTTCTTTTCAAGATAATTACGTATTTTGGATTGTCAACTTGCGTGTTTTTCTTTTCGGGTCCATGTTTGGCATATGATTGTCAAGGGTCTCGGTGTCAATATTGTTGGGATGCTTTCTCTTTGTTGTGATGCCTCTTTTCACGTGTTCCCTTTACTCTTTGTAACTCTATTTTCAAAGATTAATAAAAGGGGTAATTACATTAACCCCCCTTTAACTATCACCCGGTCACACATTGCCCCCTTTAACTACAAAACCCAACACTTAACCCCCTTTAACTACCAATCACTAAAATCATGAGCCTACCGTTTGCAATCTGTTAGGTATTTGGACGGAATACAAATATTGGACTATTTTGCCCTCATCTTATGTGGAAAACCCTAAAAGCTATCAATTGCAAGTCTGCAGTCCCCTCTCTCTTCCATCTCTCTCTCTCTCCATTATTCAGTCTTCACTCTCCCACCCATCCCTCACACTAACATGAGCCGAGTGTGCTCTGCGCACCTCTGGACTTGACTCCCAAACCCTACCGCCACTCTACCTGCCACTGCCACCTGTCCGAACCAGTCACTGGCTTCTGCGCCTTGTGCCTCCGCGATCGCCTCTCTGACCTCGACGTTCCTTCCCCCTCCTCCGACGCTAATGCCACCTCCATTTCCTTCCAGTCGGAGCTCCGCCGCTGCAAATCCCACGCCGCCAGCACACGCGGAGGAGCCTTTTCAACCTCCCTAGAGCCCCGGCGGAAGTCCTACGACGACAGAGTCCGCAATAACAATTCACTGGATGACAAAGAGAACGGCATCGACAGAGGTCCCAGCGTTGAATCCAAGAACCTAAGGCTTTCCACAGCCTCAAATTCAATAACTAAACCTGCCATAGTTTTAAATCTCGGTATCGGTCGCCGTCGCGGTATATCGGTATCGGGACGTCTCGGTGATACGTCGCGAGAATCGGGTGTCGTGGTCATGAATTTTTAAAAATCATCAGCAACATGCATGTATAAAACTTGAAAAATATACTTTTGCCCCCAACATTTGATAGGCGCGTAAATGTTCACATACGCGCCCCTTAATTTATCCTTGCTAAGTCTATTTTTATATTATTACTTGGAGATTTACGCTTAATTTGTGTATTGTAGGTATTTGGAGGATTTGGTACAAAAAGCGCAAAAATGGAAATATTAAACGGGTTTCGAAGCTAGTCCATTTGGAGGTCAAAATGGAGTGAGGAGTTGCACTAACTTAATTACTCCAACACAAGGGCATGATACTGGTGAACATAACTTGCAAATCAATTGGATGAGCCCAATATTTATTACTCCATGGTTGATTAACTGGTGGAGCCAAGTGGCCTAAGCCAATTCTCGGCAGCTAATGTGGCCCACGGCTTTGACGTGCCACAGAAGATTAGGATTTTATTTTATTAAGTCGGCACTTCTTATAAAAAGAAAAGAAAGCTGCGCACAGGGGGATATTCCCACGCACGGACGAAACAAAGAGAGAAGCGGCGGTGATATCTTCTTGGATTCATCACGCACGGAAAAAAAAAAAAAAAACAGAAGAACGGGGCTGCCATCAATATTGCGTAGTTTTCTTCGAGCTTTCTTCCCTTCATGTTATTTGATACTTTGTTCAATTACTTGCATTCCGGTAACTAGTTTCAATTTCTATTTTTAATTAAAGTTATTCGTTTGTTTTTGTTTGATTTGGATCTCCTGTTTATTTTCCGTACCAAATATTAGAAACATGATTCAAATTAGGGTTTCTTCTTTTTCATGCATAATGATTAGCGAGTAGTCGTATAGGTAGGATCGCGGGGTGATTAGCACACCGTGACCAGTTCGGGTACCGCTCCTATTTTCAAACAATGGAAGAACGATTTTTGATTGGAAAAATACTTCCCGCGGACGAACCCGGGCATTGTCGGAGCCCATGTGAACGGGGGGATGGGGGTCCAAAACTCATTCTCCACTGCGCATGGGTATACGGCGACCACAGGGTCTCGCATCTTGCGGGGTACCTTTTTCAATCTTAAATTAAATGTTTTTAAGAACTCCAAACAGAGCAGGTAAATCCAAACTGGTTACGTACTATGAACCCTACGACCGTACCTCTTTTAATTATTTGAAAAGTACAATCAATTTCTTTAGTTTAGTTAATCTCAATCAAATCGACAAGGGGTGGCTACCTAAGAGCCAATTTAAATAAGTAACAACCCGAGTTTTTAGTCAGCACACATCACTGTCTCTGTGGATTCGACTCCGGACTTACCGGATATTATGCTACGTCGGTCTCCGCCCTATGCTTGGGGCAACCCATTATTTTAGGTCTAGGAAATCGTCAAGCAACATTGGCTTAAATTATCACATTTTAATTAATTTAAGACATGTAATAGCCCATTCTCTTCATGTGAAATATCCGATAATTTATCAAAACCCGCAAGTCAATAAGATTTTACAAATATGAGAAAAATGCAACATTATGAGTTTCGATATAATTGACATAAACAGCAAAAGTAAGATGAAGACATTAAAATAAACACACCATAGAGGTTTTACATTACATAATCGCTAGCCACAACTATTTTCAAGCTCTTAGCTTTTAAGTCATACATAATTTTGCTAATACAACTGCATTAATCTAATAATCTACCCTTCTTTTTTTTTTTTCCGAACCGGCCGAACCGGTCACGTGAATCCGTTACAGACCGATACGTATCGGGTATCGGCCGGTTCACCTGTGATTTCCCGTCTGCCTGTTATATCGGCCTGTATCCGAATCGGAACCCTCAAATACCGGTACGAACCGGCCGATACGGTTCGTACGGGCCGATATTTAAATCTATGGAACCTACACAAAACATTAACATTAGGGTTGCTTAAGAACGGTAGCGGTAACGAGGACAAAGGCGAGGAAGTTACGGAAGAAGAAACGAAGACCATGAAAGAGCACATTGAACCTATCCGCAGTCCACGCACAACCTTGACCGACCTCTCTGCGCACACGACAGATTCATCCTTGACCACAACTGAGTGGTGTTTGAATTGAGCACCACCACCGTACCCATCACTCAATTTTTGGATTCTATCTATTTTCCTTTCTTCTCTCAATGTCCAACCTGCAATCTGAAAGAAGAAATTTTCCTTTTTTTCAAATAAGAATTTGGGTGACCCATGATTTCTCTGTTCATCGTGTAACTATGATACATGATATGAAATTTGGTTGAAGTAGAGGGAGGAGAAAAGGGCTGTAAAAGAAAAGGGGTAATAAGGTAACTTCGGAACTTCTATTAACACCATCCAAGCGATTTCAGTGATTGGTAGTTAAAGGGGGTTAAGTGTTGGATTTTGTTGTTAAAGGGGGCAATGTGTGATCGGGTGGTAGTTAAAGGGGGGATAATGTAATTTCCCCTTAATAAAATTTGTTTTGCCTTTCAAAAAAAAAATGTAGAAAAAAAAGCTGACTACTAGTTTTGCATTCAACTGGTCCTGTAGTGACCAATCTTTGCCATCCATTCGGCATTAATTGGTCTAGATTATTTTACATGTAAGATAAGTATCTTACGTAACGAACTAAGGCTAGCTAGCTCACCACGGTCTGGATTGGATCGAATTTCTATGAATCCAATCCTAATCCGTATTTCACGGTTTTTAGAAAATGCAATCCAATCCTAATCCAAAAGTCTCACGGTTTGGTTTCAATCCGAATCGTGAGTCCCGGTTTGGTCCCGGTTTTATCCACGGATTTTCTTCCATAAAAATAAAATGATGCTACTGCCAACTAAAAATGCAAAGTGTAAACACTTATTAGTGTTATAGAGTGTAACAACTAATAAGTGTTTGTAGCCTTGCTGGTTTCAAGTTTCAGATAACATTACAGCAAGTTAGTTCCATTGTTTTAGTCCAGAATCGTTCAAGACAGCATCCAAATAGGTAGTGACCAAAGAAAAGCTAAGAATTGTCCTAATTCCACCAACAAAATATCCAAATTCTGATAAAGCATTATGTACTTATTACCTTAAGTTTATAATATTGTCACATTAATGTAAAATTGTTAAAAAAATTCATAACAATTAGTAAAGTTATAATTATTACACACACATATATATTTTTATTTTATACTTTTTAAATATCTCATGGTCTGGTTCGGTTAATCCACGATTTTGAAATTAAAATCCAATCCGAATCTGTATCTCACGATTTTTTAATTTTTGAATCCGTGTCCGAACCATTAATCCACAGACAAAATCCAAAAGGCACGGATTGGTTCGGTCCGGACCGGTTTCACGGTTCTTGATTTTTCATGAACAACCCTACTTCCCACATGCGTGTGAGTGTTCTTCTTTTAGAGGGCTTGAGACAGGAGTCCTTAGGAAGCACCTCTTTTTTTTTTTGAACGGCGAAAAAATTTCATTAATTTTTGAAAAAGATACAAAGACTAATAGGAGCAAGGAGAATGCAACAAAAGTGTGAAAAAAAATTCATTAATCTTTAAAAAAGATACAAAGACTAACAGGAGTAAGGAGAATGCAAAAAAAGTGTCTAGTCCAAGACCCAATCTCTAGATTGACAATATACCGACCCAGAAAACACCCATATCCTTGGGAAGCACTTAGGAAGCGTTTTTGGAAGACTGAGAACGGAAAGATGTAGCGTTTGGCACTTTGTTGGCGCGAACGCGTGATCATCGATGTCAGAGAGAGACTGGGGCGCCGCGGAATTAATATATCTTCAAGAAGCTACAAAGTTAAGACGCCACTTGATAGGAATTATTATAGGAAAATTCTAAAATCAACCCAATGGGCTGACGATAGTGAGTGTGTGAATGTGTATTAAAAGGTATAAAAAGTACACAGAAATACGTGTTTTCCTTGTTTTCTAGTGTGCTTATCGTCAACCCAGTGGGCTGACAATAGCAAGACCATATTCTCAAGTTATTTTGGGCTAGCTTAAAATTTTCATTTATTTGCAGTTTACCTCATCTCGATGTACTGATTAAAAAAATAAAAACTCATGATGCAAGGGATTAACATCTTAAGTAAGTACATGGCGGCCGTAAACTATGAATCGAGTCCAAACCAACCCAAACCGAATAGTTTGGTTTGGTTTTCTGATATTGTGGTTTGATCCTGGTTTTAAAAAATTTTAAATCATGTTCAAGGGTTCGGTCCATGAATTTATGTCAACGGTTCTGGTGCCAATTAATCCGATCCGAACCATGTACATATATACTTATATATACTTATTCCTCAGATTAGATATGCTAAATAAAATAGGCTAAGCCATATATAGCCGATTAATTTCCTAATCTATTGATTATGCATAATGCATTCCACTGCCCTATTAATTCCTTCACTGTCAAGACTCTTTTTTTTTATAAATCGGAACTTTCAAGACTAATGACCCTAAATTTTCGTATATTAAAACAAATTCATATTCTATATAAGCCTAACGCAATAAACCTAAATTGCATCCATATCTATCTCTTTTACTCAGCCAACAGTAAGGACTCTTTACTAGCCTCTATCTTCACTCGATCTTTGTAGTTGTCTCTTTTTTATAATATTTTTTATACCCCGATAGAATTGGTTTAAAAACAAGTTTTGGTTTGATTTATCTCTGCATTTCTAAGTACTTTGAACGATTTTTAAAGAGTGTGTGTGTGTATATATATTAGGTTCAATCAAATCGTGGCTCAAAATCGAAATCAAACCGTATTTAAATGGTTTATATTGGTTTGGTTATTAGTTTACAATAATAATAATAAAACCAAACCAATTAATCATGTGGTTGGTGCGGTGGTTGTGACAGCGGTGCTGCGGTGGTTGTTTTGAGTGTTTCGGCAGGTTAGGGTTTTGATTTTGTGTTTCATTTTTGTTTTGTCCTAAGTCTTGTCCGGTTTATGTCCGGATGTTGAGGCCGGTTTCTGTCCGGATGGGTCCAGTTTTGTCCCGGTGGGTCTTCCCGGGTGGTTTTATTCTGATTTAGTTTTCCCAGATCGGGTAACTGATTTCCACAAGTTCAATGTTATCTTTGATTCGGAGTTCCGCCATCCCGAGACGGTGGTGTCTGAGTACTAGCTCCACGTTAGCCGGCCATGTTGACGGTGTGAAGAAGTGAGCATTTAGATCTTGCATAGGCGTTAGACACTAATTTCGTCTCTTAGTCTTTTTTTGTACCGTGTCTCTGTTTTTCTGTATTTGGGTGGAAATCTGTACTTGCCGTATGCTCTATTCTTTATTTGGAGTTATCTGTAGATGCCGTATGGCTTGATTAATGAATTTGCTTCTTCCGTTAGAAAAAATAAAAAAATTAATCCAGTCCACACTAACCCCAACTTATTACAATATCAATATATTACGTCATTTTCGACAAGCTGAAAACCAAATACACGAACACCCACAGCATTCTCCCATGGAGAGTTGTAACGTTTATACGTATATGGAGTATCTACCAACAGGGCATGATATATACCGGAGTATATATTAGATCACCTCCAGTACTCATGCTTTTTATTTCATACGTATATATATATACTTACGACACACACATATTGCACAAAGATCACTTGTGAGACAGTGGCTTCGTAAGATCGACACCCTCCATAATAACCACGTTCGCAGCATCTAAAACGTACGTCAACCCCTTCCTCCACCGCCCGGGCCTCCGCCACCAGGATATCCTCCGTACGTCGGTGGTGGATATCCTCCGTACGTCCCTCCACCACCAGGATATCCTCTGTACATCGGTGGTGGATATCCTCCGTACGTCCCTCCACCACCAGGATATCCTCTGTACGTCGGTGGTGGATATCCTCCGTACATCCCTCCGCCGCCAGGATATCCTCCGTAAGTCTGATCTCTGCCTGGATACTTGGCTTCCTCTACTCCCTTTGTCTGTTTAGCAGTTTCAGCTGCACAAATGATAATATCATATGCATGCATTAAAAGTAGCTGTTTTCACATTCTATTGTGCAAAGGCGATGCGGATTTCTAGTCCATTGTACGTTAAAGTTAAAGCACGCCACATGAACGTACGTGAAATTTGAGAATGTGTTCAAGTTTGGAGAGGCTTGTACAAAGAAATATTCATGTACGAGTGGAAAGTCCAGCGCTTCAAATTAATTTGAAAATATTGCACTGAAAGAAAGCCAAGCGCGGTTGACTCTTGCATTGGCTGGCCAGTAAACGTGATATATATATACCGCTACTACTATCTCTTTGTCACATCGAAGTGTTTGGGGGCAAGGTTAAATCATTTAATTTAGACTCATATGAGGGTTAATTAATGGGCAGAGGCCGGCGACTAAATTCCTATATATCAACTCAATGCCCTGATAATCATGCAATCTTTTGGCCGGATCGATCTTTTTGTAAGACACATGAAAAACTAAAATATAACGTCCCCTGTATCATATAGTATATAAGAACTTGCATAGTCTAGGCAAATAATTAGAGTGGAGATATATATATATATATATATATATATATATATATATATATATATATATATATATATATAAGACTAAAGATGACGGTGTAATAATATTCATCAAACCATGCCTTCATCAAATGTGAAGAGTAAATTCAATTTCAAATATGGACTCACTAGTTTTCTTGGAAGTCTCGGCCAAATCCCTTGCTGCTACCTCCGACGTAACCAGAAGAACAGTAGCCAAAAGGCCTAGGAAGACTATTGTTTTGGAACCCATTACTAGATGACTACTCTTTCAAAATAGATGAAGATGTATGAATGACATTATAAGTACAATTTTGATGCCTATTTATAGACCTATAGAGAATAAGTGCAGGGAGCGATGTGAATGGAAATTAATCGGGTGGTTTGGACAGATGGGTCAAGATGTATTTCACGTGAAGCTAAATAAATGGACAGAAAAAAGAGAAAAACTATTTCGCGGAGCTTTCCGTGAATAGTGGTTTACGGAGCTGGATTGCGCCCGTCCAATTCCGAAACGAATGGCAAAGATCGTGCAGCTCCACAAAATGCTTATTCACAACTCCTCCGTGAATAAGCCAATTTCCAAGAAAAAAAATAGAGGTATTCTTCAAGTCAACTTTGGAAAGTTACATGGTAGTACTACTGTACTAGTATTACGTAAATGGACTTCATTGCATGGACAATGAAAGGCCCTGACTGTTCCCAATTAATCTAACATTTTCCAGGAAAATGAAGGGTCAAAGTTCTTGGCTAAAGAAAATTAAGGTGCTTGCATATAGGGTTAGCATCGTGTCATGTTCATGTCGTGATCAATTCGAGTTCCTATCAGATAAACCTTGACACTAATCCGACTTGTTTAGCAAAATGTGCAAATTAAATCCTTTTGCTTTCCCCTCACCTGTTTACATAACCCGTTTGCACCTGTTTGTGTTTCAAGTTATCAACCAATTTCAAAGAAACAATTAGCCCTTCTCAAGGACTGAATAATACTACTACTTATATAATTCAACTTTTAAGGAAAATACTATTGAATAACACTATAATTTTTTAACCTGGTAGATAAATAGGTTCGAGTTAATGTGTTAGGTTCGGGTTTAATGTGTCAGGTTCGGGTTAAAGTGTTAAACAAGTTAACTGTGTCAATTTTGGGTTATGCGGATTGAACCCGAGCCCGACCCTTTTAACAATTGTGTTCTCGTGTCGTGTCATATACATGTTTTGTGTCAAAAATAATCAAGCATAACCCTGGTAACCTCATGTGGAGTTCGAGTCGTGTTATATCGTGTCCTGTCAGAAATTGTTCCACTGTGAGCTTAGAGCTGTAGCACTAGAGTGAGGAGCTGGCTCCTCAACTAACTAGATGGTCATGATCTTAATCACGTATGTGTAGTCAGTCGTAGCATCCACGTTTCCCATGACACCAGTATCTTAACCACCCATGCAATTTAATTAAGATACTTAATCATGGTGTATATGCTTATTAATACAGTTTTTTTTTTTTTTGTTCAATCGAAAATTCCATAGATTAAGCTACAAAGCTAAAGCCAAGACATAGAGTCAACATAGCATTACAGGAAACAAGGCAATCAGATGCCAAAACGATAAGATTAAATACGTATGTAGGTGACCCACGCCCCAAGGCGTCAACCAAAACAAACTCCCTAGCAGCCAGGGAAACATTGGTTGTAACAATCACGTCTTCATCTTGTTGAGATCCCAGTCTTGCCAGGCAATTTCTCTACTGAGTGAAAAACGTAGTGTGAGCCAAGTGTTAGGATCTCAAGAGAGATTTTTTTCATCTCACATTGTAATCAATCTGTTTTTCATTTAGTAGAATATCTCTCTCACTCGTAGATGTACCCGAGTTTTGGGAAACTACGTATTTTCTTGTGTACATTGTTCACTTGTGCGCGCGCGCGATTGTGGTTTTTTTTTTTTGTTTGTTACGCTTCCGTTGCGAGTGGGATTCGGGTATAATCCCATCAAATTCTTAAGGCTCCATTCCCGTACCAATCAAGAACGACATCGGGGGAGGATCAGTCCTTCCAAACAGACAATTAATTCAATTGCCAAAGAAATAAAATTATCAGTGTTGAATTTACAAGAGCAAGAACAATAATTGTAGCGGGCCGGGCCGAATTGACTGGGTCCGTTTAGGCCTAACTCCTGGCCACGAATAGATTGGTCACGGACTGAATCTATCGGTCTGATCCCCTTGACTCAGGCAATCGAGCACATTATCGGCCTAATAAATGCAGTTTAGTCTAGTTAGTTCAGACCAGTTTGGTCTATTGTTTGCATCTGAGTTGTCCAAAAGTGTTTTAGACGGCTCAGATTTGTTCGGATTTATTTTTATTCCAAAATACTCAAAACACCCAGAACAAATCTGAGCCATCCAAAAACAAATGGACCAAACTGGTCCGAACTAAATGGACTAGATCCAACCCCGCCAAGCACACCCCATTGTTAAGCGGGGTGTCGAGCGGCATCTGATTGTTCATCTCGGCTCGGTTTGAATATAAGCGCATACAGATCTGAACCGCCCATTGTTCAGTCAAGATCCAAGCCGTCGATTCTCACCTATGTATGTAGAAGTATGTGTAAAGCGCATGTTTATGTAATAAATTTGATATTGCTTAGAAACAATAAAACTGATAGGCCAATTAATAAATTTGTCTAGGTTAAAAGAGAAGAAAATATAAATTATTATTTAAAAGCGAATAAGCAACAATAACTAAAACGGTTACTACGGGGGCGTTTGGTAATCTTTTTATTTTCAGTTTTTGGCTTTTGTATTTACTTTTTTGAAAACTAATGAATAAAACTTGTTTGGTAACAAGTTTCTACTTTTTTGTTTTTTATAAACTTTTTCAGAGTTTTTGTAAACTATGAAAACTACAAAAACGTGTTTTTCCCAGTTTTTTTTTTGAAAAACACAAATTTTACCAAACATGTTTCTTGTTTTTGTTTTTATGAAAACATAAACCTTTTTCTACTTCTTGTTCCTTAAAAACAAAAAATTGAAAATGAAAAAGTTACCAAACGCACCCTACGCTTTTGAAAAATCCCAAACCCAGAAATCATAGATTAACTGCGTTCTTTTAAGTATAAGTTTGGAACTTATTTCGGTATTTTTTATTTTTCGTAGCTTTTTGTTTAGCTTTTTAATGTAATTTTAGGGGTTAATCGTTTGTCTCGACGAGATGGAATAAAAAAAATATAAAAATATGGACCGATGTTGAAAAAATTCAAATAAGATGGCACTTAAGCTCCAGAAGACAGTTATTTGATACTTTTTAGTCTATAGTGAATTTTTTATTTTTTTTTTGCTTTTGTTCATAATTTTTTATTTTTTAGACTCCTCTCGTCGAGACGGACGCTAAATCCAAAAAAAATCATGTGAATTTAACAAAAATTTAAAAAAGACAAATAAAACACAAAAAACGAAGAAATAAGTGAAGTTTAAAAGAATGAGGCACCTCTTTTGTGAAGGTAGCGACGCGACTAGGGTTTTCTTTCAGGAATTTCATCTTTTCAGTAGGGGTGTGCACGGGTCGGGCGGGTCGGTTTTGACCCTAAACCCGAACCCGACCATGGTCGGGTAAGAATATTTAGTAGGGGTGTTCAAGAAAACCTCCCGAACCGTAAAATCGGTCCGATCTGGACCGAACCGTCCTATTTGGTCCGTTTCTGCGGTTTTACGGTCAGGTTATGGTTTTAAAAAAATAAGAACCATTAATTTTGGTTCGGTTACTGGTTCTCAATTAATGAACCGTGATTAGAACCGAACCGGACCGTTTAAAACTAAGATAAATATAGAAATACATATGTGTGTGTAATTAAATATGTATTTGAATTTGATAGGTTAATCTTTTCCTTGCTAAACTTAATTTATTTAGAGATGAAATCTCATTTGTTAGGAAAGCTTTTCTTCCTTTCCTATTCCAATAGATTATCTTCCTATTTCTTTAATTTTATGAGTTCATATTTTGTGAATAAGTGTTTGGATGCTTATTGGATAGAACCGGAACCGAACCGAAACCGGACCGGTCTTGGGGTTTGGTTTTGGTTAGGTTCCATGCATATATTGGTTAGGTTATGGTTCTCAATTTTCTAGAACCGTTTGAAATGGTCTGGTTACTGATTTTCTAGAGAACCGGACCAATCCGGACCGTGTACACCCCTAATATTTAGGCCCGCAAACCGAATCGAACAGGTGGTAAGAACTGTCCACGAGTCCGATTCTTTACTTCGGGTCGGGTTTGACTTAAAAACATAATTTAACCTTCGGGTCGGGTCGGGTCCGCCCCCCCCCCCCCCCCCCGGTAAGTAACGCACCAACCCAAACCCCGAACCGAAATCTGATTTTTAACAGAAAGTAAACCCGCACCAGTCCGAACCACATGTTCGACCCCACTCGAGACCCTCCGGGACGGGTCGGGTCCGTTGGTTTTTTGCACACCCCTACTTTTCAGGCTACAACGTACTGGTGTGTTGTTCTTCTTCAATACAGTATTATTATGGACGTACAATAATAATTACTTTAATTCTTTCAAAAATAATGTAGAAGAAATTAGGTTAAAAGTTTTTGCATTCCCCTCTTTTTACATCAGATATAAAGTACAGAGTAGAAACTCAAGACACAATATCAATTATGAGAGTTCACGAGACAACCAAGACCAACAATAAAAGAAAGAAAAAGCCCATTTGAAGGTCACCCACACGCAGGTGGGGAGTCTCCATCTCCTAACCTCCTAGTAAGAAATTTTTTCGTGGCTAGCACTTCAGGACAGAGTGTGTAACGCCCCCAATTTTTGGGTACGTTAAAAAGGCAATTTTATTGAATTTCTAAATAGAGCCTGGCTCGTCATTACATCATAAATCCCATCAGAGTGCTTTTGTTACATAAAGGGAAGGAAAATCTAGGGTTCCTATTTACAGCTCCGCTGCTCCTCCATCTTAGCCAGCTCTTTGGCTCCAAAAGCCTCCAAAGTATACAGCTCTCCCTGTTCATCTATCAGGTCTGACACATTATACCAGCGTCGCCACCGATATAATATGTCAGGGCCACCAAAGGTAACACCGTGAGCTACAAAAGCTCAGCAGGATAATCCCATACCCGCTAACCCATAACTTACAACAATAGATCATATAGGTAACGATTCTTAATTAGGACATGTCCCCTACTTGTTAACCCATAATTTAAAGCAACAGGACATAGAAGTATCATACTATCTCATGTAAAACAATACATGCATAAAAAATAAGAAATTTGTAATGACACATTCACTATTCATCTATCGTTGGTGTCTGTGACTTTTCTGAGTTTCTCCTACGCGACTCGTCGTAGACCGTGTCACCATTTCACTTTTCATTTCCAAATCAACATTTCGAAAATCCGTTTTTAACACACACATCCCACATAATGGGCAAGTCCGGCCACATTGTGGTTTTCAAATACCACACATGATGGACTACCATGTCCGGTCACATCGTGATTTTCAAAATCCACACAAGAGCTTTCACGCCAGGTCCCTATTGTGTGTATAGATAAATCATGTTACCAATGAAGCTACCACGTCCGGCTTCATTGGTGACACACACACAATGGCTACCGAACACCACACAATGGGCAAGTCCGGCCATTTTGCTGCTTTCAAAATCTATCCACACAATGAGCTGCCACGTTTGGCCACATGAGGGTTTAAAACACACCCAATCTCGGTTTCGCCGTTCTGGGTTCCCGAATATCCTCACAATGGTTCCGCCGCACCGGGTTCCCATTGGCACACATTTGCATTGGCTCCTCTCCGCGGATAACCAAGCCATACCTCACCATGGTTCCGCCGGTCCGGTCTCCCATGGGAACACACCCAACCTCGGTTCCGCTGTTCCAGCTTTCCGAGTATCCTCACAATGGTTCCGCCGCACCGGATTCTCATTGGCACACAATCACATTTCAAAGCTTTTTCTCCTTTTCAAAACACACACGTCTCACATAATGACTCCCACATTGGTCATTATGTAGTTTCAAAAATATTTTACCAAGTCATTGCCTTTAATCACACCCTAGGTGTCATGTTTCTAATTTTCTCGATCTTCGTGTCTCGTATTCATGCTTAGACTCCGCGGTGGGACTTTTTCACATAATTAACATAAATCATTTAATTTGAAATCTTGAAACTAAACTAGTAAGATCATCCAACTCTATTTTATTTAGCATGCTCAATTTAATCATACTCGAACATTTAACACACAAACTAAAGCATAGTGCTACATGGACGGACACCTTTGGAGTGGTAAACCACTTATGCTTTATCAACAACAAGTAGTCAAGCAATCATACAATAAGCTCATCACCATCCTTATGATTGAAACTAAACGATAAATTCTTACTTAAGGTCGTTCTTTCTTTCTTCGAAAGAAGTTCAAAAGAGCATATGTTTATTGAGGGTAAGGTTCATTAATCGACATGCATTTGGAAAATAAATAAAGTATCATCAAGCGGATAAGGGTAATTCTACGTTTCAAAAGTATATACATTTATATTTAAGGAAAGTAGATATACCATTATCTATGCTTAATCAATTCAAGTTTCTACACTTAGAGTTTAGAAGGTAAGATCTATCCAATAATTTCTTAGGAATAGTAAACATAAAAAAAAAAAATCTATGTATACTTAGGAATAATGGGGACGAAGAATCCTACCTTGATCCGAAACTAGTCGGGGCCGAATAAGTTTGTTGAAAAAATTCTACGGGCGGTGAAACTCCAAATTCGGGCCCAACTTTGGATGGCAGTAACTCGGTCAATATTTGGCCGAATAAGGTCGTTCTTGAGTCGAAATCGAAGTTCTAGAAGTGCTCTACAACTTTTGTGAAGTAAGTTGATCCTAGAAACCACTTTAGGTAGGAGAAATATGGTGATAAAGGGATGGACAGTTTGCTGTCTGGAATCTGGAAATCCGAATTTTTACTGAACTTCGGATGTCGATATCTTTGTCGTTTCTTGACCGATTAGGGTGGTTCTTGGGTCTAATTTGAAGGGCTCGAAGTGCTCTACAACTTTCCCGAAGGAAGTTGGTCCTAAGGACTACTTTAAGTAGGAGCAAAATGCGGATTTGTGAAGGGCAGTAAGCTGCCTGGAAAAACAGAAATGGTTTCTAGAGAGAAGTGAGAGCAAAGGAGTGAGGTGTGAGTTGAATGGTAAGTCAATGGTGCTATTTATAGCAAAAGCTTGGCTTATTATCCAAGGGATAAATTTTTCCCTAACAATTATTGACCAAGGGGTAATTTTTGAAAGGCATGGCTTTGAAAGCATGCCATGATTTGTCATGACTAACCCTTTAGGCTTAAGGCTAAGAACCTAGGTTATTATGGAGGGGTTTTGGTTTAGTCTTGTCTAGGAAAAATTTGCTTGCAAGAAGAAGGACATAATTGGCTAGGATCATGCTTAAAGTTAGCTAGAAAATGGGTTGGCAATGGTAAATAGGCTTAAGGCTAAACATGTAGCTTGTTGGAGTGTACAACATTCTAGCACACAAGCACACTCTCTCTCCCCCTCTCATGGCTGGCTCCTCCCTCTCTCTCTTTCTCCCATTTTTTTGTTCCATGGTCTAGTCCAATCACTCCTTTAATCAAGTCCAAGCCATGCCATCCAATTTTGGTGTAAGAATAGGTAATCATAGAGATTTGATAAGGCTTTTAAGACTATTCTAGGCAATCCTAGGTGATGATAACCTTGGTTGGCAAGTCTAGTAAGAAAGAACAAGAAAAGGATAGGCTAGGTTTATGTTTAAAGTTGGCTAGGATGGGTTGTCAATTGGGGTTTAGGCTTAAGGCTAGTTGATAGCTTGTTCAAGTATGCCTAATAACTATTACTCAAGGGATAAAAATTTCCCTAGCAAATATTACCCAATGGGTAAGATTTTTCTTAGAAAGTAAACCTAGGTATATTTAGGCATGCTTATATTAGGCTATGATACTATAGATGTATACAACTAAGCATTCATAGGCTTAAGACTATAATCTTAGGGTTGCATGCATGGCAAGGCTAGGTTTTCTATTACTCAATGGATAATATTTACCCTACTAACTTTTGTTCAAAGGGTAAAGAGGAAATGGTGAGAGGTTAAGGCTTTCAAGTGAAAGCATTGCCCAATGGTTAGAAATTTTCCTAGAAAGTGGCAAGGCTAGCAAAATGATGGCTTCCTCTAGTATGACTTGTCTTGTTAAGTCAATACCTTCATTGGCAATTTCTAATATCTATTGACCAAGGGATACAAATTTTCCTAGCATTTATTGACCAAAGGATAAGAAAAAAAATAATTAAGGTAGTATGACAAAAGCTAGGGCTTTCAAGTGTTAAACATTGACCAAAGGTTAAAATTTTCCTAGGAAACTTTTATCCAAGGTGTAACACCCGTCCCGGATATTTAGTATTTTAATTCACGTATTTGGTTGAATTATACGTCTCGGGGTTAAATTGCATACATTAGAAGCGTGGGGGCTTGTGTGTTATTTGTGAATGAGAGTATACTAGCTTGTGGGCTAGCATACACTTGATAATTTTACCTTTAAGGTTATTAGCGGTGAACTAGTACGTGTTGTTCTGTTAGAACTCATCTATACACGTAGAGAGAGAGAGAGAGAGAGAGAGAGAGAGATCAGCCGTGGAAGAAGAAGGAAAAAGAAGAAGAAAATTAGGGCTAGGAGGAATTGAAGATTTGTGTGGTAATTCATGCTTTCCTTTACTTGAATCTATGATTTTATTGTTCAATTCTATACTTGGCATGTAGCTAGCACTGAATTGAATCCATGGGAGAGGGTTTTTGAGGTTGGAGTTGGGTTTTTATCTCAGAAAATTCGTGCATCTTAGGGTTATGCAAAACTGTGATTGAACAAAGTTGAATCTGTCCTGTTTTTGACGAATTTATTCAAGGTACCTAGAAACCTTCTAAAATCTTGAAATAAATCCTGAATGTTCATTTGTGAGTCTATTGCATTGTGTTAAATTTTCAGAAAATAACTCGAAGTGTGTTGGCCTACAAAATTCGTGGACTGAACTGGTGTCAGATTCGCGTCTGTGCAAACAGCACAGACACGTGTTGGAAAAACGAGCATAACTTCTTGCTCGGGTATCTATTTTGCGCACCGTTTCTTGATTCTGAAACTAGACTTATAGATCTTTCTGAATATGTATGGGTTGTGCCGTGGTTCTTCCTAGATTATAGCAGTTTTGAAATTAAAGTTCAGGTTTTGGGAAGTTCTAGGATTCTGGAACAGTTTTTGGCTTGTGTTCTTCATGAAATTCTTCAAGTTTAAGCATGTTGGTGGACATGGGCTCTCATGAGTCTTAAACATTGATTAGTTGGTAAAGTTTTGGTGTTGGAATCATTGAGAATTATTGAGTAGGTAATTTTTAATGGATTTTCGATCGCAGACTGTTCTGCTGAAACTGTGAGTTCTGTTTTAGTTGTGTAACTTCGTTTGAGCGTATCTTGGTCATCCGGAATCTACTTGAGACACTTCTAGGTATTAACATGGATATATTTGTATCCATTAGACATTGTTTAGCTTCTTGAGCTTTATAACCTTGTGTCGAGTATTTGTTGAATTCGTAGCTAATATGAGTTAACTTGTGGCTAGGTAAAGAACCGGTCATTCGGGAGGTGTCGAAACCTTAGTTTGGCATACTTCGGTCGACACGAAGGTGAGTGTGTTTGATATGGATATGTTCAATGGTATATTGCATGGAGGTGTTTGTGTATCATGCTATTTGGAATTTAGCTAATGGTATGCATACTTGTGGGGTGTTGATTATACCGCCGAAGGTTTGTGTGTGAGGCACACCACGTCGTAAGCCATGCCGCCTAATTAACGGTAGTGGGAGCGTGGTGTGTGGGACACCACTCCTGGGGTATATGGGATTGTGGCAGACGTGCCATAGCATGTGTTGCATTTATATGTGTGTTGTTCAAATTGAATACTTGTGCTAAGTTATGTGAGTTACATTCAAGTGAGATGTCCTTCGGGTATTGTAGTATGTTATTGAATGTATTCTATATCTCACACACTCTGGTTTTCCTTTTTGGATTGCCAGGTCACAGGTGGTCGTAGAGTTGGTCCACTACCGGTCGACGTTTTGGGGACACTTGGATTAGTATCGAGTGTTAGTATTTGTAGTCGAGTTGGTTGTAATGGGTCAAACTCTAATTTTTGCTAAACTCATTTTGTGACTAATGTTGTCGAGCACTTTTGACTTCAAGTTTATAAATAAGTTGGGTGTCGTTTGTTCAATGCAAGTTTGTAATTATCATAGACACTTTGTTTATATTAATGTTAAGTCTTCCACTGGGGTTTTACTATTTTCGTGTATGGTTTGTCGTTTAGTTGTTGATCTTTTATGTGGAATGCCACGTGGTCGTGTCGGTTCGGGCCCACTTCGGGTGTCGTTCCGGGGCGGGGCGTGACACAAGGGGTATACTAATATAAACTTAAAGAAAATTTAGAAATGTAATTATGTTGACCAATTTAGGGTTAAGGCTAGGGTTTTTAGACTTGCATGCTTGGCAAGACTAGTTTTTCCTCCTTTTGAAGCAAAATCATGGCTTCCTATCTTTCAAGTACCTAAGTGACTAGCCCTACCAATCTAAGTCTTTCATTAGCAAGACAAATTCCTATTGTCCAAGGGGTAACATTTTCCCTAACAATTATTAACCAAAGGTTAAGGAAGAAAAATGCCACATAAGGCTTTGAAATGACAAAACATAAGATCAATTAATTATTTCTAGTAGTCTATTGGTTTAATTAGGCTTAGGAGGGGTTCACAAGGCTCAAAGGGGGTTAAGAAGGCTCATTAAGGGTTAGGGGGGTGTAACTAGGTGAATCGGTAGTTCGGTTTGCTAACTAATCGGTTGAAAACTAATTCTATATGCCAAGTAGGATTTCTAGCCAAGAAATAAAATTTTAAGACTTTATTTCAAATACAAGGAAAATATACAAGTGCTTTTGTAAACATACTTGTCTTTAGAAAATGACTATATTGTTTGAAGCAAAAAAAAAAATTTATAAGTCTCAAATCCAATTATGACGGATTATTAGGAATTAAAAGGAATTTAAAAAGCAAATCCAAGTAATCAAAATAAAATTCAAATATTTAACGAAAATTTTATTTACCAAAAATCAGGGTTGTTACAGAGTGGCTACGAAGTCGGTTCTCCTCTCCAAGAAAAAAATATGGACTGCCATGGCACCTCCAGTTTTCTCTTCTTTTTTTTATCGGCGAAATTTTTTAGAACTCGACAAAAGGTATATCGAGGCGGCCAAAACTCTAGATACAAAGAAGACTTGAATCATAGAGAAGGCCAGAAAGGTAAAGTAAAAGAAAGAGAAAATTTAAACATTCAATAAGACTCTATTACTACCGCCAATGCATATCTCCTATAAATACGTACTTAATTATATAGCAAAATTTAAGTATATTGGTACCCCTCTACAAGCATCAAATTTACCCAAATTTACATAGAAAAAAAACCTATATTATAAGGTTGTGACTTAGTGAGAAAGTTTTCTTTTTCCCAACAAGTTTGGATTTTGCATTATCAATACAACAAGTACGCTTTATAAAATTCTATATATTTCTTGTGAAATTTTAAGGAAAATGATAATGCCAAAATTATTTTTGTTAACGCCAAAATTATTGTGCATAAAAGTCTTGTACTTTGCACATGGTACAAGATTTTTATGCACAACAATTTTGACATTAACAAAAACAGTTTTGACATTAACAAAAATAGTTTTGGCATTACCACCACCCAATTTTAATCTTGCATCATAATACACACACACTTAATGTCTTTTGCAAAAAGAATATTATTTTTTAATTAATCATTTTACAGACTGGATAAACTTTTTGGTAAGGGAGTAGTATTAATTTTTATATGAAGTTATGAATTCAAGGTCCATACGTACGCTAGAATTTAACACGCACAACTCATCAATGGGAACCCATGCATAGGATGAAATAGAACCAATTGTCATTGAATTATGTAGGGCCCCGATCCATCCAAAGCAATATCAAAACCAGTTTGAACAATAATTGGAAAATGACAACAGCCAAGCATAGGCAGCCAGCCTCAGCATTTGATTAGCTACGGGTTCGTTTGTAGACGATAACGCGAGAGGCCAAATGCATATCTATCTATTGCCCAGACTTTAGGCCCCGTTTGGATGCGTCCATAGGGGGAGGTCTTATTTTTTACCCCTGTATAAGACCTGGAGCCCACCTTTTACCCCCGTTTGGCAACCACAAAGTGAGGGGTTTTCATTTGCATCGTTTCTTGGCTAATACCGGAGAAGGGGGTATCCGGCGGTATAATTTTTGGCTAGGGTTTGAGGTCCCCATAAGTTATCCCCCCTAATCTCCCTTGAAACTTGACGATTCCACCCCTCCTTATCCCCCTTCTCCCACCCCAGCTTCCTATTTCTGCCGCTACCTAGTTCTGCTTTTGTTCGAAGAGACGAGAGGGAAAGCTGAGCAAAAAAATTAAGTGTTTCAAATTTCAATCTATTTGAACCGGTGGAAATATTTTAATTTTCTGATCATTTTATCCTAAATTGTCATAATTAAATTTTGAATTTAGAGCTCTCGTTGATTAGCCCTAAGAAAGTCATAGAATCAAATATCTCTTAGGGCTAATCAACGAGAGCCATAGAGTCAAAATTTAATTATGACCATTTATGATAAAATAATCAGAAGCCAAATGCATATCTATCTATTGCCCAGACTTTAGGCCCCGTTTGGATGCGTCCATTGGGGGAGGTCTTATTTTTACCCCTGTATAAGAAGTGGAGCCCACCTTTTACCCCCGTTTGGCAACCACAAAGTGAGGGGTTTTCATTTGCACCGTTTCTTGGCTAATACCGGAGAAGGGGGTATCTGGCGGTATAATTTTCGGCTAGGATTTGAGGTCCCCATAAGTTATCCCCCCTAATCCCCCTTGAAATTTGACGATTCCATCCTTCCTTATCCCCCTTCTCCCACCCCAGCTTCTTATTTCTGCCGCTACCTAATTCTGCATTTGTTCGAAGAGACGAGAGGGAAAGCTAAGCAAAAAAATTAAGTGTTCCAAATTTTAATCTGTTTGAATTGGTAGAAAGATTTTAATTTTCTGATCATTTTATCCTAAATGGTCATAATTAAATTTTGAATTTTGAGCTCTCGTTGATTAGTCCTAAGAAAATCGTAGAATCAAATATTTCTTAGGAGCCATCAACGAGAGCCATAGAGTCAAAATTTAATTATGACCATTTAGGATAAAATGATCAAAAAACTAAATTTTTTCCACCGGTTCAAACGGATTAAAATTTGGAACACTTAATTTTTCAACCACTTTAGACAGTTTATATATTAAAAAATATGGTTAAAAAATTAAGTGTTCCAAATTTTAATCTGTTTGAACCGATGGAAAGATTTTAATTTTTTGATCATTTTATCCTAAATGGTCATAATTAAATTTTGACTCTAGGACTCTCGTTGATTAGCCCTAAGGAAGTCGTAGAATCAAATATCTCTTAGGGGCTAATCAACGAGAGCCCTAAAGTCAAAATTTAATTATGACCATTTAGGATAAAATGATCAGAAAACTAAAAGGCTTTGTTCGTTTAGCACATTTGGATATTTTAGTTTTGGTAGTGGGTGAAGAGAGAAAATAGGGTAATGATTGGAGAAATGGGTAATGAGTGGAGAGAGATAGAGAGATAAATGAAATTAATAATTGAAGAAATAGGGTAATAATTGGAGAAAGATATAGGATAATGATTAAAAAAATAAATCTAAAACAAAGTAAATATGCTAAACGAACAAGGGCAAAATCTTTCCAACGATTCAAACGGATTGAAATTTGGAACACTTAATTTTTTTTAAATAGAATTTTATAAAAAAAAATTGTTTAATAATTACGGCTTAAATTGTGAAAGAATAATTAAATTTGCAATCTAAATAATAAAATCACAAGGGGGTGGGGAATACACAAATACAAATTAAAAGAATGGCTGAAATTCATTTGATCCAAGTGCTGATATTTGCTCTCTAACTCTCTTAAGAAAACACCCACACTCTTACAAATATATTACAAAAAAGTCATCGGTTCTTTTTACCCACTGTTCGGCTTCTGGTATTGGCATAAAAAAATAAATATATATTACAAAAATGCTCATGTCTACGGCACTACCGAGGTGTGTAGTGCCGTATGCACGAACAAACACTAGTTACATACAAAACGTAATACATAATTAATTTAAGGACTGCACAAGGGCAAAATGGTTATTTAACAGCTTTTTATATCATCCACCCTTCCTTATACCCCCTATTAATCCTCCATCCAAACCAAGTATTATTTAATTCCCTTTCTCTAATATCTCATCCAAACAACCTACTATTTAATCCCCCATCTATAAATATCACATCAATATGGGTCATCTCTTATTAACTAATACCCCCTACTATCTTATTCCCCCCTTATTAACTAGTACCCCCAATTCTTTTCCCGCATCCAAACGGGCCGTTAATGTCTGTTCCGGCCTTATGGCATGTAAATCTATCCCCTGAGGTTTTGCAGCAGTACGTACTGGCACGACCAAATAGGTCACGACCGTGCTCTCATGGGAATGAAGGGTATTAGATTAATTGTTAATCACCAACTCATCTAAAAGCCTAAGCTATTAGAGAGAGGAGTAACTTTTATTACTTATACCTTCAACAAAGGGGATCTAGTGTGGTTTGGTGGCTGTAAAAGAAGAAGATCGAAGATCTCCGCGAATAAGAGGACACGTTCACCTGAACAGTCTTTTTACCATTGCGATGGTAGCAACACCTCAGCGGTTAGGGCGTATGGAAGGGACACGTGTTGACATATTACTGTGCCACTTGGCGCTTGAGGACTAGCTCGAGTAGTCTATAAAAATACGAGACGCCCCTTCACGAAATTCTTCCCCGATGAGTTTTCAGTGAACATTTCTTAGAGAGAGAAAGTTGGTGAGCACTGATTTCTAAGAGGAGAATATCCCTCAGTTAGTGTTCTATTGTCTTTCCTCCTAAGGATCCTGGATTAAGGACACCATTGCCTTATCCGTTCTGCTCACCCCTGCTCTCTTACCTTTTTACATCACTCCTCTCATCTCATTTCCGTTGATTATTAATCTAACATCTTCAGCACATCTAGTCTTAAGGGATATTTGTCTTCGTCATTTTCGGACTTACCCTACAACCTGCTGCCCAGTATAGATGGAAACCTCTCAACCACGCATCCAAGAACCAGAGCCTTTGTAGCGATTGGATTCCGTTTGCTTTCCCATTACGTACTTCGGTGTTCCACTTGGAAATTAACTTGACTATGCTTAGACACTTCAAAGTTACTGTATAAAGGATACTAAATCTTCCCATTAATCAGAGGACCAGGAAACACATTACAATGGACAAAAAGCAGTCCAGTGTTTTCCAATACTCCCTTTTGGGATTCTATACCACTTTTAATTGTTTATATTTTTCAATATGAACTCCAAAAAAATATGCTATATGAATCTTATTTGATATACGTACACCACTTAGTTTTATTATTATATGTGTTCAAAACTATGAATTGGAACATAAAATGATTTAAAAATAGCACGAATCTCCAAAATCGACCGACAAAGGCGAATGGAGGGAGTAATAAAAACGTTGATAAAAATAAAATAAAAAGAACGTTGCACCATTTTTTACCAAAATAAACAATGAAATGGTAAGGTTCAAGGTTCACTGATTATAATTATTCGAGCCCTAAGTCAAATAATATGTGTGCACATACGTGAGTATGAAAGCGTCTTTTAAAAATATCCCAAAGTACTTAAATTCGCGCGAGTAGGAATCGAGAGGGAGAGCGCAGATCGAGGATTGCATTCTCATTAGGCTGAAAGGATAAGTTTATGCTGGTGTATCATATTATTTAGTTGCAGTAATATAGATTACGGCTGAAAGGATAAGTTTTATATATTTGAAGTTCTCATTAGGGTTTGTGTTTCAAAACCGAGCAAGTTTGTAATAAGAAAACCCCGAACGCCTCCGACGGGGTTCCAATTAACCCTAACCTCCCTATTCAGAAATAGCATAGATGAAACTACGAACACGTTACTTAATAATAACAATATATTATTGTGTAATTCACGACAGCCTGAAAACCAAATACACAAACACCCACTGCATTCTCCCTTTTTCCAACCCTAACCTCCCTATTGTGTTTTTTATTCGTAGTACTTTTATTTTAAACGTACACACGCACATTGCACAAAGATCATAGCAAGGCTATCTGAGTACATGATGATCAGTTCCCTTTTTCCATGGCCTCTTCATAAGAGCAACACCTCCTACACCCTCCATAATAACCACGTTGGCAGCACCTATAACGACAACCCCCTCCTCCTCCGTATCCGCCGCCCGGGCCTCCTCCGTACCCGCCTCCGGGATATCCTCTGTATCCGCCGCCGGGGCCTCCTCCGTAATGAAACATACAATTCATAGAATCTGAAATGAAGATTTACAAAAGCAATCGAGAGATCGTGAAAGATGGACAGAGAAGGATAAGCAAAGAAAGAGGGAATTCTATTTCATTTCTGTTGTGTTCCCCTATCACACCTCAGAGTATTTTTATATACCAAGGGAAAACAGGTAACCATCTAACAAGAGCACTAAATGTCGAACACATTCTAACAGCTGTTATACACAAACCAACAGCTGGCAACAACTATAACAGAAAACTAATGTAGCTAATGGGCCATCCTAACATCCCCCCGCAAACTTATGGGGGCTGAAGCAACCATAAGTTTGGAAGTAAGCAACTGGAACCGCTGAATTGGAAGAGGTTTGGTAAAAAGATCTGCCACCTGATCATGAGAGCTAACATGCTGAACAACAATTTGTTTGGCCAAGACTTTCTCTCGAATGAAGTGGTAATCGACTTCAATATGTTTGGTGCGGGCATGGAAAAGCGGATTAGCAGCCAAGGCAATTGCAGATAGATTATCACAATATACCAAAGGAACATCAGACAGATCAACACACAAATCTGTAAGCAATTGCTGTAACCAAACAATGTCTACAGCCGTTAAGGCTAAACTACGATACTCAGCTTCGGTACTCGATCGAGCAACGGTATGTTGTTTCTTGGCACTCCAGGAAACCAAATTAGAACCCAAAAATATACAAAAGCCAGAAGTAGACTTTCTATCAAACTGATCGCCAGCCCAATCAGCATCGCAATAAGCAGTAAGAGTCAAAGAACCAGCAGTAAAACAAAGCCCTTGATGAAGGGAACCCTTTACGTATCTCAAGATCTTTTTAACTGCAGCAAAATCAGCTTGAGTAGGAGAATGCATGAATTGACAAACATGATTAACAGCATGAGACAACTCAGGTTTAGTCAATGTCAAATATTGTAACGAACCGACCAAACTTCTATACAATTGCACATCTGGAAAAGGATCAGCAGAATCCGAAAGAACAGGAGGCTTAGTAGATGCAGGAGACAAGCAAGGTTTGCAGTCCAACATTCCAGCTTTATTAAGAAGTTCAAGAGCATAGGTGGTCTGATACAAATATAGACTGTTATTATTTCGAAGGACCTCAATCCCCAAGAAATAGTGCAAGTCTCCAAGATCCTTGATGGCAAATTGGCCTTTGAGAGCAACCAGGAGATCAGAAATAAAGATAGAGTTATTGCCAGTGACAATGATATCATCGACATAAATCAACACATAGACAAGAACTGTATCCTTATGATAAACAAAAAGAGAAGTGTCTGCCATACTGTTTGCAAAGCCCAGAGTAACTAAAAATTTGGAGAAAAGAGCAAACCAAGCTCTAGGAGCTTGGCGAAGGCCATACAAAGCCTTTTTAAGCTTGCAAACATGAGATGGTCGTTGAGGATCCACATAACCTTGAGGCTGTCTCATGTAGACTTCTTCCTCCAAGGGACCATGCAAAAATGCATTGGAAACATCCAGTTGTCGTATAGACCAGTGATTATGAACAGCCAAGCTCAACACAACTCGAAGAGTGGGTTGCTTCACAACAGGACTGAAAGTCTCAGTGAAATCCAAGCCTTCGGATTGTTGATTACCCCTGGCTACTAACCTAGCCTTATATCTCGCTATAGACCCATCAGAGTGACGCTTAAGCTTGTAAATCCAATGACATCCAATGATATTGACATGAGAAGGGGGTTGAACAAGTTCCCAAGTACCTTGTTTAAGAAGAGCAGAATACTCCTCATGCATAGCATTTTGCCAAACAGTAGTTTTAATTGCCTCAGAAAAACTCTTTGGTTCAGTGTGAGCAGGGAAAGTAGAAACTGCAGTAAGAGACAAAGGGACTTTGGGTTTATAGATACCATGCTGAGATCTAGTGAGCATAGGATGAGCAGATGTAGTAGGGACTACAACTGGTGAAGAACAAACTGCAGAAGATGGAGATGCAGAAGAAGACATAGGGACCAAAAGTGGGGATACAATACTAGAAGGAGCAGAAGAAGAGGAAGGTGAAGTAGAAGACGAAGTGGAAAATGAATGTGAATTTGGAGGGAAAGATTCATGAAAAGGAATAGCAGGAATATAAGTAGTAAGAGAATCAGTTACAGCTAGAGTAATATCAATCAAAGCAGAAATAGGAAGGGAAAAAGAAGAACTAGAAGAAGAAAAGGTCTGGGCGGAAGTAAACGGGAAAACACTATCCACAAATTTAACATGGCGAGAGACGTATACCTTGTGTGATTCAAGATCCATACATCTATATCCTTTAGTCGTGTCACAATAACCCAGAAAAATACAAGAAGCAGACTTGGGGCTAAATTTATTCTTGGCATATGGTTTAAGCCAAGGGAAGCAAAGACAACCAAAGGGTTTAAATGACAAGTAATCAGGATCCTTGTGAAATAGCAATTTATAAGGAATCTGAAACTGAACAGCAGAGTGTGGCAAACGATTGATAAGATATACTGAGGTCGTAAGAGCCTCCAACCAAAATTTCAGGGGTAAATGAGCGTGATGTAGAAGAGTCAAGGTAGTTTCTATCAAGTGTCGATGTTGTCTTTCAGCCCGTCCGTTTTGTTCAGGAGTGTTAGGACAAGAAGTTTGATGAATGATGCCTAAATGCAAGAACAAATGGGCAAGATATTGATTGATGAATTCTCCCCCATTGTCTGATCTAAAAGTTTTGATGACAACATTAAATTGTGTGTGAACATAAGAAGTAAAGTGATCCAAAGTACTCTTGACATCAGATTTATAATGCAAAGGGAACAACCAGATGTACCTAGAGTAATCATCCAAGATAACAAGATAGTATTTAAAACCTCTAACTGATGGCACAGGGGCAGGACCCCAAACATCCATATGGAGCAATTCAAAAGGAGCTGTTGTCTTATTTATAGACAAAGGAAAAGCCAACTTGTGACTTTTAGAGACATTACATGAAATGCAATTCACAGAGTAAGGTTTAGAAACAGGAAGAGCATACTGTTGAACCAAATGAGTAAACAATGGTAGGCTAGGGTGACCTAGCTTATTATGCCACTCAAGAGCAGAAGACTGAGTACTGAGTAGAACTTGAGAAGGGGCTGAATCAGAGCAGGGATGTAGAGGATAAAGACCCTGATGACACGGTCCTTGGTGAAGAACTTTGTTGGTTGTTTTGTCCTGAATGACAAAACCAGAGTCATCAAAGGTTAGTTTACAGTGATTATCTTTGGCAAAATGAAACACTGAAAGTAAATTCTGTGTCATTGAAGGCACATGTAACACGTTACTGAGGGCAAACTGGGATGTAGGTGTCGTAAGAAGACCCTTACCAGAATTGCAAATAGGCAAAGAGTTGCCATTGCCAACCATAACACCACCAGATCCATAATATGGCTGTTGCAAAGTCAGTTGAGACAAATCATTAGCCACATGATTATTTGCTCCACTATCAAAATACCAATTGGGAGGGCTTGGAGATTGAACTGCAGCTTGCTGAGTATGTTGGGAGAACTGAGAAGTATCATAACAAGGAAATCCGGGAGTGAAAAATGTCTGAGGTGTTGGCAGTAACCCTTGTGAAGGTACTGACATGACTGAAGAGTTATAGCCAGGAAATTGAGCCATATGAGCCTGAGGGATAGGACGACGAAATTGTGGATACGGAACACCTGCAAACTGAGGGTTTTGAGGAGCTTGAAACCCTGTGTTTTGAGAAAAAGCAGACGGTTCATATTGCAAATTCTGTCTATAATAGCAAGTCTTGGCTGTATGATTGGTACGATTACATATCTGACACGGTGCTCTTTGTGGAGAATTGAACTTTTGGCCTTGATAACCCCGTGGTTTGTAGTTATTAGATCCCTTGTAACTGTTTTGGTACTGGTTTGGTGCAGGAGAAAGATACATGGGAGGTTGAGGCATTGAAGCAAACATCGGAGGCACAGAAGAATAATGATTCTCTTGAGGCAAATACAACTGAGACGGTTGAGCAGAATACATCTGAACTTGAGGAGAAGAAATTAATTGTGATGGTGGTGTCTCAGGAGATGACAGGCCAAAGGTAGATGTCCGAGGAGTTGGCTCAGATCCTGAATGCTTTTGAGCCACAAAAACAGAGGTAGAGGCAGAAGAAATCTTGTGTCTTCGGTTAATTTGTGTTTCCTCAGCGTTAAGAAGTGTTACTAATTCCTCAAATTTTAATGTTCCACTGCCAATCCTAGTACGGACAGCAGACTGTAAAGAATCAAAATCCGAGGGTAAACCATTCATCACATGAAAAATCATATCCTCATCAGAAATTGGATCACCAGCCGCAGCAAGTTTATATGCTAGTTCTTTAGCATGATCTATATACGCAGTCATGGTGGAAGTTTTATCCAGATGATAGAGTTGTCTTCTCAAGTCATGAACATGAACCTTTGAGAGAGAATTAAACCGATTTTCTAGTACTTGCCATACCTCATATGCATGATCCAAACCTAAAACCAGAGGCAACGTAGAAGGAGAGAGTGTAGCAATGATACAAGACAACAATTGACTATCGATTACCGTCCACAAGGAAGAATCTGGTTTTGAAATTGTGATTTCAGCCTGATTAGAGACCTCAGATGCAGGATATGGTATCGATCCATCCACGTATCCTAAAAACTTGTTGGCCTTCAAAGCACTTTGCACTTGAGTCCTCCATAGAACATAGTTCGTAGAATCAAGCTTGATAGTGACGAACGAATGGAAATTTGATATCAGAAACACAAGAGATGCTGGTATATTCAATTTCACGTTTGTTGCACCGACTTCATTACCACGATCTGCCATAGCTGAAACTTCAACAAACTAGGGTTTCACCAGTTTTTCGGTTCAGAAAATCAAGAAACAGGATCGATTTCTAGAGACGCGAGTCAGACCGCTTTGATACCATAATGAAACATACAATTCATAGAATCTGAAATGAAGATTTACAAAAGCAATCGAGAGATCGTGAAAGATGGACAGAGAAGGATAAGCAAAGAAAGATGGAATTCTATTTCATTTCTGTTGTGTTCCCCTATCACACCTCAAAGTATTTTTATATACCAAGGGAAAACAGGTAACCATCTAACAAGAGCACTAAATGTCGAACACATTCTAACAGCTGTTATACACAAACCAACAGCTGGCAACAACTATAACAGAAAACTAATGTAGCTAATGGGCCATCCTAACACTCCGTATCCGCCGCCTGGGTACCCACCGTACCCTCTGCCTGGATATCCACCGTACCCTCCGCCTGGATACTTGGCTTCCTCTACTCCTTTTGCCTGTTTAGCAGTTTGAGCTGCACAAATAATCGCGTGCAAGCATATAATTAGCTGTTTCACGTTCTATATATTATGCAAAGTCGATTTGGATTTCTAGTACAATGTTAAAGTTAATGCATGCCACATGAACGTGAAATTTGAGACTGGCAAAAGTTTGGAAAGATTGTTTTTTCACTCCTCGTATATTTCATGTTTAGTAAAGATGCCAGTGGAACAATATTCATGCACGCATGCATGCCTTCATAAAAGGTCCAAAATAAGCAATGTTTCAAATAACAGTCTTATCGGGACACGTAACCATGCATAGTGGTGTGTAACGGTATCAAGAATATTTGAAAAACGATGATACATAGCGAGAATCGAAAGTAGTACTTGTGAACGTTTGAAAATTTATTTTGGACAAATTTTTTTTTGTAAAATGACTAAATAAACCTTAACACTCGAACATACGCACATACAATTTTCCATTTCGCTGCTATGACAAAAGGGTTAACGGAACCCCGAAAGACAAAAAAAAAAAAAAAGAAGAAGAAACGAAATGCTTCGGTTGATACAGAACAGAACGTAACGTAACGGTAGATGTTAAAACCTTAGTATATATATCGGAAGAAGGTAGCCGCCATCAGTAAGCTCCTCCTTCTCTCTTCTTTCTCTCTCTAAAACCAGCAAACCCTAGCCGCCAGTTTCGTTCATCTCCTTCCCCTCCCCCGATCGGCGGCGGGAGGGGAGGGATCTCCTCCCATCCTTCTCCCTTCTGTCTTCTTCTTTTCTTCTTTTTACAGGTTCATGCGTGGGTGTTTCAAGCTTCTGATCGGCTTCAGAAGCGACGATGGACGGCGGCATCGGAGCGGTAGGCAGCATCGGCGTCATGGTTCTCGACATCCGGGTATTCTGGGTCTCTCTACCAATTGATGAGCGACGCTATTGGGATTCTCGGTTGGCGACGAGGGCGACTCTCGGTGAGGTTTCCTTCTCTTGTCTCTCTCTCTCTCCTTCTCCTGCTCTTTTTTCCAACCCTCTGATCCTGCGCCTTAGTGGGTCCTCCGTTTCTCCCTGCCATGGCTGCTCGGTTTCCTTCTCCAAGTGCATCTCCGGCTGGTCTTCTGATGGGATCTCCAGCTTCGGCTTAATGGCAAGGTGATGTGTCGGTGGTGGAGGTTACCGCCGTGGTCTCCCGCTACGGTTGCTGTTGGGTGCCGTGGTTTTGTCTAACGGCTCAGGGTGCTTCCGGGGCAATCGGGTTTGTGCGATTGTCGGCTCCGCTTCCACTTGGGTTTGCCTACGGTGGTGTGGTGGTATTGTGGTGGTGACGGCGATCGGTGGTGGTGGCTGCCAGGAGCTTTTGGTAGGGGCGGTGGTGGATGTTTTGCACTTTGGGCTAGGGTTAGGTTTTGGGTTTTCTTGGGGTGTTTTTGGGCTGACTTGTATATCTGGGCTTTAGGCCTTTGGGTGTTGAACTTTATTGTATATCTGGGCATATTGAGGCCCATTGGGTGTTTTGGGTTTTGTTCCAACAGGTGTTTTCATCCAATTTATTGTTGGATTCCCTTTCCCCTCCCCCTCCCCCCCAACTTGATGTACCATTTGTCAAGTTTCTTAATAAAATTTTGTTGCCTATCAAAAAAAAAAAAACCCCTTAGTATATATAGTGCAAACTGAATTCAAACACAAATGCAGACTCACTAGTTTCCTCAGAGGTGGAGGTCTCGGCCAACTCCCTGACAGTTACCCCGGAGGTAATTAGAACAAGAGTGGCCAACAAAAGGCCAAGGTAAACAATTGCTTTCGAACCCATTTTGCAAACTTGGCTGACTCTTTCAAAGATAGCAACAGGTGAAGATGGAATGCAATTTTAAGTACAAATTTGACGTCCCATTTATAGGCCCAGGGAGATCAAGTAAAGACGTGAGTACAAATTAATGAGTGCAAGTTGACGCATGTGATAGGCGCGTAAATGTTCACATTAGCGCCCCCTAATTTATCTTTGTTAAGTCCCATTTATATTATTATTCGGAGCTTAATACTTAATTATTGTGTTGTAGGTATTTTGAGGATTTGATACAAAAAAAGCACAAAGTTAGAATATTAAACGGTGTTTGAAGCAGGTCCATATGGGTCAAGAGTTTATTAGCACCGGACTTAATTAGTCCACGGCAAGAGTACTGAATTTGCAATTCAATTGGGTGGGCCCAATGTTTATGTATTTGACTAACCGATGGGGCCATGTAAAGGAACTAGGCCTAAGCCAATTCTCAGCCCACGAGGGCTTTATTAGTCGGCTACAAAACAGATATAAAAGGGAGGTTTCCACGGACGAAATGAGGGGAGAAGCGGCAGTGTTATCTTCTTGGAATCACCACGCTATCAGAGAACGGGGCGACCAAAGGGTTCCGAAATTACTTTTGCAGTTTCAGATTTATGTTCTTTCATTCAGAGTATTTTTTCTTTCGAGTTTTTTAAGTTTTGTTCAATTACTCGCACTCCGGTAACTAGTTTTAATTTCTGTTATTAATAAAAGTTATTCGTTTGTTTTTGTTTGGTTTGGATCTCTTGTTTATTTTTCATCTCGTATAATAGAAGCATGTTTCAAATTAGGGTTTATTTTGTTTCTTGCATAATGATTAGTGAGTAGTCGTATTGGTAGGGTCGTGGGGCGATTAGCACACCGTGACCAGTTCGGACACTGCTCCTATTTTCAAACAATGAAAAAATAATTTTAGGTTAATTGAGAACATTCGTGAGACGAACCCGGGCATCAACGGAGCCCATGTGAACGGGGGAATGGGGGAACAAAACTCGTTCTCCGCTGCGCATGGGTATACGGCGACCATAGGGTCTCGCATCTTGCGGGGTATCTTTTTCAATTTAAAATTACGTTTTTAAGAACTCCAAAACAGAGCAGGTTACTCCAGACTGGTTACGAGTGCTATGAACCCTACGACCGTACCTCCTTTTAATTTTTTAAGAAGTTCAATTATTCCGTAAGTTTAGTTAATCTCAATCAATCGACAAGGGGTGGCTACCTAAGAGCCCAGTTTAATCAGTAACAACCCGAGTTTTTAGTCAGCACACATCACTGTCTCTGTGGATTCGACTCCGGACTTACCGGATATTATGCTACGTCGGTTTCCGCCCTACGCTTGGGACAACCCATTAATTTAGGACTAGAAAATCGTCAAACAGCATGGCCGGGTCAAGATGTAGTTGGACGTTTAAGAGTTGGGGTCTCTTTATTTCTTGCAAAAGTCAGAGATCTTATCTCATGGATTCATTCCCTTTGATCAAATCACCTGTTCAATTAGTTGTCTATTGAGGGTGGGACATGTCTATGAATGGCAGACCTGCGTTGCTGGTCCACATCAAAAGTTGGGTTTTAATTTTTGAAACCGGACCGGGATCCTGGAAGGCTCCATTCCCGAAAGGGAAATAAGTACTTATTTTTTAAAAAGATAATTTTAAGTTCAAAAATTATGTGCTTATGTAAATAATTTTCCTATTAATATGGATCTTGTTTGACAGATCTCATTGAGATCTTTTATACAGTGCAAAAAAAATTGAAAAATTATTTTCCATTTACATTATTTTTTTAGTTTGAAAATGTGAAATAAGTACTTATTTTTTAAGAAGGTGTTCTGGAACGGGGCCTAATTAAGGCATACGTAGAGTATACAATTCGACTCGTTCAAAAGTATTTTTGTGATACAATTTTACTCGTAAAAGTAATTTCAACAAATCTGAACGATTGATTGTGGAGATGGACCAACAAATCTTAGATCTAATCCACCTCTAAATTTGAAGGTTGCAACTAGGGTGTTCTTTTCAGGAGCAAACAGTTCTTTTCTTTTTTTTTTCCTTTTCAGCCTGCAACCGGGGGGTGTTCTTCTTTTCAAGATAATTACGTATTTTGGATTGTCAACTTGCGTGTTTTTCTTTTCGGGTCCATGTTTGGCATATGACTGTCAAGGGTCTCGGTGTCAATATTGTTGGGATGCTTTCTCTTTGTTGTGATGCCTCTTTTCACGTGTTCCCTTTACTCTTTGTAACTCTATTTTCAAAGATTAATAAAAGGGGTAATTACATTAACCCCCCTTTAACTACCACCTGGTCACACATTGCCCCCTTTAACTACAAAACCCAACACTTAACCCCCTTTAACTACCAATCACTAAAATCATGAGCCTACCGTTTGCAATCTGTTAGGTATTTGGACGGAATACAAATATTGGACTATTTTGCCCTCATCTTATGTGGAAAACCCTAAAAGCTATCAATTGCAAGTCTGCAGTCCCCTCTCTCTTCCATCTCTCTCTCTCTCTCTCCATTATTCAGTCTTCACTCTCCCACCCATCCCTCAAACTAACATGAGCCGAGTGTGCTCTGCGCACCTCTGGACTTGACTCCCAAACCCTGCCGCCACTCCACCTGCCACTGCCACATGTCCGAACCAGTCACTGGCTTCTGCGCCTTGTGCCTCCGCGATCGCCTCTCTGACCTCGACGTTCCTTCCCCCTCCTCCGACGCTAATGCCACCTCCATTTCCTTCCAGTCGGAGCTCCGCCGCTGCAAATCCCACGCCGCTAGCACACGCGGAGGAGCCTTTTCAACCTCCCTAGAGCCCCGGCGGAAGTCCTACGACGACAGAGTCCGCAATAACAATTCACTGGACGACAAAGAGAACGGCATCGACAAAGGTCCCAGCGTTGAATCCAAGAACCTAAGGCTTTCCACAGCCTCAAATTCAATAACTAAACCCGCCATAGTTTTAAATCTCGGTATCGGTCGCCGTCGCGGTATATCGGTATCGGGACGTCTCGGTGATACGTCGCGAGAATCGGGTGTCGCGGTCATGAATTTTTAAAAATCATCAGCAACATGTATAAAACTTGAAAATATACTTTTGCCCCCAACATTTGATAGGCGCGTAAATGTTCACATACGCGCCCCTTAATTTATCCTTGCTAAGTCTATTTTTATATTATTACTTGGAGATTTACGCTTAATTTGTGTATTGTAGGTATTTGGAGGATTTGGTACAAAAAGCGCAAAAATGGAAATATTAAACAGGTTTCGAAGCTAGTCCATTTGGAGGTCAAAATGGAGTGAGGAGTTGCACTAACTTAATTACTCCAACACAAGGGCATGATACTGGCGAACATAACTTGCAAATCAATTGGATGAGCCCAATATTTATTACTCCATGGTTGATTAACTGGTGGAGCCAAGTGGCCTAAGCCAATTCTCGGCAGCTAATGTGGCCCACGGCTTTGACGTGCCACAGAAGATTAGGATTTTATTTTATTAAGTCGGCACTTCTTATAAAAAGAAAAGAAAGCTGCGCACAGGGGGATATTCCCACGCACGGACGAAACAAAGAGAGAAGCGGCGGTGATATCTTCTTGGATTCATCACGCACGGGAAAAAAAAAAAAAAGAAGAAGAACGGGGCTGCCATCAATATTGCGTAGTTTTCTTCGAGCTTTCTTCCCTTCATGTTATTTGATACTTTGTTCAATTACTTGCATTCCGGTAACTAGTTTCAATTTCTATTTTTAATTAAAGTTATTCGTTTGTTTTTGTTTGATTTGGATCTCCTGTTTATTTTCCGTACCAAGTATTAGAAACATGATTCAAATTAGGGTTTCTTCTTTTTCATGCATAATGATTAGCGAGTAGTCGTATAGGTAGGGTCGCGGGGTGATTAGCACACCGTGACCAGTTCGGGTACCGCTCCTATTTTCAAACAATGGAAGAACGATTTTTTATTGGAAAAATACTTCCCGCGGACGAACCCGGGCATTGTCGGAGCCCATGTGAACGGGGGAATGGGGGTCCAAAACTCATTCTCCGCTGCGCATGGGTATACGGCGACCACAGGGTCTCGCATCTTGCGGGGTACCTTTTCAATCTTAAATTAAATGTTTTTAAGAACTCCAAACAGAGCTGGTAAATCCAAACTGGTTACGTGTTATGAACCCTACGACCGTACCTCTTTTAATTATTTGAAAAGTACAATCAATTTCTTTAGTTTAGTTAATCTCAATCAAATCGACAAGGGGTTGCTACCTAAGAGCCAATTTAAATAAGTAACAACCCGAGTTTTTAGTCAGCACACATCACTGTCTCTGTGGATTCGACTCCGGACTTACCGGATATTATGCTACGTTGGTCTCCGCCCTATGCTTGGGGCAACCCATTATTTTAGGTCTAGGAAATCGTCAAGCAACATTGGCTTAAATTATCACATTTTAATTAATTTAAGACATGTAATAGCCCATTCTCTTCATGTGAAATATCCGATAATTTATCAAAACCCGCAAGTCAATAAGATTTTACAAATATGAGAAAAATGCAACATTATGAGTTTCGATATAATTGACATAAACAGCAAAAGTAAGATGAAGACATTAAAATAAACACACCATAGAGGTTTTACATTACATAATCGCTAGCCACAACTAGTTTCAAGCTCATAGCTTTTAAGTCATACATAATTTTGCTAATACAACTTCATTAATCTAATAATCTACCCTTTTTTTTTTTTCGAACCGGCCGAACCAGTCACGTGAATCCGTTACAGACCGATACGTATCGGGTATCGGCCGGTTCACCTGTGATTTCCCGTCTGCCTGTTATATCGGCCTGTATCCGAATCGAAACCCTCAAATACCGGTACGAACCGGCCGATATTTAATCTATGGAACCTGCACAAAACATTAACATTAGGGTTGCTGAAGAACGGTAGCGGTAACGAGGACAAAGGCGAGGAAGTTACGGAAGAAGAAACGAAGACCATGAAAGAGCACATCGAACCTATCCGCAGTCCATGCACAACCTTGACCGACCTCTCTGCGCACACGACAGATTCATCCTTGACCATAACTGAGTGGTGTTTGAATTGAGCACCACCACCGTACCCATCACTCAATTTTTGGATTCTATCTATTTTCCTTTCTTCTCTCAATGTCCAACCTGCAATCTGAAAGAAGAAATTTTCCTTTTTTTCAAATAAGAATTTGGGTGACCCATGATTTCTCTGTTCATCGTGTAACTATGATACATGATATGAAATTTGGGTGAAGTAGAGGGAGGAGAAAAGGGCTGTAAAAGAAAAGGGGTAATAAGGTAACTTCGGAACTTCTGTTAACACCATCCAAGCGATTTCAGTGATTGGTAGTTAAAGGGAGTTAAGTGTTGGATTTTGTTGTTAAAGGGGGCAATGTGTGATCGGGTGGTAGTTAAAGGGGGGATAATGTAATTTCCCCTTAATAAAATTTGTTTTGCCTTTCAAAAAAAAAATGTAGAAAAAAAGCTGACTACTAGTTTTTTATTCAACTGGTCCTGTAGTGCCCAATCTTTGCCATCCATTTGGCATTAATTGGTCTAGATTATTTTACATGTAAGATAAGTATCTTACGTAACGAACTGAGGCTAGCTAGCTCCGTTAACCAAGATTCTTGCACTACTACAATAATAGATAAATACCACACTAAGGAGGTTTACAAAGATCACGGTTTTTAGTGAAAGTGTGATAAAAAGTGGTGCTTAAATTTTTTTATCTCAGTTTAAGTCCAAAACTGTGATAAAAAGTGGGTTTTAGAGCGGAGTAAAAGACCTCGCTCTTGTGGCGAGGTAAAAGAGAAAAGACCTCACTCTTATAGCGTGATAAAAAACTTTAGCGCGGAAAAAAGTGAGATAAATGATCTCACTCTTATGGCGAGATAAAAAGTCTAAAAAAACCGTGATAAAAAAATTACTGGAGTACTCATTTAGCCGCGTGATCTAAATTTTCACGTGGACCAAAAACTACTGTAGCGGAGCGGAGAGCTCCACGATAAAATTACACTTATCCCCCTTTTATCTATCTAAAGCTTCCCAATCGGAACAAAAAGAACAAACGATCTACTCTCAATCTAGGGTTCCCTCTTCGTCCCTACGCCTCCTCTCCAGCTGCGGCTCCCTCCTCTTGGTACGCGCGCGCTCTCTCTCTCTCTCTCTCTCTGTATCTGTATCTCTCTCTGGTATTTATGATTGGGAGTTGGGGTTTTGGGTTGGGGTCGCTGGGTCGTTGCCTTCAACCGCGGTTGGGTTCAAAGGGAGGGGATCGGGTTAGGGGCGGGGAACGGGAACGGGAACGGGATATGGGTTGAGTTAGGGTTTGTGGGATTGGACAGATTTAGGGATTTTTGGTTATTGTGGTTAAATCTGGGGCTAATATCTTACTCTGTTTTGTATTTGTCTCTCCTTTTTCGATTCCACATGGTTTCCCCCCTCCTTCTGTGTATTCTCAGAGTAACACATGTGCAATATTTGAGGTTTATCTGCCTAACTTAGGAGGATATAATGGAATCAGCGTACAGGACATGGGAAAGAGAGGAGAGAGAAGGGATAATATCAGAGAGAAGTCGGTTGAACTTTGTAGGGAGCTCCAGACTGCTTTAGGCACCGCAAAATGGCAGGTTTGTTTTTGAGATTCCGTGTCTGTTTTTTTTTAGGATGGGTTATGCTTATGTTTCTACGAAGTATGTGATTTGATAATTTTCATGGTTTACAGAAAGAGAAATAGGGTACACCAAAAGAAAAAGGGTCCGAACCACTAAAGCAAAAAATGAACAAAAGGTTGCACAATTCGTGGAACAACATTCACATTCATAGGTAAGCAGCAAGTTTATATAGCACTTAACAAATTATATGTTTCTCTTTATTTTATTTCCTTAATCTGCTTTTATTTGTGGAACGCCGGTGCGTGTGTGTTTGGGATATGCTGAATTACCATCAGTGCATACCATTTGTTTGCGACATACAAAACAAAATATATGCGCTAGATTTTTGCTTTCATTACATGTAATACTTGACTGTCAAACAATGTTGCTCGGTATTGACATCAGAAAACTTTTTCTCATCTTGATTGCCATTTCTCTTTGATAGCATGAGATGATGTATTATCTGACATTTGTTGCTCTTTTGGTTGTAGTCCTTTATGTGTCCTTCAGGGATCAATGACTTTCCCATGACAAATGCCGGCCATATAAAGGTGTGTTTGAACTTTTTTTTAGAGTTTTAGACCCACATCTTGTGATGATTATATAGGCTCAAACAACTTAAATGCTGTTATAATGTTTTTAACAAGATGAATCATTTTCTAAGAAAGTTGATCTCTTCATTCTCCTGTAGGAAGGGTTGTCTGTACTGGCAAAGTACAAAAGACCTTTACTTGTACATGCAGAGATAGAACAAGAACTTGAAGGCATCTTGGAACTGGAGGATAGTGCAGTTGACCCTCGATCCTATTCAACTTATCTGAAGACTAGGCCTGCTTCATGGTAATTTTTTTTAAGCATTCCCCTCAGAATTTATTTTAATTTTTTCCTGTTATCAACGACTTTTAGGCTGTATTAGGGCTAAGTTTATTAATTCTTTAGTTCCCTGCTAGTTGCTTTCTCCTCAGTAAATATGTCCTTGAAACCCTGGTCCAAAGATAGCCTTAACGTGGAGGTTTCGATCAGTGTCTATATTTCTTTGATTCTTAAATTGTTTGAAAGGCTGCTATGTTGTACCCAAATAGAAATGAGAAAGTTGAGTCATTTTGCGCTTACCTAGTTGAACCCGGAAAGAATGAAGGGAATGTGTTATTTGAATTTTGGTGACTATGTTTGCGTCTCTGATTTGAATGATTTAAGTAAATTTCATCTTACATGAACGTAACGGCGATATCAAGTCTCTATGCTTTTGGCTATGAGATTCTTTCCCTTTTCTGTTGACTATTTTGTAGAGTTTTTGGGTGAACTATGTATGGTGATATAGCGATATCACCTACTTGTGTATTTTCCGTCGTTAAAAGGTGTGCACTCAGTTTTGGGGTGCTCTTAGACTACAGTGCATTTATCTCGAATCCAAAATTATAATTGAGAACATGGGCTGAACACCCCATTTCCGGTAGTCAGACTTGTGCATGTGTTTGCTGGTGCGAGTATGGTTCTAAGTATCAGATATTCGGATTAATAAATTATATGGCCAAGTATTCTGGGACACAGGACACTGTATAAATCTCAAATAGTCATTGCATTTTGTTTGGACAATAACGATGAAGTTTGTGAACCAATATGGACTATGACCATATTTAAGAAGGTCCATCTCTTAGAGCATCTGGCTTTATGTTTTCTATTTTTGTATATAGTCTGATAATGGAAGTATATGTCCCCCTTGCTTACACGATAAGATAAGGTAGGGAAGAGTCAATTTTGTTCCCCTCCTCTCTCTGTGGTTATGTCTTGAAGCACTTCACCCCCACAAGTCCCATGTGTTTTTGAAGTATGGTGAATGTTTACTCTGGATATGACATGCGTAAAAAATGACCGTAATACCCAATGACGTTAATACTCCTTGATCTTAATACACCTCTTCTTGTCTGCATTCCAAGCTGATTGATGCAGGGATAGCATCCATGTTACTAACATGGCCATCTTGCGAATGTTATAAATATAACAATACTAGGTACGAAGTAATGTATTATGTCACTGGAAAATGTGTATGTTACCTAAGTGCTGTATCAGAAAGATCAAGCTTTTGTTTCTTATGTGTTATATTGCCTGCTTAAAAGGGGTTTTGAGCAATGTATTCACCAAAATCTGCATCTGTTCCTTCTGCACTTCTTTTTCCCAATTAAGACGTCACTTCACACTCTTACAGTAACACCCACACACCCAAAAATTAAAATTAGTTATTCCCATGCAATGTGATAAAGTGGGTTCAAGCTTTCTGAAGAACCATTAAAGATGCCTGTTTCAATAATTGTGTATGTCAAGCATGGTTTCTAGTATTTGAAGATTCTAAAGATATCCTCTTAGTTCTCCCATTTCAAACCCATAACTGATTCCTATTTATCATAATCTGCACATACGGACTCATAAACTCTTATAACTTAAAGACAAGGACAAGGACAATGATAGTTGCCAAAAAAAAACTTAAGGACAATGACTTTCTCAAGTCATTATGTACAGGAATAAACAGGCAGCTATAGTATCTTGAGTCTCAGAAGCAGTTGACTGTTGCATCAATTGAATCGAGCAGATTCTTGATTGCATCATAGCTATATCTTCCCCTATACTGAACAAAGGTTTCAAAACGTGATCATACTCATGCAATCGTAAAGTCATGTTAATCCCTTTCTCTCGCACTCACATGCACACAAACACTTTTTCATCTATTCGGTGCCCATGTCTACTATGTGGGTTTCCTGGGAGTTCTTGATGCTGCTACTTTTTGTTTTCTGCTGGATTTAGGCATTGGAGTTCTTGATGCTGCTACTTTTTGTTTTTTGGTGGATTTAGGCATGCTCTGAGAATGATGAAGTGCTTGAAATTGGCTTCAGAGAATGACGAAGTGCTTGAAATTGGCCTCAAAGAATGAAGAATTCGTTGTAGCTTAGGACATAACTCCATGCTTGTGGTTCAATTAGTTAATTTTCTTTGTCCTTTTTATTGTTAAGCTTTTGTTCTACATTTTCTGAAATTTGATTGATGTTAGATTAATTCAATGTAGGCTTTCCGGCACGATGTTTATATCTATGACATGTTTTGTGCAAGATGCAATATTAGTTATGCATATTTCGTATTGCTATGTTTTTTGTTTTGGAGAAGATAGCTACGGGCTGAATACATATTTTACGTGTATTTATTATTGGGCATTTTTTAAATGTACAAAAAAAAAAAAAGATGCATCTTTCAATCACATTTCTAGACTGTGATGATAAGAACATTTAATCACGGTTTTAGACGAAAACCGTGATCTAAAAACCAGAAAAGATCACACCTAACTATTTTCCATCTCAGTTTTTAGAAATGAAAGATCACAGTTTTTGGTGGTGATCGTTATTGACATAAGATCACGGTTTTTCAAGAGGAGTGTGATCAAAACCTGGGAAAGAAACACGGAAAGGAGTTTCCATCTCAGTTTTGCCTAGAAACGATCACGCTTTTTGGGTGTGATTGTTTCTATCTTTCAATCACGGTTTATAACCGTGATAAAAGAGAGTGACTTACAATCACACTCACATCTATCACGGTAGGAGGAGTGTGATAGAAGACTAACTATCACAGCTAATAGCTGTGATTGTTATGCTTTATTGTAGTAGTGTTGCATCTCACTCGGAGGTCAGGAGTTCGAGTCTCCCTACTAAGGCTGTCCACGGTCTGGATTTGATCGAATTTCTATGAATCCAATCCTAATCCGTATTTCACGGTTTTTAGAAAATGCAATCCAATCCTAATCCAAAAGTTTCACGGTTTGGTTTCAATCCGAATCGTGAGTCACGGTTAGGTCCCGATTTTATCCACGGATTTTCTTCCATAAAAATAAAATGATGCTACTGCCAACCAAAAATGCAAAGTGTAAACATTTATTAGTGTTATAGACTGTAACAACTAATAAGTGTTTGCAGCCTTGCTGGTTTCAAGTTTCAGATAACATTACAGCAAGTTAGTTCCATTGTTTTAGTCCAGAATCGTTCAAGACAGCATCCAAATAGGTAGTGACCAAAGAAAAGCTAAGAATTGTCCTAATTCCACCAACAAAATATCCAAATTCTGATAAAGCATTATGTACTTATTACCTTAAGTTTATAATATTGTCACCTTAATGTAAAATTGTTAAAAAAATTCATAACAATTAGTAAAGTTATAATTATTACGCACACATATATATTTTTATTTTATATTTTTTTAAATATCTCATGGTCTGGTTCGGTTAATCCACGATTTTGAAATTAAAATCCAATCCGAATCTGTATCTCACGATTTTTTAATTTTTGAATCCGTGTCCGAACCATTAATCCACAGACAAAATCCAAAAGGCACGGATTGGTTCGGTCCGGACCGGTTTCACGGTTCTTGATTTTTCATGAACAACCCTACTTCCCATATGCGTGTGAGTGTTCTTCTTTTAGAGGGCTTGAGACATGAGTCCTTAGGAAGCACCTTTTTTTTTTTTTGAACGGCGAAAAAAATTCTATTAATTTTTGAAAAAGATACAAAGACTAATAGGAGCAAGGAGAATGCAACAAAAGTGTGAAAAAAATTCATTAATCTTTGAAAAAGATACAAAGACTAACAGGAGTAAGGAGAATGCAACAAAAGTGTCTAGTCCAAGACCCAATCTCTAGATTGACAATATACCGACCCAGAAAACACCCATATCCTTGGGAAGCACTTAGGAAGCGTTTTTGGAAGACTGAGAACGGAAAGATGTAGCGTTTGGCACTTTGTTGGCGCGAACGCGTGATCATCGATGTCAGAGAGAGACTGGGGCGCCGCGGAATTAATATATCTTCAAGAAGCTACAAAGTTAAGACGCCACTTGATAGGAATTATTATAATCTTGAAGAGTAGTGGAAATTTGCTGCCATATCCTCAAGATTGCTAATTAATGACATATTGAGAAGCAAGAATCTTATTCTCAAGTTATTTTGGGCATGCACTTCTAGCTTAAAATTTTCATTTATTTGCAGTTTACCTCATCTCGATGTACTAATTACATGGCGGCCGTAAACTATGAATCGAGTCCAAACCAACCCAAACCGAATAGTTTGGTTTGGTTTTCTGATATTGTGGTTTGATCCTGGTTTTAAAAAATTTAAAATCATGTTCAAGGGTTCGGTCCATGAATTTATGTCAACGGTTCTGGTGCCAATTAATCCGATCCGAACCATGTACATATATACTTATATATACTTATTCCTCAGATTAGATATGCTAAATAAATTAGGCTAAGCCATATATAGCCGATTAATTTCCTAATCTATTGATTATGCATAATGCATTCCACTGCCCTATTAATTCCTTCACTGTCAAGACTCTTTTTTTTTATAAATCGGAACTTTCAAGACTAATGACCCTAAATTTTCGTATATTAAAACAAATTCATATTCTATATAAGCCTAACGCAATAAACCTAAATTGCATCCATATCTATCTCTTTTACTCAGCCAACAGTAAGGACTCTTTACTAGCCTCTATCTTCACTCGATCTTTGTAGTTGTCTCTTTTTTATAATATTTTTTATACCCCGATAGAATTGGTTTTAATACAAGTTTTGGTTTGATTTATCTCTGCATTTCTAAGTACTTTGAACGATTTTTAAAGAGTGTGTGTGTATATATATATATTAGGTTCAATCAAATCGTGGCTCAAAATCGAAATCAAACCGTATTTAAATGGTTTTTATTGGTTTGGTTATTAGTTTACAATAATAATAATAAAACCAAACCAATTAATCATGTGGTTGGTGCGGTGGTTGTGACAGCGGTGCTGCGGTGGTTGTTTTGAGTGTTTCGGCAGGTTAGGGTTTTGATTTTGTGTTTCATTTTTGTTTTGTCCTGACTCTTGTCCGGTTTATGTCCGGATGTTGAGGCCGGTTTCTGTCCGGATGGGTCCAGTTTTGTCCCGGTGGGTCTTCCCGGGTGGTTATGTTCCGATTTAGTTTTCCCAGATCGGGTAACTGATTTCCACAGGTTCAATGTTATCTTTGATTCGGAGTTCCGCCATCCCGAGACGGTGGTGTCTGAGTACTAGCTCCACGTTAGCCGGCCATGTTGACGGTGTGAAGAAGTGAGCATTTAGCTCTTGCATAGGCGCTGGACACTAATTTCGTCTCTTAGTCTTTTTTTGTACTGTGTCTCTGTTTTTCTGTATTTGGGTGGAAATCTGTACTTGCCGTATGCTCTATTCTTTATTCGGAAGTTATCTGTAGATGCCGTATGACTTGATTAATGAATTTGCTTCTTCCGTTAGAAAAAATAAAAAAATTAATCCAGTCCACACTCACCCCAACTTATTACAATATCAATATATTACGTCATTTTCGACAAGCTGAAAACCAAATACACGAACACCCACAGCATTCTCCCATGGAGAGTTGTAACGTTTATACGTATATGGAGTATCTACCAACAGGGCATGATATATACCGGAGTATATATTAGATCACCTCCAGTACTCATGCTTTTTATTTCATACGTATATATATATACTTACGACACACACATTAATTGCACAAAGATCACTTGTGAGACAGTGGCTTCGTAAGATCGACACCCTCCATAATAACCACGTTCGCAGCATCTAAAACGTACGTCAACCCCTTCCTCCACCGCCCGGGCCTCCGCCACCAGGATATCCTCCGTACGTCGGTGGTGGATATCCTCCGTACGTCCCTCCACCACCAGGATATCCTCTGTACATCGGTGGTGGATATCCTCCGTACGTCCCTCCACCACCAGGATATCCTCTGTACGTCGGTGGTGGATATCCTCCGTACATCCCTCCGCCGCCAGGATATCCTCCGTAAGTCTGATCTCTGCCTGGATACTTGGCTTCCTCTACTCCCTTTGTCTGTTTAGCAGTTTCAGCTGCACAAATGATAATATCATATGCATGCATTAAAAGTAGCTGTTTTCACATTCTATTGTGCAAAGGCGATGCGGATTTCTAGTCCATTGTACGTTAAAGTTAAAGCACGCCACATGAACGTACGTGAAATTTGAGAATGTGTTCAAGTTTGGAGAGGCTTGTACAAAGAAATATTCATGTACGAGTGGAAAGTCCAGCGCTTCAAATTAATTTGAAAATATTGCACTGAAAGAAAGCCAAGCGCGGTTGACTCTTGCATTGGCTGGCCAGTAAACGTGATATATATACCGCTACTACTATCTCTTTGTCACATCGAAGTGTTTGGGGGCAAGGTTAAATCATTTAATTTAGACTCATATGAGGGTTAATTAATGGGCAGAGGCCGGCGACTAAATTCCTATATATCAACTCAATGCCTTGATAATCATGCAATCTTTTGGCCGGATCGATCTTTTTGTAAGACACATGAAAAACTAAAATATAACGTCCCATGTATCATATAGTATATAAGAACTTGCATAGTCTAGGCAAATAATTAGAGTGGAGATATATATATATATAAGACTAAAGATGACGGTGTAATAATATTCATCAAACCATGCCTTCATCAAATGTGAAGAGTAAATTCAATTTCAAATATGGACTCACTAGTTTTCTTGGAAGTCTCGGCCAAATCCCTTGCTGCTACCTCCGACGTAACCAGAAGAACAGTAGCCAAAAGGCCTAGGAAGACTATTGTTTTGGAACCCATTACTAGATGACTACTCTTTCAAAATAGATGAAGATGTATGAATGACATTATAAGTACAATTTTGATGCCTATTTATAGACCTAAAGAGAATAAGTGCAGGGAGCGATGTGAATGGAAATTAATCGGGTGGTTTGGACAGATGGGTCAAGATGTATTTCACGTGAAGCTAAATAAATGGACAGAAAAAGGAGAAAAACTATTTCGCGGAGCTTTCCGTGAATAGTGGTTTACGGAGCTGGATTGCGCCCGTCCAATTCCGAAACGAATGGCAAAGATCGTGCAGCTCCACAAAATGCTTATTCACAACTCCTCCGTGAATAAGCCAATTTCCAAGAAAAAAAATAGAGGTATTCTTCAAGTCAACTTTGGAAAGTTACATGGTAGTACTACTGTACTAGTATTACGTAAATGGACTTCATTGCATGGACAATGAAAGGCCCTGACTGTTCCCAATTAATCTAACATTTTCCAGGAAAATGAAGGGTCAAAGTTCTTGGCTAAAGAAAATTAAGGTGCTTGCATATAGGGTTAGCATCGTGTCATGTTCATGTCGTGATCAATTCGAGTTCCTATCAGATAAACCTTGACACTAATCCGACTTGTTTAGCAAAATGTGCAAATTAAATCCTTTTGCTTTCCCCTCACCTGTTTACATAACCCGTTTGCACCTGTTTGTGTTTTAAGTTATCAACCAATTTCAAAGAAACAATTAGCCCTTCTCAAGGACTGAATAATACTACTACTTATATAATTCAACTTTTAAGGAAAATACTATTGAATAACACTATAATTTTTTAACCTGGTAGATAAATAGGTTCGAGTTAATGTGTTAGGTTCGGGTTTAATGTGTCAGGTTCGGGTTAAAGTGTTAAACAAGTTAACTGTGTCAATTTTGGGTTATGCGGATTGAACCCGAGCCCGACCCTTTTAACAATTGTGTTCTCGTGTCGTGTCATATACATGTTTTGTGTAAAAAATAATCAAGCATAACCCTGCTAACCTCATGTGGAGTTCGAGTCGTGTTATATCGTGTCCTGTAAGAAATTGTTCTACTGTGAGCTTAGAGCTGTAGCACTAGAGTGAGGAGCTCGCTCCTCAACTAACTAGACGGTCATGATCTTAATCACGTATGTGTAGTCAGTCGTAGCATCCACGTTTCCCATGACACCAGTATCTTAACCACCCATGCAATTTAATTAAGATACTTAATCATGGTGTATATGCTTATTAATACAGTTTTTTTTTTTTTTGTTCAATCGAAAATTCCATAGATTAAGCTACAAAGCTAAAGCCAAGACATAGAGTCAACATAGCATTACAGGAAACAAGGCAATCAGATGCCAAAACGATAAGATTAAATACGTATGTAGGTGACCCACGCCCCAAGGCGTCAACCAAAACAAACTCCCTAGCAGCCAGGGAAACATTGGTTGTAACAATCACGTCTTCATCTTGTTGAGATCCCAGTCTTGCCAGGCAATATCTCTACTGAGTGAAAAACGTAGTGTGAGCCAAGTGTTAGGATCTCAAGAGAGAGTTTTTTCATCTCACATTGTAATCAATCTGTTTTTCATTTAGTAGAATATCTCTCTCACTCGTAGATGTACCCGAGTTTTGGGAAACTACGTATTTTCTTGTGTAAATTGTTCACTTGTGCGCGAGCGCGATTGTGGTTTTTTTTTTTTGTTTGTTAAGCTTCCGTTGCGAGTGGGATTCGGGTATAATCCCATCAAATTCTTAAGGCTCCATTCCTGTACCAATCAAGAACGACATCGGGGGAGGATCAGTCCTTCCAAACAGACAATTAATTCAATTGCCAAAGAAATAAAATTATCAGTGTTGAATTTACAAGAGCAAGAACAATAATTGTAGCGGGCCGGGCCGAATTGACTGGGTCCGTTTAGGCCTAACTCCTGGCCACGAATAGATTGGTCACGGACTGAATCTATCGGTCTGATCCCCTTGACTCAGGCAATCGAGCACATTATCGGCCTAATAAATGCAGTTTAGTCTAGTTAGTTCAGACCAGTTTGGTCTATTGTTTGCATCTGAGTCGTTCAAAAGTGTTTTAGACGGCTCAGATTTGTTCGGATTTATTTTTATTACAAAATACTCAAAACACCCAGAACAAATCTGAGCCATCCAAAAACAAATGGACCAAACTAGTCCGAACTAAATGGACTAGATCCAACCCCGCCAAGCACACCCCATTGTTAAGCGGGGTGTCGAGCGGCATCTGGTTGTTCATCTCGGCTCGGTTTGAATATAAGCGCATACAGATCTGAACCGTCCATTGTTCAGTCAAGATCCAAGCCGTCGATTCTCACCTATGTATGTAGAAGTATGTGTAAAGCGCATGTTTTTGTAATAAATTTGATATTGCTTAGAAACAATAAAACTGATAGGCCAATTAATAAATTTGTCTAGGTTAAAAGAGAAGAAAATATAAATTATTATTTAAAAGCGAATAAGCAACAATAACTAAAACGGTTACTACGGGGGCGTTTGGTAATCTTTTTATTTTCAGTTTTTGGCTTTTGTATTTACTTTTTTGAAAACTAATGAATAAAACTTGTTTGGTAACAAGTTTCTACTTTTTTGTTTCTTATAAACTTTTTCAGAGTTTTTGTAAACTATGAAAACTACAAAAACGTGTTTTTCCCAGTTTTTTTTTTTTTTTATAGAAAAACACAAATTTTACCAAACATGTTTTTTGTTTTTGTTATTATGAAAACATAAACCTTTTTCTACTTCTTGTTCCTTAAAAACAAAAACTAAAAATGAAAAAGTTACCAAACGCACCCTACGCTTTTGAAAAATCCCAAACCCAGAAATCATAGATTAACTGCGTTCTTTTAAGTATAAGTTTGGAACTTATTTCGGTATTTTTTATTTTTCGTAGCTTTTTGTTTAGCTTTTTAATGTAATTTTAGGGGTTAATCGTTTGTCTCGACGAGATGAAATAAAAAAAATATAAAAATATGGACCGATGTTGAAAAAATTCAAATAAGATGGCACTTAAGCTCCAGAAGACAGTTATTTGATACTTTTTAGTCTATAGTGAATTTTTTATTTTTTAGACTCCTCTCGTTGAGACGGACGCTAAATCCAAAAAAAATCATGTGAATTTAACAAAAATTAAAAAAAGACAAATAAAACACAAAAAACGAAGAAATAAGTGAAGTTTAAAAGAATGAGGCACCTCTTTTGTGAAGGTAGCGACGCGACTAGGGTTTTCTTTCAGGAATTTCATCTTTTCAGTAGGGGTGTGCACGGGTCGGGCGGGTCGGTTTTGACCCTAAACCTGAACCCGACCATGGTCGGGTAAGAATATTTAGTAGGGGTGTTCAAGAAAACCTCCCGAACCGTAAAATCGGTCCGATTTGGACCGAACCGTCCTATTTGGTCCGGTTATGCGGTTTTACGGTCAGGTTATGGTTTTAAAAAAATAAGAACCATTAATTTTGGTTCGGTTACTGGTTCTCAATTAATGAACCGTGATTAGAACCGAACCGGACCGTTTAAAACTAAGATAAATATAGAAATACATATGTGTGTGTAATTAAATATGTATTTGAATTTGATAGGTTAATCTTTTCCTTGCTAAACTTAATTTATTTAGAGATGAAATCTCATTTGTTAAGAAAGCTTTTCTTCCTTTCCTATTCCAATAGATTATCTTCCTATTTCTTTAATTTTATGAGTTCATATTTTGTGAATAAGTGTTTGGATGCTTATTAGATAGAACCGGAACCGAACCGAAATCGGACCGGTCTTGGGGTTTGGTTTTGGTTAGGTTCCATGCATATATTGGTTAGGTTATGGTTCTCAATTTTCTAGAACCGTTTGAAATGGTCTGGTTACTGATTTTCTAGAGAACCGGACCAATCCGGACCGTGTACACCCCTAATATTTAGGCCCGCAAACCGAATCGAACAGGTGGTAAGAACTGTCCACGAGCCCGATTCTTTACTTCGGGTCGGGTTTGACTTAAAAACATAATTTAACCTTTGGGTCGGGTCGGGTCTGCCCCCCCCCCCCCCCAGGTAAGTAACGCACCAACCCAAACCCCGAACCGAAATCTGATTTTTAACAGAAAGTAAACCCGCACCAGTCCGAACCACATGTTCGACCCCACTCGAGACCCTCCGGGACGGGTCGGGTCCGTTGGTTTTTTGCACACCCCTACTTTTCAGGCTACAACGTACCGGTGTGTTGTTCTTCTTCAATACAGTATTATTATGGACGTACAATAATAATTACTTTAATTCTTTCAAAAATAATGTAGAAGAAATTAGGTTAAAAGTTTTTGCATTCCCCTCTTTTTACATCTATCTAATAAAACACAAGGGTCTTTGGGAATATTCCAAAGAATATTCTCTCTCAACGGTTCAGATTTCTCCCTGACACAAATTTTATCTACCCATACAAACAAATCCAACGGTTCGGATTTCTCTACTCTTCACATACAAACTAATGGCATGTTTTGTAAATAGCGTGCAATCCTGGTGCTTAAAATCCTGGGGCTTATATTGGAAACGTCTCCCAGTAGAAATGGTAATTCAACAGATTTGTAAAATCAACACAATATAATGGCAGATTTTTGGGTAATTCAACAGATTTGTAATAGGCGAGGGAGGATTTTTGGAAAGATTTGATGTATTGATTTTTGAAAATTTGCGTTTAAATACATACAATAAACCGACTAATTTTATTGGGAGATAATGGCAGATTTTTGGGTGACAGATTTTTACGGGAAGCTTGATTTTTTAAAATAATTTTTGACTGCCGATTTTGTAGCAATATAGTCTTCGGCGTTTAGTTTTTTTGGTTTTTCTTTTTCTCTCTCCCTAAACATTTTCTTTCCAGTTCTCTTTCATATCTCCTTGACCCTCGCCTTCTCTCCGGTTCTCTCTCCACAGGTATGGCTATCAGTTCTTTGTCCTCTACCCGCGGTTAATTCTCTTCTTTTTTTGGTCAGTTCTTAGTGCTGGGTTATAATTGGGAGTTGGAGTTAATCGAAAAATTCTTCCAACAACCATATTGCACGGGTATGAGATTTATTTTTTGGATTGAATTTCTCAAATTTTGTCTTTGAAGCTTTAGCTTCAGTTGTTAAAAGGATAGATTTATTTTTTAAAGGGATAGACAATTGCCGTAGCTTAAGCTTGCATGAAAAAACACACATTACCGTAGCCACATAAGCTTTAGCTTAAGCTTGCATGAAAAACACATTTCCCATCACATGGGATATAGATACTAGGCTTGCATCTAAAATAGATTTTTGGTTGCGTTCAATACATACAGTATATAATTTTTTTTTACTTTTATGCTCTTTTCTTCAAAACATATTTCCATCAAAACATTGGTACGGAGACTATGGACTATACTGGCTGATTTTTCGAAAAGTGAAAAAATAGTTAGTTTTTTATTCAACAAGTTTCTACCAGTTGTAACATCATTTATTTGACTCATTTTTTTGGTGTGTGTTCAGAATTACAGGATGAATAGTGAGAATGAAATTAATACTATAAAATTAATATGGTGCGTGGAACATGTCTCTCGATTTCAAGGGCTTCAAAATTTGAATCACTCAAATCCTGTCCTCATTTCAGCGATGGCGATTTCTTTGTGACTCTCTCTCTCTCTGTTTTTGTTGACCGTTGTCAAACCCTATCCTCATTTCAGCGATGGCGATTTAGTGTTTTGAGCCACTAGCTAGCAAGTGCCGTAGGCACAGACAATTCCAACCGGGATGCGTAGTGCCGTAGGTACGGGTTAGCACTAGTAAAATTAATATGGTGCGTGGAACATGTCTCTCGATTTCAAGGGCTTCAAAATTTGAATCACTCAAATCCTGTCCTCATTTCAGCGATGGCGATTTCTTTGTGACTCTCTCTCTCTCTGTTTTTGTTGACCGTTGTCAAACCCTATCCTCATTTCAGCGATGGCGATTTAGTGTTTTGAGCCACTAGCTAGCAAGTGCCGTAGGCACAGACAATTCCAACCGGGATGCGTAGTGCCGTAGGTACGGGTTAGCATTCCCCTCTTTTTACATCAGATATAAAGTACAGAGTACAAACTCAAGACACAATATCAATTATGAGAGTTCACGAGACAACCAAGACCAACAATAAAAGAAAGAAAAAGCCCCTTTGAAGGTCACCCACACGCAGGTGGGGAGTCTCCATCTCCTAACCTCCTAGTAAGAAATTTTTTTGTGGCTAGCACTTCAGGACAGAGTGTGTAGCGCCCCCAATTTTTGGGTACGTTAAAAAGGCAATTTTATTGAATTTCTAAATAGAGCCTGGCTCGTCATTACATCATAAATCCCATCAGAGTGCTTTTGTTACATAAAGGGAAGGAAAATCTAGGGTTCCTATTTACAGCTCCGCCTGCTCCTCCATCTTAGCCAGCTCTTTGGCTCCAAAAGCCTCCAAAGTATACAGCTCTCCCTGTTCATCTATCAGGTCTGACACATTATACCAGCGTCGCCACCGATATAATATGTCAGGGTCACCAAAGGTAACACCGTGAGCTACAAAAGCTCAGCAGGATAATCCCATACCCGCTAACCCATAACTTACAACAATAGATCATATAGGTAACGATTCTTAATTAGGACATGTCCCCTACTTGTTAACCCATAATTTAAAGCAACAGGACATAGAAGTATCATACTATCTCATATATGTAAAACAATACATGCATAAACAATAAGAAATTTGTAATGACACATTCACTATTCATCTATCGTTGGTGTCTGTGACTTTTCTGAGTTTCTCCTACGCGACTCGTCGTAGACCGTGTCACCATTTCACTTTTCATTTCCAAATTAACATTTCGAAAATCCGTTTTTAACACAGACATCCCACATAATGGGCAAGTCCGGCCACATTGTGGTTTTCAAATACCACACATGATGGACTACCATGTCCGGTCACATCGTGATTTTCAAAATCCACACAAGAGCTTTCACGCCAGGTCCCTATTGTGTGTATAGATAAATCATGTTACCAATGAAGCTACCACGTCCGGCTTCATTGGTGACACACACACAATGGCTACCGAACACCACACAATGGGCAAGTCCGGCCATTTTGCTGCTTTCAAAATCTATCCACATAATGAGCTGCCACGTTTGGCCACATGAGGGTTTAAAACACACCCAACCTCGGTTCCGCCGTTCCGGGTTCCCGAATATCCTCACAATGGTTCCGCCGCACCGGGTTCTCATTGGCACACATTTGCATTGGCTCCTCTCCGCGGATAACCAAGCCATACCTCACCATGGTTCCGCCGGTCCGGTCTCCCATGGGAACACACCCAACCTCGGTTCCGCTGTTCCGGCTTCCCGAGTATTCTCACAATGGTTCCGCCGCACCGGGTTCCCATTGGCACACAATCACATTTCAAAGCTTTTTCTCCTTTTCAAAACACACACGTCTCACATAATGACTCCCACATTGGTCATTATGTAGTTTCAAAAATATTTTACCAAGTCATTGCCTTTAATCACACCCTAGGTGTCATGTTTCTAATTTTCTCGATCTTCATGTCTCGTATTCATGCTTAGACTCCGCGGTGGGACTTTTTCACATAATTAACATAAATCATTTAATCTGAAATCTTGAAACTAAACTAGTAAGATCATCCAACTCTATTTTATTTAGCATGCTCAATTTAATCATACTCGAACATTTAACACACAAACTAAAGCATAGTGCTACATGGACGGACACCTTTGGAGTGGTAAACCACTTATGCTTTATCAACAACAAGTAGTCAAGCAATCATACAATAAGCTCATCACCATCCTTATGATTGAAACTAAACGATAAATTCTTACTTAAGGTCGTTCTTTCTTTCTTCGAAAGAAGTTCAAAAGAGCATATGTTTATTGAGGGTAAGGTTCATTAATCGACATGCATTTTGAAAATAAATAAAGTATCATCAAGCGGATAAGGGTAATTCTACGTTTCAAAAGTATATACATTTATATTTAAGGAAAGTAGATATACCATTATCTATGCTTAATCAATTCAAGTTTCTACACTTAGAGTTTAGAAGGTAAGATCTATCCAATAATTTCTTAGGAATAGTAAACATAAAAAAAAAAAAACTATGTATACTTAGGAATAATGGGGACGAAGAATCCTACCTTGATCCGAAACTAGTCGGGGCCGAATAAGTTTGTTGAAAAAATTCTACGGGCGGTGAAACTCCAAATTCGGGCCCAACTTTGGATGGCAGTAACTCGGTCAATATTTGGCCGAATAAGGTCGTTCTTGAGTCGAAATTGAAGTTCTAGAAGTGCTCTACAACTTTTGTGAAGGAAGTTGATCCTAGAAACCACTTTAGGTAGGAGAAATATGGTGATAAAGGGATGGACAGTTTGCTGTCTGGAATCTGGAAATCCGAATTTTTACTGAACTTCGGATGTCGATATCTTTGTCGTTTCTTGACCGATTAGGGTGGTTCTTGGGTCTAATTTGAAGGGCTCGAAGTGCTCTACAACTTTCCCGAAGGAAGTTGGTCCTAAGGACTACTTTAAGTAGGAGCAAAATGCGGATTTGTGAAGGGCAGTAAGCTGCCTGGAAAAACAGAAATGGTTTCTAGAGAGAAGTGAGAGCAAAGGAGTGAGGTGTGAGTTGAATGGTAAGTCAATGGTGCTATTTATAGCAAAAGCTTGGCTTATTATCCAAGGGATAAATTTTTCCCTAACAATTATTGACCAAGGGGTAATTTTTGAAAGGCATGGCTTTGAAAGCATGCCATGATTTGTCATGACTAACCCTTTAGGCTTAAGGCTAAGAACCTAGGTTATTATGGAGGGGTTTTGGTTTAGTCTTGTCTAGGAAAAGTTTGCTTGCAAGAAGAAGGACATAATTGGCTAGGATCATGCTTAAAGTTAGCTAGAAAATGGGTTGGCAATGGTAAATAGGCTTAAGGCTAAACATGTAGCTTGTTGGAGTGTACAACATTCTAGCACACAAGCACACTCTCTCTCCCCCTCTCATGGCCGGCTCCTCCCTCTCTCTCTTTCTCCCATTTTTTTGTTCCATGGTCTAGTCCAATCACTCCTTTAATCAAGTCCAAGCCATGCCATCCAATTTTGGTGTAAGAATAGGTAATCATAGAGATTTGATAAGGCTTTTAAGACTATTCTAGGCAATCCTAGGTGATGATAACCTTGGTTGGCAAGTCTAGTAAGAAAGAACAAGAAAAGGATAGGCTAGGTTTATGTTTAAAGTTGGCTAGGATGGGTTGTCAATTGGGGTTTAGGCTTAAGGCTAGTTGATAGCTTGTTCAAGTATGCCTAATAACTATTACTCAAGGGATAAAAATTTCCCTAGCAAATATTACCCAATGGGTAAGATTTTTCTTAGAAAGTAAACCTAGGTATATTTAGGCATGCTTATATTAGGCTATGATACTATAGATGTATACAACTAAGCATTCATAGGCTTAAGACTATAATCTTAGGGTTGCATGCATGGCAAGGCTAGGTTTTCTATTACTCAATGGATAATATTTACCCTACTAACTTTTGTTCAAAGGGTAAAGAGGAAATGGTGAGAGGTTAAGGCTTTCAAGTGAAAGCATTGCCCAATGGTTAGAAATTTTCCTAGAAAGTGGCAAGGCTAGCAAAATGATGGCTTCCTCTAGTATGACTTGTCTTGTTAAGTCAATACCTTCATTGGCAATTTCTAATATCTATTGACCAAGGGATACAAATTTTCCTAGCATTTATTGACCAAAGGATAAGAAAAAAAATAATGAAGGTAGTATGACAAAAGCTAGGGCTTTCAAGTGTTAAACATTGACCAAAGGTTAAAATTTTCCTAGGAAACTTTTATCCAAGGTGTAACACCCGTCCCGGACATTTAGTATTTTAATTCACGTATTTGGTTGAATTATACGTCTCGGGGTTAAATTGCATACATTAGAAGCGTGGGGGCTTGTGTGTTATTTGTGAATGAGAGTATACTAGCTTGTGGGCTAGCATACACTTGATAATTTTACCTTTAAGGTTATTAGCGGTGAACTAGTACGTGTTGTTCTGTTAGAACTCATCTATACACGTAGAGAGAGAGAGAGAGAGAGAGAGAGAGATAGAGAGAGATCAGCCGTGGAAGAAGAAGGAAAAAGAAGAAGAAAATTAGGGCTAGGAGGAATTGAAGATTTGTGTGGTAATTCATGCTTTCCTTTACTTGAATCTATGATTTTATTGTTCAATTCTATACTTGGCATGTAGCTAGCACTGAATTGAATCCATGGGAGAGGGTTTTTGAGGTTGGAGTTGGGTTTTTATCTCAGAAAATTCGTGCTTCTTAGGGTTATGCAAAACTGTGATTGAACAAAGTTGAATCTGTCCTGTTTTTGACGAATTTATTCAAGGTACCTAGAAACCTTCTAAAATCTTGAAATAAATCCTGAATGTTCATCTGTGAGTCTATTGCATTGTGTTAAATATTCAGAAAATAACTCGAAGTGTGTTGGCCTACAAAATTCGTGGACTGAACTGGTGTCAGATTCGCGTCTGTGCAGACAGCACAGACACGTGTTGGAAAAACGGGCATAACTTCTTGCTTGGGTATCTATTTTGCGCACCGTTTCTTGATTCTGAAATTAGACTTATAGATCTTTCTGAATATGTATGGGTTGTGCCGTGGTTCTTCCTAGATTATAGCAGTTTTGAAATTAAAGTTCAGGTTTTGGGAAGTTCTAGGATTCTGGAACAGTTTTTGGCTTGTGTTCTTCATGAAATTCTTCAATTTTAAGCATGTTGGTGGACATGGGCTCTCATGAGTCTTAAACATTGATTAGTTGGTAAAGTTTTGGTGTTGGAATCATTGAGAATTATTGAGTAGGTAATTTTTAATGGGTTTTCGATCGCAGACTGTTCTGCTGAAACTGTGAGTTCTGTTTTAGTTGTGTAACTTCGTTTGAGCGTATCTTGGTCATCCGGAATCTACTTGAGACACTTCTAGGTATTAACATGGATATATTTGTATCCATTAGACATTGTTTAGCTTCTTGAGCTTTATAACCTTGTGTCGAGTATTTGTTGAATTCGTAGCTAATATGAGTTAACTTGTGGCTAGGTAAAGAACCGGTCATTCGGGAGGTGCCGAAACCTTAGTTTGGCATACTTCGGTTGACACGAAGGTGAGTGTGTTTGATATGGATATGTTCAATGGTATATTGCATGGAGGTGTTTGTGTATCATGCTATTTGGAATTTAGCTAATGGTATGCATACTTGTGGGGTGTTGATTATACCGCCGAAGGTTTGTGTGTGAGGCACACCACGTCGTAAGCCATGCCGCCTAATTAACGGTAGTGGGAGCGTGGTGTGTGGGACACCACTCCTGGGGTATATGGGATTGTGGCAGACGTGCCATAGCATGTGTTGCATTTATATGTGTGTTGTTCAAATTGAATACTTGTGCTAAGTTATGTGAGTTACATTCAAGTGAGATGTCCTTCGGGTATTGTAGTATGTTATTGAATGCATTCTATATCTCACACACTCTGGTTTTCCTTTTTGGATTGCCAGGTCACAGGTGGTCGTAGAGTTGGTCCACTACCGGTCGACGTTTTGGGGACACTTGGATTAGTATCGAGTGTTAGTATTTGTAGTCGAGTTGGTTGTAATGGGTCGAACTCTAATTTTTGCTAAACTCATTTTGTGACTAATGTTGTCGAGCACTTTTGACTTCAAATTTATAAATAAGTTGGGTGTCGTTTGTTCAATGCAAGTTTGTAATTATCATAGACACTTTGTTTATATTAATGTTAAGTCTTCCGCTGGGGTTTTACTCTGTTTCGTGTATGGTTTGTCGTTTAGTTGTTGATCTTTTATGTGGAATGCCACGTGGTCGTGTCGGTTCGGGCCCACTTCGGGTGTCGTTCCGGGGCGGGGCGTGACAGCTTGGTATCAGAGCTAGTACTTTCTAGACTCTGAGTTGAGAGTCGGTTGGGGGTTGGTAGTGGACCATTGGGGTTTTGTGGTTGTTGAATAGAGGTAGTGTTCACTAACGTGTGAGTTATATCTCTAATATTGCGTTTGCTATTGGTTGTTAAAGTGGTTAAAACAGGTATTGGGGTATGGCTTCGGAGCATACAGTTCATGCTGAGGATGCTGCGTTTAGCGGTAATGAGGTTCATCAACATGAAGTTCCTGTGCAGCAACCGGTTGTAGGGGATACTGATAGTCTTCTTGCAGCTGTGGCTCTGCTCACAGAACAACAAGCAACTCTTATGCAATGGCAGACTACAGAGGCAATGACTCGTGGAACGGGCACTGGGTTACTTGAAAGGTTTAAAAAGCTATTTACCATGGAGTTTGAGGGGGCAATTGACCCCAGTGATGCTGAAGAGTGGCTTAAAGCTGTGGAGCGGGTGTTGAATGCTATGGGAGTGACAGATGCACAAAAGGTGACATTGGCAACTTTTAGCCTGAAAGGTGATGCTCGAGATTGGTGGGAGTCGTTTGAGAGGCAGTGGACTGCCCCTCTGCCAGGAGTTATACCAGCGGTACCGCGAGTGGTGACGTGGGAGCATTTTGTTAAGGGGTTCAATGAACACTACTTTCCGAAGTATTGGAAGCTGGACCAGGAAGCGGTATTTATTGACTTGAAGCAGGGCAGTATGACTGTTCCAGAGTATGAAGTTAGATTTGGAAAGTTGTCAAAATATGCTCCAGATTTGGTGAATACGAAAGCAAAAAGATGTCAGCGATTTCGAAAAGGGCTTTCATCGAAGGTAACTACAAGGTTGACTACTTACGAAAAGGAGGAATATGCTCTGTTGGTGGAAATGGCTAAGCAGGTTGAGAAGGACTACAATGATAACCGGGAATCATACAAGAAGAATAAGACGGAAGGTGCAGCATTTGGTAAGTCCGGGGGTGGTAATAGCAGGGGTGGGGGTCAAAAGTCTCAAGTTACCAAAACTCACGATTTAGGTAAATCACAGGGTGGTTCGTCGGGGTGGTGGAAAGGGAAAGCAGAACAGGGACCTAGTAGGCAGACAATGAGTGGAGCTACGACAATGTATCGTCAATGTTTCAGTTGCGGGTCTACGAATCATTTGGTAAGGGATTGTCCAAGTGCACTTAAGAGCATCAAGTGTTATACCTGTGGTGAGGTTGGTCACATGGCGGCGCAATGTCCTCGAGCGCCAACGCCGGCGGCATCTTCTGTGGGTAGTGTTCAAGGAGGTAGAGGTGGAGGAGCCAGTGGTTCTACGGCACCGGGGAGAGTGTTTGCAATCACACGTCAAGGGGCACAGGCTTCTCCGGGAGTTGTGACAGGTACTTTGGTTATTTCTGATACTTATGCACGTGTGTTGTTAGACCCTGGGTCTACACATTCTTTTGTGTCAAATGTCTTTACTAAATATTTAGACAAGCCTGCTAGAGTGTTAAATATTGCTTTAGCTATTTCTACACCAGTGGGTGATGTAGTTGTTATTAACGTGGGTTTTTCGGGGTGTGAGTTGGTTGTTGGGGGAAGGAAGTTGTTGGTGGATTTGCTACCATTAGACATGACCGATTTTGATATTATTCTGGGTATGGATTTCTTGTCGAGGTATCATGCCGTTATGGATTGTTTTTGCAAGGAAGTTGTGTTTCATCTACCGCACAATGACGAGGTCAAATTTTGTGGGGATTCTGTGGTAAGTTCTACATGTCTTATTTCAGCACTTAAAGCTAAAACTTTGTTGAGTAAGGGATGTGAGGGATTTATTGCTTATGCTGTTGACACTGAGAAGAAAGCACCTGCACTAGAGGAGATACCAATTGTGAATGAGTTTGCGGATGTGTTTTCGGATGAGTTACCGGGTATCGTGCCGGACTGTGAAGTCGAGTTCACTATTGAGTTGTTACCGGGTACTAATTCGATATGTATTACTCCGTATCGTATGGCACCGACAGAGTTACTTGAGTTGAAAGTGCAGTTGAAAGAATTGCTAGATCGGGGTTTCATTCAGCCTAGCATATCGCCGTGGGGTGCACCGGTCTTATTTGTTAAGAAAAAGGATGGTTCCATGCGTATGTGTATCGATTATCGACAGTTGAACAAGGTGACAGTTCGAAACCAATATCCATTGCCGAGGATAGATGACTTGTTTGATCAATTGCATGGGGCTACGGTATTCTCCAAAATTGATTTGAGATCGGGCTATCATCAGATTAAGGTAAGAGACAGTGATGTATCGAGGACAGCTTTTCGTATCAGATATGGTCATTATGAGTTTTTGGTTATGCCATTCGGTTTGACCAATGCTCCGGCGGTGTTCATGGATTTGATGAATCGGGTATTTCGGTCGTTCTTGGATACTTTCGTTATCGTGTTTATCGATGATATTCTAGTTTATTCTCGCACCAAGGAGGAACATGAGGATCATCTACGTATCGTGCTACAGGTCTTACGTGACAATCATTTATTCGGAAAACTTAGCAAGTGTACATTCTGGTTGGATAGTGTGGAGTTTTTGGGGCACGTGATCTCTGCTGATGGAGTTTGTGTAGATCCTAAGAAAATAGAGGCGGTGGTTAATTGGGAGAGTCCCAAAAGTGTTTCAGAAATTCGAAGTTTTCTTGGCTTGGCAGGGTATTATCGGAAGTTTATTCAGGGTTTTTTCGCGATTGCTTTGCCAATGACAAAGTTGACTAGAAAGGATGTGAAATTTTTATGGTCTGATGAGTGTGAGAACAGTTTTCTTGAGTTGAAGAAACGGTTAGTATCGACACCAGTTTTAACGATTCCAGTTGGTATAGAGGACTTGGTAGTCTACACCGACGCTTCATTACAGGGTTTGGGTTGTGTTTTGATGCAGCGGGGTAAGGTTATTGCCTATGCGTCGAGACAATTAAAAACTCATGAACACAATTATCCTACTCATGATTTGGAGTTAGCAGCTGTGGTATTCGCTTTTAAATTATGGAGGCATTATTTGTATGGAGTATCGTGTGAGATTTATAGCGATCATCAGAGTCTACGGTATTTATTCACGCAGAAGGAATTGAATTTGAGGCAACGACGATGGATGGAGTTGATAAAGGACTATGATTGTTCTATACATTATCATCCGGGTAAGGCAAACGTAGTGGCCGATGCTTTAAGCCGGAAGACAGCGGGAAGATTGGCGTGTATGTAGTGTTCCAGGGTTTCCACTTTTACTGAGTTGAAACAAATGGGAGTAGAGTTTTCATTGGAAAGCAGTGGAGCTTTGTTGGCTCGTTTCAGCGTTCGACCTTTGTTTATAGATCGGATTAGAGATGGGCAATGGCAGGATCCTCATTTACAAGACTTCAGACAACGTGTAGTGGAAGGGAAAGTGCCTGAGTTTAGTGTTCGGGATGATGGTATGATCTTGTTTGGAAAGAGAATGTGTTTGCCAAATGACATGGTTCTAAAGAAGGAAATTTTAGATGAAGCTCATTGTTCTGCATATGCTATGCATCCGGGAAGCACTAAGTTGTATCGTGATTTGAGAGAATATTTCTGGTGGAGTGGTATGAAAAGGGAAATTGCGGAGTACGTGGCTGGTTGTGAAACTTGTCAACGAGTGAAGGCAGAACACCAAAGGCCGGCAGGTTTGTTGCAGAATCTTCCTATACCGGAGTGGAAATGGGATCATTTGACGATGGATTTTGTGACAGGTTTGCCGCGTTCAAAAGGGGGATATGACTCCATTTGGGTTATCGTTGATCGGTTGACAAAATCGGCTCACTTCTTACCGGTTAAGACTACGTACACCACAGATAAATATGCTAAGTTATATGTTGATGAGATTGTTAGGTTGCATGGGGCACCTATGTCTATTGTTAGTGATAGAGATCCCAAATTTACTTCTAGATTTTGGTTTAGTCTACAACATGCTATGGGGACTTCTTTGAAATTTAGCACTGCATTTCATCCACAAACAGATGGTCAGTTAGAGCGGACTATACAGATTCTAGAGGATATGCTGAGAGCGAGTGTTCTGGATTTCGGTGGCGGATGGGAAGAGAACTTATCGTTGGCGGAATTTGCTTATAATAACAGTTACCAAAGCAGTATTGGCATGCCACCGTATGAGGCCTTGTATGGCAGAAGATGCAGGACACCGATTTGTTGGGAGGATGTAGGTGAAAGGAGTATGTTGGCTCGGGAGTTGGAACAACAGGCTGCCGAGGGGGAAACGTTGGGTCCAGAGTTGATACAACAAACAGCTGATGGTGTTAGATTGATTAGGGAACGTTTGAAAATTGCACAGAGCCGTCAAAAGAGTTTCCCGGATAAACGGAGACGTGAGTTAGAGTTTGCGCTAGGCGACTTTGTATTTATTCGTGTTTCACCTTGGAAAGGGGTTATTCGTTTTCAAAAGAAAGGGAAATTAGCACCGAGATATATTGGTCCTTATGAAATTGTTGGAAGAGTTGGCGTTACGGCTTATCGTTTGGCGTTACCGGTTGAGTTGGCTCGGTTACATGACGTGTTTCATGTCTCTATGCTTCGGAAGTTCGTGGGGGATCCGTCGCTTATTCTGGAATCGGAACCGTTGGAACATTCTGAGGATTTGTCCTACGAGGAGACACCGGTTGAGATTCTTGATCGAAAGGAGCAAGTTTTACGTTCTAAGGTGATACCTTATGTGAAAGTTTTGTGGCGGAATCACGAGGTTGAGGAGGCAACGTGGGAGGGCGAGGAATCGATGAAACAAAAATATCCGCATTTGTTTTAGTCAGGTAATCCAATTTCGGGACGAAATTTTCTAAGGGGGGGAGAGTTGTAACACCCGTCCCGGACATTTAGTATTTTAATTCACGTATTTGGTTAAGTTAAATTATACGTCTCGGGGTTAAATTGCATACATTAGAAGCGTGGGGGCTTGTGTGTTATTTGTGAATGAGAGTATACTAGCTTGTGGGCTAGCATACACTTGATAATTTTACCTTTAAGGTTATTAGTGGTGAACTAGTACGTGTTGTTCTGTTAGAACTCATCTATACACGTAGAGAGAGAGAGAGAGAGAGAGAGAGAGAGAGATCAGCCGTGGAAGAAGAAGGAAAAAGAAGAAGAAAATTAGGGCAAGGAGGAATTGAAGATTTGTGTGGTAATTCATGCTTTCCTTTACTTGAATCTATGATTTTATTGTTCAATTCTATACTTGGCATGTAGCTAGCACTGAATTGAATCCATGGGAGAGGGTTTTTGAGGTTGGAGTTGGGTTTTTATCACAGAAATTCGTGCATCTTAGGGTTATGCAAAACTGTGATTGAACAAAGTTGAATCTGTCCTGTTTTTGACGAATTTATTCAAGGTACCTAGAAACCTTCTAAAATCTTGAAATAAATCCTGAATGTTCATTTGTGAGTCTATTGCATTGTGTTAAATTTTCAGAAAATAACTTGAAGTGTGTTGGCCTACAAAATTCGTGGACTGAACTGGTGTCAGATTCGCGTCTGTGCAGACAGCACATACACGTGTTGGAAAAACGGGCATAACTTCTTGCTCGGGTATCTATTTTGCGCACCGTTTCTTGATTCTGAAACTAGACTTATAGATATTTCTGAATATGTATGGGTTGTGCCGTGGTTCTTCCTAGATTATAGCAGTTTTGAAATTAAAGTTCAGGTTTTGGGAAGTTCTAGGATTCTGGAACAGTTTTTGGCTTGTGTTCTTCATGAAATTCTTCAAGTTTAAGCATGTTGGTGGACATGGGCTCTCATGAGTCTTAAACATTGATTAGTTGGTAAAGTTTTGGTGTTGGAATCATTGAGAATTATTGAGTAGGTAATTTTTAATGGGTTTTCGATCGCAGACTGTTCTGCTGAAACTGTGAGTTCTGTTTTAGTTGTGTAACTTCGTTTGAGCGTATCTTGGTCATCCGGAATCTACTTGAGACACTTCTAGGTATTAACATGGATATATTTGTATCCATTAGACATTGTTTAGCTTCTTGAGCTTTATAACCTTGTGTCGAGTATTTGTTGAATTCGTAGCTAATATGAGTTAACTTGTGGCTAGGTAAAGAACCGGTCATTCGGGAGGTGCCGAAACCTTAGTTTGGCATACTTCGGTCGACACGAAGGTGAGTGTGTTTGATATGGATATGTTCAATGGTATATTGCATGGAGGTGTTTGTGTATCATGCTATTTGGAATTTAGCTAATGGTATGCATACTTGTGGGGTGTTGATTATACCGCCGAAGGTTTGTGTGTGAGGCACACCACATCGTAAGCCATGCCGCCTAATTAACGGTAGTGGGAGCGTGGTGTGTGGGACACCACTCCTGGGGTATATGGGATTGTGGCAGACGTGCCATAGCATGTGTTGCATTTATATGTGTGTTGTTCAAATTGAATACTTGTGCTAAGTTATGTGAGTTACATTCAAGTGAGATGTCCTTCGGGTATTGTAGTATGTTATTGAATGCATTCTATATCTCACACACTCTGATTTTCCTTTTTGGATTGCCAGGTCACAGGTGGTCGTAGAGTTGGTCCACTACCGGTCGACGTTTTGGGGACACTTGGATTAGTATCGAGTGTTAGTATTTGTAGTCGAGTTGGTTGTAATGGGTCAAACTCTAATTTTTGCTAAACTCATTTTGTGACTAATGTTGTCGAGCACTTTTGACTTCAAGTTTATAAATAAGTTGGGTGTCGTTTGTTCAATGCAAGTTTGTAATTATCATAGACACTTTGTTTATATTAATGTTAAGTCTTCCGCTGGGGTTTTACTCTGTTTCGTGTATGATTTGTCGTTTAGTTGTTGATCTTTTATGTGGAATGCCACGTGGTCGTGTCGGTTCGGGCCCACTTCGGGTGTCGTTCCGGGGCGGGGCGTGACACAAGGGGTATACTAATATAAACTTAAATAAAATTTAGAAATGTAATTATGTTGACCAATTTAGGGTTAAGGCTAGGGTTTTTAGACTTGCATACTTGGCAAGACTAGTTTTTCCTCCTTTTGAAGCAAAATCATGGCTTCCTATCTTTCAAGTACCTAAGTGACTAGCCCTACCAATCTAAGTCTTTCATTAGCAAGACAAATTCCTATTGTCCAAGGGGTAACATTTTCCCTAACAATTATTAACCAAAGGTTAAGGAAGAAAAATGCCACATAAGGCTTTGAAATGACAAAACATAAGGTCAATTAATTATTTCTAGTAGTCTATTGGTTTAATTAGGCTTAGGAGGGGTTCACAAGGCTCAAAGGGGGTTAAGAAGGCTCATTAAGGGTTGGGGGGGTGTAACTAGGTGAATCGGTAGTTCGGTTTGCTAACTAATCGGTTGAAAACTAATTCTATATGCCAAGTAGGATTTCTAGCCAAGAAATAAAATTTTAAGACTTTATTTCAAATACAAGGAAAATATACAAGTGCTTTTGTAAATATACTTGTCTTTAGAAAATGACTATATTGTCTGAAGCAAAAAAAAAAATTTATAAGTCTCAAATCCAATTATGAAGGATTATTAGGAATTAAAAGGAATTTAAAAAGCAAATCCAAGTAATCAAAATAAAATTCAAATATTTAACGAAAATTTTATTTACCAAAAATCAGGGTCGTTACAGAATGGCTACGAAGTCGGTTCTCCTCTCCAAGAAAAAAATATGGACTGCCATGGCACCTCCAGTTTTCGCTTCTTTTTTTTATCGGCGAAATTTTTTTTTTAGATCGAGGCGGCCAAAACTGTAGATACAAAGAAGACTTGAATCATAGAGAAGGCCAGAAAGGTAAAGTAAAAGAAAGAGAAAATTTAAACATTCAATAAGACTCTATTACTACCGCCAATGCATATCTCCTATAAATACGTACTTAATTATATAGCAAAATTTAAGTATATTGGTACCCCTCTACAAGCATCAAATTTACCCAAATTTACATAGAAAAAAAACCTATATTATAAGGTTGTGACTTAGTGAGAAAGTTTTCTTTTTCCCAACAAGTTTGGATTTTGCATTATCAATACAACAAGTACGCTTTATAAAATTCTATATATTTCTTGTGAAATTTTAAGGAAAATGATAATGCCAAAACTATTTTTGTTAACGCCAAAATTATTGTGCATAAAAGTCTTGTACTTTGCACATGGTACAAGATTTTTATGCACAACAATTTTGACATTAACAAAAACAGTTTTGACATTAACAAAAATAGTTTTGGCATTAGCACCACCCAATTTTAATCTTGCATCATAATACACACACACTTAATGTCTTTTGCAAAAAGAATATTATTTTTTTAATTAATCATTTTACAGACTGGATAAACTTTTTGGTAAGGGAGTAGTATTAATTTTTATATGAAGTTATGAATTCAAGGTCCATACGTACGCTAGAATTTAACACGCACAACTCATCAATGGGAACCCATGCATAGGATGAAATAGAACCAATTGTCATTGAATTATGTAGGGCCCCGATCCATCCAAAGCAATATCAAAACCAGTTTGAACAATAATTGGAAAATGACAACAGCCAAGCATAGGCGGCCAGCCTCAGCATTTGATTAGCTGCGGGTTCGTTTGTAGACGATAACGCGAGAAGCCAAATGCATATCTATCTATTGCCCAGACTTTAGGCCCCGTTTGGATGCGTCCATTGGGGGAGGTCTTATTTTTACCCCTGTATAAGAAGTGGAGCCCACCTTTTACCCCCGTTTGGCAACCACAAAGTGAGGGGTTTTCATTTGCACCGTTTCTTGGCTAATACCGGAGAAGGGGGTATCCGGCGGTATAATTTTCGGCTAGGATTTGAGGTCCCCATAAGTTATCCCCCCTAATCCCCCTTGAAATTTGACGATTCCATCCTTCCTTATCCCCCTTCTCCCACCCTAGCTTCTTATTTCTGCCGCTACCTAATTCTGCATTTGTTCGAAGAGACGAGAGGGAAAGCTAAGCAAAAAAATTAAGTGTTCCAAATTTTAATCCGTTTGAACTGGTGGAAAGATTTTAATTTTCTGATCATTATATCCTAAATGGTCATAATTAAATTTTGAATTTTGAGCTCTCGTTGATTAGTCCTAAGAAAATCGTAGAATCAAATATTTCTTAGGGCTAATCAACGAGAGCCATAGAGTCAAAATTTAATTATGACCATATAGGATAAAATGATCAAAAAACTAAATTTTTTCCACCGGTTCAAACGGATTAAAATTTGGAACACTTAATTTTTCAACAACTTTAGACAGTTTATATATTAAAAAATATGGTTAAAAAATTAAGTGTTCCAAATTTTAATCTGTTTGAACCGATGGAAAGATTTTAATTTTTTGATCATTTTATCCTAAATGGTCATAATTAAATTTTGACTCTAGGACTCTCGTTGATTAACCCTAAGGAAGTCGTAGAATCAAATATCTCTTAGGGGCTAATCAACGAGAGCCCTAGAGTCAAAATTTAATTATGACCATTTAGGATAAAATGATCAGAAAACTAAAAGGCTTTGTTCGTTTAGCACATTTGGATATTTTAGTTTTCATAGTGGGTGAAGAGAGAAAATAGGGTAATGATTGGAGAAAGGGGTAATGAGTGGAGAGAGATAGAGAGATAAATGAAATTAATAATTGAAGAAATGGGGTAATAATTGGAGAAAGATATAGGATAATGATTAAAAAAACAAAACTAAAACAAAGTAAATATGCTAAACGAACAAGGGCAAAATCTTTCCAACGGTTCAAACGGATTGAAATTTGGAACACTTAATTTTTTTTAAATAGAATTTTATAAAAAAAATTGTTTAATAATTACGGCTTAAATTGTGAAAGAATAATTAAATTTGCAATCTACCTAATAAAATCACAAGGGTGTGGGGACCACACAAATACAAATTAAAAGAATGGCTTAAATTCATTTGATCCAAGGGCTGATATTTGCTCTCTAACTCTCTTAAGAAAACACCCACACTCTTACAAATATATTACAAAAATGTCATCGGTTCTTTTTACCCACTGTTCGGCTTCTGGTATTGGCATAAAAAAATAAATATATATTACAAAAATGCTCATGTCTACGGCACTACCGAGGTGTGTAGTGCCGTAGGCACGATCAAGCACTAGTTACATATAAAACATAATACATAATTAATTTAAGGACTGCACAAGGGCAAAATGGTTATTTAACAGCTTTTTATATCATTCACCCTTCTTTATACCCCCTATTAATCCTCCATCCAAACCAAGTATTATTTAATTCCCTTTCTCTAATACCTCATCCAAACAACCTACTATTTAATCCCCCATCTATAAATATCACATCAATATGGGTCATCTCTTATTAACTAATACCCCCTACTATCTTATCCCCCATTATTAACTAATACCCCCAATTCTTTCCCCGCAACCAAACGGGCCGTTAATGTCTGTTCCGGCCTTATGGCATGTAAATCTATCCCCTGAGGTTTTGCAGCAGTACGTACTGGCACGACCGAATAGGTCACGACCGTGCTCTCATGGGAATGAAGGGTATTAGATTGTTAATCACCAACTCATCTAAAAGCCTAAGCAATTAGAGAGAGGAGTAACTTTTATTACTAATACCTTCAACAAAGGGGATCTAGTGTGGTTTGGTGGCTGTAAAAGAAGAAGATCGAAGATCTCCGCGAAAAAGAGGACACGTTCACCTGAACAGTCTTTTTACCATCGCGATGGTAGCAACACCTCAGCGGTTAGGGCGTATGGAAGGGACACGTGTTGACATATTACCGTGCCACTTGGCGCTTGAGCACTAGCTCGAGTAGTCTATAAAAATACGAGACGCTCCTTCACGAAATTCTTCCCCGATGAGTTTTCAGTGAACATTTCTTAGAGAGAGAAAGTTGGTGAACACTGATTTCTAAGAGGAGAATATCCCTCAGTTAGTGTTCTATTGTCTTTCCTCCTAAGGATCCTGGATTAAGGACACCACTGCCTTATCCCTTCTGTTCACCCCTGCTCTCTTACCTTTTTACATCACTCCTCTCATCACATTTCCGTTGATTATTAATCTAACATCTTCAGCACATCTAGTCTTAAGGGATATTTGTCTTCGTCATTTTCGGACTTACCCTACAACCTGCTGCCCAGTATAGATGGAAACCTCTCCACCACGCATCCAAGAACCAGAGCCTTTGTAGCGATTGGATTCCGTTTGCTTTCCCATTACGTACTTTGGTGTTCCACTTGGAAATTAACTTGACTATGCTTAGACACTTCAAAGTTACTGTATAAAGGATACTAAATCTTCCCATTAATCAGAGGACCAGGAAACACATTACAATGGACAAAAAGCAGTCCAGTGTTTTCCAATACTCCCTTTTGGGATTCTATACCACTTTTAATTGTTTATATTTTTCAATATGAACTCCAAAAAAATATGCTATATGAATCTTATTTGATATACGTACACCACTTAGTTTTATTATTATATGTGTTCAAAACTATGAATTGGAACATAAAATAATTTAAAAATAGCACGAATCTCCAAAATCGACCGACAAAGGCGAATGGAGGAAGTAATAAAAACGTTGATAAAAATAAAATAAAAAGAACGTTGCACCATTTTTTACCAAAATAAACAATGAAATGGTAAGGTTCAAGGTTCACTGATTATAATTATTCGAGCCCTAAGTCAAATAATATGTGTGCACATATGTGAGTATGAAAGCGTCTTTTAAAAATATCCCAAAGTACTTAAATTCGCGCGAGTAGGAATTATCGAGAGGGAGAGCGCAGATCGAGGATTGCGAGGGGGGGCGCTAGTTCTAACCTCTAACATAAATCAAATTTCTGAATTTAATTTAATTTTTATTCTTCAAATAAGCTAGCGATCGAAGCAGATTAATTGAATTTTATGCTGGTGTATCATATTATTTAGTTGCAGTAATATAGATTACGGCTGAAAGGATAAGTTTTATATATTTGAAGTTCTCATTAGGGTTTGTGTCAAAACCGAGCAAGTTTGTAATAAGAAAACCCCGAACGCCTCCGACGGGGTTCCAATTAACCCTAACCTCCCTATTCAGAAATAGCATAGATGAAACTACGAACACGTTACTTAATAATAACAATATATTATTGTGTAATTCACGACAGCCTGAAAACCAAATACACAAACACCCACTGCATTCTCCCTTTTTCCAACCCTAACCTCCCTATTGTGTTTTTTATTCGTAGTACTTTTATTTTATACGTACACACGCACATTGCACAAAGATCATAGCAAGGCTATCTGAGTACATGATGATCAGTTCCCTTGTTCCATGTTTAGTAAAGATGCCAGTGGAACAATATTCATGCACGCATGCATGCCTTCATAAAAGGTCCAAAATAAGCAATGTTTCAAATAACAGTCTTATCGGGACACGTAACCATGCATAGTGGTGTGTAACGGTATCAAGAATATTTGAAAAACGATGATACATAGCGAGAATCGAAAGTAGTACTTGTGAACGTTTGAAAATTTATTTTGGACAAATTTTTTTTTGTAAAATGACTAAATAAACCTTAACACTCGAACATACGCACATACAATTTTCCATTTCACTGCTATGACAAAAGGGTTAACGGAACCCCGAAAGACAAAAAAAAAAAAAGAAAAAGAAGAAACGAAATGCTTCGGTTGATACAGAACAGAACGTAACGTAACGGTAGATGTTAAAACCTTAGTATATATATCGGAAGAAGGTAGCCGCCATCAGTAAGCTCCTCCTTCTCTCTTCTTTCTCTCTCTAAAACCAGCAAACCCTAGCCGCCAGTTTCGTTCCTCTCCTTCCCCTCCCCCGATCGGCGGCGGGAGGGGAGGGATCTCCTCCCATCCTTCTCCCTTCTGTCTTCTTCTTTTCTTCTTTTTACAGGTTCATGCGTGGGTGTTTCAAGCTTCTGATCGGCTTCAGAAGCGACGATGGACGGCGGCATCGGAGCGGTAGGCAGCATCGGCGTCATGGTTCTCGACATCCGGGTATTCTGGGTCGCTCTACCAATTGATGAGCGACGCTATTGGGATTCTCGGTTGGCGACGAGGGCGACTCTCGGTGAGGTTTCCTTCTCTTGTCTCTCTCTCTCCTTCTCCTGCTCTTTTTTCCAACCCTCTGATCCTGCGCCTTAGTGGGTCCTCCGTTTCTCCCTGCCATGGTTGCTCGGTTTCCTTCTCCAAGTGCATCTCCGGCTGGTCTTCTGATGGGATCTCCAGCTTCGGCTTAACGGCAAGGTGATGTGTCGGTGGTGGAGGTTACCGCCGTGGTCTCCCGCTACGGTTGCTGTTGGGTGCCGTGGTTTTGTCTAACGGCTCAGGGTGCTTCCGGGGCAATCGGGTTTGTGCGATCGTCGGCTCCGCTTCCACTTGGGTTTGCCTACGGTGGTGTGGTGGTATTGTGGTGGTGACGGCGATCGGTGGTGGTGGCTGCCAGGAGCTTTTGGTAGGGGCGGTGGTGGATGTTTTGCACTTTGGGCTAGGGTTAGGTTTTGGGTTTTCTTGGGGTGTTTTTGGGCTGACTTGTATATTTGGGCTTTAGGCCTTTGGGTGTTGAACTTTATTGTATATCTGGGCATATTGAGGCCCATTGGGTGTTTTGGGCTTTGTCCTAACAGGTGTTTTCATCCAATTTATTGTTGGATTCCCATTCCCCTCCCCCCCAACTTGATGTACCCTTTGTTAAGTTTCTTAATAAAATTTTGTTGCCTATCAACAAAAAAAAACCCCTTAGTATATATAGTGCAAACTGAATTCAAACACAAATGCAGACTCACTAGTTTCCTCAGAGGTGGAGGTCTCGGCCAACTCCCTGACAGTTACCCCGGAGGTAATTAGAACAAGAGTGGCCAACAAAAGGCCAAGGTAAACAATTGCTTTCGAACCCATTTTGCAAACTTGGCTGACTCTTTCAAAGATAGCAACAGGTGAAGATGGAATGCAATTTTAAGTACAAATTTGACGTCCCATTTATAGGCCCAGGGAGATCAAGTAAAGACGTGAGTACAAATTAATGAGTGCAAGTTGACGCATGGCCGGGTCAAGATGTAGTTGGACGTTTAAGAGTTGGGGTCTCTTTATTTCTTGCAAAAGTCAGAGATCTTATCTCATGCATTCATTCCCTTTGATCAAATCACCTGTTCAATTAGTTGTCTATTGAGGGTGGGACATGTCTATGAATGGCAGACCTGCGTTGCTGGTCCACATCAAAAGTTGGGTTTTAATTTTTGAAACCGGACCGGGATCCTGGAAGGCTCCATTCCCGAAAGGGAAATAAGTACTTATTTTTTAAAAAGATAATTTTAAGTTCAAAAATTATGTGCTTATGGAAATAATTTTCCTATCAATATGGATCTTGTTTGACAGATCTCATTGAGATCTTTTATACAGTGCAAAAAAAATTGAAAAATTATTTTCCATTTATATTATTTTTTTAGTTTGAAAATGTGAAATAAGTACTTATTTTTTAAGAAGGTGTTCTGGAACGGGGCTTAATTAAGGCATACGTAGAGTATACAATTCGACTCGTTCAAAAGTATTTTTGTGATACAATTTTACCCGTAAAAGTAATTTCAGCAAATCTGAACGATTGATTGTGGAGATGGACCAACAAATCTTAGATCTAATCCACCTCTAAATTTGAAGGTTGCAACTAGGGTGTTCTTTTCAGGAGCAAACAGTTCTTTTCTTCTTCTTTTTTCCTTTTCAGGCTGCAACCGGGGGGGTGTTCTTCTTTTCAAGATAATTACGTATTTTGGATTGTCAACTTGCGTGTTTTTCTTTTCGGGTCCATGTTTGGCATATGATTGTCAAGGGTCTCGGTGTCAATATTGTTGGGATGCTTTCTCTTTGTTGTGATGCCTCTTTTCACGTGTTCCCTTTACTCTTTGTAACTCTATTTTCAAAGATTAATAAAAGGGGTAATTACATTAACCCCCCTTTAACTACCACCCGGTCACACATTGCCCCCTTTAACTACAAAACCCAACACTTAACCCCCTTTAACTACCAATCACTAAAATCATGAGCCTACCGTTTGCAATCTGTTAGGTATTTGGACGGAATACAAATATTGGACTATTTTGCCCTCATCTTATGTGGAAAACCCTAAAAGCTATCAATTGCAAGTCTGCAGTCCCCTCTCTCTTCCATCTCTCTCTCCATCTCTCTCTCTCTCTCCATTATTCAGTCTTCACTCTCCCACCCATCCCTCACACTAACATGAGCCGAGTGTGCTCTGCGCACCTCTGGACTTGACTCCCAAACCCTGCCGCCACTCCACCTGCCACTGCCACCTGTCCGAACCAGTCACTGGCTTCTGCGCCTTGTGCCTCCGCGATCGCCTCTCTGACCTCGACGTTCCTTCCCCCTCCTCCGACGCTAATGCCACCTCCATTTCCTTCCAGTCGGAGCTCCGCCGCTGCAAATCCCACGCCGCCAGCACACGCGGAGGAGCCTTTTCAACCTCCCTAGAGCCCCGGCGGAAGTCCTACGACGACAGAGTCCGCAATAACAATTCACTGGACGACAAAGAGAACGGCATCGACAGAGGTCCCAGCGTTGAATCCAAGAACCTAAGGCTTTCCATAGCCTCAAATTCAATAACTAAACCTGCCATAGTTTTAAATCTCGGTATCGGTCGCCGTCGCGGTATATCGGTATCGGGACGTCTCGGTGATACGTCGCATGAATCGGGTGTCGCGGTCATGAATTTTTAAAAATCATCAGCAACATGTATAAAACTTGAAAAATATACTTTTGCCCCCAACATTTGATAGGCGCGTAAATGTTCACATACGCGCCCCTTAATTTATCCTTGCTAAGTCTATTTTTATATTATTACTTGGAGATTTACGCTTAATTTGTGTATTGTAGGTATTTGGAGGATTTGGTACAAAAAGCGCAAAAATGGAAATATTAAACGGGTTTCGAAGCTAGTCCATTTGGAGGTCAAAATGGAGTGAGGAGTTGCACTAACTTAATTACTCCAACACAAGGGCATGATACTGGTGAACATAACTTGCAAATCAATTGGATGAGCCCAATATTTATTACTCCATGGTTGATTAACTGGTGGAGCCAAGTGGCCTAAGCCAATTCTCGGCAGCTAATGTGGCCCACGGCTTTGACGTGCCACCGAAGATTAGGATTTTATTTTATTAAGTCGGCACTTCTTATAAAAAGAAAAGAAAGCTGCGCACAGGGGGATATTCCCACGCACGGACGAAACAAAGAGAGAAGCGGCGGTGATATCTTCTTGGATTCATCACGCACGGAAAAAAAAAAAAACAGAAGAACGGGGCTGCCATCAATATTGCGTAGTTTTCTTCGAGCTTTCTTCCCTTCATGTTATTTGATACTTTGTTCAATTACTTGCATTCCGGTAACTAGTTTCAATTTCTATTTTTAATTATAGTTATTCGTTTGTTTTTGTTTGATTTGGATCTCCTGTTTATTTTCCGTACCAAGTATTAGAAACATGATTCAAATTAGGGTTTCTTCTTTTTCATGCATAATGATTAGCGAGTAGTCGTATAGGTAGGGTCGCGGGGTGATTAGCACACCGTGACCAGTTCGGGTACCGCTCCTATTTTCAAACAATGGAAGAACGATTTTTGATTGGAAAAATACTTCCCGCGGACGAACCCGGGCATTGTCGGAGCCCATGTGAACGGGGGGATGGGGGTCCAAAACTCATTCTCCACTGCGCATGGGTATACGGCGACCACAGGGTCTCGCATCTTGCGGGGTACCTTTTTCAATCTTAAATTAAATGTTTTTAAGAACTCCAAACAGAGCAGGTAAATCCAAACTGGTTACGTACTATGAACCCTACGATCGTACCTCTTTTAATTATTTGAAAAGTACAATCAATTTCTTTAGTTTAGTTAATCTCAATCAAATCGACAAGGGGTGGCTACCTAAGAGCCAATTTAAATAAGTAACAACCCGAGTTTTTAGTCACCACACATCACTATCTCTGTGGATTCAACTCCGGACTTACCGGATATTATGCTACGTCGGTCTCCGCCCTATGCTTGGGGCAACCCATTATTTTAGGTCTAGGAAATCGTCAAGCAACATTGGCTTAAATTATCACATTTTAATTAATTTAAGACATGTAATAGCTAGCCCATTCTCTTCATGTGAAATATCCGATAATTTATCAAAACCCGCAAGTCAATAAGATTTTACAAATATGAGAAAAATGCAATATTATGAGTTTCGATATAATTGACATAAACAACAAAAGTAAGATGAAGACATTAAAATAAACACACCATAGAGGTTTTACATTACATAATCGCTAGCCACAACTAGTTTCAAGCTCTTAGCTTTTAAGTCATACATAATTTTGCTAATACAACTTCATTAATCTAATAATCTACCCTCTTTTTTTTTTTCCGAACCGGCCGAACCGGTCACGTGAATCCGTTACAGACCGATACGTATCGGGTATCGGCCGGATCACCTGTGATTTCCCGTCTGCCTGTTATATCGGCCTGTATCCGAATCGGAACCCTCAAATACCGGTACGAACCGGCCGATACGGTTCGTACCGGCCGATATTTAAATCTATGGAACCTACACAAAACATTAACATTAGGGTTGCTGAAGAACGGTAGCGGTAACGAGGACAAAGGCGAGGAAGTTACGGAAGAAGAAACGAAGACCATGAAAGAGCACATCGAACCTATCCGCAGTCCACGCACAACCTTGACCGACCTCTCTGTGCACACGACAGATTCATCCTTGACCACAACTGAGTGGTGTTTGAATTGAGCACCACCACCGTACCCATCACTCAATTTTTGGATTCTATCTATTTTCCTTTCTTCTCTCAATGTCCAACCTGCAATCTGAAAGAAGAAATTTTCCTTTTTTTCAAATAAGAATTTGGGTGACCCATGATTTCTCTGTTCATCGTGTAACTATGATACATGATATGAAATTTGGGTGAAGTAGAGGGAGGAGAAAAGGGCTGTAAAAGAAAAGGGGTAATAAGGTAACTTCGGAACTTCTATTAACACCATCCAAGCGATTTCAGTGATTGGTAGTTAAAGGGGGTTAAGTGTTGGATTTTGTTGTTAAAGGGGGCAATGTGTGATCGGGTGGTAGTTAAAGGGGGGATAATGTAATTTCCCCTTAATAAAATTTGTTTTGCCTTTCAAAAAAAAAATGTAGAAAAAAAGCTGACTACTAGTTTTGCATTCAACTGGTCCTGTAGTGCCCAATCTTTGCCATCCATTCGGCATTAATTGGTCTAGATTATTTTACATGTAAGATAAGTATCTTACGTAACGAACTAAGGCTAGCTAGCTCAGTTGACCAGGATTCTTGCATCTCACTCGGAGGTCAGGAGTTCGAGTTTCTCCACTAGGGCTGTCCACGGTCTGGATTGGATCGAATTTCTATGAATCCAATCCTAATCCGTATTTCACGGTTTTTAGAAAATGCAATCCAATCCTAATCCAAAAGTCTCACGGTTTGGTTTCAATCCGAATCGTGAGTCACGGTTTGGTCCCGGTTTTATCCACGGATTTTCTTCCATAAAAATAAAATGATGCTACTGCCAACTAAAAATGCAAAGTGTAAACACTTATTAGTGTTATAGAGTGTAACAACTAATAAGTGTTTGTAGCCTTGCTGGTTTCAAGTTTCAGATAACATTACAGCAAGTTAGTTCCATTGTTTTAGTCCAGAATCGTTCAAGACAGCATCCAAATAGGTAGTGACCAAAGAAAAGCTAAGAATTGTCCTAATTCCACCAACAAAATATCCAAATTTTGATAAAGCATTATGTACTTATTACCTTAAGTTTATAATATTGTCACATTAATGTAAAATTGTTAAAAAAATTCATAACAATTAGTAAAGTTATAATTATTACACACACATCTATATTTTTATTTTATATTTTTTAAATATCTCATGGTCTGGTTCGGTTAATCCACGATTTTGAAATTAAAATCCAATCCGAATCTGTATCTCACAATTTTTTAATTTTTTAATCCGTGTCCGAACCATTAATCCACAGACAAAATCCAAAAGGCAAGGATTGGTTCGGTCCGGACCGGTTTCACGGTTCTTGATTTTTCATGAACAACCCTAGTACTTCCCACATGCGTGTGAGTGTTCTTCTTTTAGAGGGCTTGAGACAGGAGTCCTTAGGAAGCACCTCTTTTTTTTTTTGAACGGCGAAAAAAATTCATTAATTTTTGAAAAAGATACAAAGACTAATAGGAGCAAGGAGAATGCAACAAAAGTGTGAAAAAAATTCATTAATCTTTGAAAAAGATACAAAGACTAACAGGAGTAAGGAGAATGCAAAAAAAGTGTCTAGTCCAAGACCCAATCTCTAGATTGACAATATACCGACCCAGAAAACACCCATATCCTTGGGAAGCACTTAGGAAGCGTTTTTGGAAGACTGAGAACGGAAAGATGTACGTTGTGTTTGGTTGAGAGTTTAGTTTAGTTTAGTTTTGGTAGTGGGTGGAGAGAGAAATAGAGTAATGATTGAAGATAGGGGTAATGATTGGAGAGAGATAGAGAGAGATGAGAAAGTAATAATTGAAAAAATAGGGTAATGATTGAAAAAAGAAATAGAGTAATGATTGAAAACAAAACTAAAACTAAAACTAAATGGGTAACCAAACAAAGCGTTTGGCACTTTGTTGGCGCGAACGTGTGATCATCGATGTCAGAGAGAGACTGGGGCGCCGCGGAATTAATATATCTTCAAGAAGCTACAAAGTTAAGACGCCACTTGATAGGAATTATTATAGGAAAATTCTAAAATCAACCCAATGGGCTGACGATAGTGAGTGTGTGAATATGTATTAAAAGGTATAAAAAGTAAACAGAAATACGTGTTTTCCTTGTTTTCTAGTGTGCTTATCGTCAGCCCAGTGGGCTGACAATAGCAAGACCGATTATTATAATCTTGAAGAGTAATGGTGCTTGACCTGTCGGGTGTATTAAAATAAAGACGCGTCCCAAGCGTAGGACTCTCGACCAGTGTAGCACAATATCCGGAAGTACCGGAGTCGAACCATAGAAACGGACGGACGGTGCTGACTCAAAAGTGTTGAATTCTAGTTTAACCTGGCTCTTAGGTAGCCACCCCTTGTTCAATGAGTTTGATTAACTAACTAAATTACCCAACTGAATTAATGAAATAAGAATTTAAAAAGGAGAGTACAGCCGTGGGAACTAGGGAGACTATTAAGGACACCAGGTTTGACTGTAAAGGCATTACGTGCCTCTTGTGTCTCCTGAGGGAACACAATGGGTCCGAGAGGAGTGGTCCTCTCAGGATGCATGTGCTGTCTCAAGGACGGCTGAATAGCTACTTGTCTATCTCCCATCTCGACGGATTCTAATTCTGACTCTAAAACTGACTGGAAAAGTGGATTACTGACACTAACTGACTCAAAAGGCAAATCTATATAAAAATCACTAACGGGAATAGACTCTGACTGGTGCTCAGCTGAGTCTGACTCTAAACTAGAAGATGAAGAACTAGACAACACAGGCTGACTCGACTCCAGTTCTTTTCGAACTAAACGATGTGTCGGGTCACGATAATAAAGAGGGTCCTGTTTAAAGGACACCTTCTTCTCTCTACCTATGGTGACTCAACTAAAAGACAAAAAATACGAAAATTCACACTCTAGAACACACGTCGCCGTCCCCGGCAACGGCGCCAAAAATGCTTGACCTGTCGGGTGTATTAAAATAAAGACGCGTCCCAAGCGTAGGACTCTCGACCAGTGTAGCACAATATCCGGAAGTACCGGAGTCGAACCACAGAAACGGACGGACGGTGCTGACTCAAAAGTGTTGAATTCTAGTTTAACCTGGTTCTTAGGTAGCCACCCCTTGTTCAATGAGTTTGATTAACTAACTAAATTACCCAACTGAATTAATGAAATAAGAATTTAAAAAGGAGAGTACAGCCGTGGGAACTCAGCGTCCGCAACTAGCTTAACCAATGTTCACTCGGGCCACAATTATTCACTTTGTTGATTTTAGAATAGGAAAAAGGATCCCTAACAAATGCGCACCACCTGTCACCAGTATCCGTGCGCATTCGAATTCCGGCGATGCCTGGGTTTTGTTTGTTAGAAGAGTTTTCGGTCTTCTAAAACTGCTTAAAGATTAAATTAATTCGATCCCGAGGTAAAACATTAATTAAACTAGCCACGAGACGCCTTTGCCCCGTGGCCGCACTCTACAGAACTACTCACTCATGATTCTATTAAACGTAATAATTAAAACCCTAGATCTAAACATGCTTCGAACAATCGAATAAAAATAAGAACACGATTCCACGAACTTACGGAAGAGCAACGGATTCGATTACCGAAGAAGAACAGGAATTAAAGCTGGAAAACTTGAAAAAGAACTTCCATTAAAACTTGAATCTGCAAATAAGAACTTAGAAAAACAGCAGCCAAAAGTTAAACGAACGTAAAACTATAAAACGGGTCTAACCCTAATTACGAGTTTAATAGGGGTTTATATAGTATCCCCTTAAACCTTAATTAAAATCCTAAACAAAACGGGAAAAACAACCTAAACGACCCCAAAACGACACCGTTTGAAGGCACGGTAAAGCCCTCGGTAGCGCTACACCCTTTTTGGTGTAGCGCTCGCGAATCTGTTATGACGTTGGCCACTTGACTGCTGACGTGGCCGTTGACCTCCCTTAGTCTTTAGGTAGCGCTACACCCAAAATGGTGTAGCGCTCGCGAGCTCTCTGTATGTTTCTGGCACCTTTTGTTCCACTTTTGAGCGCTATACCCTTTTCTTGTAGCGCTCACGAACGACTACGGTGATTTCCTCGTCAATTTCACTCCAACACTTAGTCTCCACAGCCTTTCTCGCTCTCAAGCTTCATCACGGCCTACCGGATACTTCTCATTAGCGCCAAAACATCTCAATTTCCTGCAAATTAGGCACAAACACAAAATCCAACCTCGTGCACGCATTAAATGGAAAATTGAGAATTAAATGCACGTCTAACGCGCTAATTTCCCCTACTTAGGCGCTTAAATTCACGAATTCCACGCGCCTATCAAATGGAAATTTGCTGCCATATCCTCAAGATTGCTAATTAATGACATATTGAGAAGCAAGAATCATTATTCTCAAGTTATTTTGGGCTAGCTTAAAATTTTCATTTATTTGCAGTTTACCTCATCTCGATGTACTGAATAAAAAAATAAAAACTCATGATGCAAGGGATTAACATCTTAAGTAAGTACATGGCGGCCGTAAACTATGAATCGAGTCCAAACCAACCCAAACCGAATAGTTTGGTTTGGTTTTCTGATATTGTGGTTTGATCCTGGTTTTAAAAAATTTAAAATCATGTTGAAGGGTTCGGTCCATGAACTTATGTCAACGGTTCTGGTGCCAATTAATCCGATCCGAACCATGTACATATATACTTATTCCTCAGATTAGATATGCTAAATAAAATAGGCTAAGCCATATATAGCCGATTAATTTCCTAATCTATTGATTATGCATAATGCATTCCACTGCCCTATTAATTCCTTCACTGTCAAGACTCTTTTTTTTTATAAATCGGAACTTTCAAGACTAATGACCCTAAATTTTCGTATATTAAAACAAATTCATATTCTATATAAGCCTAACGCAATAAACCTAAATTGCATCCATATCTATCTCTTTTACTCAGCCAACAGTAAGGACTCTTTACTAGCCTCTATCTTCACTCGATCTTTGTAGTTGTCTCTTTTTATAATATTTTTTATACCCCGATAGAATTGGTTTTAATACAAGTTTTGGTTTGATTTATCTCTGCATTTCTAAGTACTTTGAACGATTTTTAAAGAGTGTGTGTGTGTATATATATTAGGTTCAATCAAATCGTGGCTCAAAATCGAAATCAAACCGTATTTAAATGGTTTATATTGGTTTGGTTATTAGTTTACAATAATAATAATAAAACCAAACCAATTAATCCTGTGGTTGGTGCGGTGGTTGTGACAGCGGTGCTGCGGTGGTTGTTTTGAGTGTTTCGGCAGGTTAGGGTTTTGATTTTGTGTTTCATTTTTGTTTTGTCCTAAGTCTTGTCCGGTTTATGTCCGGATGTTGAGGCCGGTTTCTGTCCGGATGGGTCCAGTTTTGTCCCGGTGGGTCTTCCCGGGTGGTTTTGTTCCGATTTAGTTATCCCAGATCGGGTAACTGATTTCCACAGGTTCAATGTTATCTTTGATTCGGAGTTCCGCCATCCCGAGACGGTGGTGTCTGAGTACTAGCTCCACGTTAGCCGGCCATGTTGACGGTGTGAAGAAGTGAGCATTTAGATCTTGCATAGGCGTTAGACACTAATTTCGTCTCTTAGTCTTTTTTTGTACCATGTCTCTGTTTTTCTGTATTTGGGTGGAAATCTGTACTTGCCGTATGCTCTATTCTTTATTCGGAGTTATCTGTAGATGCCGTATGGCTTGATTAATGAATTTGCTTCTTCCGTTAGAAAAAATAAAAAAATTAATCCAGTCCACACTCACCCCAACTTATTACAATATCAATATATTACGTCATTTTCGACAAGCTGAAAACCAAATACACGAACACCCACAGCATTCTCCCATGGAGAGTTGTAACGTTTATACGTATATGGAGTATCTACCAACAGGGCATGATATATACCGGAGTATATATTAGATCACCTCCAGTACTCATGCTTTTTATTTCATACGTATATATATATACTTACGACACACACATTAATTGCACAAAGATCACTTGTGAGACAGTGGCTTCGTAAGATCGACACCCTCCATAATAACCACGTTCGCAGCATCTAAAACGTACGTCAACCCCTTCCTCCACCGCCCGGGCCTCCGCCACCAGGATATCCTCCGTACGTCGGTGGTGGATATCCTCCGTACGTCCCTCCACCACCAGGATATCCTCTGTACATCGGTGGTGGATATCCTCCGTACGTCCCTCCGCCGCCAGGATATCCTCCGTACGTCCCTCCACCGCCAGGATATCCTCCGTAAGTCTGATCTCTGCCTGGATACTTGGCTTCCTCTACTCCCTTTGTCTGTTTAGCAGTTTCAGCTGCACAAATGATAATATCATATGCATGCATTAAAAGTAGCTGTTTTCACATTCTATTGTGCAAAGGCGATGCGGATTTCTAGTCCATTGTACGTTAAAGTTAAAGCACGCCACATGAACGTACGTGAAATTTGAGAATGTGTTCAAGTTTGGAGAGGCTTGTACAAAGAAATATTCATGTACGAGTGGAAAGTCCAGCGCTTCAAATTAATTTGAAAATATTGCACTGAAAGAAAGCCAAGCGCGGTTGACTCTTGCATTGGCTGGCCAGTAAACGTGATATATATATACCGCTACTACTATCTCTTTGTCACATCGAAGTGTTTGGGGGCAAGGTTAAATCATTTAATTTAGACTCATATGAGGGTTAATTAATGGGCAGAGGCCGGCGACTAAATTCCTATATATCAACTCAATGCCCTGATAATCATGCAATCTTTTGGCCGGATCGATCTTTTTGTAAGACACATGAAAAACTAAAATATAACGTCCCATGTATCATATAGTATATAAGAACTTGCATAGTCTAGGCAAATAATTAGAGTGGAGATATATATATATATATATATATATAAGACTAAAGATGACGGTGTAATAATATTCATCAAACCATGCCTTCATCAAATGTGAAGAGTAAATTCAATTTCAAATATGGACTCACTAGTTTTCATGGAAGTCTCGGCCAAATCCCTTGCTGCTACCTCCGACGTAACCAGAAGAACAGTAGCCAAAAGGCCTAGGAAGACTATTGTTTTGGAACCCATTACTAGATGACTACTCTTTCAAAATAGATGAAGATGTATGAATGACATTATAAGTACAATTTTGATGCCTATTTATAGACCTAAAGAGAATAAGTGCAGGGAGCGATGTGAATGGAAATTAATCGGGTGGTTTGGACAGATGGGTCAAGATGTATTTCACGTGAAGCTAAATAAATGGACAGAAAAAAGAGAAAAACTATTTCGCGGAGCTTTCCGTAAATAGTGGTTTACGGAGCTGGATTGCGCCCGTCCAATTCCGAAATGAATGGCAAAGATCGTGCAGGTCCACAAAATGCTTATTCACAACTCCTCCGTGAATAAGCCAATTTCCAGGAAAAAAAATAGAGGTATTCTTCAAGTCAACTTTGGAAAGTTACATGGTAGTACTACTGTACTAGTATTACGTAAATGGACTTCATTGCATGGACAATGAAAGGCCCTGACTGTTCCCAATTAATCTAACATTTTCCAGGAAAATGAAGGGTCAAAGTTCTTGGCTAAAGAAAATTAAGGTGCTTGCATATAGGGTTAGCATCGTGTCATGTTCATGTCGTGATCAATTCGATTTCCTATCAGATAAACCTTGACACTAATCCGACTTGTTTAGCAAAATGTGCAAATTGAATCCTTTTGCTTTCCCCTCACCTGTTTACATAACCCGTTTGCACCTGTTTGTGTTTCAAGTTATCAACCAATTTCAAAGAAACAATTAGCCCTTCTCAAGGACTGAATAATACAACTACTTATATAATTCAACTTTTAAGGAAAATACTATTGAATAACACTATAATTTTTTAACCTGGTAGATAAATAGGTTCGAGTTAATGTGTTAGGTTCGGGTTTAATGTGTCAGGTTCGGGTTAAAGTGTTAAACAAGTTAACTGTGTCAATTTTGGGTTATGCGGATTGAACCCGAGCCCGACCCTTTTAACAATTGTGTTCTCGTGTCGTGTCATATACATGTTTTGTGTCAAAAATAATCAAGCATAACCCTGCTAACCTCATGTGGAGTTCGAGTCGTGTTATATCGTGTCCTGTCAGAAATTGTTCCACTGTGAGCTTAGAGTTGTAGCACTAGAGTGACGAGCTGGCTCCTCAACTAACTAGACGGTCATGATCTTAATCACGTATGTGTAGTCAGTTGTAGCATCCACGTTTCCCATGACACCAGTATCTTAACCACCCATGCAATTTAATTAAGATACTTAATCATGGTGTATATGCTAATTAATACAGTTTTTTTTTTTTTTTGTTCAATCGAAAATTCCATAGATTAAGCTACAAAGCTAAAGCCAAGACATAGAGTCAACATAGCATTACAGGAAACAAGACAATCAGATGCCAAAACGATAAGATTAAATACGTATGTAGGTGACCCACGCCCCAAGGCGTCAACCAAAACAAACTCCCTAGCAGCCAAGGAAACATTGGTTGTAACAATCACGTCTTCATCTTGTTGAGATCCCAGTCTTGCCAGGCAATTTCTCTACTGAGTGAAAAACGTAGTGTGAGCCAAGTGTTAGGATCTCAAGAGAGAGTTTTTTCATCTCACATTGTAATCAATCTGTTTTTCATTTAGTAGAATATCTCTCTCACTCGTAGATGTACCCGAGTTTTGGGAAACTACGTATTTTCTTGTGTACATTGTTCACTTGTGCGCGCGCGCGATTGTGGTTTTTTTTTTTTTTTTTGTTACGCTTCCGTTGCGAGTGGGATTCGGGTATAATCCCATCAAATTCTTAAGGCTCCATTCCTGTACCAATCAAGAACGACATCGGGGGAGGATCAGTCCTTCCAAACAGACAATTAATTCAATTGCCAAAGAAATAAAATTATCAGTGTTGAATTTACAAGAGCAAGAACAATAATTGTAGCGGGCCGGGCCGAATTGACTGGGTCCGTTTAGGCCTAACTCCTGGCCACGAATAGATTGGTCACGGACTGAATCTATCGGTCTGATCCCCTTGACTCAGGCAATCGAGCACATTATCGGCCTAATAAATGCAGTTTAGTCTAGTTAGTTCAGACCAGTTTGGTCTATTGTTTGCATCTAAATCGTCCAAAAGTGTTTTAGACGGCTCAGATTTGTTCGGATTTATTTTTATTACAAAATACTCAAAACACCCAGAACAAATCTGAGCCATCCAAAAACAAATGGACCAAACTGGTCCGAACTAAATGGACTAGATCCAACCCCGCCAAGCACACCCCATTGTTAAGCGGGGTGTCGAGCGGCATCTGGTTGTTCATCTCGGCTCGGTTTGAATATAAGCGCATACAAATCTGAACCGCCCATTGTTCAGTCAAGATCCAAGCCATCGATTCTCACCTATGTATGTAGAAGTATGTGTAAAGCGCATGTTTTTGTAATAAATTTGATATTGCTTAGAAACAATAAAACTGATAGGCCAATTAATAAATTTGTCTAGGTTAAAAGAGAAGAAAATATAAATTATTATTTAAAAGCGAATAAGCAACAATAACTAAAACGGTTACTACGGGGGCGTTTGGTAATCTTTTTATTTTCAGTTTTTGGCTTTTGTATTTACTTTTTTGAAAACTAATGAATAAAACTTGTTTGGTAACAAGTTTCTACTTTTTTGTTTTTTATAAACTTTTTCAGAGTTTTTGTAAACTATGAAAACTACAAAAACGTGGTTTTCCCAGTTTTTTTTTTTTTTTAGAAAAACACAAATTTTACCAAACATGTTTTTTGTTTTTGTAATTATGAAAACATAAACCTTTTTCTACTTCTTGTTCCTTAAAAACAAAAACTAAAAATGAAAAAGTTACCAAACGCACCCTACGCTTTTGAAAAATCCCAAACCCAGAAATCATAGATTAACTGCGTTCTTTTAAGTATAAGTTTGGAACTTATTTCGGTATTTTTTATTTTTCGTAGCTTTTTGTTTAGCTTTTTAATGTAATTTTAGGGGTTAATCATTTGTCTCGACGAGATGGAATAAAAAAAATATAAAAATATGGACCGATGTTGAAAAAATTCAAATAAGATGGCACTTAAGCTCCAGAAGACAGTTATTTGATACTTTTTAGTCTATAGTGAATTTTTTTTTTTTTTTGCTTTTGTTCATAATTTTGTATTTTTTAGACTCCTCTCGTCGAGACGGACGCTAAATCCAAAAAAAATCATGTGAATTTAACAAAAATTAAAAAAAGACAAATAAAACACAAAAAACGAAGAAATAAGTGAAGTTTAAAAGAATGAGGCACCTCTTTTGTGAAGGTAGCGACGCGACTAGGGTTTTCTTTCAGGAATTTCGTCTTTTCAGTAGGGGTGTGCACGGGTCGGGCAGGTCGGTTTTGATCCTAAACCCGAACCCGACCATGGTCGGGTAAGAATATTTAGTAGGGGTGTTCAAGAAAACCTCCCGAACCGTAAAATCGGTCCGATCTGGACCGAACCGTCCTATTTGGTCCGGTTCTGCGGTTTTACGGTCAGGTTATGGTTTTAAAAAAATAAGAACCATTAATTTTGGTTCGGTTACTGGTTCTCAATTAATGAACCGTGATTAGAACCGAATCGGACCGTTTAAAACTAAGATAAATATAGAAATACATATGTGTTAATTAAATATGTATTTGAATTTGATAGGTTAATCTTTTCCTTGCTAAACTTAATTTATTTAGAGATGAAATCTCATTTGTTAGGAAAGCTTTTCTTCCTTTCCTATTCCAATAGATTATCTTCCTATTTCTTTAATTTTATGAGTTCATATTTTGTGAATAAGTGTTTGGATGCTTATTGGATAGAACCGGAACCGAACTGAAACCGGACCGGTCTTGGGGTTTGGTTTTGGTTAGGTTCCATGCATATATTGGTTAGGTTCTGGTTCTCAATTTTCTAGAACCGTTTGAAATGGTCTGGTTACTGATTTTCTAGAGAACCGGACCAATCCGGACCGTGTACATCCCTAATATTTAGGCCCGCAAACCGAACCGAACAGGTGGTAAGAACTGTCCACGAGCCCGATTCTTTACTTCGGGTCGGGTTTGACTTAAAAACATAATTTAACCTTCGGGTCGGGTCCGCCCCCCCCCCCCCCCCCCCCCCCCTCAGGTAAGTAACGCACCAACCCAAACCCCGAACCGAAATCTGATTTTTAACAGAAAGTAAACCCGCACCAGTCCGAACCACATGTTCGACCCCACTCGAGACCCTCCGGGACGGGTCGGGTCCGTTGGTTTTTTGCACACCCCTACTTTTCAGGCTACAACGTACCGGTGTGTTGTTCTTCTTCAATACAGTATTATTATGGACGTACAATAATAATTACTTTAATTCTTTCAAAAATAATGTAGAAGAAATTAGGTTAAAAGTTTTTGCATTCCCCTCTTTTTACATCAGATATAAAGTACAGAGTACAAACTCAAGACACAATATCAATTATGAGAGTTCACGAGACAACCAAGACCAACAATAAAAGAAAGAAAAAGCCCCTTTGAAGGTCACCCACACGCAGGTGGGGAGTCTCCATCTCCTAACCTCCTAGGAAGAAATTTTTTCGTGGCTAGCACTTCAGGACAGAGTGTGTAACGCCCCCAATTTTTGGGTACGTTAAAAAGGCAATTTTATTGAATTTCTAAATAGAGCCTGGCTCGTCATTACATCATAAATCCCATCAGAGTGCTTTTGTTACATAAAGGGAAGGAAAATCTAGGGTTCCTATTTACAGCTCCGCCTGCTCCTCCATCTTAGCCAGCTCTTTGGCTCCAAAAGCCTCCAAAGTATACAGCTCTCCCTGTTCATCTATCAGGTCTGACACATTATACCAGCGTCGCCACCGATATAATATGTCAGGGTCACCAAAGGTAACACCGTGAGCTACAAAAGCTCAGCAGGATAATCCCATACCCGCTAACCCATAACTTACAACAATAGATCATATAGGTAACGATTCTTAATTAGGACATGTCCCCTACTTGTTAACCCATAATTTAAAGCAACAGGACATAGAAGTATCATACTATCTCATGTAAAACAATACATGCATAAACAATAAGAAATTTGTAATGACACATTCACTATTCATCTATCGTTGGTGTCTGTGACTTTTCTGAGTTTCTCCTACGCGACTCGTCGTAGACCGTGTCTCCATTTCACTTTTCATTTCCAAATCAACATTTCGAAAATCCGTTTTTAACACACACATCCCACATAATGGGCAAGTCCGGCCACATTGTGGTTTTCAAATACCACACATGATGGACTACCATGTCCGGTCACATCGTGATTTTCAAAATCCACACAAGAGCTTTCACGCCAGGTCCCTATTGTGTGTATAGATAAATCATGTTACCAATGAAGCTACCACGTCCGGCTTCATTGGTGACACACACACAATGGCTACCGAACACCACACAATGGGCAAGTCCGGCCATTTTGCTGCTTTCAAAATCTATCCACACAATGAGCTGCCACGTTTGGCCACATGAGGGTTTAAAACACACCCAACCTCGGTTCCGCCGTTCCGGGTTCCCGAATATCCTCACAAAGGTTCCGCCACACCGGGTTCCCATTGGCACACATTTGCATTGGCTCCTCTCCGCGGATAACCAAGCCATACCTCACCATGGTTCTGCCGGTCCGGTCTCCCATGGGAACACACCCAACCTCGGTTCCGCTGTTCCGGCTTCCCGAGTATCCTCACAATGGTTCCGCCGCACCGGGTTCCCATTGGCACACAATCACATTTCAAAGCTTTTTCTCCTTTTCAAAACACACACGTCTCACATAATGACTCCCACATTGGTCATTATGTAGTTTCAAAAATATTTTACCAAGTCATTGCCTTTAATCACACCCTAGGTGTCATGTTTCTAATTTTCTCGATCTTCATGTCTCGTATTCATGCTTAGACTCCACGGTGGGACTTTTTCACATAATTAACATAAATCATTTAATTTGAAATCTTGAAACTAAACTAGTAAGATTATCCAACTCTATTTTATTTAGCATGCTCAATTTAATCATACTCGAACATTTAACACACAAACTAAAGCATAGTGCTACATGGACGGACACCTTTGGAGTGGTAAACCACTTATGCTTTATCAACAACAAGTAGTCAAGCAATCATACAACAAGCTCATCACCATCCTTATGATTGAAACTAAACGATAAATTCTTACTTAAGGTCATTCTTTCTTTCTTCGAAAGAAGTTCAAAAGAGCATATGTTTATTGAGGGTAAGGTTCATTAATCGACATGCATTTGGAAAATAAATAAAGTATCATCAAGCGGATAAGGGTAATTCTACGTTTCAAAAGTATATACATTTATATTTAAGGAAAGTAGATATACCATTATCTATGCTTAATCAATTCAAGTTTCTACACTTAGAGTTTAGAAGGTAAGATCTATCCAATAATTTCTTAGGAATAGTAAACATAAAAAAAAAATCTATGTATACTTAGGAATAATGGGGACGAAGAATCCTACCTTGATCCGAAACTAGTCGGGGCCGAATAAGTTTGTTGAAAAAATTCTACGGGCGGTGAAACTCCAAATTCGGGCCCAACTTTGGATGGCAGTAACTCGGTCAATATTTGGCCGAATAAGGTCGTTCTTGAGTCGAAATCGAAGTTCTAGAAGTGCTCTACAACTTTTGTGAAGGAAGTTGATCCTAGAAACCACTTTAGGTAGGAGAAATATGGTGATAAAGGGATGGACAGTTTGCTGTCTGGAATATGGAAATCCGAATTTTTACTGAACTTCGGATGTCGATATCTTTGTCGTTTCTTGACCGATTAGGGTGGTTCTTGGGTCTAATTTGAAGGGCTCGAAGTGCTCTACAACTTTCCCGAAGGAAGTTGGTCCTAAGGACTACTTTAAGTAGGAGCAAAATGCGGATTTGTGAAGGGCAGTAAGCTGCCTGGAAAAACAGAAATGGTTTCTAGAGAGAAGTGAGAGCAAAGGAGTGAGGTGTGAGTTGAATGGTAAGTCAATGGTGCTATTTATAGCAAAAGCTTGGCTTATTATCCAAGGGATAAATTTTTCCCTAACAATTATTGACCAAGGGGTAATTTTTGAAAGGCATGGCTTTGAAAGCATGCCATGATTTGTCATGACTAACCCTTTAGGCTTAAGGCTAAGAACCTAGGTTATTATGGAGGGGTTTTGGTTTAGTCTTGTCTAGGAAAAGTTTGCTTGCAAGAAGAAGGACATAATTGGCTAGGATCATGCTTAAAGTTAGCTAGAAAATGGGTTGGCAATGGTAAATAGGCTTAAGGCTAAACATGTAGCTTGTTGGAGTGTACAACATTCTAGCACACAAGCACACTCTCTCTCCCCCTCTCATGGCCGGCTCCTCCCTCTCTCTCTTTCTCCCATTTTTTTGTTCCATGGTCTAGTCCAATCACTCCTTTAATCAAGTCCAAGCCATGCCATCCAATTTTGGTGTAAGAATAGGTAATCATAGAGATTTGATAAGGCTTTTAAGACTATTCTAGGCAATCCTAGGTGATGATAACCTTGGTTGGCAAGTCTAGTAAGAAAGAACAAGAAAAGGATAGGCTAGGTTTATGTTTAAAGTTGGCTAGGATGGGTTGTCAATTGGGGTTTAGGCTTAAGGCTAGTTGATAGCTTGTTCAAGTATGCCTAATAACTATTACTCAAGGGATAAAAATTTCCCTAGCAAATATTACCCAATGGGTAAGATTTTTCTTAGAAAGTAAACCTAGGTATATTTAGGCATGCTTATATTAGGCTATGATACTATAGATGTATACAACTAAGCATTCATAGGCTTAAGACTATAATCTTAGGGTTGCATGCATGGCAAGGCTAGGTTTTCTATTACTCAATGGATAATATTTACCCTACTAACTTTTGTTCAAAGGGTAAAGAGGAAATGGTGAGAGGTTAAGGCTTTCAAGTGAAAGCATTGCCCAATGGTTAGAAATTTTCCTAGAAAGTGGCAAGGCTAGCTGCTTGACGATTTCCTAGTCCTAAAATAATGGGTTGCCCCAAGCGTAGGGCGGAGACCGACGTAGCACAATATCCGGTAAGACCGGAGTCGAATCCACTAAGGACGGTGAAGTGTGCTGACTAAAACTCGGGTTGTTATAATTTAAAACGGCTCTTAGGTAGCCACCCCTTGTCGGTTTGATTTAGAGATAAACTAAAACAACGAAATTGATTAACTATTCAGATAATTAAAAGGAGGTACGGTCGTAGGGTTCATAGCACTCGTAACCAGTCCGGATTAGCCTGCTCCATTTGGTGTTCTTAAAAACATTTAATTTTAGTTTAGAAAAGATACCCCGAAAGATGCGAACCTTTATGGTCGCCGTATACCCATGCGCAGCGAAGAACGAGTTTTGTTCCCCCATTCCCCCGTTCACATGGGCTCCGGCGATGCCCCGGGTTCGTCTAACGAATGTTCTAATTATCCCAAAATTACTTTTTCATTATTTAAAAGCAGGAGCAGTACCCGAACTGATCACGGCGTGCTAATCACCCCGCGACCCTACCTATGAAACTACTCACTCATTATTGAAAGAAAATTAAAAGAGATTTTAACTTGCATCATACTTCGATTATTGGAAAAAAAGAAATAAACAAGAAATACCAACTAATTGAATGCCAATAAACAACTTTAATTAAGAACGAAAACTGAAACGAGTTACCGAATTGTGAAGATCTGAACAGAACTTGAAAACTTGAAAGAAATTAGCTCTGGAACGGAAAGAACGGAAAAATAAAGCTGCTAATAAAAGTGCGAACCCTAAAAACGGAGTTTGGGGGGTATTTATACAAGTTCCCGAATAAAAAAGGAATAAAGAATAAAGAAAGAATAAACAATTGAAAGACGAAAACCAAAATTTCCGTTGTGGATCTCGGTATCGATACGGGGATTGGGTGTATCGATACCCAAGTTTCTGTTAAGCCTCTAAATTGGTTTAAGCCCATTTGTATTGATATGGGCAAGGCCAGCATCCATACCACATACACTAATGGCATCTTCCGAGCCTTGCATGGGATTTGGTCACCGATGTCACCCAATGCCACACGCACTCCGGCTTGACTTCTCATGACGACGTCCAAACCGGTCTCAAGGCCTCGCAATCCAATCTTGGCATAAAAACCGCCTTATTACCTGCGAAAATAACAAAAACACAAAACAAAGGAAAGTACGGCATCAAGTGGAAAATAGAATAAATCGCGCCTCTAATGCGCTAATTCGCCCTACTTAGGCGCTCATATCTATGATATCACGCGCCTATCACACCCCCCAACTTGAAGGTTGCTAGTCCCTAGCAACGAAAAGAAAATAAAAATAAAGAAAATGATAGATCTTTTAAACCCCCGGACGGCTCCGGTAGGACGAGTGAAGTCTCGTGAGGGTTTTCAGCAGTGATCACCCACAAAACACAAAAGATTCGGACACTTCGAATGCAACTCAACCCAATCAATAACCTTTAAAAGCACTACAATGACTATCAGACAAGTCAAAGGCAAGATATTTCATCCATGGATAGAACTAAACAAGTGAACTTCGTACCAAACTTAGCACAAAAATTAATCCTCTCACCTATGATTGGATAGAGAATTTTCAAATGGCATGCGTGTACGGAACACCACATAGAGAAATTTACCAACCTCGAGAACAGTTCACACACCGTTGATAGCCCCATATTTCTTAAGCGCACTCCTTCCCTTTTTGTATTTTTCCTCTTTCTATTTTTTTCTTTTGTGTTTTTCTCATGGTCGTGCAATACCTGGATCTCTCGGGCTTTCTAGTTGACTCTTTAGTGAGCTTTGAGTCGGTTATCCCCAAGCCAAACGGCTTTAGAGCACCAGGTTTTAAGAGACCCCTACGGACTTAATTGCTCAAGTCAAAAAAGGCTTTATATTGAGATCCAAGCTAACCACATTTAACGATACTTTCACAAAGTCTATCCATCTTTTGACGCGAACAACACGGTGGGAGCATACCCCGATTGCCCGGTTACTACTCAATGGACGCCCGGATAAGCATTAACAATATAGCACACAACTTATTCTCTTTTTTTTTTTTTATATTGGGAAAGGAGTTCCAAAAATTCCATCAAACAAGCTTATACCGAAATACCAAAAACATGTGAACCAAACTCTAGACCGGTAAATACTCATGTGGGGCAGTGTGTGTGAGAGCATGTTTTCAAGTGACCAAACGCTATCCAACTATAGATGATACCGGCTAACCAAGTGCTTCTTCAACATCATGTTCACGAGCTTAAGTCTATCCATAAAATTGTATCGAGACTCCGACTCGCACAACAACCACTAAAGTACTAATTAAAAGCCATCAACCAAGAATAGCTGCACCCAAGTATCCAAAATCCTTAATTCAATTTTTTGACTTTTTTGATGAATAAAAACAAGTACGAAGTACACCCTCCCCCCAACTAGAAACATGCTATGTCCCCAGAGCATGGAGACACAGCAAAAGAAAGCACAAGGGAGAAGAAATGGACCTACGGGTGGCAGCCAACCACCATGACCTCGGCCGATATTCGAGGAATTTGTCGTTTCCGGCCTCCATGCAAGCCACCAAATCCTGCAAAAGACATTAGTACTACCCGGTCGTGGTATCCGGGCTCCCAAAACAAAAAATAAAAAGAAGAAAACTCCACCAAATCTTCACGCGATTAATGTGTCATACTTTTCTCCCCATCCCTCGCTGGTAGGCAAGAAACGGGTGGCTATACAAGACCAACAAGTTAAAAGCCTAAAACTAAGAGAGAGAGAGAGAGAGAGAGAGAGAGATCTGTCCAACATAGAATCCGAAAGTTAATCAAATGCACAAAAACAACTCCCAAGAATGCACCACCCACCTCTAAGCTTTGCACTAAAAATTGAATTCGGCCAGACCACAAGAAAAGATATTTCGAATAAAGCAATCGCCGAGTTTTGTTAAGAAATTTGAAAGCCTCAAAGTGCACAAGCGGAACTAAATCAAATTTCTTGGTGTTGACAAAATTTGCAATACAAGGATGGTAAACAAGATCAACATCATCAACACCCAAAAAATCAATATGTTCCACTACCCCTGACTTGGGTTCCTCAAACCACACCTCCTCCTCCATGTTCAATTTCGCGTGTACTCCCTTCTCAACAAAATCTTGATCCTCGAGAGTAAGAGACTCATTCTTGATCGCAAACTCCCTGTCCTGCTTTTCTAACAAGGAGTACAAATAATCCAACCCTGAGTCCATCTCAGCAGTAGTGAGATATTTTTCCATCGGATCATCACACGGAGGGCAGTGAGCTCCTCGCTCTCTAGACTCACATGAGCGCACAAGAAAAACGTAGGCGGCCCTAATCAACAGTGGAAGATACATGGGAGGGGGTTCGTTTTTTACATCAGACTCAAGGGGAGAACATCGGGCAGTTAGCTCCTCATTCCCTCCCAACTTAGAGGGTTCCTCCAAACAATCATCAACCCCACCCTCAATGATAAGTGGCTCGACTTCCTTTTCTTTAACATGTAAATCATGGTCCCACCATTCTAAACTTTCGGCCAACTCATCAAAGTACTCCAAATTGTCAGTAGCGGTTGTATCTAAAAATACACCATCAAACATATCATCTACAAGCTTACGCGTTGTAGAATTTAAACCGTTAAAGAAAATGGTAACAAGGTGCATCGTTTCACAATTATGATCCCGCCAATTGAGTAAAGTGTGTTCTCTAAACCTCCACCAACAACATGCAAAAGACTCATTATCGAATTGATAAAAATTTTCAAGTTCTTGTAGAAGATTATGAGTTGCATATATGGGAGAAAACTTCCTGAAAAACTCTTCTTCCATATCTTGCCATGTACATATTGAGCCGAGATTCAAAGAATGAAACCAACTCAAAGCATAGTCTTGCAAAGATGATGAAAAAAACTTACGCAAACGCACCTTATCATTCGTGAAAAGCTCCTCAAGTTCGGCAATATGCCAATATGGATTCTCGGAACCTAAGCCATGGAACTGGGGTAATTGGGGAGGATTAGGACTTCTTTCATGTGAATTGGAGTCCCACATATCACGCCCAAAAAGGTGATCGCGCATCGTTTTCGGCTTTATCATGACTGTATCCCTTACCTAACTCTTTTTTTTTTTGAAAGTAAAACTAAAAACAACAAAGAAAAAGAAAAAGAAAAGAACCTAAAAATTACCCGAATTCTCAACACACAACGCCGTCCCCGGCAACGGCGCCAAAAATGCTTGACGATTTCCTAGTCCTAAAATAATGGGTTGCCCCAAGCGTAGGGCGGAGACCGACGTAGCACAATATCCGGTAAGACCGGAGTCGAATCCACTAAGGACGGTGAAGTGTGCTGACTAAAACTCGGGTTGTTATAATTTAAAACGGCTCTTAGGTAGCCACCCCTTGTCGGTTTGATTTAGAGATAAACTAAAACAACGAAATTGATTAACTATTCAGATAATTAAAAGGAGGTACGGTCGTAGGGTTCATAGCACTCGTAACCAGTCCGGATTAGCCTGCTCCATTTGGTGTTCTTAAAAACATTTAATTTTAGTTTAGAAAAGATACCCCGAAAGATGCGAACCTTTATGGTCGCCGTATACCCATGCGCAGCGAAGAACGAGTTTTGTTCCCCCATTCCCCCGTTCACATGGGCTCCGGCGATGCCCCGGGTTCGTCTAACGAATGTTCTAATTATCCCAAAATTACTTTTTCATTATTTAAAAGCAGGAGCAGTACCCGAACTGATCACGGCGTGCTAATCACCCCGCGACCCTACCTATGAAACTACTCACTCATTATTGAAAGAAAATTAAAAGAGATTTTAACTTGCATCATACTTCGATTATTGGAAAAAAAGAAATAAACAAGAAATACCAACTAATTGAATGCCAATAAACAACTTTAATTAAGAACGAAAACTGAAACGAGTTACCGAATTGTGAAGATCTGAACAGAACTTGAAAACTTGAAAGAAATTAGCTCTGGAACGGAAAGAACGGAAAAATAAAGCTGCTAATAAAAGTGCGAACCCTAAAAACGGAGTTTGGGGGGTATTTATACAAGTTCCCGAATAAAAAAGGAATAAAGAATAAAGAAAGAATAAACAATTGAAAGACGAAAACCAAAATTTCCGTTGTGGATCTCGGTATCGATACGGGGATTGGGTGTATCGATACCCAAGTTTCTGTTAAGCCTCTAAATTGGTTTAAGCCCATTTGTATTGATATGGGCAAGGCCAGCATCCATACCACATACACTAATGGCATCTTCCGAGCCTTGCATGGGATTTGGTCACCGATGTCACCCAACGCCACACGCACTCCGGCTTGACTTCTCATGACGACGTCCAAACCGGTCTCAAGGCCTCGCAATCCAATCTTGGCATAAAAACCGCCTTATTACCTGCGAAAATAACAAAAACACAAAACAAAGGAAAGTACGGCATCAAGTGGAAAATAGAATAAATCGCGCCTCTAATGCGCTAATTCGCCCTACTTAGGCGCTCATATCTATGATATCACGCGCCTATCACTAGCAAAATGATGGCTTCCTCTAGTATGACTTGTCTTGTTAAGTCAATACCTTCATTGGCAATTTCTAATATCTATTGACCAAGGGATACCAATTTTCCTAGCATTTATTGACCAAAAAAATAAGAAAAATAATAATGAAGGTAGTATGACAAAAGCTAGGGCTTTCAAGTGTTAAACATTGACCAAAGGTTAAAATTTTCCTAGGAAACTTTTATCCAAGGTGTAACACCCGTCCCGGACATTTAGTATTTTAATTCACGTATTTGGTTGAATTATACGTCTCGGGGTTAAATTGCATACATTAGAAGCGTGGGGGCTTGTGTGTTATTTGTGAATGAGAGTATACTAGCTTGTGGGCTAGCATACACTTGATAATTTTACCTTTAAGGTTATTAGCGGTGAACTAGTACGTGTTGTTCTGTTAGAACATCTATACACGTAGAGAGAGAGAGAGAGATATAGAGAGAGAGATCAGCCGTGGAAGAAGAAGGAAAAAGAAGAAGAAAATTAGGGCTATGAGGAATTGAAGATTTGTGTGGTAATTCATGCTTTCCTTTACTTGAATCTATGATTTTATTGTTCAATTCTATACTTGGCATGTAGCTAGCACTGAATTGAATCCATGGGAGAGGGTTTTTGAGGTTGGAGTTGGGTTTTTATCTCAGAAAATTCGTACATCTTAGGGTTATGCAAAACTGTGATTGAACAAAGTTGAATCTGTCCTGTTTTTGACGAATTTATTCAAGGTACCTAGAAACCTTCTCAAATCTTGAACTAAATCCTGAATGTTCATCTGTGAGTCTATTGCATTGTGTTAAATATTCAGAAAATAACTCGAAGTGTGTTGGCCTACAAAATTCGTGGACTGAACTGGTGTCAGATTCGCGTCTGTGCAGACAGCACAGACACGTGTTGGAAAAACGGGCATAACTTCTTGCTTGGGTATCTATTTTGCGCACCGTTTCTTGATTCTGAAACTAGACTTATAGATCTTTCTGAATATGTATGGGTTGTGCCGTGGTTCTTCCTAGATTATAGCAGTTTTGAAATTAAAGTTCAGGTTTTGGGAAGTTCTAGGATTCTGGAACAGTTTTTGGCTTGTGTTCTTCATGAAATTCTTCAAGTTTAAGCATGTTGGTGGACATGGGCTCTCATGAGTCTTAAACATTGATTAGTTGGTAAAGTTTTGGTGTTGGAATCATTGAGAATTATTGAGTAGGTAATTTTTAATGGGTTTTCGATCGCAGACTGTTCTGCTGAAACTATGAGTTCTGTTTTAGTTGTGTAACTTCGTTTGAGCGTATCTTGGTCATCCGGAATCTACTTGAGACACTTCTAGGTATTAACATGGATATATTTGTATCCATTAGACATTGTTTAGCTTCTTGAGCTTTTATAACCTTGTGTCGAGTATTTGTTGAATTCGTAGCTAATATGAGTTAACTTGTGGCTAGGTAAAGAACCGGTCATTCGGGAGGTGCCGAAACCTTAGTTTGGCATACTTCGGTCGACACGAAGGTGAGTGTGTTTGATATGGATATGTTCAATGGTATATTGCATGGAGGTGTTTGTGTATCATGCTATTTGGAATTTAGCTAATGGTATGCATACTTGTGGGGTGTTGATTATACCGCCGAAAGTTTGTGTGTGAGGCACACCACATCGTAAGCCATGCCGCCTAATTAACGGTAGTGGGAGCGTGGTGTGTGGGACACCACTCCTGGGGTATATGGGATTGTGGCAGACGTGCCATAGCATGTGTTGCATTTATATGTGTGTTGTTCAAATTGAATACTTGTGCTAAGTTATGTGAGTTACATTCAAGTGAGATGTCCTTCGGGTATTGTAGTATGTTATTGAATGTATTCTATATCTCACACACTCTGGTTTTCCTTTTTGGATTGCCAGGTCACAGGTGGTCGTAGAGTTGGTCCACTACCGGTCGACGTTTTGGGGACACTTGGATTAGTATCGAGTGTTAGTATTTGTAGTCGAGTTGGTTGTAATGGGTCAAACTCTAATTTTTGCTAAACTCATTTTGTGACTAATGTTGTCGAGCACTTTTGACTTCAAGTTTATAAATAAGTTGGGTGTCGTTTGTTCAATGCAAGTTTGTAATTATCATAGACACTTTGTTTATATTAATGTTAAGTCTTCCGCTGGGGTTTTACTCTGTTTCGTGTATGGTTTGTCGTTTAGTTGTTGATCTTTTATGTGGAATGCCACGTGGTCGTGTCGGTTCGGGCCCACTTCGGGTGTCGTTCCGGGGCGGGGCGTGACACAAGGGGTATACTAATATAAACTTAAAGAAAATTTAGAAATGTAATTATGTTGACCAATTTAGGGTTAAGGCTAGGGTTTTTAGACTTGCATGCTTGGCAAGACTAGTTTTTCCTCCTTTTGAAGCAAAATCATGGTTTCCTATCTCTCAAGTACCTAAGTGACTAGCCCTACCAATCTAAGTCTTTCATTAGCAAGACAAATTCCTATTGTCCAAGGGGTAACATTTTCCCTAACAATTATTAACCAAAGGTTAAGGAAGAAAAATGCCACATAAGGCTTTGAAATGACAAAACATAAGGTCAATTAATTATTTCTAGTAGTCTATTGGTTTAATTAGGCTTAGGAGGGTTTCACAAGGCTCAAAGGGGGTTAAGAAGGCTCATTAAGGGTTAGGGGGGGTGTAACTAGGTGAATCGGTAGTTCGGTTTGCTAACTAATCGGTTGAAAACTAATTCTATATGCCAAGTAGGATTTCTAGCCAATAAATAAAATTTTAAGACTTTATTTCAAATACAAGGAAAATATACAAGTGCTTTTGTAAACATACTTGTCTTTAGAAAATGACTATATTGTCTGAAGCAAAAAAAAAAATTTATAAGTCTCAAATCCAATTATGACGGATTATTAGGAATTAAAAGGAATTTAAAAAGCAAATCCAAGTAATCAAAATAAAATTCAAATATTTAACGAAAATTTTATTTACCAAAAATCAGGGTCGTTACAAAGTGGCTACGAAGTCGGTTCTCCTCTCCAAGAAAAAAATATGGACTGCCATGGCACCTCCAGTTTTCTCTTCTTTTTTTTATCGGCGAAATTTTTTTATTAGAACTCGACAAAAGGTATATCGATGCGGCCAAAACTCTAGATACAAAGAAGACTTGAATCATAGAGAAGGCCAGAAAGGTAAAGTAAAAGAAAGAGAAAATTTAAACATTCAATAAGACTCTATTACTACCGCCAATGCATATCTCCTATAAATACGTACTTAATTATATAGCATAATTTAAGTATATTGGTACCCCTCTACAAGCATCAAATTTACCCAAATTTACATAGAAAAAAAACCTATATTATAAGGTTGTGACTTAGTGAGAAAGTTTTCTTTTTCCCAACAAGTTTGGATTTTGCATTATCAATACAACAAGTACGCTTTATAAAATTCTATATATTTCTTGTGAAATTTTAAGGAAAATGATAATGCCAAAACTATTTTTGTTAACGCCAAAATTATTGTGCATAAAAGTCTTGTACTTTGCACATGGTACAAGATTTTTATGCACAACAATTTTGATATTAACAAAAACAGTTTTGACATTAACAAAAATAGTTTTGGCATTAGCACCACCCAATTTTAATCTTGCATCATAATACACACACACTTAATGTCTTTTGCAAAAAGAATATTATTTTTTTAATTAATCATTTTACAGACTGGATAAACTTTTTGGTAAGGGAGTAGTATTAATTTTTATATGAAGTTATGAATTCAAGGTCCATACGTACGCTAGAATTTAACACGCACAACTCATCAATGGGAACCCATGCATAGGATGAAATAGAACCAATTGTCATTGAATTATGTAGGGCCCCGATCCATCCAAAGCAATATCAAAACCAGTTTGAACAATAATTGGAAAATGACAACAGCCAAGCATAGGCGGCCAGCCTCGGCATTTGATTAGCTACGGGTTCGTTTGTAGACGATAACGCGAGAAGCCAAATGCATATCTATCTATTGCCCAGACTTTAGGCCCCGTTTGGATGCGTCCATTGGGGGAGGTCTTATTTTTACCCCTGTATAAGAAGTGGAGCCCACCTTTTACCCCCGTTTGGCAACCACAAAGTGAGGGGTTTTCATTTGCACCGTTTCTTGGCTAATACCGGAGAAGGGGGTATCCGGCGGTATAATTTTCGGCTAGGATTTGAGGTCCCCATAAGTTATCCCCCCTAATCCCCCTTGAAATTTGACGATTCCATCCTTCCTTATCCCCCTTCTCCCACCCCAGCTTCTTATTTCTGCCGCTACCTAATTCTGCATTTGTTCGAAGAGACGAGAGGGAAAGCTAAGCAAAAAAATTAAGTGTTCCAAATTTTAATCCGTTTGAACTGGTAGAAAGATTTTAATTTTCTGATCATTTTATCCTAAATGGTCATAATTAAATTTTGAATTTTGAGCTCTCGTTGATTAGTCCTAAGAAAATCGTAGAATCAAATATTTCTTAGGGCTAATCAACGAGAGCCATAGAGTCAAAATTTAATTATGACCATTTAGGATAAATTGATCAAAAAACTAAATTTTTTCCACCGGTTCAAACGGATTAAAATTTGGAACACTTAATTTTTCAACCACTTTAGACAGTTTATATATTACAAAATATGGTTAAAAAATTAAGTGTTCCAAATTTTAATCTGTTTGAACCGATGGAAAGATTTTAATTTTTTGATCATTTTATCCTAAATGGTCATAATTAAATTTTGACTCTAGGACTCTCGTTGATTAGCCCTAAGGAAGTCGTAGAATCAAATATCTCTTAGGGGCTAATCAACGAGAGCCCTAGAGTCAAAATTTAATTATAACCATTTAGGATAAAATGATCAGAAAACTAGAAGGCTTTGTTCGTTTAGCACATTTGGATATTTTAGTTTTCGTAGTGGGTGAAGAGAGAAAATAGGGTAATGATTGGAGAAAGGGGTAATGAGTGGAGAGAGATAGAGAGATAAATGAAATTAATAATAGAAGAAATAGGGTAATAATTGGAGAAAGATATATGATAATGATTAAAAAAACAAAGCTAAAACAAAGTAAATATGCTAAACGAACAAGGGCAAAATCTTTCCAACGATTCAAACGGATTGAAATTTGGAAAGAATAATTAAATTTGCAATCTACCTAATAAAATCACAAGGGGGTGGGGACCACACAAATACAAATTAAAAGAATGGCTGAAATTCATTTGATCCAAGTGCTGATATTTGCTCTCTAACTCTCTTAAGAAAACACCCACACTCTTACAAATATATTACAAAAATGTCATCGGTTCTTTTTACCCACTGTTCGGCTTCTGGTATTGGCATAAAAAAATAAATATATATTACAAAAATGCTCATGTCTACGGCACTACCGAGGTGTGTAGTGCCGTAGGCACGAACAAACACTAGTTACATACAAAACGTAATACATAATTAATTTAAGGACTGCACAAGGGCAAAATGGTTATTTAACAGCTTTTTATATCATCCACCCTTCATTATACCCCCTATTAATCCTCCATCCAAATCAAGTATTATTTAATTCCCTTTCTCTAATATCTCATCCAAACAACCTACTATTTAATCCCCCATCTATAAATATCACATCAATATGGGTCATCTCTTATTAACTAATACCCCCTACTATCTTATCCCCCCTTATTAACTAATACCCCCAATTCTTTTCCCGTATCCAAACGGGCCATTAATGTCTGTTCCGGCCTTATGGCATGTAAATCTATCCCCTGAGGTTTTGCAGCAGTACGTACTGGCACGACCGAATAGGTCACGACCGTGCTCTCATGGGAATGAAGGGTATTAGATTAATTGTTAATCACCAACTCATCTAAAAGCCTAAGCTATTAGAGAGAGGAGTAACTTTTATTACTTATACCTTCAACAAAGGGGATCTAGTGTGGTTTGGTGGCTGTAAAAGAAGAAGATCGAAGATCTCCGCGAATAAGAGGACACGTTCACCTGAACAGTCTTTTTACCATCGCGATGGTAGCAACACCTCAGCGGTTAGGGCGTATGGAAGGGACACGTGTTGACATATTACCGTGCCACTTGGCGCTTGAGCACTAGCTCGAGTAGTCTATAAAAATACGAGACGCCCCTTCACGAAATTCTTCCCCGATGAGTTTTCAGTGAACATTTCTTAGAGAGAGAAAGTTGGTGAGCACTGATTTCTAAGAGGAGAATATCCCTCAGTTAGTGTTCTATTGTCTTTCCTCCAAAGGATCCTGGATTAAGGACACCACTGCCTTATCCCTTCTGTTCACCCCTGCTCTCTTACCTTTTTACATCACTCCTCTCATCTCATTTCCGTTGATTATTAATCTAACATCTTCAGCACATCTAGTCTTAAGGGATATTTGTCTTCGTCATTTTCGGACTTACCCTACAACCTGCTGCCCAGTATAGATGGAAACCTCTCCACCACGCATCCAAGAACCAGAGCCTTTGTAGCGATTGGATTCCGTTTGCTTTCCCATTACGTACTTTGGTGTTCCACTTGGAAATTAACTTGACTATGCTTAGACACTTCAAAGTTACTGTATAAAGGATACTAAATCTTCCCATTAATCAGAGGACCAGGAAACACATTACAATGGACAAAAAGCAGTCCAGTGTTTTCCAAAAGCCTCCGACTGAAAGGATAAGTTTTATATATTTGAAGTTCTCATTAGGGTTTGTGTTTCAAAACCGAGCAAGTTTGTAATAAGAAAACCCCGAACGCCTCCGACGGGGTTCCAATTAACCCTAACCTCCCTATTCAGAAATAGCATAGATGAAACTACGAACACGTTACTTAATAATAACAATATATTATTGTGTAATTCACGACAGCCTGAAAACCAAATACACAAACACCCACTGCATTCTCCCTTTTTCCAACCCTAACCTCCCTATTGTGTTTTTTATTCGTTGTACTTTTATTTTATACGTACACACGCACATTGCACAAAGATCATAGCAAGGCTATCTGAGTACATGATGATCAGTTCCCTTTTTCCATGGCCTCTTCATAAGAGCAACACCTCCTACACCCTCCATAATAACCACGTTGGCAGCACCTATAACGACAACCCCCTCCTCCTCCGTATCCGCCGCCCGGGCCTCCTCCGTACCCGCCTCCGGGATATCCTCTGTATCCGCCGCCGGGGCCTCCTCCGTATCCGCCGCCTGGGTACCCACCGTACCCTCCGCCTGGATATCCACCGTACCCTCCGCCTGGATACTTGGCTTCCTCTACTCCTTTTGCCTGTTTAGCAGTTTGAGCTGCACAAATAATCGTGTGCATGCATTTAATTAGCTGTTTCACGTTCTAGATATTATGCAAAGTCGATTTGGATTTCTAGTACAATGTTAAAGTTAATGCATGCCACATGAACGTGAAATTTGAGACTGGCAAAAGTATGGAAAGATTGTTTTTTCACTCCTCGTATATTTCATGTTTAGTAAAGATGCTAGTGGAACAATATTCATGCACGCATGCATGCCTTCTTAAAAGGTCCAAATTAAGCAATGTTTCAAATAACAGTCTTATCTGGACACGTAACCATGCATAGTGGTGTGTAACGGTATCAAGAATATTTGAAAAACGACGATACTGTCGATACATAGCGAGAATCGAAAGTAGTACTTGTGAACGTTTGAAAATTTATTTTGGACAAAAAAAAATTTGTAAAATGACTAAATAAGCCTTAACACTCGAACATACGCACATACAATTTTCCATTTCACTGCTATAACAAAAGGGTTAACGGAACCCCGAAAGACAAAAAAAAAGAGAGAGAAACGAAATGCTTTGGTTGATACAGAACAGAACTTAACGGTAGATGTTAAAACCTTAGTATATATAGTGCAAACTGAATTCAAACACAAATGCAGACTCACTAGTTTCCTCGGAGGTGGAGGTCTCAGCCAACTCCCTGGCAGTTACCCCGGAGGTAATTAGAACAAGAGTGGCCAACAAAAGGCCAAGGTAAACAATTGCTTTCGAACCCATTTTGCAAACTTAGCTGTCAACTCTTTCAAAGATAGCAACAGGTGAAGATGGAATGCAATTTTAAGTACAAATTTGATGTCCCATTTATAGGCGTAGGGAGATCAAGTAAAGACGTGAGTACAAATTAATGAGTGCAAGTTGACGCATGGCCGGGTCAAGATGTAGTTGGGCGTTTAAGAGTTGGGGTCTCTTTATTTCTTGCAAAAGTCAGAGATCTTATCTCATGCATTCATTCCCTCTGATCAAATCACCTGTTCAGTTATTTTGAGCTGATTTATGCTATGTTTGGATTGGTGTTTGAAATTTTTTTTGAAAAATAGTAGGAGTAATAAGTGGAGAGAAATAGAGAAAGAAATGTTGAAAGTAGGAGGAATCTATGGAAATTTTTTGAAAAATTCTTTTTGAATTCTAAAGAGAACAAGGTGTCAGGCCTGCGTTGCTGATCCACATCAAAAGTTGGGTTTTAATTTTTGAAATCAGGACCCTGTAATTCAGGCGTACGTATAGTATACAATTCGAGTTGTTCAAAAGTATTTTTGTGATGCAATTTTACCCGTAAAAGTAATTTCAACAAATCTGAACGATTGATTGTGATTGATTGTGGAGATGGACCAACAAATCTTAGATCAAATCCACCTCTAAATTTGAAGGTTGCAACCAGGGTGTTCTTTTCAGGAGCAAACAGTTCATTTTTTTATTTTCTTTTCAGGCTGCAACCGGGGTGTTGTTCTTCTTTTCAAGATAATTATTTTGGATTGTCATGTTTTTTTTGGGGGGTCCGTGTTTGGCATATAATTGTCAAGGGTCTTGGTGCCAATATTGTTGCATGGGATGCTTTCTCTTTGTTGTGATGCATCTTTTCATGTGTTCCCTTTAATTTTTTTTTATTTGATAGGCAAATAAATATTAATAGAAACTCGATAATGGGTACATCGAGAAAGAAAGGGTAAGCATCATTGAAAGGAAAAAACCAATCCAATCATATGCATGCTAACAATTCCAAAAAGATTAATAAAATTTGTTTCGCCTTTCAAAAATAATGTAGAAAAAAAGCTGACTACTAGTTTTGCATTCAATTGGTCCTGTAGTGCCCAATCTTTGCCGTCCATTCGGCATTCATTGGTCTAGATTATTTTACATGTAAGATAAGTATCTTACATAACCAATTGAGGCTAGCTCAGTTGACCAGGATTCTTGCATCTTATTCTGAGGTCAAGAGTTCGAGTCTCCCCACGTGCGTGTGGGTGTTCTTCTTTTAGAGGGCTTGAGACAGGAGTCCTTAGAAAGCACCTTTTTTTTTTTTGAACGGCGAAAAAAATTCATTAATCTTTGAAAAAGATACAAAGACTAACAGAAGCAAGGAAAAGGCAACAAAAGTGTCTAGTCCGAGACCCAATCCCTAGATTGACAATATACCGACCCAGAAAACACCCATATACTTAGGAAGCACTTAGGAAGCCTTTTTGGAAGACTGAGAACGGAAAGAAGTAGCGTTTGCCACTTTGTTGGCGCGGCCGCGTGATCATCGATGTCAGAGAGAGACTGGGGCGCCGCGGAATTAATATATATATCTTCAAGAAGATACAAAGTTGTTTTTTTTTTGTTTTTGTTTTTTTGCTCTGCAAAAGAAATAATTTTATTAGCTCGAAAGGGGTACATCGAGGGGAAAACAAGAGTGAGTCAACACTTTCTCACCACACCACAAAGAAAAACAAGAAAGAGCATCCAACCGAAAGTTGGATGAGACAACACCTCACGTCAAACTTAAAGTTTCAACTTACGGATTCCACATAGAAAGCTCCTAAAATCCTCCACCGAATAAACCTTGATATCATACTTTGCTTTCATCCACATCGCCACCCTTGTCTTGACGAGATCCCCAACCTCACAAGCGGACCTTATAACATTGTTGAATATGAGATCATTCCGTGCAAGCCATATAGACCACAAAGTAGCAAAGAACGTCACCTCCCAAATGTGCCTTTCCAAATTTCGAAAACTATTGCCGAACCACCAATTTGCTAGTCCTGCCAAGGAAGGACAAACCCATACCAACTGCCACCATTGCATGATGATCGACCATATGTGCCAGGAAGACAAACATAACAAAAACAGATGCTCGGGGGTTTCCTCACAAAGAGCACAATGAGGGCAAAGAGGCAATTGACCCTCTTGGATCATATTCCTGCGAGCAAGAACTGATCTAGTAGCCACTTTACCTTGCAAAGCCAGCCACGAGAAAATTTCCACCTTTGGTGGGCTTAGGTTCTTCCATAGTGACCCCAATACCTCATCACCAACATGTACTTCTTGCTCCCACAGGCCATACACAGATTTCACCGAGAAGCATTTATCTGCTGTCCATTTCCACTGTAACGAGTCTTTTTTAGACGGGTCCAATACTATATCATGCAGTCTTTGGAGCAACTCCTCCTCTTGGCGTTTTTCCCAATCATACAATCGTCTCCCAAAAGTTAAATTCCATCTGCCAACTCCACCTTCTTCCTTCATATTTTTTACCACGTGCCCTTTTTGAGTAGAAATCAAATACAACCTGGGGTATACTTCCTTGAGTGCTACATCTCCAAGCCAAACGACTTCCCAAAACAAAGTTTCCTCTCTAGAGCCCACTTGTACTTTAAATCCCTCTTGAATTATTGGACCAATAGACGAAGAAGCATTCCCAGTGGAACAAATATCACTCCATATACTCGAAATCTGTCCAGAAACAGGGAGATGGGGAAGCCAACATCCCTGGTCCAGATTATACTTCCTGCGGATAACCTTCACCCATAGTGAATCCTTGTCGTTGCTGAACCTCCACCACCACTTTGCAAGCAATGCTAGGTTTTGAGTCCTCAGATTCTTCACCCCCAACCCTCCATTCTCTTTCCTCTTGGCTATTACCTCCCATTTCACCAAGTGCAATTTTCTCTTGTCAACCGAATTACCCCAGAAAAATCGTCTTTGTAATTTCTCAATTGCCTTTGCTACTGCCACAGGCATCTTGAAAATAGACATGAAATAGATGGGGAGATGACCAAGATTAGAATTTAACAGAGTGAGACGGCCTCCCGATGAATTAAATCTCCTGCTCCATACATTCAACTTCTTGGTCATCCTATCCAACACTGGTTCCCAAGTTTTAATCCTTTTCGGATTAGCACCCAAAGGCAACCCCAAGTATTTGATTGGCAATGTCTCAATTTTACACCCCATTACGAGAGCAAGATCTTTCACAGCCTGATCACAAATCTTAACACCACACACAGAGCTTTTGGAGAAATTAATTTTCAAGCCTGACATAAGTTGGAAACATCTAAGAATCCTCTTTATATTAGCCAACTCCACTATATCATTGTTACAAAAGAGGATCGTATCATCCGCAAATTGAAGATGAGATAGGATAACTCCATTAGCCCCAATCTGAGTTCCCTTAATTATGTTTAGTGCTCTGGCTCTTTCCAACAAGATATTCAACAATTCAACCACGATATTGAAAAGAAAAGGGGATAAGGGATCCCCTTGCCGGAGCCCTTTTTGAGTTTGAAACTCCTCAGTAGCGGACCCATTTATAAGAACAGACATTGCTACGGTAGACACACATTCTTTAATCCAACTGCACCATTTTTCCCCAAAACCCATTTTCGTGTGCAAATCCAAAAGAAAGTCCCAGTTAACACAATCGTATGCCCTTTCAAGAAGCTACAAAGTTAAGACGCCACTTGATTGGAATTACTTAATCTTGAAGAGTAATGGAAATTTGCTGGATGCCATATCCTCAAGATTGCTAATTAATGACATATTGAGAAACAAGAATCATTATTCTCAAGTTATTTTGGGCATGCACTTCTAGCTTAAAATTTTCATTTATTTGCAGTTTACCTCATCTCGATTTACTGATTAAAAAAAATAAAAACTCATGATGCATGTGCTTGACCTGTCGGGTGTATTAAAATAAAGACGCGTCCCAAGCGTAGGACTCTCGACCAGTGTAGCACAATATCCGAAAGTACCGGAGTCGAACCACAGAAACGGACGGACGGTGCTGACTCAAAAGTGTTGAATTCTAGTTTAACCTGGCTCTTAGGTAGCCACCCCTTGTTCAATGAGTTTGATTAACTAACTAAATCACCCAACTGAAATTAATGAAATAAAGGTTTAAAAAGGAGAGTACAGCCGTGGGAACTCAGCGTCCGCAACTAGCCTAACCAATGTTTACTCGGGCCACAATTATTCGCTTTGTTGATTTTAGAATAGGAAAAAGGATCCCTAACAAATGCGCACCACCTGTCACCAGTATCCGTGCGCATTCGAATTCCGGCGATGCCTGGGTTTTGTTTGTTAGAAGAGTTTTCGTCTTCTAAAACTGCTTAAAGATTAAATTAATTCGATCCCGAGGTAAAACATTAATTAAACTAGCCACGAGACGCCTTTGCCCCGTGGCCGCACTCTACAGAACTACTCACTCATAATTTTATTAAACGCAGGAATAATTAAAACCCTAGATCTAAACATGCTTCGACAAATCGAAATAGAAATAGAAACACGATTCCGCAGACTTACGGAAAAGCAACGGATTCGATTACCGAAGAAGAACAGGAATTAAAGCTGGAAAACTTGAAAAGAACTTCAATTAAAACTTGAATCTGCAAATAAGAACTTAGAAAAACAGCAGCCAAAAATTAAACGAAACGTAAGACTCTAAAACGTGTAACCCTAATTACGAGTTAAAAAGGGGTTTAAATAGTAATCCCTTTAATAAAACAATTAAAATCCTAAAATAAATCGGAAATTGACCCTAGACGACCCCTAAACGCCGCCGTTTAAGAGCCCGCTAAGTCCCTCGGTAGCGCTACACCCAAATTGGTGTAGCGCTCGCGAGCCCATGATGACGCAGTTTGTTGACTGCTGACGTTGGCCGTTGACCCCCCTTAGCTTTTAGGTAGCGCTATACCCAAAAGGGTGTAGCGCTCGCCAATCCTCTGTATGTTTCGAGGGCCTTGCTATCCACTTCTGAGCGCTATACCACTTTATTGTAGCGCTCACGAATGACTACGGTGATTTCCTCGTCAATTTCACTCCAACACTTAGTCTTCACAGCCTTTCTCGCTCACAAGCTCCATCACGGCCTACCGGGTACTTCTCATTAGCGCCAAAACATCTCAATTTCCTGCAAATTAGGCACGAACACAAAATCCAACCTCGTGCACGCATTAAATGGAAAAATGAGAATTAAATGCACGTCTAACGCGCTAATTTACCTACTTAGGCGCTTAAATTCATGAATTCCACGCGCCTATCAGCATGGGATTAACATCTTAAGTAAGTACATGGCTGCCGTAAACTATGAATTCAGTCCAAATCAACCCAAACCGAATAGTTTGGTTCGGTTTTCTGATATTGTGGTTTGATCCTGGTTTTAAAAAATAACCCAAACCGAATAGTTTGGTTTGGTTTTCTCATATTGTGGTTTGATCCTGGTTTTAAAAAATTTAAAATCATGTTCAAGGGTTCGGTCCATGAATTTATGTCAACGGTTCTGGTGCCAATTAATCCAATCCGAACCATGTACATATATATACTTATATATACTTATTCCTCATATTAGATATGCTAAATAAAATAGGCTAAGCCATATATAGCAGATTAATTTCCTAATCTATTGATTATGCATTCAAGGACGGAACCAGAATTTTACCCTAGCAATGGTGAGTATACTAAAAAAATAAAAAATGCATTACAATATTAATAGTTATCGGCTTCGATCAGAAAAAATTAAAATAACATAACAAAAACTATACTAAATGATGTTTGTCATGTACACATGGAGTACCAAAAAAGACTAATTTTAATTTTGGACATCAATAATGGCATTATAATTAAATTCTCTTAATTTTTTTAGGTTAAGTTGCTTTAGGGTTAGAGTGTGGAGTTTTTTTTTTTCTTAATTACACATCATCATTTATATTATTTCACTTTCGCCCAAAATTTAGTTTTAGAATACTTTTTTGGGTCTCTTTTCTTGAGAAAAAAAAAAGATTTATGACTAGTATATAATAAAAAATAAGGAAAAAAACCTAGTAGTGGCGATACTATATAATTAGTTAGGGATAAAAAAAATTCACATATAATAATGGCATTTTTTAAAATTCTTGTCATGACGGCCGCCGCCACTAGATCCCCTGGTTCCATCCTTGTATGCATTCTGTTGCCCTATTAATTCCTTCACTGTCAAAACTCTTCTTTTTTTTTTATAAATCGGAACTAGCTTTCAAGACTAATGACCCTAAATTTTCGTATATTAAAACAAAATCATATTCTATATAAGCCTAACGCAATAAACCTATATTGCATCCATATCTATCTCTTTTACTCAGCCAACAGTAAGGACTCTTTACTAGCCTCTATCTTCACTCTTTGTAGTTGTCTCTTTTTTATAATATTTTTTATACCCCGATAGAATTGGTTTTAATACAAGTTTTGGTTTGATTTATCTCTGCATTTCTAAGTACTTTGAACGATTTTTAAAGAGTATATATATATATCAGATTCAAGCAAATCGTGGCTTAAAATCGAAACCAAACCGTATTTAGATGGTTTATATTGGTTTGGTTCGTAGTTCACAATAATAATAATAAAACCAAACCAATTAATCCGATCCACACTCAACCCAACTTATTACAATATCAATATATTATGTCATTTTCGACAAGCTGAAAACCAAATACACGAACACCCACAGCATTCTCCCATGGAGAGTTGTAACGTTTATACGTATATGGAGTATTTACCAACAGGGCATTATATATACTATATATTAGATCACCTCCAGTACTCATGCTTTTTATTTCATACATACATATATATATATACTTACGACACACACATTAATTGCACAAAGATCACTTGTGAGACAGTGGCTTCGTAAGATCGACACCCTCCATAATAACCACGTTCGCAGCATCTAAAACGTACGTCAACCCCTTCCTCCACCGCCCGGGCCTCCGCCACCAGGATATCCTCCGTACGTCCCTCCGCCCGGGCCTCCGCCACCAGGATATCCTCCGTACGTCCCTCCACCACCAGGATATCCTCCGTATGTCCCTCCACCACCAGGATATCCTCCGTACGTCCCTCCGCCGCCAGGATATCCTCCGTATGTCCCTCCGCCGCCAGGATATCCTCCGTAAGTCTGATCTCCGCCTGGATACTTGGCTTCCTCTACTCCCTTTGTCTGTTTAGCAGTTTCAGCTGCACAAATGATAATATCATATGCATGCATGCATATGATAATATCATATGCATGCATTAAAAGTCTGTTTAGCAGTTTCAACAGGGTTAGGTTTAGAGAGAGAGAGGATTGTTGTGTTATTCTCTTGCGATTGCAAGTCTAAAAAATGGCTGTTTTCACATTCTAGAGACAACTCCACCTATTGTCAATTGGTTTTAGGTTAGAACCCTCCAAGAAATCTAACAATGTATTTCACGTGAAGCTAATTAAATGGACAGGAAAAAGGGAAAAACTATTTCACGGAGCTTTTTGTGAATAGTGGTTTATGTACGGAGCTGGATCGCACTCGTCCAATTCCGAAACAAACGGCTGATATCGCGCAGCTCCGCAAAATGCTTATTCACAGCTCCTTCGTGAATAAGCCAACCTCCCGGAAAAAATAGAGGTATATATTCTTCAAGTCAACTTTGGAAAGTTACATGGTACTACTACTATACTAGTATTACGTACATGGACTTCATTGCATGAAAAATGAAAGGCCAAGTCTCACTGTTCCCAATTAATCCAACCTTTTCCAGGAAAATGAAGGGTCAAAGTCCTTGGCTAAAGAAAATTAAGGTGCTTGCATTTAGGGTTAGCATCGTGTTGTGTTCATGTCGTGATCAATTCGAGTTCCTATCAGATAAACCTCGACACTAACCCGACTTGTTTAGCAAAATGTGCAAAATCCTTTGCTTTCCCCTCACCTGTTTACATAACCCGTTTGCACCTGTTTGTGTTTCAAGTTTTCAACCAATTTCAAAGCAACAATTAGCCCTTCTCAAGGACCGAATAATACAACTACTTATATAATTCAACATTTAAGGAAAACACTATTGAATAACACTATAATTTTGAACCTAGTAGATAAATAGGTTCGGGTTAATGTGTTAGGTTCGGGTTTAATGTGTCAGGTTCGGGTTTAATGTGTCGACACGGATAGATAAACAAGTTAATAGTGTCAATTTCGGATTATGCGAATTGAACCCGACCCCGACCCTTTAAACAATTGTGTTCTCGTGTCGTGTCATATACATGTTTCGTTTCAAAAATAATCAAGCATAACCCTGCTAGCTTCATGTGGAGTACGAGTCGTGTTATATCGTGTCCTGTCAGAAATTGTTCCACTATGAGCTTAGAGCTGTAGTACTAGAGTGAGGAGCTGGCTCCTCAACTAACTGGACGATCTGATCTTAATCACGTATGTGTAATCGTACCATCCACGTTTCCCATGACACCAGTATCTTAACCGCCCATGAAATTTAGGATACTTAATCATGGTGTATATGACATAGCATTACAAGAAACAAGACAATCAGATGCCAAAACGATAAGATTATATACGTGCGTAGGTGACCCACGCCCAAGGCGTCAACCAAAACAAACTCCCTAGCAGCCAGGGAAACATTGGTTGTAACAATCAGGTCTTCATCTTGTTGAGATCCCAGTCTTGCCAGGCAATTACCATCTTGTTTCTTGAACCTAAATTTGGCCCCTTTTGGCAATTTCCACACCCTCCGCTGGCTTGTCATTGAACGACTTGACCTAGTCTAAGTCTGCTCTTAAGGCTCCACTCCTGTACCAATCAAGAACAACATCGGGGGAGGACCGGAACTCCTTCCAAACAGACAATTCAATTGCCAAAGAAATAAAATTATCAGTGTTTAATTTACAAGAGCAAGAACAATAATTGTAGCGGGCCGGGACGAATTGACAGCTGGGTCCGTTTTGGCCTAACTCCTGGCCACGAATAGATTGGTCACGGACTGAATCTGTCGGTCTGATCCCCTAGACTCTGGCAATAGAGCACATTATCAGTCTAATAAATGCAGTTTAGTCCAGTTAGTTCAGACCAGTTTGGTCCATTGTTTGCATCCGAGCTGTCTAAAAGTGTTTTGGATAGCTCAGATTTGTTCCGATTTATTTTTATTACAAAATACCCAAAACACCCATAACAAATCTGAGCCTTCCAAAAACAAATATATGGACCAAACTGGTCCAAACTAAATGGACTGGATCCAACCCCGCCAAGCACACCCCATTGTTAAGCGGGGTGTCGAGCGGCATCTGGTTCATCTCGGCTCGGTTTGAACATAAACCCATACAGATCTGAGCCGTCCATTACTCGGTCAAGATCCAAGCTGTCGATTCTCACCTGTGTATGTAAAAGTATGTGTAAAGCGCATGTTTTTGTAATAAATTTAATATTGCTTAGAAACAATAAAACTGATAGGCCAATTAATAAATTTGTCTAGGTTAAAAGAGAAGAAAATATTAATGATTATTTAAAAGCAGAAGCAACAATAACCAAAATGGTTACTAAGGGAGCGTTTGGTAATCTTTTTATTTTTCAGTTTTTGGCCCCTTTTGGCCTTTTCACACCCTCCACTGGCTTGTCATTGGATGACTTCAGTCTAATTCTGTTGGGTTTTGCCGCCCATGTGCATGAATTGTGATAATAGATTCGAAAAAGATAAAGAAAAATAATACTAATGGTTGCAAGTTGTTTGTGTATTAATTGGCTATAGTAAATGCCCTTGGATGTTCTCTTGAGATGGGTCAATTGGTCAAACCGGCCGGCTGAGCATTTGTGTGGAGTAATTGTGATGTTTTGGCTCCAGAACCAGAGGCATCTGGCCAATTCAAGAGGTTTCGGTGCTAGCTCCTCTTTTGCTTAGTGCAAATGACAAGTATTTGTGTGGTCGGGAGGTGAGAGGAGAGTAATGTGAGGAGAGAGAGAGAGAGAGAGAGAGAGAGTTGAGAAAAAATAATTCAATGCTCCATTGACAATTCTTATGTGGTGGCCCAACTTATCTCTTCGCCAAATGTTTGTATGGTTCTCACTACAAAGTGTCGAGCCCGAACAAATTATTTTTTTGTCTCGTGTATCGAACGGACACAACGCTAGATGATAAAAAAGATAGTTTAATATTTTTTCCGGTTCCGTGTTCGATGCAAGCTTAAGCTAGCATTGGTCTCACTTTATGCACCGGAAGACATGTGTGGTGGAAAATAAATTTGGGGTACCACGTAACGATGGGCCCGTGCATTGAACTGGCACAAACGCTAGTAGACAAATAAAGATATGAGGATCATTGTAGCGGTGTTCGATTTTGAAGGAAAAATCCTAACATAGAATAACTCGTATCGTGTATCAGATGAACTCGATCAATTGTCTCTTAGTATATTACAAAATTAAATCAGGATCCATTTGTTATATACAGACTACGACTCACTTCCCGTAGCCCATCTTATCATTAGAATTTAAATTAAATTCTCGAGTTCCTATTCGAATCACGTGACAAATTTTTAAAAGTCAGAATTTTACATAAACCGACTGGTACGTATTACGATTTCCGGACTGTAATCGATAGCCGGCAGTTTCGGATAAAAGTTTGGCGTCCCTAAGCGCTAAGGTCGGTCAATGACTAGTGAAGAAATTGCTAGCAAAATGGCTCATTTAAGTTTTGACTGATAAATTAAGACTACTGCTTGACGACTTCGTGAGTCTTACAGGTCATGTAGTAAGTTAGACGGAAAACATGGGTACATGAGGCCGGTCCGTTCATTCAGAAAAGAGAAATTTTTGGATGCCAGGTGGGTATTACGTCACCCGGCTGATTTGGTGTCCGAGCAACACATCCGAGCCGTCCAAAAGTGTATTGGACGGCCCGGATTGAACCACTCTCTCTCCTCTCCTCTCACCCCAACACTCTCTCTCCTCCTTTTCTCTCATGTTTCTCTCTCCAAATCCGAGCCGTCCAAAACCGAAACGGACGGCTCGGATTCACCGAGCGGGCACCAAGTGGTACCCGCTCGGCATTGAAAATCTTCTTGAAAAGAGAGGGAAAAATAGGAAAGAGTGCCAAAATCAATTTTCCACTCAATTAGAGTATCAAGAAACTTGTGAGACCCATACTTTAACTTTGGCACTGCAAACACTTTTCTCTGAAATAGATCCTACAAAAGTCATTGTTATTTTCGGGAAAAATTTCAAAATAGCACCTGATCTTTCACACAAATAACGTATAGGCACCTGACCTTTTAATATTATCAAAAAAATACCTGACCTATTTAAAAATCCATCAATTTTCCACCCGCCGTTAACTTTTCATCCAAAAACAGACAGAAATGCTGAAATGGCCTACACCTGACCATTTGGAGGGAAACCAATATACATTTTTGGGAAAAAAATACATTACTCTACTTATTTCTCCTGCCAAAATCCACCTGTGGGGCCATGGAGTTCCAATAACAACTATATTTACTTTTTCTATAACTTTTAGTTTTATTTTTCTTTTCCTTTTTTTGTGTGTTAATTTTGCACCAACCTTTTGTGACTTATTGATTCGTCTCAACAAGACGAATCGGAAAAGTGTGTGTGTGTGTGTGTATATCTATATATATATATATATTACTTTTACCCAAATATTTTAGGAAATAACCACTTTTAAGTCAAAAAATTTGACTATTTCCCAAAATATTTGGGTAAATTTATAATTTTTTTAACTTTTCTGATTCATCTTGACGAGACGAATCAGAAAACAAAAAAAGTGAGGCGCAAAACTAAGAAACATGAAAAAAAAACTAAATAAGAACAAAACTAAAAGTTATAGAAAAGTTAAGTGGAATGGCACACAAATTTGCCTCACACCATCTCAAGCTCTGCCGAAAGAAATGACACACAAATTTGATCCCGAAATTGTGCAATAACCAATTCAACAAAAACAAACAGTTACAATAACCAAGATGAAGTCTTATAAGCTTTACTCCCATAACAAACCATTGGAACTCCATGGCCCCACAGGTGAGTTTTGGCCGGAAAAATCAATAAAGTAATGTGTTTTTTTTCCCAAAATGTATATTGGTATCCCTCCAAATGTAGGCCATTTCAGCATTTTCATCTATTTTTAGATGAAAAGTTAACGACAGGTGGAAAATTAATGGGTTTTTAAATAGGTCAAGTGTTTTTTTGATAATATTAAAAGGTCAAGTGCCTATGCGTGATTTGTGTGAAAGATCAAGTACTATTTTGAAATTTTCCCTTATTTTCGTGCTAAGTTCCTTGTCAACATGAACATATGCTGAAAAAATAAGTTTCATTTTCCTCACACTTCACTTTTTTCGTACAAATACTGTAGACTTCTAGCTACATTATTTGACTATGAGTAGATGCAATTTAAATAGATTAAAATAACGGTCCCGCTAATAGGTGCCCCTGGGACATTAGTTTGGGGCACTAGTTTAGGGTTCTTTAAATGCTTTAGGTGCAATAAATATACTTAATCCATGAGTTGGGTTTATGTGTACTCACAAAATATTACTTTTCACCACTATTTTTTAAACTACTCATAAATGTTTGTAATACCATTTTTTAATGACAATACTAAGAACTAGAACAATTTTTTGTATAATATATATGGAAATCAAATACCCATAAATGTTTGTAATACCATTTTTTTAATGACAATACTAAGAACTAGAACAATTTTTTGTATGATATATATGGAAATCAAATAACTGGATAGTTAAAATTGTAAGGAATAAAAACTCTTCATCATTTGATTTAACATTGGAAAGAACTTTTTTTTTTTTCATTTAGTTTAACTCTGACTCAAACATTCCTTCCATTCTCCTACATACTGCAATACCATGATCTAGCAAAATTATTTTTAAAAAAAATAAAAATAAAAAACTCTTCATCAAGTATATATGTAGGGGAAAAATCTTTCCAAGAAACTCAAAGAAAAATTCATACATTAATTTGCTTGGTAGCGAAGGTTAAATTCTTGTTCAAGTCTCACAAGGGAAAAAAAAAAGTGGCGGGATTCCCACTTTTCCAGTTTTTGTCCTTTTTGCTTTTTTCATTTTATAGATATAGATAGAGGAATATAAAGAGAATATAAAAGAGTTGTGGTCATTTTGTCAATCAATAAAATTTTGAACTTCTTTTGATGAACGATTTGTATTTTCAATGTAGTTATTAATAGGTCTTGGGATGAATATAACAAATGTAATTAATGTAGTTAAACTAGTGCCCTATAGTGTGCCCCAGGGGCACCCTTTAGAATTTGCCTTGAAATAAAACCTACGAGGGGAACAGTAAGAGTCGGAAAATGTATTCCAAACATTTTGCGCTCATTCCGAGGCACGGACGGAAGGGATTGCCCAGACCTGTGCACAACTCCAAATATTCTCTTATTCTAAACACAAGCCACACCGTACTACACCAGTAACAAACACAAAAACACTCGTACTAATACTTAAAAATAAACCAAACAAGAATTTCCGTTTGACCCAAAAAAAAAAAAAAAAAAAACCAAACAAGGCAAACACAATGCCTAAGTTTACATCCACACAACCCCTAGTTTTACACTATGAAACTAAAATATTGATAAATTACAACGTTTGGGATGCATTTGTGTAGCTTTATTTTATACTTGGTAGCTAAGAAGCCCTGGCTAGGAGTAGGAGGTTATCCGGTTTGAATTCGGGCTTGGGTTTGGTGCGGATATATACTTTAGAATAGCAATTCAACCAAAACCAGCCAGGTATCACTATTTTGAAACTATAATTGCACTGCGGGTAAAACATACTCCACTACTTGACTGTCAGAAAGTCTTTGTGGCTTAATTTATACTAGTATGATTTAAGTCTTTATCGTTCTTTCAACGCTTATATCTCTCAATCTACAATATTTTTCATAATTTTAAAAAGTTTGTATTATATAGATCTAATCGAGAACTATCAAACAAGATTCATATTATATATTTTTGGAAATTCATATTGGAAGATATAAACGTTGAAAGAACGGCACGAAAAATGAAAATGGACAACCAAAATGGAACGGAGGGAGTATATTTTGATATTGATAATTTAAAACCAGTTTGGTTCTTCCACTTCACAAAAATAATTGCGTTCCATATTTGAAGTTATATATTCAATTTTTATAAAAGCAAAGTATCAAATATTACCTTAAGAAAATGTTATCGCATTTCTTTCGTTAGGAGGGCGAATATCTAATTGTTACATAATTCTCAGATAAATACCAACCATACAATAGCTTACAGAATATTACACGAATTAATTAACCCTAAATATTTCCAGAATATGTGCTGGCCGGCCTCTTTGCTGTAAGAGATATCACTAGGAAACACTATGTGATTTACCACAATTTGAAAACCAAACACACGAAATTAAATACACACATGAATCCACCAAAGCATGCATGCATGATCAGAGGAGAACTATGTAACATATATCAAAAGGGCATGACCAGATCGCCTACTCGTGCTTTTTTTTTATTCATAACAATTTCATACTTATAATATGAAAACTTATTGCACAAATGTCATAATTGGGCTTTTAGGGTACATCAACTGTCAGACATGGCTTTATTAGTTCCATCCTCCATAACCACCACCAGGCCCACCAGCACGGGAGACATGGCTTTATTAGTTCCATCCTCCAGGCCCACCACCACGGCCACCACGATTTCCACCTCCTGGGCCTCCTCCATATCCCCCGCCAGGACCGCCTCCATAACCCCCGCCAGGACCGCCTCCATAACCCCCACCTGGGCCGCCTCCATAACCCCCACCTGGGCCTCCACCGCCTTGGCGTCCTCCATAACCACCACCTGGATATCCACCGCCAGGGCCTCCGCCACCCCCGCCAGGGCCACCTCCATATCCACCACCAGGGCCTCCACCATACCTGCCACCCCCGCCAGGGCCACCTCCATATCCACCGCCAGGGCCTCCACCACCCCCGCCAGGGCCGCCTCCATATCCACCGCCTTGGTTTCCTCCATATCCACCTCCTGGGTACCCTCCACCACCATACTTGGCATCCTCAACTCCATTTGTCTGTTCAGCAGCTGCACAAATGATATTCATGCATGTTAAGTAATTGAATGTCACATATATGCAAGTGCATGTTGAAGAACTGATTTTCTTTCACTTCCCCTGTCATTTGCCAATTGGAGAATGTTTTAAGTTGAGAAATGATGGACAATTGAGATCAAGTATGTACACGTTCATTTTGAGAAGATATCGACTTTTATATGTGTAGTATACAAGTGAAAAGTCAGCTTAATCGAAATTAAGTTGAAATGCACTGAAAGAAAGCCAAACGAGGTTGACTCTGGCAGTGGTTGGTCATGGTGGCACAATTGAACATGACACACAGAAATGTTTAGTAACTTTAAATTGAAACATAGACTTACTGGTGTCCTTGGAAGTCTCAGCTAAATCCCTTGCTGTCACCTCCGAGGCAATGAGAAGAACAGTAGCCAACAAAAGGCCTAGGAAGACTGTTGTTTTCGAACCCATTTCGCTCAGTACTTGGATGACTACTCTTTCAAATTAGATAAAGATTGAATGAGATATAAGTGCAATTTTGATGCCCATTTATAGATGCAAAGAGAACCAATGCATGGATGTGATCGAATGGAAATTAATTGAGTGGTTCGGACATTTGGTTCATGATATGTGTAGTTGGCTGTTAAAGAGTTGGGGACTTCCCATCTCTTTTTAATTCTTGCGAAAGTCTTACAGTAGTTTTTTTTTTTTTTTTTGGAGTGAGGGTCTGAGAGAGGAACAGCTCTGCAGCCTAGCCACTATATGGACTCGACTGCGCAACCCAAACCTCTGGGGAAACTAGCGTGGCCACACCAGTCACGGCCTCCCACTTATTGGAGGGTCCTCACCCGGTGGGAAATCAAATCCCAGACCCTGAGTATTACTCCCGAAGCCTTAGCATCCGCCTGAACCAACCCATAATATATAGTTATTTCGACAGTTCACTATTCAGGGTGGGACATGTCCATAAATGGGAAATTCAATCCATGCATGTCGGCCTAGTATATACAAAAGCAAGAAACTAAAAAAATGGACTGACGGCCAATTAATTAATTTACCGAACAAGAGCGCAACAAAATCAAAATTGAAGGCCCTACCTTTTGAAAGACCCAAAATTCAAAAATCTTGGTAGATCGAATGCACCTCTCTTTTTGAAGGTTGCAACCGGGATGTTGGTATCTTGCAATATTATTGTGGATATATAGTATAGCATTAACATAGAAAGACAAATTAATAGATAAAGAACTCTAGCTCAAATTTCTGTTATATCCAAACAGGGCACAGAAGAAAAAGAAAAAAAATCTTCTGTTCTCTGTTTCGGAACATTCTCTGATATTTAATTCGGGAATCAAACGTGTTTGAGCACCTAATTAACAACCATTAGCTTAGCTATTAATTCTTTGCTTATTGGACAATGAAGTTAGGACAATGAAATTATTGCAACAGCACACCAAGCACATGAACTAAAAGAAGAGAAAAGTCATGAATTAGAGCCCATAAATTCTCGACATTATGATGCCTACCCCAATTTTGAGCCACGTGAGACACAATTTTATAATGCTACATCATTCCTACTTGATGTACCAATTAATTCTTGTGATAGATCGACATAAAGAGAAACTGAAATTTCAACATGACGTTCAATTTGTTGATTTTCTTGGGTTGGAGCAGTTTGAGTTTTCACTCAATTCTCGTACCGTGGATATTGTCAATCAATTGAACTGCACAAAAAAACCACCTTGGCGAGTGTACTTCTTTCTAAATTATTTCTGGAAGACGAGCAAGACGATGAAATATTCTAAATATCTATTTCTTTGGAATGGAAAGTGACAAGTTTCCAATGAGAACTCAAGGGCAAGTTCTTTTGAAGAAAAAGGAGACTGATGTAGAATAAGATCGTAGGAAATTTTTTTTTTTTGAGAGACTAGTTAGCGTGGCTCTAATACCACTTGACGCAGCGGAATTCACGAGAGACTAGTTAGCGTACTAGTCCAAACGAAATAAACAACTCGTAGCAATGAGCAAACCTTGCGCACGAGGAAGAAAGAGAGAAACTCTGCAATATTATTGATAAAAAGCTAATAATTGAATAACTTACACCTCTATTTATACTAATAGGAGTCCTAACAATAAGGTAACTACTTAGAGTGGAGACCAAACAAAACAATTACTTGGAAACCTAGACCATAACAAAAAGGAAAATAAAATCTCCAAGGAAATAATAATTCCTACAAAAACTAGGAAATAGAAAAATAAGAAACGTGCAAAACAGCACAAATATAATTTCCTAATAATTTTGTATCTAAATAAAAGTTTCCAAAATATAAAAAAAATCCTACGATCTTGTCCTACATCATTCGCTCGGTTAAACGGTTGGAAAGAAGGCTTCGGAAGCCCCACAAAAATAATTTTTCGAGTAGCCTCGTTAAAATCAACTCAATCGAAAAATTGAAAGTACTCGATCCAATCTTCTAGTTTTTCAATTAGAATACTGGATCCACACATGGTTGGTACACAGTATATACCCATTTAATCGGTACCAATAATCGGATTGTTTGGAAAAGGTCAAAAATAGCACCAATGGTAGGAAAGGCCCACGGATTCATATAAGCGGCAGTTGGCCAACGTATTCTTATACAAAGTTCATGTCATAACTAGTGGCGTCTCCAGAATTTTGCAGGAGGTTGTTCAAAAATTACTTTGTTACGTCTTTGTCCTTAACGAGGAGCTCTACAACATACAAAAGTCCAATCAAATGAAGTGAACCGGAAATGGGGTCGAAAAAGGCCGGTTGCATCCCATGAAGTTTTCTCCCAAACCTGAGAAATGTGGGGTCTGTAAAGCCTGATTCACCTAAATTGACGCTTCGCTGACTACGTCAGCATTGGACTGCGCAAAAACGTGTTTTGTATTGTAACGAGAGAACCACGTACAAATCTGTCTTTTCTGTTTGTGTTCTTTACTTGACCGTTATTCGCAAATTGTGTTGTGGTTTTCCATATTTCTCAAGAGGAGCCGCCTCCATTTGCAAAACTCGACCCTAAAACAAGTTAAGAACATGAAACTCAGGTTGGGTTTGGGATGAGAGATATTCCGCAGGACTTGGATAGGCTCATACGATTAGTGTTTTACTTTGTCAAATAACCCAATTGAGCCTGCTTGAGTTGATCAAACCCCTAATTTTTTCTCCCAGTAGTCAGTACCTCCTCGTCTTCCATAGTATTCAGAAATTGTTAGCAAAGAAAACAGTAGGCTGAAAAGTCTCCTGCATGCATGTAAACAGGACACATATTTCTTATGGGCCAACTGATCAAAAATCTTGTTAAACTACCAAAGAAGTTTAAATATGACAAGTGTCTTACAGTCATGCCAGTAACAAAACAAATTTTTGCATTTTTGTTTCGGTGAGTGTTTTTTTTACATCTTTACCTTTCAATTTTTTCCTTTCTGTTTTTTTATGTTAGCTGCTTCTTTTCTTTTTTTTCTTTTAACAGCGAGATTGTAAAATAACTTCTTCTTCTTTTTTTAACTGCGCAAAAAAATAACTAAGGATTCATGGAACACGGCAAATTCATTTATAAGGGTCCGTCTGATTACGAGCTCTCGAGTCTTCACTTAATTGTGCCTCTCTGTTTTTCTAATTTGACTTGCCCAAAGTCATCACATGAAACACTAAAAATAAAGCATGGTCTATAGATCATGCATCCGAGCATCCAAACAGACTTAACCACCATCTGAAAGGCAGGCTCCATCGGGACAGAATAAACTAAAGGTCCAAAAACTGAAATGTGTGCTGTAAATCGTCCGACGAGTAATGAGCATGAAATGTTTAATTAAGACAGACTCAATTACTATATTTCATAATGGGAAATGCTACGGTGTCCACCCGCCGTTTGGGGACACTGTAAAAAATGGCATAACTGACCATTAATGGTATAACCAAAACCAGTGATGTGTATAACCAAAACCTTACAAAGGCATAACCTCCAAAATCCCCAAAATTTCTGGGGATTTTGGGAGTTATACATTTGTAAGGTTTTAGTTATACACATCACTAGTCGTTGTTAAACTTGTAATGGTCAGTTATGCCATTTTTTACGGTGTCCCCAAATAGCGGGTGGACACCGTAGCATTATCCTTTCATAAGATGCATATCGTCGCGAATGGCAATCCTCTTTTTTTTTTTCAGAAGAAAAACGATATCATTGTTACATCTATAAGGTCCAGTACTCATGCTTTTTATTCATACTTCGAGAGATACATATTTGCACAATTATCACACTAAAGTTTTCTGGGTATATATCAGTTGTGATACAAGGCTTCAGTTCCATCCTCCATAACCACCGCCACCGCGATTTCCTCCTCCAAATCCTCCACCTGGGCCACCTCCAAATCCCCCTCCCGGGCCTCCACCGTATCTGCCTCCTGGAAATCCACCGTAACTACCACCCGGGGGCCTCCTCCATAACCACCATCTGGATATCCACCGTATCCTCCTCGCCGACCTCCACCATATCCGCCACCTGGATATCCACCATACCCGCCGCCAGGGCGTCCACCGTATCCGCCACCTGGATATCCACCGTACCCACCGCCTGGACCTCCTCCATTTCCACCGCCTCGGTATCCTCCATATCCGCCACCTGGGTACCCTCCACCACCATACTTGGCATCCTCTACTCCATTTGTCTGTTCAGCAGATTCAGCTGCACAAGTAATATTCACGCGTATTAAGTACAGGTTACATGGGCAACTGCAAGTTTTCGAAAAACTGATTCTCTTTCACCTTTTCGTGATTAGGGAATTTAAGACTGTTCTTATGTTTAGAGATGGTAGATAGTAAGTGATAACATACGTGCAAGTTTGGAAAAGACCTGTACCATGAAGTATCCAAGTGGAAAGAGTCAGCTCAATTGAAACTAATTAAGTGAAATTGCACTGAAATCAACTATATAGTACTTGACTCTTGGATTGGTGCATAAGCGGCATATATAACACTATAATGTTAAGCAAATTCAAAGTGATTGGTGACACGTACAATTGGACATATCAAACACCAAATTCAAATGTACTCACTAGTTTCCTTGGAGGTGGAAGTCTCAGCCAAATCCCTGGCGGTCACCTCTGACTCTCTGAGGTAATGAGTAGAGCAATAGCAAGGAAAAGGCCTAGGATAACAATTGTTTTGGAACCCATTTCGCTCCGTCAGTGTACTAGATTTCAACTACTCTTTGAGAGGTATAGCAGTAGATAGAGATGGAATGGATTTCAAGCACAAATTTGATGTCCCATTTATAGATCCGAAGGATGTGAGCAGAAATTAATTTGAGTGGTTCGGAGACATATGGGTTCATGATGTATGAAGTTGGGTGTTTGAGGATTGAGAGTTGGGGTCTCTTTAATTCTTGCAAAAGTCAGAACTTATACCAGTGCTTAGAGAGCAATTCCTTCTGATCGATCATCAAATCCCCTGTTATTTCGAGAGTTGACTTCTCAGAGTACGCGGGGATTTCGAGAGTTGACTTCTCAGAGTACGCGGGGACATGTCGATAAATCCAACCCATGTCGGTTGAACACGGCCAATTAATCATTGGGACCTTTGAGCAATCCTAGCCCCAAAAAAACATGGATCGAATCCACCTTCTGCATTAATTGGAGTATATTTTGCTGGAGAAGCCTATGGTAAAAAAAAAAAAATTGTTACTAAAAATATGCCTAACTAACCAACAAAAATGCGTAACTACTATGGGGAGTATTGTATGCTTCGATTTGCAATTCGATCGGAGGAGAAACAATGGAAAAGCTGCTTCTCCAACTTGTGTTCAAGTTGGTGTGCTTGTGATCGCGTTGATCAAGACACACACACTTTTTACAACTTTCATTTGTTTTTCATGGGTAGAAAATGCGTTACTTTGTCATTTTAATAACACAAATACACACACACATCGTTATATATGTGATACCCAAAGCACACTGATAATCTTATATGTATTTAATTATCAATCATCTATATCTTCTAAAAAAGTGCTAGACATCGTGTTCGGAAGGCCATTTTGAAATTTGTTTCAAAAACTTGTTTTTGAAAGGTTAAAGATGTGGGGCCGAACCAAGGCCGGCAAAACTACTTCTTTTGACTTTAAAATCTGACAAGCCAGTGTGGTGTACAGTACAATGGGCCCCCACCAAACAGATTTGAGTTTTTGTTTCAGTGTACCCTTCGTCGACGCAGATATGAATTACCCAATCTCTCTCGGACACTAAAACGTGTCACAGTCCCTCTGTCCTTTCTCTCTCTGGGTTTTTATCGGTCCCTTTTTCTTTTTTACTTTTCTGTTAAGTGGGTCCTACTTATTTTTCAAATAACTCATCCAATCACATATTTTTACATTTTAACTCAAAAATTTTAATCCAAAATGGTCATCCAAACACAGCGGTTAACTCTGTCAATTTATTCTTTTATTTTTCTAAAATAAGGTAACAGATAAAGTTATTTGTGTAAATATTTTATTCGCATCTTCCAAAAAAGGAACAAATAACTTTAGCTATGCAAATCTATTTTTTTTTCTCTAAAATAAGGCAATAGATAACGTTATTTGTGTAAATATATATAGAGCCCCGTATTTTCGGAAAATCGTTTAAAAGTTTTATAAATGCTAGAATAAGAAATTTGTGGAGTTTAAATTGCTTTGGGGTTAATATGATAGAATTATAAGTGGAAGGGGTGCTAGTGTGATGTGTATATGTATGGGTATATATATACTATATAGGAGTGTGTGGTGTAGAGAAACAAATTTTCCAAAACACACACACCACGCCTCTCTCCCTTCGGCTCTCTCTTCTCTCTCTCACCCTCTCATCCAAAAATTTCATTCCAAGTTCAAAACCCACCAATATCCTTCACCAAATCATCATCCTCTCGGACTCTCGACCTTGGGTTTCGTTGGAGCAAGCTCGGAGAGGAGTATTCTCGGAGGAGTTCGATCGAATTCAAAAGTTAGGGCTCGATCAATCTCTTTGGGTTTCGTTCTCAAAGTCGAGGTAGGGATATCTAACTTTCTCTATATGTTTATGAGTTGATTCGGTGTCCAAAACTTGCTTTGGATCGTTGTTTGGAAGCCTTGTGTTTGCCCTTGAAAGCTGTCAAAATCGTGCTGAAAAATCCAGGTGCTACATGTACTAGTGTTTACCCTGGTACATGTACCAAACCCAGATTTCTCAGATTTCGTTCATTGGCTACATGTAGCGCCCTTAACTGCTACATGTACCAAACCCAAATTTTATGTTCTGTTCGCTGGCTACATGTAGCACCCTTAATTGCTACATGTACCAAATTGAAAATTTCTGAAAAGTTTCTCCTTTCATAGTTTGGACCCCCAATCACTTCTAATACCTTTTAAACACCTTCAAATCATCTCTAAGGTTGATTGCTCGCGTTTCAATTATTCGTTGTTCGTCCCCACTCTTTTGGTTCTCGTTATAATAAAGAAAAATGTAACACTAAATGAATATGAAACTTGTGCGTTTGTTTATGCATTCGGGTTATTACTTGAGCGTTGTGGCATGTTTTATGAATGATACGGATTTGACATATGTCATGCTTTACGGTATTGAGGCTTGTAGAATGAAAAACCACAATTTGGGACGATAGAACGAAACGAAGAAAATCACGGATCCACTAAAAGGTGCGATGCCGGAAAAGGGACGCACGGGGTCCCAAATGCCCAGAAGTGAACAAGAAAGCCACGGATCCACCGAATGGTGCGATGCCGGAATGAATTCGGGATGCACGGGGTCCCAAATGCCCGGAAAGGAAATCGAGAACACTTGATATAATGAAAATGGAGAATTTAGAGATTTATAAGTGACGTGAATATGAACGGTATTGATTGTCAAGTATTATCCACTTACTCTCGTTCACATGGGAAACTTTCATGTATCAATGTTCATCTCGGTGCATCGTCCATTTTATATGCATATAGTTTGAGCAAAGATTTCTCTACTGGGCTAGTGTAGCTCAACCTATCATTCTTTTCAAGTACATCGCAAGGGCCTTGATTTCGAAGTGCATGGAGTGCTTGTTTGACATCATATATTTTGAAAGCCGGCATCAAGGAGTTTTTCTAGCATCTTTTGTGTGGTTTTTTTTGAAAAAGATGTAATTGTAACTCATTTGAACTTTTTGACTTTGGAAATCATGTAATCGCTAATCTTACCGTCTTTTGACTAAATTCTGGAATTTGGGGGCCGGAGTGCCATTATTGTAAACTTTCGATTTGTTGTTAACCCGAATGGATTATGGGAAGTATTTTGGGGCATTATGAAGTATTATTGTGATGGACTTTTATCGGAAATGCTATTATCATTATGTTGAAAATCCAGGGCGTGACAATATATATTATTTGGATCTTCCAAAAAAAGAACAAATAACGAGCAAATCTATTTTTTTTCTCCTTAAAATAAGGCAACAGATAACGTTATTTGTGTAAATATATTCTTTGGATCTTCCAAAAAAAAGAACAAATAACGTTAGCTGTTCAAATTTATTTTTTTCTCTCTAAAATAAGGCAGCAGATAACGTTATTTGTGTAAATATATTCTTTGGATCTTCCAAAAAAAGAACAAATAACGAGCAAATCTATTTTTTCTCTTTAAAATAAGGCAACAGATAACGTTATTTGTGTAAATATATTATTTGAATCTTCCAAAAAAAGAACAAATAACTTTGAATACTACACATTTGAACGACCAAAACATTAAGAAAGGGAAAATAGTAAATGAAAATTGGATAACTTTGTTACCCGAAAATAGAGTACACCTCTTCTTTCCTCTCAATCAAACCATTCTTCTTCCCCAGCTAGCGAACACTCCCCTACCGACGACTTATAACTCCTCCGGCAACCCACAAGATCGGCGAGCTCCCTCTCTCTTCCTACCGCTAACCTCTCTCTCTCCCTCTTGAGTCTTGATCTCTCTCTCTCTCTTCTAACAACAAAAAATAAGAAAGGGAAAATGGAAAATGGAAACCACGTATGGCATGGCTACCGCTGCCATGGCCGCCATGTCACGACCCTGACCCGCCCCTTGAGGTCTTAATCATGACAAATGCCAGTGATTTCTCACTAAGGCCAAATCACAAATCAAATATCACCTAAACAAGTGATAATCAAAAGGGGCTAAAACATAACAGCGGAAGCAAAAGACGACTTTTATGATAACAAACCAACGTTTTACATAGGTTTTACAAACCAAAAGGTAAACCTCTCAAAGCTGTGCTTACTTACAAACTCAAAAGCTAAACAAATCATATACAAAGCCAAGTCACCATGAAGCATAACTTCCTTTCTACAAGCTTTCAAATATACAACACATCTCAAAAGTAAACACGCCCACCACACTAAGCGTCGCCTCCTGAAAGGTGGAAAAGAAAATCCATAAGCCAAAGCTCGTGTGAATGATTAATACTTAACTCACATGCCTTCCATGGACAACGCAAAATAATTTTGATAATATTTCAAATCAAAGAATTCAAATCCATAAGCCAAATATAATGCACATTCCGCTATTCAAAATTCAAACGCTACTGGGCGTCCCCGGTAGTGGATAAGCCAGACGTCTATGCATTATCCCAAAACACACACCAACCTCAAACACCCTTGCTAGCCATTAAGCCGTCCCCTAGCAAGACCGGACGTTGGGAATGCCATTAAATAGATTCGCAAATATTTCACAAATAAGTCCACCTTCCATTGTTATCCATGGAGTACACAATTTGTAAAACATATTCAAATAAGCTTGATAAGGAAAACAATTTCAAAACCATGTGTTTAAGTATTAAATCACTCACCTCGGCTCTACGAACCACCCGAACTTCCTAAAACAATTAGGCAACAAAACATGATTAGGGGCTGTTAGACATGCTTAAATATACCTAAATGAGGTCCTAAACACATTTAAGAACGATTTAAAGAAGTTAGGTAACTAGTCTCAAGAAAACAGTCATAGAATCTGCAGTTCCATAAACTTTAGCGCAAAAACTGACTTTGCACAAGAATAACTAACGCACAAGCTCTACATACTTTTTAAGGTATATGAATCTAGTTTCAAAATCAGAAATCGGATCGCAATTTCATCGCTCGAGCTAGAAAATATGACCGTTTCCCCAACACGTGTCTGAGCAGTCAGCAAGGTTCCGAAACTGCACGCTGTGAGGTTACGAATTTCTACAGAATTTAATACTTTGAATCTGATCCTGAACTTTTACCATAGACATTAGACTCGTAGAGGAACTCTCTATAAAAATCTCATAATTTTTGGAGCTTAGGAACTGCCTCAAAAAAATCCAAAAAATCAGGACAGACACAAAGTTTCTCAAATCTGCAGATTTTTCAGAAAATTTCTTCTTGTTCTTCCTGCGATTTCCAACCCCAAAACCTTTCAATATACCTCCAAATTCACACCAAAACTTCACAAAACACACCTAAACATGTAGATACCATAGAGCTACTCTAGAAACATCAAATTCATGGGTCAAAGCAAGTTCTAGTCATGAAATTCAAGGGATTCAAATAGGGTTCTTGAGTTCCTTAAGAGTTCAACCCTAAAACTCAAATTCAACTTAAACCAAACATCTAGAGCATGAATTCAACAAGTAAAGCATGATATACAAGTCAAGAAATATAAACTCAAGTGTGAAGAACATGACTTACCAAGTTAGGGCTTCAATACAAGCCAAGCAAGGATCAAACCCTACGTTTTCCCCTAATTTTCCCTCTTCTTCTTCTCTTCTTCTCTCACCGAACGGTTCTCTCTCTCTCTCTCTCTCCCTCTACGTGGTCGATAGAAACAAAAAATAATACCGTAGAAGCTTCCTTGTTATGTCTTGCTAGGTTTAGGAAAAATTATTGAGTGTGTGTGTGTGTGCCAAATGCTAACTTATGTTCCAATTCCTAATAAACTAGCAAAACAAGACCAAAATCACATAATTAACCCAAAACATAGCACATAATCAAATTCTAATTATAATTAAGATCGGGGGTATTACACGCCACCACCTCACCTCTCCTCCCTTCCCTCTTGTTCCTTCTTCTCTTTCGTTCCCTCTTTCCCTTCCCGGCTCCTCTCCCCTTCTCCTTCTTCCCCGATGAACCCGTTGCCGTCGCAACAAACTGTGCGCAGCGACAGCTGTGTCTTAGCTGTCGCTACTGTTGTGTCTGGGTATGGTTCCGGTGGTCATGCGGCGGCTACCATTTTTGCCTGGGACAGAGAATGAGTTCGAGAGAGAAAGAAAGGGACTTCGGGAGAGGGAGAGAGAGGTCCGAGAGAGAGAGAGAGTGAGAGGAGTTGGTGGTGGTCGGAACGGGAGTGGTCGTTGGCATCCATGGCTGCCGGTTTGTGCCAGTGCGTTCGTGTGTTTTAGGGGCAACTTTGTCCACAAATTTGCTTCTTTTAAAATTAGAGGAGAGAAAATTACCTTTATATCCCTTCGACTTATGTGAAAAGTTCAGCTTAGTCCTTCCAGTTTCAATTTCACCCAAATAAACCTTCGACTTTAAAATTTAATTCAATGTGATCCTTCCGTTGGCCCCCGTCTGTAATTTGGACGGAAGAGCAGCATGTGCCCATCACGTGACCCACCCCCAGGGGCAAATTTGCCCATTCCCCTCCCTCCCCTTACCCTATATATCCATTGGAGGGAAATGCCTCCATTTAGTCCCGCCATTTTCACCCATCTCTCTCTCTGCAGGTAGTATCTCTCTCTCTCTCTCTCTGCACTCTCTCTGCACCAGGTAGCATCTCTCTCTCTCTCTCTCTCGGTTTACAGGGTATTCCCATCTCTGCACTCTCTCCTCTCCCATCTCTCTCTCTCTCTCTGGTAGCATCTCTCCTCTCCTATCTCTCTCTCGGTTTACAGGGTATTCCCATCTCCATCTCCCATCTCTCTTTCTCTGGTTTTACAGGTTATCTCTCACCATGGATTCTTCATCTTCAACAACAAGCACACATGCAATGATTCCTAGATACAGAACTAAATATTGCTATTGCAAGCTCCAGGCAGTCATCAGAGTGACTAATTCAGAACCAAACAGAGGAAAATTATATTACACATGTCCAAATGGAGCATGTGATATATGGGATTGGTGCAAACCAATTAACACAGTCCCAAATGTGCCAACCCAGAGGAGGTTCTTCCATGAAGATGAGACAGAAAATGCACCAACTAGGGATGAAAGGGATGAAAATGCAAGATGTGGGGTTGATAATGCAATGGCAGCTAGGATGGCAGTGCTTGAAAGGCAGCTAGGAACTGTAAAGATGATGATGGCCATGTGCCTCATCACCATTGTCTTGTGTTTTTTCGTTATCCTACTGAAATGAATGTAATGCAAGAGAAGATTTCAAGTGGTTGTAATGCAAGTTCAGGAATGTAATGTAATGCAATGCAAGAAATGAATCAGCTTTTGTGGCTTTTAAAACCTGTGTTCATGCCACTTTTGTGTCTTTGAAAACTTATTACATGTCATTACAACAGACAAGAGGCAGTTCAATAATACACCTAATTGCCAAACCATATGACAGTTCATGAATAAGACAATTCATTCTACAAGAAGACAGTTGGTACCTGCCAAATTCAGTGCAATATAACCATTGAATATCAGTAAATACATCAACCAAACACCAACTTGCCAACCAACCATTCAACATCCAGTTAACAGAAAAACCTACTTGGCAACCAACAAAAACCTACCTACTTGTCAATACCCAGTCAACACAAAAACCTACCTGCCAACCAACCATTCAATATACACACATTACAAGAACCTACCTACTTGGCAAACAAAATACAACCATCACCCCTGCCAAGGAATCAAAATGACAAACAAAATACAACCATCAGCACCTAACTTAGTATTGAGCTGGTGCTTGTGAAGTTTGAGCAGGTGGTGGTTGTGAAGTACTTCCCCTGCCCCTTCCACCATCTCCCCTTCCCCTTCCACCATCAGTCCTTCCCCTTCCCCTTCCCCTTCCACCATCAGTCCTTCCCCTTCCCCTTCCACCACCACCCCTACCCCTTCCAGCATCACCCCTACCCCTTAATGCTTGGCCTCCTTCAGTTGGTGCAGCAACAACTCCCCTTCCTCTGCTACTAGAGGCTTGCCTTCCTCCTTGCCTTGGCCTTCCTCTTGGCTTTCCAGTTGGCCTACTGAATACTAACCCTCCACTAGGCCTCCTCCTAATGTCAGGATTGACTTCATTTTTGCAGCTCCTGATATTATGGCCCCATTGACCACATTTGCCACACCTCAATGAAGTATTCTGTCTCTTCAGCTTATCTGCATCAGGATTCTCTAGCTCTTCTCTTTCCTTCCTTCTAGATTTCTTTGGTCTGCCAGAAGGTCTGCCATAGTTGGGAGGGAGAACTGGGACACATCCACTTGAAGGCCACATGGTCCAACCATTGATGGGGTAAATGATACCCTTGTAGATGTTGGCATTTGTCTCCTTTCCATAGCAAGGGTGGCAGTAATCTAGTATGTTTTCATGTTTGAAACTAATGGCAACAATAGCATGGACACATGGGATACCTTTCAAATCCCATCTCCTACAGCTACATGTGTGGTCCACCAAATTCAAACTATACTGCTCTGGTGGAGGGCAATGTATTTGGAAATGTCCCTCACCACACCATATTGGGTTACAACCACCAACTCTTTTCTTATAGTTCTCTATTTTTTTTTATGACATTGGAGCTTATGCTGTGTTCCCACTTGGTTATGTTGTCTCTCCTTTTGGCCATTCTTTTCATTAAATAGCACCTAATCCCTTCCAACATAGTTATAATTGTGTAGACACCTCCCAAGCGGGGCATCGCCATACAGATTGATCACGTTGTGTTTGCTTGATTGGTTGCTCACTTCATAAACCGAAATCATGGACATTCCCATGGCTAGGAACATCGCCACATGATAACGGTTATCATCAAATAGAGTCGCCACCCAGTTTATTAAAACTGGGAAAATAGATAGAGATTCTGGATTCGGGAGCCAAAAGTACAGTAAGGGGAAGGTGTTAGGCACCCCTCTCTGCCCAGTCGTGAGACTGGCCCATAATCATTCAGCATAAGACGTATAGATGCTTTGTCTAATTCTAACACATAGTCTGTTTAATTATTCCTTTAAACAGTAAGCAAAGTGAGCCAGTGCGATAATTGAAGCATGCATCAGAAAGCAAATGAAACAACATAATGTCCCAGGGAGATGGATCTCGCGGCCGGTGAATAGATGTCACGGCCGAGAGATCCCCCTGGTTTGATGTACCGGCCGAGGGATCGAAGCCCCGGTCGGTGTTCTTCCTCACACCAGACAGAAAAGTTTAGCGAATGATTTAAATGCTATAGTTAGCCATAAATGCGATAAGTAAAACAAACCAGAGGCCGTTGGGCCTCACCACCTTGATCCCTCAGTTGCTTGATTGCTTCGGATTGAGCGTGATTGATTGATTGCTTGATCGAGAACCCTAGGGTTAGGGTTTGAACTTCGGGGTTTGATCGCCGGATTGACGGCTGCCTTCGGAAGGTTAGGGCTTTTGAAGTATGGGATTGAGGGAGTATTTCTGCAGAGTTTCGAGGTTTGATTGAGTGTGTGGGTATCTCAATTTCTGTGTGTTAATTCGGAACCCAAAGGCCCCTTTATATAGGCATAGGGATGACTCACTCCGGCCAATCAAATCACGAGATGGCAATTGCAATTGCAATGCATCTCAAACTCTACGCCGTGATCTCCGAACGTAGCCCGAACGCATCGGAAAGGTAGTGTAGTTGGATCAAACCAAACGTCTGACAGAACGTTCGAGAGTCTGGAAAAAGGTCGATCTGGCGGCCGAGCAAAGGAAGTCACGGCCGTGGAAAGGATGTCTCGGCCGAAGGATAGATCTTGCGGCCGAGGGATTGATCTCTCAGGGAGATTTTGCTGGCAACAGGTTGCTCGGGCGAGGGATTGAAGTTATGGCCGTGGGATCGATGTTACGGCCGTCAGATGGATTCTCCTAGGCTTCTGTATTTCTGTCTGAAAGGCTGTATGGCTCTGAATTGGGTCCTCTAAGTGGTCAAAGTTCTCACCGAAAGTCCTAAGGTCCTCAAGGAAGCAATCATCAATCACTGTATCCATTTCATCATCGGGATTGTCCCAAGGTGGGACTTGAAATAATCGTTAGGCCAAATTGGGGTGTCTACAGATGCCCCTCTTTGACTGAACTCAGACGGATCGCGAGACATGTTTGAGTAAGAGTCAAAGCTGTAAAAAGCAACTCAATTTGGTCCAACCACTATTCCAAGGGTTTTCGAAAAAGGTTTTGTTATGGTCGGGCCGGGAGGCTGCCTACGTATTCCACAAGGGAAATTCAGACCAATCGTAGTTCGGGCAATAAAGAAAAGCAAAAAGTTTGGAGGGTTAGAGACAGAAGACGTACCTTAGGGCTTAAAAAGCCGTAGTGTGACGTACCTAGACTGAGCCAGGGTTTTGGCGGAAGATAGTTGAAGGAGCGCAGGGCTGCCTGGGGAGTTTTTTGCGGAGAGCTTCCTTAGTATTTTGGGGTAGATCAGTACACTTGCAGGTGCGTTTGCTTTTCTTGATCATCCTTACTTTGACTGAAAGGAGCTCGGTAGAGTAGCCTATCCTTGCGAATGAGCTGGAAGGAATTGATGTAATGGGGTGGAATCCAAACCATCTGCTGGGGATGAATTGGACGCCGGTTGTTTTTGAGATGTAGGGGAGGCGCAGGGCCAGTAGTTGTAGCACGGAGCTTTGGTGATGAGGGAACCGAGGCACGGAGCCGGTTGTAGTCATGAGGCGAGAGCCTGGAGAGTGATGGAACCGAGGCGTGGAGCCTGTTGCGATTTGATAAAACCGAAGCACGGAGCTGGTGTTGATCATAAGGCGAGAGCCTGGGGTGATTGATAGGACCGAAGCGCGGAGCTGGTGTTGATTATAAGGCGAGAGCCTGAGGTGATTTGCTAGGACCGAAGCGCGGAGCTGGTGTTGATCATAAGGCAAGAGCCTGAGGTGATTTGATAGGACCGAAGCGCGGAGCTGGTGTTGATCATAAGGCAAGAGCCTGAGGTGATTAGATTGAGGCGTGGAGCCTGCTGTGGTTATGAGATGAAGGCCTGAGGTGAGCTTAGAGCTTGAGGGGACCGAAGCGCGGAGCTGGTATTGATTGTGAGGCGAGAGCCTGAGATGTCAGAGCTTTGAGCTTGACGTGATGAACCGAAGCGCGGAGCTGGTATAAGGCAAGAGCCTGAGGTGAGGGAACTGAGGCGTGGAGCCTGAAGTGATTGAGGCGTGGAGCCTGCATGCAGTCTTAAGGCGAGGGCCTAAGTTGTCGGAGCTTAGAGCTTGACGTGATTTGAACCGAAGCGTAGAGCTGGTTGCATTCTGATGGTCTGTGCACGGAGCTTTTCCATCATAAGTGTTGGCGTGGAGCCAAAAGATCGAGGCGTTGGGCCGATCAAATAAAACCGAGGCATAGTGCCGGTTGATTGCAGGGTTGACCTGTTTCATGAAAGATATGCAAAGTGTATATGTGTGATGATGGTTGTTAGATGTGAACAGATATGATGCAGACTCGATGTGAAAATGTTGATGCAAATGTGCACGGGCCCGTGCGTGTGTGTTTGTTTTTAAGCTTAGAGCTTCTATCAAGTTCCGGACTTGAGCATTCAGAGCGTAGAGCTCGAGCATTCGGACGGCAGAATCCAAGCATTCAAAGTACAGGCTTTGAGCGTCCAGTACACAGTGGTTGGGCATCCAAGCGTAGAGCTTGAGCATTCAAGTGTATGACTTGAGCATCCAGTACACAGTGGTTGGGCATCTAAGCGTAGAGCTTGAGCATTCAAAAATGTTAGATTTTTGAGCATTCAGGCGTAGAGCCTGAGAATAAATGTCTTGATTGCTGGGACGGCTTAGAGCCTGTTGCTTGTTTACGGCTTCGAGCCAGTTGAGATAATGGGCTTTGAGCCGCTGAGTTGTGATAACAGGCGTAGAGCCTTTTGATAACGGGCTTCGAGCCCTGAGTTGGGTGATTATAGGCATAGAGCCTGTTGTCGTGATAGCGAGCATAGAGCTGCTGAGATAAGGGGCTTTGAGCCGCTGGGTGATAGTGGACGTAGGCTTCGAGCCTGTTGAGGTAAATGGGCGTAGAGCCGCTGAGATGGTAATAACAGGCGTAGAGCCTTTTGATAACGGGCTTCGAGCCGCTGAGATGGTAATAACAGGCGTAGAGCCTTTTGATAACGGGCTTCGAGCCGCTGAGATTGGTTGTTTACGGCTTCGAGCCATTTGAAATGGTGGGCTTGGAGCCGCTGAGTTACAGGCGTAGAGTTGCTGGGTGTTTCAGCTTGCTTTGGCCAGCAGTTTGTGGAGAGAGGGCTTCGATGCTTGGGCATGCCCCCAAGGCTGGTTTTGATTACGTTGCATTGGCTTGGGGATGCCCCCAAGGCTACTTGGTTGGTTGGGGACTTAGAAGTCTGTAGTGGCCTGAGTTAGTGTACTGAGCAAAATCTGCTGCTGCTGAGGGAAATTGATTAAGGGGCCAGGAGATCGATCTCTCGGCCGAAGAATTGATGTCTCGGCCGAGGAATAGATGTCTCGGCCGTGAGAACGCCAAAAGCCAGGAAATCGATTTAAGTTCAGTTAAATCGATCTCGCGGGTCATATCCTCTTTTCTATTCCTCATCTTCTTCTCTCGTCCAAACGATCGCCACCGCTGTCTCTCCTCGTCGGCCGCTGCCATCTCCCCGCCGTCGTTCCTCCGGCCACCACGATTTTGGCTGCTATGGCTTCGACACCGCCTTCTCCTCCACCATCCGATATTCCCGCCGTTCCTAGGGACACGGGTAAGGCTCCGGCCGTTGAAGCCGAGATTCTTGGCGGGGTTTCAAGCTCCCGCGTCCTGCGTTCAAGTCGGCGTAGGGCCGCTACTGGGGGGGAGTTCCTCGCAACCCATCCCTCCCGGGGTTGAACCCGAGATTTCCACTGATGTGGGTAGTGATATTCTTCCACCTTTCGATGTTGCCACTTACGCTCCTCAGGTTCACTTGGTCGGGCGTGGTGGTTCTTTGCGATACCGTCCTCCCCTCAGTGACATCCCACCTGAGGTCTTGCACAGGGAGCCAGAGCAGCACTTTGGTTCTACCAACAGGGAGGTAGATTTTTATCCTGTCAAATGATTTTCGCATGTAAGATTTTGCAGAATGATAGTTTGATATTTTGGTAGGGGGTTTAAGTTCTAGAAGTTGCCCCCTGTATAGGCGATATCTTGTGTATTTGATTCCTTCTTCGTATTTTGTCAGGCAAACGAGAGGCTGCGCGTGTGGGGAAGCTGCCCCCAAGTGTTTGAGTGGTATGGGAGGCTTCCTCAGGAAGCCAAGGATGCGGTTGCTTTGGCTGGCTTCGAGCCCCTGATACTTGGTTTCCATCTTCCGAAGGCGGAGTTGGGATTGACCACATCTTTGGTCGAGCGGTGGTGGGATACCACCAACACTTTCCACCTTCCGGAGGCTGGGGAGATGACGATCACTCCGGGTGACTTTGCTTTGCTCACAGGCCTGAGGGTTGGCGGCGATCCTCTTCCAATTGACCCGCGGATCCATGAGCGGAAGGGCGCCCTTGGATATCTCTTGGGGAAGGTTCCCATTGTGTCAGAGAGTGGCCATATCACATATACCTGGCTTCGGGACGAGTTTGATCAAGTTGATATCCTGACGGAGATTCCCCTTTCCCAGCTGGTACGAGCTTTCCTGCTTTATCTCCTTGGGCAAACTTTGTTTTGCAACAAGGAGAATTCGGTACATGTCCAGTTTTTGGCTGCTTTGGTGCATTTAGAGACCATAGCAGAGTTTGATTGGGGAACTCCTGCCCTAGCCACGTTATACGGGCACCTCAGTGCTTGCTCCCGGGGAGTTAGTTTGTCGCTCGGCGGACATCATCGTATTCTTGAGGTATACATTTTGATTTCTGCGCTATTCTCTTATTGTTTCTATCTTTGTTATTCATGTTCCTCGTCTTTGCTTGTAGCTCTGGGCTTTTGAGCACCTCCTCCAGTTTCCTCCTGAGACTAAGCATGGCGATGCGGACTGCGTACCTCGTTACGAGCGATGGTTGATGGGGCAACGGAGGCCACGGTCACCAGTTTTGAGCCTTCCCGAGTGGCGGCGAGTTTTGGACCGACTGACAGTCGATCAGGTACTTTTTCTTTTGTTCCTCTTGTCCTTTAGGCTTCAATATTCTTGTGTCGAGACTGATTTGTCATTACTCTTACAGGTACGGTTTGACCCTTGGGGCGGTGTACCAGAGGATGCCCCTCTCGCACGTTGTAGAGTTCTGGATCGGACCCGTAGTTTGCTTGAGGGTCCGTTTTGCAGAGCTTGGTACTTAGGTGACCGAGTGGCCAGTCAGTGGCGGCCACGCGTTGAGGCTCTTCGGTTTGTTCCCCCTTCTCCTCCAGTATCCATGAGGTCCACTTCCTTGATGTCGAAGGAAGATCTGAAGACTGCCCGGATCAGAGATTGGGCAGGTTTACTCCTCCAGGCAGGTGACTATACAGAGTACTGCCGCCTTTTCTTGACCTCCTCTGTTGCGGCTCCTCCCGTTGCTCCTGTTTGGCCACGGGCTCCTTCGTTTGTTTCCTTCCACTCAGATGATGGGGAGGAGGAGCGCCTGGCGCTGACTCCTTGCGCGACCCCGTTCTATACTTTGCCAGTCGGGGCCTCACAGGTATTTTTAGCTTCCCATGATAGCTTTCATCATTCCGTATTGTATCCTTGCTTTAAATGTAATGCTTGGCTGTTCCACAGGTGCCTGCCGAGATAGTGCAGGAATGGCTTCGCGCTTACCAGAGTACGGAGGTTTTGGTCCGGAGACAGCGCCGTAGGATCCTCGAGGTATGACTCTCTTTATAGGCTTTATCTGCTATGTATTATTCCTTGAGTCTGAATGTTTATATTTTCCTTGGCTGCAGCTTGAGGCTGAGAGAGTACCAGCTGCTGAGGGAAACGTGGAGACCAGTGAGCAGCCTTTGCCTTCTTCCCAGAGATCGCCCAGTTTTTAGGGCTTTTCTTTTTCCTGTTCATAGTTAGTAGATAGGCAGAAACTATATTTGTATAGTGAAAGCAACCACAACAATGATTTTGTAAACAAGTTTTTGTTTGAGAAATGAGAAATGCCTTTCCTGCCCCTAAATGTTTTGAGTTTGCATGCGATAGTCAGAACATGGCTTTGTGAATAAGTTTTTGCTGATAGACAGTTAAAAATATTTGGCCGAAGAATCGATCACTCGGCCGAAGGATTATTGTTACGGCCGAGGTATCGATTGTCCGGCCGTTACATAGGTTTTACTTTAGCCAAGTGGCATCCTGTTTCACATCCCTTCCTATGCTTAGCCTTTGATTTGCTGTCTCTTGCCTTTGCCATGCTTTACAGCCTGATTGCCGAACTTAAGAGTCTTTTGAAGGATTATACCCATTGCGTTGACGACTTTTGGGTTAGAGGAGATGAACTGTAATCCTTACGTGTCTTTGTTTTTGCCAATTCCTTGGAAAATGACTAACTCATCTTTTGTGAGCTCAATACGCAGGGTTAACTATGCCTATCATTGAGTACAAACATGTTGATGTTTTCCTCTCTCCAAATGTTTGGGCCGTATCTCGATGTGAGACTGCCTACGTATCCCGATCAGGGAATCAGGCCTTTTACGTAGTTCCAAGATCACCACCTTTGGGGGTTGGGTTTTTACTCTTGGTTTTTCTTTTTTTTTTCTTTCATGCTCTAAGTTTTGCCTAGGTTACCTGATAGAGGTTGAGTCCCTAGCGAGCTTTCCTTCAAATGCCTTAACT